>JAFREQ010000080.1:2400000-3075000 GCA_025331565.1 Holacanthus passer
TACAGGCTGGTGGGTCGTCCAGACCGACTTTGCCAAGCCAACCGGCAGTGGTCCAGCAATGAACCTCCCACCTGTGTCCTTTTGACCTGTGACCCTCCTCCTGACATTGTCCATGGACATTACAAGGGTTCTGATTTCCAGGTGGGCCGAAAAGTGCAGTATGTCTGTGATGAGGGTTACGAGCTGGCTGGGGATGCCACCTGGACCTGCCTGAAGTATGGAAGGTGGGATAAGACGAGGCGTCCGCGCTGCTCACCAGTGCAGTGTCCAGAGCCGCCGCTGGAAGAGAACCACCTGGTCCTGAAGGGCCTGGACTCTGAATCTGGAACAGTGGAATTATCTTGCGAGGATGGCTACGTCCTTGAGGGGGCCCGGATCCTTCGCTGTACCGCGTCCCAGGAATGGAATGACACCTTTCCAGTTTGTAAGCAGGTGTTTTGTGGCCCCCTACCTGAAGTGTCGTTCGGCGGCCCTTCCTCGTCCTCTCCTCCATTCCCTTTCAGCTCCGTGGTGAGCTACACGTGCATGGATGGCTTTACTTTAAGAAAAGAAAGCTCTGTGTCTTGTCTAGCCAGCGGGCAGTGGAGCAGTCCTCACCCAGAGTGTATTCCAGTTGAATGCCCTCAGCCTGTAGAGATTTCTAATGGTATTGTTGATGTCCAGGGTCTGATGTACCTCAGCAAAGCACTGTACAGCTGTAAGACTGGATATAATTTAGCCGGCAACTCTACTGTCCTCTGTGGAGAGAAGGGACTCTGGATTGGAGGGGTACCTTCTTGCCGTCCAATTGAATGCTCAATCCCTAAACAGATTGTCAATGGAAAAGTAGTTTATACAAAACTCCAGTTTGGTCACAGTGCCACCTACTCCTGCCGTCGTGGTTATCGCCTCCAAGGCCCAGAGACTCTGAAGTGCCTGGCCAGTGGGGAGTGGGACATTGAGCCACCGGCATGTGTTCAGATATCTTGCACCCCACCCCAACCTATTGAAAATGGATTTGTAGAAGGCCAGGATCACAGTTTTGGTGTCACCATTTTCTACAGCTGCTTTCCTGGCTTCCAGCTAGTGGGCCAGGACCATCTGACCTGTGAGGAGACTGGCTGGTCTAGTTCTGTTCCTGTCTGCGTGCCGTCTGACTGCGGCCTGCCACCTCACATTGACTTTGGGGAGTATGTTAGGGCAGCACATCTGGGTGGAGGCTCTGATACTGCTTCTAAGGACACTGGAACAATAGCCTCACCTATGGACTTGAGCTTCCTTCATGGGACATTAATCGAGTACCGTTGCAACAAAGGCTATGACCTCACAAGCCCTACCAGGTTGGTGTGTCAGGAGGATGGAGGCTGGAATGGGACAGCCCCGTCTTGTGTCCCAGCAGAGTGTGAAACACCACCCAGTCCAAAACACGGCTGGGTGAATGTGACTGATACCTCCCTCGGCAGTATGGTCAAGTATACTTGTGAGGAAGGGTATGAGCTGGAGGGGGAGCCTGTGAGGCAGTGTGTATCAGGTCGACTGTGGACTAATGACGCCCCAGTTTGTCGACCTGTTTCCTGTGGGGACCCAGGTGCTATTGCTAATGGCACCGCTCATGGAGGTGCTTATGTGTATCCTGAGGTCCTGCACTATGAGTGTAGTCCTGGTTTTGTCCTGAAGGGTAGTGACACTATGGCCTGCCAGGCGAATGGAAAGTGGAATGGGCAGAAACCTCAGTGTGAGCCAGTATCTTGTGGTCCTCCTAAAGTCCCCAGTGATATTACTTTTAAAGGAGAAGAGTACAACTATAATAATGAGATAGAACTGAGCTGTCAGCCTGGTTTCCTCTTACAAGGAAAATCCATCAGTGTTTGCCAGGCTGATGGCACCTGGAGCCATAAATCTCCTACCTGTGTACCTGCCCGCTGTAGCAAACCCTCACCAATACCCAATGGACGTGTGTTGGGATCAGAGTTTGGCTTAAACAGCAAAGTAAAGTATGAATGTGATGAGGGGTACACACTTAACGGAGATTCCACCCGCATTTGTCAGTCAGATGGACTTTGGGACAAACCTGCACCTCGCTGTGATATCATAAGTTGTGATCCACCGGAGGACATCAGTCATGGCTTCCTGAACGGCTCCAGCTTCAACTTTGACGACGTGGTGGAGTATGTCTGCTTCGATGGCTATGAGGTAGCTGGGGATCCCATCCTGCGGTGCTCCGCTCAAGGCTCCTGGGTGGGCGCTGTGCCTCAGTGCCGGCCCTGCCTCTGCGTCCTCCCTGTGTTGAAATTCGGGGCGGTTCTTGGGCGAGACCGTGCCTGCGGAGACCAAGTGCACTTCCAGTGTGACGACGGCTACAAGCTGCTGGGTCCCTCTCAGGCCGTGTGTGAGAAAGGAGGGGTGTGGAGCCCCGGTGTGCCTATGTGTGGCCGGGGGAGGTGCAGTGCCGCCCCGCCTACAGTTCCTAACGCTGTCCAGCAGGGCGGCAGTGCCACCTTCTCAGACACAGTTATATACAGGTGTCGGCCCGGCTACCAGCCAAAGGGGTATCCACACCTCTCCTGTGGAAGAGACGGCAGGTGGGGGGAACCCAGGATCAGCTGTGAGCCTATGAACTGTGGAAAACCTCCAGCTGTAGCCTATGCTCAGGTGGTGGGAGACAACTTCACTTTCCCAAATCAAATCACATACAGGTAATGACTGTAAATGTTACTGTTATTTGAGTTAAAATGCTATTTTCTGGTATTTCTGATGGACCACATTTCCTGTGCTTTATTGATTTACAGTCCAAGTAAATTTGTAGGATCAAACTTTAACCTTGTCTCCTGTGTAACTTCTGTGTAAAAAGGTTTTTGCCTGTAGTAAACGTGTGTTTGCTCTGCCTATTTTATTGAAGAGCCATATGAAAGACTAATTGCTTTTTGGTGCACAGTAAAGTTTTTCATTGGATTTTCATTTTCTCTTTTCACTTTCTTCATTTTCACGTGTTTCCCTCTTGCTCTCCAGGTGTGAGGATGGGTACACATTAGCCTCACAGACGGCCTCCCTCTCCTGCCAGAGTGACGGCTCTTGGTCAAAACACAGCATTCGGTGCCGCCCCGCCCCCTGCCTGCTACCCACCAACTTCTCCATCCCCCATGTGGTAATCACTGGGAAGGAGCTCACACCTGTAGGAGGCACCATCACCCTCTCCTGCCCTCCTGGTCTCTACCTGCAGGGGTCAGCACGAGCTGAGTGTCAGGTAGGAAAGATGTTTGTCAATGATTTGTCCCAGTCTCTTAGATCCTTAATCTTAATGTGACTACCTGGTTGAATAATGATTAACACAACATTCTTGGCCTCTCTGTGCATACAAAGAAGATGTTGTGACCTAAATAACTGAGCTCTTCTGACAATAAAACCCAGGCTAAGAGATTTAGTACGGATGGTAAAATTTCAGTCAGTTTGCTGCAGACTGTTTGATTATAGTGTTTAATATGTTGTGCAACATCACTGTTATCCAAAGAAGCAGCCATTATGGGTTTGTTGTGACCTATGAAGAAATTCCTCTTTATAGATTCAACAGCTTGCACATACCTTTCCTCTTTTTTCCGCCGACCATATCAATTAGAAACCATGAATAATGCAATACTTTTTTTTCCTACCCCTTGTATTGTGTGCTAAGCTGGGGGGAAGCTGGGCGCCAAGCATCTCCTCAGTTTCCTGCGAGCTGGTGGTCTGCAAGAAACCCCCTCCTCTTCTCCACGGTGTCACTGAGGGGGACAGCTACAACTATGGCGACTTTGTCATGTACTCATGCCTGCCAGGCTTCAGCATGAAGGTACTACGCATCTGGCCGAGTTTCCTTTTTTTGGGTTTATGAATGAAGCAGCTAAGATTAGAAAAGTTTGGTTAATGAATTATCAGAAAACATACACAGGGAAAACACCATCACAAAGACAAACAAAAATACAGCTGTGTTGGGAAAACAAGTCTGATACAAAACTATGGATAATAGAAAACAACCTTAACAATATATCTTTTTCCAAGTATTCCTAACTTTCCTAAAAGATGTCATTTGCATACAATAATGCCCAAAAAGCCAGTCTTGGCCACTCATCTCCTGTACAACAACAAAGGGCTTCCTCTCCTCTCCTGCCCTGTGCTATTAGACAACAGGCTGTCCAGACAGACCTAATGGCAAACAATCAGATTACAGAAAGTCACATGATTGCTCTCCAGCAATCAATAGGAATGTGTATTCACAGAGCAAACAGAAGGAGCTGACTCACTCTATTCCTGATACACTGAAGCCCACTGATATGTTAGCCTCCTCAATCTGACAGCTCTCCACAATGAATGCCGTTTATTGTACTCAAGACAAACAGACACAGACGGACAAACTACTGACTTAAATTGGAAAACTTTTGTAATAAAGGTTCATTGTCTGAGACTAAAGTGAAAAAAAGTTATTTCATGGATCTTGATTGTATCATTTTTTGCTGTTGCTGCAAATCAATACTGGTCAAACTTTGCTGTGATTAGGTCATCTACTATTCTTGTATCTTTACACTTTGTCCCTCTTGTCACAGGGAGACTCTATTCAGACCTGCCAGGGAGACAGAACATGGAGTGGCACCCAGCCAGTGTGTGTCGGTAGGTTTGTTTACCTGTGAGGAACAAACCAGGAAATGTCAATGCAAGAATGTCAAATATTTTTACTTGTTAGTAAAGTTGAGAACCTTAACATTACTGAAACCTACAAAGACAGACACCTCACAGAGTTTTTGGTGTATTTCATGCCTGAGTAAATACAGACAGGAGGACTATAAACAAAAATCTTTCAAAAACTGTTCGCTGTGCTAAAGAAATTGCTCAATTTGGATGTGATGGTGGATTGTGAGGCTACATTTCTGTTCACTCTTTTCAGACAGTTAAAAAAAAATTGTCCTCCTATTTGATATTCACACTCATTATTCCATTTGAAAATATTAACATTTTCAGAAAAAAATCCCAAAGCAATTTAGACATAATAGAGGGTGTAACCCAGAGTTCCTCACAATGTTATGTAATCTAGACGCATTACAGACACATGTACCATCACACCTTTGACACTTTGTCTATACTTCGTCTTTTGTCTCCCCAGCACAGTCCTGTGGGCCTCCTCCCACTGTACAAAATGCACAAGTCCAAACAACAGGAGAGACGTACCCGCACAATGCTAGCTATGTATGTAAAGCCGGTCTGCAGCTGGTCGGCCCAAAGACACTCACCTGTCAGACCAACGGCACGTGGAGTCTGCCAGCACCTACGTGTGAATGTGTGTATGGAGGACGGCCTGATCATGATCAACATTCATCATCATTGTCTTTCTCTTTCTGAATCATTTCATCTCTTTATTTTCTCTCATGTCAGTGGCCAGAGGCTGCAACAGCCCGAAACAGATGCTGCACGGCAAAGTGCAAGAACACAACCTGAACACAGGGCGCGCTCTGGAGTTCCAGTGCGATAAAGGCTACAACCTGGTGGGAGACCCACTGGTGGTGTGTATTGGGGGCAACACCTGGAGCTCCACTTTCCCCACCTGCCAATGTGAGAAACTCTGCAGAAGCACAGAAACACTAACAGGCGATTACACTGCAACACACATGCAAATGACAAGTTGAACTGATGTGATTTGAATGAGTGAATGTATTACTCCATGCCACTGTGTCTAACTTAGTTGGTGTGGGTTCCTCTTATGTCTGACATGAACACTCTGGTTGCACCACAAAATTTGAGCACACATCCCACTTAAAATAGTTTGCAACATCAATCAGTTTCATCACCTGTTTCACAACAAAAGGCAGTGAGTCAGAGCTCTTCTTATTTTTTACCAGACAGAAACAGTTGGAGTCAGGGCAGTTCACTGAAATATAATAAAAGACATATTTTTGAGTATTACTGTTTCTCAGAATGTGTGTCAAAATGAAACTGAGAAACATTTACATGCAGCAAATTGTAAAAATGAGGCTGCATTGAACTATATTTCTGGGACATAAAATGCATTCTTCATAAGCACAGCTGACAGCTCACAGCTGAAATCCAAACATCTGTTATAAATATTCCTGGCATGATAATAATCATGTTAGCTAATACATATTGTCATTTCATCAGTGGTAAACATTTGAGAAATTATGCTTTTGTATTGCTAGACACATACAGTGTGTCAGTAGTCAATAATCTATCCACCATTTCTGTTCCTCACAGCTAAGTCTTGCCCGGCTCCTCCAGGCTGGAGGGAGGGTAGCGGGAACAGCTCCCAGCAAGAGTTCCATGTTGGACAGTCAGTCCGTGTCACCTGTCCCAAAGGTCAGCAGGTCAAAGGCAGCGGGACCATCACCTGCAGGCCAGACCAGACCTGGAGCCCCATCAGCTCTGTGTGTGAACGTAGGTGACAAATACTGAACATTCACTCTTGGAAAGCTTCACTGTTGCATGTGTGTCAGGTTCTGGTGGAAGATGAATACTACAGACAAGATAAGTATTCACAAATAGATAATTAGTTCTTTAAAATAAAAGGTTTGATCACAAACCACAGCCCTAAATCATAATGATGATAATCCTTCAATAATAGAGTCTGGCCAATTTACTAGTAGGACAGTAATATTCATAGGTGTTGGATTATTACAGATTTTTCAGTATTGGCATATATACCCTTTACCTCAATTTAAGTATAAAATAGTTTTGTTGAATTTTTATTCATGGTTGATTTAGTAATTTATAGTTATTCTAATTATTTGATTTGCGATCAAGTAAAGATTACGCTGTCATTTTTACTGTTCCTGTAAAGTTTATTGTTCCACTGTAAATGATCATGTTCCAGTTAATGTTTGTCACAACTCTTTCAGTTTAATTGCCAACAATGTTTTTTCATGTTAAGTGTTTCTGTAAAAATGTGTGCTCCAATCAATCAGCTTTTCCTGATCAGTCTGAGATCCAGGTTGTGTGATTTAGTTATGTTTGGTGAAAATCAAAGGATGTCGATATTCTCTGCACTCCAACTATCTAATCATGTCATAATTGATGAGATAATCCAGTAAAATGGTCTATTTGATATGTCACACCTCTGCCTGCTCCCTTTGTCTTGTGCCACGTCTCTCCGCTCTCACGGCTGTTGGCTTCAATCTGCCTGTTGGTTGAAGTATCATTCTCTCTCTGTTGTTGTCTGTCTCTCACTGAGCTTTTATCAAAACAAATGGGGCTGCATCAAACACACAGCTGTGTTGGTGCCCCGTCTGCTCGACTAATTATGGGCACCTCTGCACCTCCTATGGCAACCTTTGTCCAACAAGCCTCTGATCTTTCTTGCATGCAGTTGTCCTGATATGCAACACAATGGCTCTTACGTTGCTATGGCTCGTTGTTTGCATTTGCATGATGTTGATTTTCCTATATGCATGTTTACCCTCATCCTTTCAGTCATGTTTTGGTCCCGAGGGGAATTTTCACTGAGGAAAGTTACTGTCAAGCATGTAATTCACTGTCTTCACAGGTGATACAGAAAACACAGCTTGATTTCAGTCAACAGACACCGATTTCTTTCTCCGCAGTGCACAAGTTCATATCCACTATTTTTATAGATTTACAAGGGGTAGACAAAATAACAGAAACACCTTACAATACAATATTTGAATATTTAAACTTACCAATTTCTGGAGGCTCAGATTGCTCAGTTCTTGTTGGCACCAACAGAAGATTAAGTCATTTACAAGGTTGCTGTCTGTGTTGTTTCATAGCAAAAAGTGTCTTCCTGAGTTGCTGGTACATGAGTATCAAGCACTTTCAAATTATATAATGTGACAACACCAAACAAAGACAAAATAATATTCTCAAGATAACATTAACATGTGATGCCTCTGTATTGTACTATAAGGTGTTTCTATTATTTTGTCCACTTCCTGTAGACTTAGCAACTTTCCTCTTTGCTCAAACAGAGGATTGATTTGCTCATTAACTTTTTAGGCCGTTCAGTAAAGGCGCCTGTTGTGAGTCTAATTTATTTATTTTAACTTGAATTGAAGATCTGAGGCAGCAGACAGACGTTAATTCAGACAGAGGAAACAAAAGACGAGTAGTGAGTAACTCGTGGGTCGTTCCATCTGGGCTGTTGTACAGGGGTGTCCTGTGGCCCCCCCCTCCACGTGGCCAATGGGGTGGTGCGGGGGGCGGTCTTCCAGTTCGGGGACGTGGCGGTGTACTCGTGTTTTGGCGGCTACGCCATGGAGGGCGTTGGAAGGAGCAGGTGTCTGGAGAACGGCACCTGGACGCCGCCTCCCACATGCAGAGGTAGAGAGAACACACCTGTGTTTAACAGAAGGGACTGTCCCCTTTCCCAGGACACATCCTGCTTCCTCTGACTGTCCCCTTTTTACACATGAGGCAGCGCCGCTTCCCAGCTTTTTAACTCTTCTCTCGACTGCTCCTGCTCATTCAAAACATCTCTCTCTTTGTCCTGTAATGCCTACATCTACTGGGTTTACACCAGCTGCATGTGCACAGTATGTGGAAGTCAGGTCAATCAGCCAAAACATTGTTGCACTGGGCTCATTTCCAGTTAAGGTTGAGAAAGGATCCGGTTGAAGTGGTTTCACAACAGAACCTCCTCCCTGGTAACAAATGTGGTTAAAACAGGAAATTGACTCTTCATCTGAGTCACAGGATTCTTGGAAAGAACTGAAAATCATCATAGAAAGTAGTAACAATTACAGATTGATGAGATCAATGAGCTGAGGAATATTTTCCTTCAATTGCTTATTTTCAGTTGTTTCTACAACAGGTGACCCATTGAAATTTGCAGACTCAGCTGACCTAAATTCACCTCCAAACAAACTAATAACACAACAGTGAATAGATGTTTAGTGTGTGTAAAATTCATTATCTGTTATCAAATCAGTTTAAAGGCTTTAAAGAGAAAAGGAAACCACTGCATGAAACATGAATTTCAAATGGCCTCTCACATGTTTTACATATGAAAACAAGGCTGGGTCCAGATGAGTCTCTCCTCAGCAGCTGCTCGGCCTGTGCATGTTCCTGTCTACATGTACACACACACGGTTACTTAAACCACTTTTAGGGACATCAATAGACTTACATTCATTTCCTGGAGACTTGCCCAAACTCTAACCACGACTTCTTAACCCTAACCTTAACCACTGACCCTAAAATCACTGTTTCTCATTTGAGGACGAGGCTTTTGTCCCCAATAAATTCATGTCGATTCTGAAAATAGTCCCTGAAAGTAGCCTAAGTTATTCTCACACACACACATTGAGGGAGTTTCTGTCGGTGTATTTGAAGTTTGCACTGAGGAATTTAATCTGCAGAGTGTGAATGCTGCCTCTGTCGTGGTGCATGAGGCTGCATGGCGAGTTTCCCCAGATGTTCTGGAGGCTGCAGCAGAAATAAATGGGAAAAACCTGTTGTTTCCTTTTCTTATTTCCCTGGAAGCTTGAATATGCTCAGTGTCTCGCTCTTCCCTATGTGAAGTATAAAAATGTGTCTCTGCGTGTGTCCTCTCCCTCAGCGGTGTGTTGGTTGCAGTGCCAGAACGGAGGTGTGTGTCAGCGGCCCAACACTTGCTCCTGTCCCGAGGGCTGGATGGGCCGACTCTGTGAGGAGCGTGAGTATCTAGTCATCAGATATCCCTAAGTAAACTCTGCTGGCACTAAATCAACACCGAAATCACACATGATCCGAGGTGCCCAAAGTCAAAGGTGACTAACAGGCAGGAATCCCAACAGCTTGCTAAGCAGGTTTTATCGGACAATGGTGCACAAAGAGGTTGGCAGATAATAGAATGAAAGGCTGCTTTTAGCTGAGACACTGAGAGAGTTATTGTCATTCATTCCCTGCACTTCAACAAAACACGGTCCAACAGTTCATAGACATGTTGCCTCTTGTTCACTCAATATAGAAGTTGAAGAAGCAATAATCCAAGAATGAGCAAAAATCAAATTCAAAAGGCCTTTAAATACACTGAATAACACACAAAGTCACTGAGAAGTATTTTGTAACATCACTGGCTTCATGACTCCGTGGATGGTTATGTGGATCAGTTGGCTGGTTCAGCCAGACTTAAATATATCTCAACAACCCTTGGATGGATTGACATGAAAGTCTGTGCAGACATTCATGTTCCCCAGAGGATGAATCCTGAATCCAGCCTCACAGATTGTACGGAGAAGGGAAACTCAAATTTCTGACATCTCATAGACCAAACAATCAATTCATTAAAAAAATTACAGACAGTAAATTTTAATTATTGTACAAACTACAGACTGGGGCTTTAAAATACAACTACTGGAGTGACTTTGCTCTTTGTGCAGCCGCTCTTCTTCCTCTTCCGCTTGAAACTTAAGATGGCTCAAAAAATCTGCTTCTCTGCGCTCACACAGGTCTCGATTTTAAAGATCTAATGGATGATTTCCTGTTTGCTCTCCTCTTCACCACAGCGATCTGCATCCTGCCGTGCCTGAACGGGGGCCGTTGCGTGGCACCCTACCAGTGCGAGTGTCCCACAGGGTGGACGGGCACACGCTGTCACAGTGGTGAGTTCATGAGTGATGCTTTCACGTGTTAAGGCCGGTACGTTTGAGAGCAGACCTGTTCACCCACTGTGTGCATTAACAGCACAGTGACATAGGGTGATAACGACAGTGACGTAAAGGGAATCCTGTTAGGTAACAACTTAGTGACGCTGCTGAGGCTCAGGTGATGCCATTGCTGTTGGGATTTTAAAACATACCGTTGGGAATATAAAACATTCTGTGCATTAGGGAACATGTTTTGTTGTTTATTTAACGGAAAATACAAATGTTTGAGATGCACTCGACTGGAAACCTTAAACTTATATCATGTTGCAGATAGTCAGACTCATGAATATATGATTGTCCAACTTTCAAAGCAATTAATGATCAGATAGAGAAATACAATTATCTCCTACACGGGCTCTGAGGCTTTAATGTTCCCTCCTTGAGAAACCAAGATAACAGAAGTGTGAGGCTTTTATGTCTGTTGTTATAATTTCTTGTTTCATTTTATTAATGAATCATTCTCGTGTTGCATTTTTTAACCACTTATTGCATCAGAACAGCAACCTCAGTATTTTAAAATCAATGGTAGTGTTAATGGATGGTTTACAATAATGGATGGCATCAGGGAGAAAAGAGAGAGCGAGCACTTAACCATCTGTCTGTCATGACAGTGTGTTACGGGTTTTGTGCTCTGAGAGCTCAAAACAAACACACTGAGCAGGAGATGAAGCTGCACTCCTGTAAAGGGTAGTTCCACCAAATTGCAATTTCTGCTGCTGCATGTTTCCAAATCTTGTTTGTTGGTGAGTGGTGACAGATAGGCGCCATGTTTCCTCCTTCCTGGGACAATCTCTTGAACTGGAAGATGACTGTTTTGTGCTTGTATGTCCACAGCTGTGTGTTCATCACCTTGTCTGAATGGAGGCCGCTGCATCAGGCCGAACAGATGTCACTGCAGTGCAGGGTGGAGCGGACACGACTGCTCCAGGTGATCAGAGGCCATTTATAGAACATTTGTAAAATATATTAACTTTAACTGTTTACAAAACTGGGAACACGTTCTGTACGTTTTTCACTCATTTGAAATACCCAGTTCCTTTTATTTATTTAATGGAAAATCCAAATCCTGCTGACTACATTTAAGCATTTATTGGATGTGTTTTTGTTTCCATCTTTGCTGCTGCAGTCACACATGTGGAATGAGCCCTCTGCTCCCGCCCTTCTCTTTTGTAAACTGTCCAAACTGTGGGCGAACAGAAAGTGAGGCCTGAGCTAAGCAAATGAGCTTTATGAGAAGTCCCATGGTTTCCTATGAGTCATCCACAGGGAGCAAAGTGATGAATCTATCATGTGGAAAAAGCTCGTCCTCTTGCTCAGAATTATTCTGGGCATTAGAGTAAATTACATTATGTAGTTGACATCTAACCAGTTTCTTTGCAGCTTGATGTTAAGATATTTTCAGTGTAGCTATGAGGAAGTTTTATACACTCTCCAATCTTATAGGAGGAAATAAGATTAAATTTCCCCATTGGCTGCACTGCAGTCCACAATGATTTCAGTTTTTATTCCCCTCATTGTCAAACTATGTCACAGATTTAATATCACGTTTTTGGCATTTTTCCTGTATTTGATAGCTCACAGTAAGAGATGACATATCAATACCCAGGCTATTAAGATATTCCTTTATTCGTCCCTCAGTGGGGAAATTCACAATTATATGATCAGGTTTTAGGGTATCAGACTTGTGTGTTTGTGCCCGTAAACATCATATCCTTGTTTGAGAAACCTGGATAGACAAATGCAAATTTCCCCACTGTGGGACGAATAAAGGTTTGTCTTATCTTAAACCAAAATACTGTAGTTTGCAAACACTTACTTAAAGGCATGTGAGCACTGTGGCTGCCAAGTTACATATAGTTCATTTAGTTATAATGAATAAATATGTGTAATGAAGCTCCACGATTGTACACAACAAACTGAAAATGAAACTTGGACCCACCCACAACCCAAACTGTGGTCATTGTGTGAACGTCCAAATATGACCCAAACCAGGGGAAGACTCATAACTAGGATGCTAGTGGGTACGTCCTACAGTTATGAGTCATCCTAACTTGCAAAACATATTTGTACGACTGGGGAAAAAACTGTCAGTCTTAAATGTTGATCTGTGAAAAGAAGTTAAAATGTTTTTCTAAATTTCTAAAAAGTGTAATTTCATTCCTCATGGGTTAAAAATGCTATGAAAGGGCCACAGACTAATCCTGAATACTGTTCATCTTTTTGCAGGAAAAGGAAATCAGGATACTATCACATCTAACCGTTCCACTCAGCTCCATGTGAATCGTCTCATGAAGGGGAATTCTTGTATAGTTAACTGACACACTTGTAAACCATTCATTCTCATCTCTCTGCAAAAGGCAAAGCAAGAACCATTTTGTAAAATAAAGCTGTATTTTTTCATATAGAGACTCAACAGTATTAAACATATGCTGCTATATACTTGTACGATGTGTAAAAACTATTGATGTGACTGTCCAGTGTATATGTGTAAACTATTCTCACATTTTTATTAAAGCATAAAATACCATTAAAGTCATGTTCTATCGTGCTTGATTCAATCACATGTGAGAGTACAAAGCTCCTGGATCTCATCTTCGTTTATTAAATCCACAATATTGGACACATAACAGAACAAAGAAAGTTCAGGAGTTAGTCTAGAGAAAAGCCAATTTCTCATAAAACAGAATTAAAAAGTAGTCATCCAGTTTTAATCCAAATTCAGTTTGTTGTTAAGACAGTCAATACATACACTGATCTGACAGGTCGACAGTATGTCACCAATACATGAGTGGAATGAATTATTGCCATGTGGGAAAAAAAAAAAACTGATGGTTATTGTACACAAAATGAAACTGGGATTTCTGAGCACAGCATGAACAGAGGGCAACAGTGATGACTGGTCTTTATGTTCTGAAAGCTGCCAGTTGCTCCTCCAGTGTGTTAGCGTTAGCGCCAGAGAACTCGAACACCTGAATGACAGAACAGAAAAAAAAACAGCCTTTAAAAAAAAAAAAAAAAAAAAAAAAAAATCTTTTAGTTCAATGTTTTGGTTTTACAGACCACAAACTCCACTCATCCACACTTTGCCTCACAACAGCGTGTTTGTACCCTTATTCCAAAACTGAGTCAGATCAGCTAAACCGCACAAACCTGTTTATTGTTTGCTCACTTCATATTAAGCATAACTGACGTCTTTTGGCACAAATGTTATTAAAGGGTAAGAAGACACATTCACGCTGCAGAGCTTCTGCTGTTGCAAATCAGCAGACAAAAGGATAAAACTTACCCACTTTGTTTAGAGTATTTAACAATTAGAACATATTGTGTCAGAGCTGTATTGTGACAGATATAAAGAAAGTTTGACATGAAATTAGTGAAATTACCTAATTCTTAGGTCAAACAAGTGTGTCTTTCCCCTGTGAAGGTCAAGTCCAGTCTACTCGTAAATTTTGTCTCAAAAACTCAAAGTATGAGAAAATTAGTGAATGCCACAAATTAACTTAACATTTTCTCTTCAAAATCTGCCTGTGCAAGTGATTCTTGCACAAGGCTGATTGTTTCCAACCACAGAAACAGCAGACAGGCACAGTGACTAGTTTGTGAAGAAACTAGTCACTGTATTTCCCTCAGGAGTAGGTGGAGACCAAAACAGAGCGAAAAGTGAGCCAACATTTGAAATTCATCAGGTGGCCAGAATGATGAGTAAGTGAATGCAAATGTTGCTCCGTATCTGCTGGGTGTGTAAATGAGCAACTGTTTAACACATTACAACATTTTTTTAAGTGAAAGTAGGTCTGTTTCCACATTTTCTGTACATCTTCATGCAATGCTTACCTTTGTTCCATTCTTGTAAAAGTGGAATGTGGGCATGCATTTTATCTGGCAGAATGCACTCACGTCCTGAAAAGAGCAAAGAAAACAGTAAGGTGGATGGACTGAGTGAGGACTGTTCAAGCTAACACGCACGAGCCAAACAGACCAATGAATGCGTGAAGCATCTGAGATCAACTGAGAGGGCAAAAAGACTGTTCTCTCAGGAGCATAAACATGTTGTGTGTCATACAAAGGAAGGTCTTGAACACCTGCAAAGTTATCCAGGTAACTGTAAAGCTGCTCTTACAACAGCTCAAGTAGCCCGAGTTGGCTGGAAACCCCCACATGTGTAAACATAACCCTTATATCAGAGTGTGTGTCAGAGGGTGGTCACAGTGAGCCACCGTCATTCTGCCACAAGCTGCGATGCCTCTTTAACAAAGCTGTTCATACTTAAAAGCAAGATTTGTTCTCATGTCATTCTGTTGTAGCACTGAGACAGAAAAACTGTGCACTTTAGGTCACATGAGGCAGCTGTGGTTCCACATGGTCGGCTGAAATGGATTTCATGAATAGTCCACATTGCTACGAGCATTATAAACACGGTAACCGCCTGCCGACCAGTTTCCTTTACAACCTTCACAGATGATCAGTTATTACAGAAATGATTTACATGTCAATCATCCGTAACAATGTTGACCTCTGAGAGAAATCTTTTGTTTGTGTGATGCTGTGTGTTGGAAATCTCTGTCCCAGCAATAGTTGTAGTAAAGCTACTGGTGCTTTGGACTTAAACAAAAACAAACCAGGGAAAAACACACACTTACCTCAGCCTCATCCACGTCCACCTTCAGGAAAATCACGTTTTTGTTCTCAGGCAGTTCTGCCTGTGTCTGCAAGAGTGCATCAAAGAGGGTTGAGATACTGACACAGGATGTAAATGATCGATAAGATTGTGGGAAAACATGTTAAAGCATTTCTGTTCTAGTTTACAAGGAGAGAAAAGTTATATACAGCTGGCAAATTTTCCAATTAGCCAGGTCCTACTCGAGGTTGGAACAGCTTGACAAGAGGCTGCCTGAGGAACAATGTCCCTCTCCAAAGAGACGCTACAGCTGCTGCCCTCGAGTGACACGTGTCCCTCAGGAAAGGACTCCCATAAACAACTAACAGGCCACAAACACTTCTTTCACAAAGGCTGCAACTAGTGTGGGTGTAAATAGCCAATACCTCATATCTACAGATATCTAAAAACATTTTGTTGGCTTAAAATGATTCCAGTTTAGTTCATTGAGTGGATGTTTTTCCTCTCCTTGACATTGACTATACAGACACTGAATAATCAAGTGTTTGTCCTCCCTTGCTCTGGTTTTCCTTTTTCCACATGAGCGTTTTGACACATGAAAATGATCCACTTACTTCAAATACTGGGCCAATCTGTTTACAGGGGCCACACCATGTGGCTGAGAAGTCCACCACCACCAGCTTGTCTCCAGCTTCCTTCAGGATGGACTTGAATTCGTCCTACAGAAAATCAACACAGATAATGTCTGTTAGTCGTTTTCGATCGAGCTGCGATGGATTAACCAACCTGAACTCTGGAATTGCAGCTTATATCTGAAAGGTAAAGCTGCTGATATGCAATTGATTTGACTCATTACAGGCTGTTTGTCTCGTGATCGTGTGCAGTTATTTGTTGGTCAGTCAACGGCTTCTGACACTGAAAATTTAAACCCAGCATTCCCTTCATTACACTTGAAAGCTTTCAGTTTCAGTGTGTGCACCAGGCACAAACACTGTTTGCTCAAGCTGGGCTTCAGTATAATGCAACCAGACCATAGCACACCTCAAACAATTACAGAATCCAGAATTGTACTTTCTCCTTTCTTCATATTATAATCTCAACAATGCTATGTTTATTTCCTTTGTATTAAGTATTACTGTGCTGCCTGGGAGAGGATCCCTCCTCCGTTACTCTTCCTGATATCTCTTCTTTTTTTAATGATTTCTTTAGTGGAGTTTTATCTTATACTATAAATCTGGAACTTTTTAAGTACATCTGCAACTTTGGGCTATAAAATGACTTGAGAAGGTGCTGAATACTGTGGTTGGTAGTGAGTTGCATTCAAAGACAATGCAGGTTCAAAGTGTGACCTGGACATGTGCCAACACTAATAATATCAACCAAAATAACTTTGGAAAAAAAAAACCTTGTAAAACCACAACTGTTCAGGCTGCACTACCATAATTCACGATTGTGTAACCTTTGCATCTTTTTATAAGGGTTGTAAACTATGTGAACAGATGTGTTGCTCAATACGTTTTACTGCTCATTATACGAGATATTAAATGCATGTGCTCAGGACCATACATTTTATATTTAATAATTAATTAGTGATGATCCTGGAACACACAGTGAGCCTGCATGGCCTCATGTTGATGGCCCATTATTCAACATTAACGTTCAACTATCCAACAATACAGCCTCATTCAGGACTAATGTTACGTTCAGATCATGCAGTGTTGTTTTCAGAAGTAAACAGCTGGTCTGGACAAGTCAAATCCATCCGATCCAAGAAGCTTTTCCACGTCAACTTCACATTAGTAGTAACGATAAACCCGCCTGTTACAAGATCACATGGTGGCGGCTGTCGCTATTCAGGCTGGATCAGCCATTCAAATGAGCGACATCGGAGTCTGGAGCTTTACTTTGGACATTATGTGACGATCAGAGGGATTTTAAATTAACATGCGGCTAATGTGCATCATTAAAACAAGCTGAAAACCGCTAAACTGCTCCAAAGAGGCGAACGGCTGCAACATCATCCAGCTAAAAACATCTGCTAACGCGCTACAATGGCGGATTCTAACAACGATAAAAGACGAGAGCGAGTAAAATAAAAAACAACTTACCAAAGATTCCACTTCGCGAACCATTTTAACTGTTGAATGAAGGTATATCAGATTGTATAACCTGCGGCCAAGTCAGTGAATGCCCTCCTTTCCGAAACCACGCCGCGCTTTTATCGCAGCCGCATCAAGTTACTTCCGGAGGCCGAACCACGCCGGAAGTCGTCGTAAGTGTAAAATTGAAAGGCGAATTCAGGAAAACAATCGTCGTCGTACACAGCGTTGAAGCAATGAAGAGATGGAGATGGAACTAATTAAAAAAGCTTTAGTTAGATTTTAATTTTGTAAATATTTGACAGTTAATAATTTTTTTCTTTTGATTCTGTATTACGCATCGGAAAGCCCTCGCTAATAAAGACATTTATTTTGAAGGGTATCAGTGACGTAATAGTTTTTAATTTTCGTAGCTTTACAAGAAAATGGTTTAATGATTTTGGTTGCCTCCATTTTTAATCTATAAATCCAACTGGATAAAGCGTGAATATAGAAATGTGAAAATATAAAATGTTTCTAAGTGTTTTTTTAATCAGCTATAAATCTGACTTTATACAAAAAAACAGAGTCGTTTATAAACTAATCACATGATTATTACCTGATCATTGGTGTTTTAATAACCAATTGCATTCTCTTAAACGATCCTTTGTTATTTTATATCGTATTATCTATATGCTACGTGTTGATTTTAATTCAATAATTTGTACGAAAAGAGATTAAACAGTAGTTCAAGTCACAATGACTTGACAAATTCTTGGTTTACCGTAAACGACTGAGTCTGCGCAGCTCAACGTGAGCGTCGTATTACCGTTAATAAGAAACGTGCCGTACGTGTCTTGCCGTCATTACGTCATCACTCTAGCTTTTTTTTTTCATATCCAGATTGTGTAACTATATAAAATGTGTCCTTAATTTATATATTTCTTTGTTTATTTTTTTGTCATTTCCAACAAGCTGTGACTTATATTTTATGATGCCTTTAAAACAACTAAATTCATAGAAGTGAACCCAATATTTTGATGCTTTTATATTTCTTTTATATTGCAAGAATCTAAATTTATACATAGTAGACTTGCAAAACATTACTTAAACATAATCATTTTCTATCTGATTCATAGCATCTCACTCTCAGATTGATAAAGTGGCTTGATTTCCATCAAATGGTTTTTGACTTCTAAATATGACTTGAAATTGAAAATGTCTGTTTATTTTCTTCATTTGGTGGAAATTCAACAATCTTTCTGGCATCACAACAAAATTGGTCACTGGAGCATTAAGCGTTATGCAGTTTTGGGATTGGTCTATAGGGGCCTGGGTCTTTGTAGTATATGGAATAAAAAAAACTCACTCTTGTGGGTGGGCAAACTCCACACTTCACCCCACTGGGTAACCTTGTGTTATTCTACTGGACTGACAGCGTCCTATGTAACCATGGAGCCGGGGCTCTCAGCACCACCTCAACCTTATGAAATTCAAATTAGTGTCTAAATATACAGCCTATTTCCTGATCAAACAAAAAGCTGCACTTGGCAGCAGGAGGCTAACAATGACAGCTCTATTATCTAGACTCCACTCATTTTAGGATTGAAAAGAGCACACATCTTCAGTAGCACATTAATATGCTCAATAAAATGACCTAATTTCCGTCAGCAGTCTGGCCTCTTCAAATTTTGGAGACAATTGTCCAGACAGCGGTCAAAACTTTAAAAATAGTTCCACTTGTTTGACAATGTTACCAACATGTAGCCTCATACAAGGAAGAACTTTCTAGATGTGTGTCTCCTATCCTGACCTTTAAAGTAAACTGTTCATTTTGTCTTTATTTTTTAATGCATTTCATCAAACAATGAATGAAAATCAAACCTAGCATTTTTATTAAACAATCTAAATTTCACGTAATGGTTTAAGACTTTACTCTAACAGCAATAATTTGTTGTCACTGTGATTACAAATTCACTCTACTGTGCTATATGGACGTCATGTTAGTAAGAAAATAGTTGGTTAATCATAAGTGTCTATTGCTCACTCCTTCATGTATGAACTCTGTCAGTATGAGTTAGTTATTAAGAGTTATTATTAATGATTCTTCTTCATTGATCCTGCATTTCCACATCAGACTGCGACGACAGCCTTGCCGATGTTTTCTCCCCGCAGCAGCCCCATGAAGGCAGCTGGCATGTTTTCAAAGCCTTTTGTGATGTGCTCCCGACACTGCAGTTTGCCCTGTAGGTGAAGAAAAAATGAATAACAAAAATTACCCTGAAGCAGAAAAACAAGGCAACCCCACTTACTGAGATTTAATCTTTAGTGAAGAGACACACAACAATTCTGAATTACATCCAGCATCATAAGAAATTCTTTTCAGCCACTCACCTCTTTATGCCACCCCATCAGCCTTTTGAGGGTCTCAGGGCCCTTGTGCTCCCACCTACTCACCATGAAGCCCTCCATCTTAAGCTCCTTCAAGATCATGGTCAGGTGGGGGTATGGGCCTAAGAGAAGGAGACAGTTGAAAGGTAAAGTAAATGGTAGAAACAAATTCTGTCAAGATAAAGGTCTGTTTATGCGGCTCCTCTGGCATTTCAGCAACACAAGGTCGCCCTCTAGTGAAAAAAACAAAATCATCTGAACATGTGAAGTTGCATTTCAATATTGTTGTCAGAAGCAAGTATCAAGCTAAAGTGGCAGGACAATTGATAAAGGAAATGAAAGTAGTGGAGTACACACCTGTTTGGGGCGTGTTGTCATTGTATGTGGAAATACTTCCACACACGGCTATTCTTCCAAAGCTCTTCATCTGTGCCATGGCTACAGTTGAAAAAGGACCTCCCACCTAAAAACAAAGCAGTGTGAGTTAAACCACTAAAAAGAAGAGGAATAACGATGTAGTGTAAACACTTCATTACACAGTAAGAGAGGAGCTAATTCAAAAACATATAAAAAGAGCACAGGAGAGCATAAATAGGAACACTTTCGAGGCTTAGAATGACACCATCATTGCTTACATTTTCAAAGAAGCAGTCATAACCTTCTGGAGAAGCCTTCTTCAGTGCCTCCTCCAGGGAACTAGTCTTGTAGTTGAAGGCCTCGTCAAAACCCAGTTCTTTGAGGTAAGCCACCTTGGCATCAGACCCCGCTGAACCCACCACCTTACAGCCCTTGATCTTGGCGATCTGGCCCACCACGTTTCCAACTGCGCCCGCTGCGGCATTCACCAGCAGGGTCTCGCCTTTCTGGAGTCCCAACACTTCTTCTAGCCCGTACACAGCCGTCAGTCTGGAGAGGACAAGAAAGATTAAAATTCCAATCTCTAAAACCTGAAAAGCATGAGGGCCTGTTTTTCCTTCAGATCCACAGAGGAGCCTCACAGACCCTCCTAATCTAAACTCTTTGTAATTGCTTCCATAGCAAGGTTATCAGTGCTTATGAGGTGAGTCACCAGCAAGACAAAACATCTGTAGCCTTGCCATTTATTTTCTCAAAGAAAGAAAAAACTCAGTTGTTCTGCTAAGCTAAGACTCTCTCTCCCTTTTACCGACCTTAAACATAAGCAGGGAAATGAGCTCTCTTATCTAACATTTACTGAGGGAAGGTTAGGAATTCTCTTTCTTAATATTAGTTCACACATGGGAGTAACCCAAACCTATCCCATTCTTAGCTACACCTTTGTTTCTTAGTGATTATGTCATGCATCTTTAGATTTTACTTAGTGAAGCAGATGTTTTTGTCCAGATGATTCAGCTGCATTCAATTTCCAGCCACACAGCAAACCTAACATCTGTCCTACCCTGGCATGCCGATGGCACCAAGAGCCAGGGACAACGAGACATCTTGCGGCCAGTCGGGCATGATGGGAGTGAGGTCCGTCCCATCAGAGACAGTGTGGGTTCTCCAGCCGCAATTACCAACAACATGGCTTCCCACGGGAAACGCTGTGTTATTGCTTTGAATCACTCTGCAGAAAAACAAAATAACAACAGAAGAAGAAAAAAGACATCAGTCAGTCAAACGATTCTCGCCTGTTTCCACCTGACTCCATAGTGTCGCTGAGCTAATTATAGTTTGCTAGTGATGCTGCTGCTTATGCCATGTGGACGGCATACACACAAAACTCTTCAGTTTATGCCTTTAAGTGTATTGTGGAATCCTGGACAACAACATGATGTCAAACCATGTGACAGATGAGCTTTAATCACTTTGGTTAACAACAAAGTAAAGAAAATGCATAACATGTGGGTTTGAAACAGATTATTTTGAGGTTCTTTGGAATGTTTGGCCACTTAGTAATTTGTTCTCCATGTTTATTAACACTGAAACAGATTGAGCGTCTGAACATGCAGCCAAGAACATTTTCAATTGTGCATTTTTGATTTCTGTGAATCAAAGGCTTCAGTAATTAATAGCAGGTGCAGGATGGTTCTGTTTCAGTAAACATCCGTCATGCACAGTATATCTCGACAGATAAAAGACGTGTGTGTGTACGTGCTTGTGTGTGCATTCCTTACTTGGCCACTTGACTTCCAATCATCACATCTCCTTCTTTCATGCGAAGCCTACTGAATGGCCTGGAGAAACAAACTTGACATTTTATATGCGTTTTTGGATTCATGCATGATTTTGTAGTCTTAAAGAGAATGTCCACAAATATAATTTGCACGATCCTACTCACCTCATGTATGGGTCAACACTGAGAAACACAGCTTCCAAGAGCACCTCTGAAACAAAACAGAGAGCAAAACAACAAACTGACTGACTGAAAACCAGATGTCTCCCTCATCTGTGTGTGACTCAGTCAAGTCCATACTGACTCATTGAAAGTGCTTAATGTCTAATATTTGAGATAACATGAAGAGTATGTGCTCCTCTTCAAGCCTCAGCAGATAGAATAAAGAGACAAAAATCACCTTACCTCCATCTTTGGGCTTGGGGAGCTCCTCCACCTTGAGCTCAAAGTCGCTGTTCTTCGGGGAGCCGTCAAAGTGTTTGGCCAGGGTCCACGTTTTAGCTTGAACCATGATTCTTTCTTTGGGGCGGCTGTGAGAGATACAGCATTTATTCAGCATTACATGTAATAAGTGAATTTGAGTGAAAGCTGTAATCGCTGATTCAGGAAAGCCTACTTGAGGGGACTTTGACAATTCAACTTGACATACAGCAGGTATGTGAAATTAACTTGTGGAGCTACTGAGGATTAAAATCTAGTCTTATTTCTTCTTATTAAAGCAGTGCAAGTTAGCTACATCATATTATATTCAGTCTAAAATTGACAGCTTCTCCTCAGGTTTTAGATTCAGATTGAAGTTATAACACTGGTATGTGCAGTGTTACAGTAAATCCCAAATCTGCAATGCAAAAAATTGCAATCAAAGAGGAATACAGTCACCTCACAGAAACATCCTACACACACACAAATAAAAACAGGAGGAAGCAAGTCAAACATTTAGATTGTGCAACTCAAGCACATGAATGACTTGGCATTTGATTGAGATGATAACGTTCTTAATACAGTTCAAAGAACATGCACATGACTAGTATGCTCAAAGAGGCTCAAAGAGGAAACATCATAAAATCATAAACTCATAAATTAGAAGTGAGCTCTGCTGCTGTAAACTACCAGGATGTTTACTGATGTTTACAGATGCCCTCTCACATATAAAAGCATGAAATCTACTTCTTTTGAAGTAGATTATCTATGTACCACTTATCTATGTTAGCTGAACCAATACAACTTACCGGATGTCGTTCTCCAAAACCAAATGGCAGAAGTGAACTGAGGACAGAAACAGACACCGACTTTTCGTTGAAAGCGTGGGAGGAGAGAAGGCGGGAGTCGAGCGTGAAGCGTTCAATCTGATTGGTTAGAAGTTGAGCGCACCCTTCGACATATGACGGAGGACGTCACGTTATCCCTGCGTGCCGACGTAACGTCAGTTTGGATGTGAGGCGCGGGCAGAAAACGAGCTAACACGGGATGCTAACAAGACGGAGTTCCTGAATAAAAATGTAAGTAATATAGTGACTGTTTGTTTTTAAATTTGACCTTTTTGGTAAGAACACACGAAACACTTGCTTTCAACATAACTGACAAGGGTAATAGAAGTTAACAGGCTAGCTATACTTTCTAGCTATTAACTGACTGTTTGCTTAAGCTAGCTCACTTAGCTGTTGTCTCTGTTTACATGCTAAATATACTAGTACTATTACTACTACTACTACAACTACTAATAGTAATAATAATAAGAAGAAGTACATTCCAGGTATAATTACCCAATTTGCATTTTTTTGCGACATTGACAACTGCATTTTCTGAGTTTTTGAAATTGTCAACTAATTAGTATTACAGTAACATTACTTGTGATAAAGATTCAACTTATATTTGAAATATTAATTTCTCCTTTACTTACATCGTGAGAAGAAGTTGGTGTTTTGGTTGTTATAATATCGTAACATGACGTTAACCAAAAGTCTATTCTTGACCTTAACGGCTGTTCCTGACTTATCAGCCTTAAAATTAACGCTGCCTGATTATTCATGATTACTTAATTTATTAATGCACAGTTAAAGCTGGGTTGGATAATATTCCCTTGGATGCTCAGTGTTCGACCGTATCCATCATAATTGTTACCTATTATTAATGACTGTGAGAGACTATATTACTGCAATATTAGTGTGTTTTTTGTAAAGCAGGTATGTCGCAGTCTGCTGTCTTCCTGCTTTATGTCATCTCTGTTGAGCTGCTGTGGCAGGATTTTCTTTTAACTTTAACTTATCCAGTCTAATTAATAACCCTACAATAAATCCTAATTGTTGAAAGCTATAATCTTCAGATTTTGTTGTAACTGTTTTACTGAGGTGTGGATTCACCTTTGGCCATTTTGGAGGCTGGCGTTTGTGGTACTGCTGATTTGTGTTGCATTATACTAATATTTAGTCTCCTCACTGATATTAATGGTGTGGACAACATATTAAAAACACATCTTAGGATCACTTAATACAATTCAACAGCACCACAAAGCTAAAACTTCCAAAATAACCATAAAACAGTCCCTCTTTAAAACTGTGATATATCATTAATTTGAACTGCTACCATTCATTTTGTGTGCTTTGTGTTCACTCTCTTGTGTGTTAGGAAATTGTTCCAGTGTTTTAGTAAGTGCAATAAGGTGTTTTAAATGACTGGATTATCTTAAACAAAAGAAGAGCAGATGTGGATCAGGCTTAATGTAGCTGATAAAATATTTCAATTATCCCTGTTTCATATTATGAAAATCAACTCAGGACAGCTCAGTTTCAGGAGATCATGAATATGCTTTGTTGTATTTACACTCACTCTCTTTGTATTGGTCTTTACCTAATCCTCCATATTACACATTGTGCTGCTGTGTGACTGACTGACTAGCACAATACCAAGGGGAGGGCACAGAGGGCTGAACCACCATGTTAGACGGTGGCCAGTTTGTGGAGGCCCTGGGCCGTCTGGGTTATCCTGGTGCATCATCACTGAAAGCCTCCGAGTTCGACTGGCTGTTTGACTGTGCCCCGGAGAATCTTCACTTCTTGCGCTTTGTCTGTCGGACCCTCAACCGGAGCAATGTTCTCACCACGGAGGAGGCGCGTGCTTTCCAGGAGCTACGGAAGTCTGGTAAACCTCTTCTGGATGAAGCAGCCTTGGGCGAGGTCCTAAAAACCATTGGACCTTCAGATGGGAGCAGTACGAACATCTTAGGGCCCTCCTCTTCATCATCATCATCTGTGTTTGCAGCAGAGGGGGATGTGGCCATAGAAGACTTGGAGGCAGAGCTCCAGGCACTACGTAAAGAGAAAGAGCTGAAGCAACGACGATATAACAGGTTGCAGGTTATGGCTACCTCCCGTGCTGATGTTGACTTACGACTTAATGCAGAGCTGGAGAGTGCTGCATGTAAGCTAAAAGAAGCCAGTGCTTCCATTGGAGCTGAGAACGCTGACACCAACGCTCTTTTACAAAACCTAACAGATGAGGTGAACAATCTTGCTTCATATCTCCCAGTTCAGCCAGAAGCCAAGCAAAATGGAACAAGGAGAACCTGTGGCCCCACCAAACCCTTCTATCCCCAAGGGCCCCCCTGTCCTAATCTCTCAGATGCCCTTGAGTCCCTACCTGCATCAGGAGGAACTCAACACTAAAACTTTAACTGCCTTCACCCAGAAGCATTTCTTCCAGGGCATCTCTGACATTGTTGAGACGTCTTGCTCTGAGCGCTTCCAGGTCCTTGATCTGAGTTCTTGTGAAGATGTAGAGGAGGAAGAGAATGAGCACAAAGGTAGAGACAATGAGGAGCAAGTGGTGGAACGAAGGAGGACAGAGATGGCCAGACTTCAGTGGGCTCATATTGTGGCCCAGCACCAGCTGATGCAGGCTATGGCAGAGGAGAAGAGTGTCAAGGCTGGACTGGACTGGCTCTCTGAGAGGTCCTCTCATACCAAGGTAAAGCAGACATATAGTGTTTTTTTGTCTCTTACATTCTGTGTTCAGGTGTTACTCTTCTGGCTTCCTCCCTTAAACTCTCCTTCATATCTATCTTCACTCTACCAGAGCATTTCCACCTCCTCCTCACTGCATGTCCGTGAGGTTGTGTCCAGGAAGGAGCTGCAGATGGTGGAGGCTGAGCTGGAGGCTCTGCTCCATGGACCTGTACCTGCTGCCCTTAGGGAGTCAGCCAGGCTGCTTAATGTGCCGGTAGTGAGGGGAGACCTGGCTCTGCAGCTGGCAAGGCAGGACTATTACACGTCGAGACAGGATCAGGTTAGTTGGTGATGTCACCCATTTCACCCACAGTTTTTCTAAGGTAAGGTATGAGGTCAGCTCTGACAAAGCTGCTGAGAATCAAATCTCTTGCCAAATTTAAGGATTCATGGTTCTTGCAAGCATAAGAATGTCATACCTTTGTACTTTTATTTAAGAGTGACTGTTCCTGAATCAATCTAACAAATCAAGAATCAATCACCAATAAAACCATGGTTTTAATCCCTGTGTCACTCATCAGCTGTAGGCACTCTCAGAATCATGCTTAAGACATGGAACCACCACCTACCTGTTATTATAAGACATTGTGGAAATAAGACTCAACAGCTAGTAAGTAAAATGAAATGTACACTTTCCCTCTAAGGTACGAGACCACCTACTCCGTCAGAAGGCGTCCTTTGACGTGGTGCATCTGGCTCAGGAGATTGAGTTGAGGAGGTGGAGGATGTGTCTTAAGCAGCTGGGAGAAATAACCAGCAGACTGGTCAAGGAAGGTAAAATGGCAACCCTCAGAATTGAGTCCCTGGCCCACCCTGACCTGGCTATCAACCCCAGACCCAACCCTATCATCAGCTGCAAGGATGCAGCCTTCAGCAGGTAAGTAGACTCAAGCTGTACGTACTACAGACCTGTTTATTATTCACTAATCTCCTCTGCAAAACTGTGGTACTCCTCTGCAGACTGCTCCAGATCCTTGACCATGATTCAGACCATGGTCGTTCAGAGCCTTTTCGGACATATGAAGCATTGGACCAGGCTGCTCGTGACCTCGCAGGCAACCTCCAGGTGACCCGAGACGCCCTAGCTGGTGCTGGTCGTGAGCAGTGCTACACAGCTGCTCGTCTTTATGGTGACTGTGAGGCGCTCCACAGGGCAATGTACACAGAGCTCCAGCAGCTGGTCTTAGGGCCGCAGGTACGTCAAACGGCCATCACTGACCAGGAGCTGCTCTGTCCCAATGCACAGGTGGGCTTGTTTCCTTTTTTTCTGCACAGTCATCTTAGTCAACCATACAGTGTGCATTTCAGAAGCAATCCTTAATGTGAGTCAGTTGAATTTTAAATTACTTGTCACTATTGGTGAGGGAAGCTGGTAGCGCTTTTGTGTTTCTTTCTTTTGCACATTTTCACATATGTCACAACACACATGGTGGGCATAGAAGCACTGTGTGAAGGACTCAGTGATGAGTTCTCAATGTCAACGATTTCAAAGTAATTGTACTTATACTTGTGTAACACAATTCAGCTTTGTTATTTTGTTACGTCACAGTGTTACATAGCATATATGACAATATGTTCAGTACCTGTTTCTGACTTTGCAGTAGCTGAAGAGCCCCATGCTTACACTGGGTTCGCTGGGTTCTATGGATTAGCTAATCAACTACGATTGTAAATCATGAAACATGGATAAACTTCCATAAACTTGAGAGACTAACATTTTGTAAACATTTTTTAAAACAACTATGCCACCTTAATCATTTAATCACCTAGCCTGCTGCTATTTAGTTCTTTGTACATTTCTCATTCTTTTCCCTCTGTCACTACAGGAGCTGACATCGAAGCTGGTGGAAGCAGAGGCTCAGCTGCAGAGTTTGCAGCACGTAATGAAAGAAATCATGGGGGAGGTTAAAACCAAGCGTTCTCAGCTGGAGCGCAATGCCCTCCTCCGGCGGGAGAGGGAATTATACATCTACTTCCACTTGGATGCACGGCTACTGCAGAAAGTAGTGGAAGATCTGGAGGGCAAAATGGCTGCGAAGAGAGGGCAGCAGTAAAACCTGCCAGAATGAATGAGGAGTGCTTATAGCCAGCTCCACCTCAGCTTGCAGTTTCAGTGCCAAGGGATTCAGCCTGTGTTATATAGTTTGAAGAGGTCTGATCAGTACACTCTGTGCTTTCAGTGCAGAAGGTTTAAAAACTAATCCCCACTCTGGTACAAAGTGTGATCCTACCCTGGACCTCTGCTTGGTTTGTGCAGGAAACAGAGCTCAATCCCTTCAGTCTTCATTGACTCATCTTTGGGACAGCACTGAACTTGGGATAAAGTTTGGTTGTATAAGAGCGGCGCTGCTTATGTGATAGGATAATTTGAGTGTTTATTTCAAACTATTTGTGCATAAACTAATCGGAAGAATTTTGGAATTTATCTTGTTCTGTCTTGTGATTCCACTAAACTGCCCTTGTTTCCTTTTTGTGTTAAGTCATCTGATAAATAAAGTAAAATGTTATATTCATGCAGTTTTAGTTGTGAAGTTTTGTTTTTATTTAAGATTGAAGTCTATTTCTGAAGATGCCAGATTAACTTGAGTCTGTGTAACTGACCTAACTCTCCCCTTTGTTCTGTTTAGGCCATTAACAGTTGAAGAGTCAAAGATCATCAGGTAGAGAGAAAGAGTAGCAGGCACTCTGACAGGGAGGAGATGGAGCAGTCAAGCAGCAGGTTGTACTCAGGACCTCTGTCCCAGGCGGCCCAGAAGATCCTGGCTGTTCTGCGGGCCCAGAGTCTACATGCAGCCAGATGCAACCACAACTACTCCTACAGTCACAGGCAAAGTCAGTCAGGGCAAAAGCATAGAAAATCTTACTTAAACTTGTTGCAGTATATTATGATATTCTAAACTGCTGAACAGGCTGTATCAAAGCATCCAAATGTTATTCATGTCATTGCTTGTCATTTTTTTGTTTGACTTTGCCAGTAATTCCCTGTCATCAGACGATTTAGGCCTTTTGTAATGAGAACAAGTAACTTATTTTTTCATGGCATTGTTGAAACCAGTAGAAAACAAAATTGTAGTTTGGAACATTTAGGATGATTATGATATATTGGTAACAAAGCTTGAGTGTTGCTCTATGATACTGTATGCTATTTTCAGCCTTTTGTAGGTGTTGCAGATTTAAGTAATCAAACAAAACCTCCCTACCTGATAAATGTCACAATGACATACTCTACTGCCTGACAGAACCCACGTTTGCTTTAATTATCAAGCCTGGTTTCTACAGCCTGAAATCCTGTGTATAGGAAAAATTGACACCTCACTTTGTGGGCACATATATTAAATGTAAAGCAAGGTGATGAGATGCAGAATTGACAGGCCAGACAGGTTTTCTATATGTTTGATGCTTAATTAGGCACAATTATAAATAATAATTCCTTTATTTAGTTTTGTAGTTGTTCCCTGAGAGTTTATGGTTTTCTCCTATGTAGTAGTGGACTGGTATTATGGCAGCCAGAGGGAGCTTTTGGCTCAGAGCAGCTGGAGCATGAGTCAGGAGGAGAGCAGAGACACAGACCGGTAAGCCCGATTAAGTAGAGGCTACACACGGATATAAAAAACATGCACTGGTGTTTAGTTAGAGTTTCCATTTTATTAATATCTTACTACAGTCTGAATGACGTTATTTACCTTAGCAGATTGGTGCAGAAGCATCTTGGCCTACGCAGTGACACCAGCAGTTTAAGATTATATTAATACAAATAAGGGCAAGTTTCCATCACACTGGATTTTAAACCATAGTGGATATAATTGTATGAGTTGGACTCTTCTGTAATAGACAATCGATAATGTTTATATCTGTTTAAGTTTATAAAGGAGGCATGATTTTATATACTCATGGAATAGTATATTCTAATCCGAAATGTACTTAATGCAAGTACAGTAAAAGAAATCGATTTGCCAATGTTCTGGTTCAGATCAGGGTCCAGGCCCCAGGTGTCATCCTTTTCCACTTCCTCCCATGACTCCTCCAACCGGTGGCAGAGCTCTCAGACCTCGGCCTGCTATCAGTCCTCGCAGACATCAGACTGCTGCCTGTCATCTCAGACCTCCTCCTGTTCCACCTGCTGGGATTCCTCACTCCAAAGGCAGACGTCTCAGACTGAAGCCTATTATCAGTGCTCACAGATTGAGTCCCACAGAAAATACTCCAAACCTCCTGCTTACCAGTCCAGCCAGTCTCTGTCTTTCACTCAGCATGAGGTGACTGAGACAGCAGCATCTTTCTCCCATAGAGACAGATACACCCCGTCCCCCCAAATACCTGAGAGACTTTTGGAATGTCAGGCTACACCATGGAGAAAGTGAGTAGCAAGGGGAATGGGGATAGTATTATATAGTTATTATCATAGTTAAGTGCCTTAATATATGTATTCATGTAATCAGAAATGTTCAGGGGTTAGAACATTTTGCTGTTTTGGCATTTTCTCTTTAACATAATTGTATAAAATTGGATTTTCACAAAGGAAAGCAATCTGAAGTTTAGCCTGTATTTCTGATCTTGTGTTGCTGATTTTGTGAGAGCTTGTGTTATAAATTTAGCATAGTCTGTCTCTTCACACTCACAGCTCCACTGAAGAAATCAGGCCGTCTTTCATCAGCATTCTTTCTACAAACGATGAGGTTCCTGATGAGGTATTGTTCCCCTCAACGAAACACCCTTTCACCCATGAAGAGCAGCCTTCTTTGGCTTGTCACCCAGTTTCATCTGGCCTTAGAAGCAGTGAAGAGACAACTTCAAGTGCACACAAAGAAAAGAAAGTTACAGAGAGTTACAACATCCCCAGAAATGAACTTGAAGACACTGTAGGTTCAGACAGTCAAGCAAACTGGAAGCTTCCTCTGTGCAACCCCACTGAAGAGGCCACTAATGGAGGAGAAGTTGGAGGCACATTGTGCCAGCAACCAGAGTTTGAAACACTCAAAACTGGAAGGATACATCTACTGCACAGTGGCTGTGTAACAAGACAAGAGATTGGCTGTGATGTACGTTCACCCAAGCTGATGAGAGATCTAATTGAGGACAAAGGGCTGACGCTGATGGTGAATTCAGAAACTCTGACTGAGGCAGTTACAGAACAAACGTCAAACAGAGAGCATGATGAAATGCGGGATGGAGTAAGTGGAGTTGTGTGGAAAGCGAGAGAACATAGGGATGCAACCCTGCTAGATGAGAAAGCATCGGCCAATGAAATGGGAGAAACTCTGCTCTTGGGAACCAATAAGAACACCAGTTTAGAGAAGAATTTGAACTTGTTATCTGCGACAAGTATCATGAAGTATCAAGACTTTGACTGTGATACTGAAGTAGGAAAACTTGGGGAGAAAGAAGGGGATGATGAGAACAGAATTAACACACCTGAAATCAAAGAAGTTGAACATCCACCTGGCTGTGAGAAAGAGATATTAGTGGGATGTCAAGCCGGCAAGATCTCAATATCTTTAGAAAGGAGAGACCACAAAGTGTACCAATGCCAATTTGAAAACCCTCAGGACATGAAGCACCACACAGGAAACTCGCTGGTGCAAAGTGAGACCAAATTAGTCCTGAGTGACAACACAGTCGATAACCTGGAGAGAACCACAGAGGACAGAGCAGATATGATGGAGGTCAGATTTAAAGTGGAAGCAAAGAGCAGGACAAAGGCAGGAAATGACGAAAACACTGAAGTTAAGATGGAGACGCAACATCACCTTTGTTCTTACGTCCAACTTAGAGAGGAACAGTGTGAATCAGATTATAGAGAATTCAGTGAATTACCTGGAAGAGACACTGAGTCAGGAGAGAGGGGGAGCGATGAGTCAGTGATGCCACCTGTGGACAGCAATGAGTGTGCATCTACAGGTAAATACATGATATTTGTAACAATACTGTGTCAGCTCATCCTCGTTTCTTTTAGTTGACTATCATAGACCTGTACATGTAGTATTTGTTCTTATTTGCCTGAATTTAAGGCAACAGATATACTTCCAGTTTATGTGTGAAATATATTTTAGCTTTTAAAATAATACAGAAAAAAATATTAAAATCTGCTTTATACTGTCAAGATGAAGTTATCATGAATCTCAGCTTTTAATGTGGTGAGTACAGATGATGGACATTTTATTTTTGAGCCTCACCCCGCAGTGATTGAACTGTCAACAAATATGCAGTTCACAACATTTACCATTAGAGAGTGCTAGAACACTTTCCTGTATATTGTGCTTTAACCAACTGCTGGAGTAAATACCCTCCAAACATACATAACAGTATTAGTTTTTATAGTCAGCTACCACACTACGAACTCACTAAGACACTGGGTCTCTTTAAACAACTCAAACTGCATTAATGCTACTTCTATAAAGGGAGAGACACTCAAATAATTACTGAATCGTTACTCCTATTGTCAAAGTCAGAGTAGTGGGGCTGTATTACATTGATGAGGAGGGGTCTGTGGAGTTTCAGATTCAGAATATTGAACCAGAAAACATAGTACTACTGCACAAAAATCTATAAAGCTTCACTTAAGGGACTTTATTTCTAGTTGAAATACAAATAAACGGCTTGTTGAACCCACAACATAAAATAAAATTATTCTTAGACTCATATTAAGATGCTGGTGACTATTTAAGGTGCCAGTTACTAGTTTAGGAAAACAGTACTAGGGGGTGCTAAAGTATTTCAAGTGGTGTCAAACTCTTGCTCGTGGCTTTCAGCCATCTTTCTTTCATCGCAGTGGCGGCGATGACAGAGCAGTGCTGAGGCGACTCAGCACTGACGAGGGATGTTGTGTGCCTGCTCACATTACAGCCGCAGGACTGGAGCTTGAGTCTCAGCTGCTGAGACAATGCTGAGCCAACGCACACCCGCATACACATCTATAAAGAACACACACTTAACAACACACATGCAAACAAGTCACAGGTTGTGTTGTAACACAATGTCATTTTGATCTTAGCCAAGATTTCTAGTGCTGGCTGACCTTGTCCTGTCACACACTGCTGATGTCTCACACACCGTGAAAGCGCCCATACATGCTTACTCAAACACATGCTTACATAACAGAGCATTGATTGAGGATGTGTCTAAAAGTGATGATCTGATAGAAATGCTCTTACCCCTTCCCCTCTAGAGAATTCAGGTAGAGAAAGTGGTTCTACGCCAACATCATCCCAGAAGTGCAGGGCAAAAAGGTCACGGTTCAGAGTTCCCTACCTCCATGGGGCCCACCAGCAACAAACCGACATACAAGTGAGTCTCTATGGAATAAGTCTGTAAGATTACAAGACTATATTACATGATAGCTGGACTTTACTAAAGACTATTTTAGAACTTTTATGCCTCATTTGATACAGTGCATGAAGTCAGCAAGATGGCCAGAGGACATGAGGCAAAGATCTTGAGTGCCATTTTAAGTTTCAAAATTTTTAATGAAACCATCTTTAACCAACAGTCCACTTTGCTTAGACACTTTAATTGAGGAGAAAGTGTACCTCACTTGCTGAGATGTGTTTACTTGTCTTTTTATACCGAAATACTGATGTGCCTTTATTTTTCCCTGTCATTGTCTGTCTCCCACTCTACCTCCATAATCCCTGTAGGCTAAGGCAACAGTGTGTACAGCAACAACACACCAAAAAGTCCTGAAATTTAAATAGCTGCTTTCAAAAGGATTAAGCTTCTATTTCCCCGATGCACATAGAAATCAATCTGGTTTGTGTGAAAGGGGTGCCGTCGGCAGTATTGCAGCACGCTGACAAGTGATAGCTCCCCAATGAGTCGTGAAATAAAAAAAAGTCCTGACGAAGTAGTCCACGATACATATTGAAGAAAAAGGAGAGAGAACTGCAAAGAGAAAGAACTATAAAGGGAGGTGGAGAGATGGAAGGATGGTGTGGGCAGAGTGATAGAGAAAGGATGCAGTGGCAGAAGAAAAGTGGGAGAGGCTGAAAGATGGAGAAGAAGAGGGAGAGAGAAAAAGGTGCAGGACTTCACTGTATTGCTACAATCAGCAGCAAACACCAGTCAGTTCTCTCTCTCTCTCTCTCTCTCTCTCTCTCTCTCTCTCTCTCTCTCCACCTCATTCATTCTCTTTCCATCTCCTGCACCCAGTACTGGGCTATGGGCCATGGCCTGCCTCGGTTTTCTATCTATATCCTGTAGCACAGCACCCTGGGGGGGGTTCATGACTTTGTCAGCAGGAAAACGGGTTGTGTTTACAGGGAAATGAGGAAGACTCTCCTCAGGGAGCTGAATCACAGGAATTCCTACCTACTGAGCTCTCTGCTGACAACACATGCAGAATTGTTTGCGAGCACAAACTCACACATGGTGTGAAAATCTTCAGAATACCCAACATCTCTTACCTCGATTTCAGAGAACACAAGTGCACGTGCACACACTCGGTGCTTTTGCATAAATAGATGTGGGAGTTCCGTGTATGAATAATGGAGATGTTTTTTAAGATGCTGGGTAGGTTACAGGGAGGCGAGGGTGTACTTTTGGGAGATCAGACTCAAATTTCTGTCCATCTTGTTTCACAGCTTCTTTTTTTTTCTTTTTAGCCACCTCACCTTTTTTCTCATCCTCACACATCTCCACTGGCTTCTATGGGATCATAACACATCTGTTGGGTGACAGTCCAATATTTTACATTTCGAGAATACACTTGCTTTTCTCTCCAATCAAGCCATACTTGATTATTATTTGTTTTGTCCTCTAACACTTAAATCTGTCACAGGGACTAACAGACAGTACCAGACTCACCGTGTGACGTATCGTGTCAAATATTCATTGTAATCCGGCCAACAGGAGCCTTTTTCTTCATAAAAAATAAATCAGTATGAACGTGTGTGACTGAGTGGCACTACTTCAGGCAGGCTGTCAGACAGACAGTGTCTTCGCTGTCTATGTTATTGTCTGGGACTCAGCGCTGAGGGCTGAATGCGAGCAACAGTCCTCTCTTCACACCCTCCTTTTTTCTTTTCCCTGCTCGTCTGGCTTCCCTTTTTACTTCAGTCTTCTTGCTCACCCACCTGCTCACCTGTTTACTCTCTCAGCTTTCATTCTCTCTTTCACAGATTTTCTATTATCCAACTAGGTGCAGAACATGAATGCGTGTAATTCAAAAAGGCATGCATTCTTCTCTGTGTTAAAGCTAGAAAATTACTGACTGCTGACTTTTCTAATCTGATTTGCTGTTTTGTATTGATTTTCTATGTAACAAAAGTAAGAAAGACACTCAGAGTCTGTTTTCAGGTGCCTTCTGATGTTGCAGAACGAGTCCTTCTAAATCTATTTTTGCCTCTGCTCTTCTCTGCTTCTTTTGTCACTGTCTGACTGCACACTGTTCACCTTTTTTGTTCTGTAGACCACTAATGGAAGTATCAGAAGGAGCAGCTCAAGCGTGGTACTGGCCCCATCAAGCATTTTTGCTGCTGGACAAAACTCCTTCTGGGTACAGGCCTCAGCTGCCATAAAAGCAAGCAAAAGACTGGAAAACATCAGCCTTCCTACTTTAACTCATTCACGTGATCCTCCCCTGATCCCCTCCTTCTCATTAAAGAGAAAGCATGACACACTTCAGCACCAAAATACTCACCCTCCTCCTAAAATCTACCTTACCGGGCATCCTCCAAAATGGGCACCACCTCATTACTCCCAAGGAAAGGCAGGGGAAGGAAGAGTTAATGAGCTGAAGAGAATCAAACCCAAAACTTCCATCCCTGAAATCCCAGCTTTACCCCCAGAATCACAGACTAAAGTCAGCCTTTCACATAAAACAGGAGAAGTTTTAGAGGTACATAAAGACCAATACACCCAAAAGCAAACTCAACAAATTGGGCAGAGAAAGGTGGAAGATATGTACTCTGAATCAGCAACGAATGCTTCCAAACAGACCCCATCCTCTGTGACCTGCAAACCACTCAAACATAAGCGGGCCAAAGTTGGTCCTGACCAGGAAACAAATGGACCAAAGATATCCCATGAGGGGGCTGATGGTGAGAACCAATCCAAATCCATCTGTCTGACTGCAGCCCTGACATCTGACCCCAGAGTGAAGGATTCTGGGAAGCTGAACCCAGACGAGAAGACACAAATGCTTGAGAAGGCTGGGAAGGCTGAGGCACTGGTGCTAACCTTAGTGTACCAAGATGGAACAACTCAGTTAGACCCAGAACAGGTGAGCAGAGCTGGGCCACAAATGTGAAGCTTTGAAGCTTAGCTTGAAATAAGATAATAAAAAAAAGTTCAAGTTGTATTGAAAGTTGAAAATAATTGTTTCAGTTTACGTTTGCACCTGTAAACTAATGAAAGACTCAGTTGTTATAAGATTAGTGCAAACAGTCTACTCTTGTGGCTTCCTGCTTCATTAACTGTTCATGTTAATTCCCCTCTCTGATCCTTGATATAGAAGCTCACTCCACCAGTGTGTGGCCTCCTAATGCTGATGAAGAGCAATCTTGACTGCAGCACACCAGAGGACTCACTCAGGCCAAACAACAGTCTGGTCTACTTAAAACTAGAGCACACACCTGCATGGGCCCAGCAACACACACATCAGAGCCAGGAGCTCTTTACTAGGTCTGTGTGTGTTAGAGAGAGAGTGTGTGTGCAAGTGTTTGCATGAGATAGAGACGTGAGAGTGGATAAGATGATGAGTGTGAATTTGAAGTGTGAGTTTACATCCATTAAAACAAGCCTTGTCTATATTGGTGTTGTTACTACTCACTTAGTACTCAATTAATTTAAAAATGAGAGTACTTAGGTGTGTGTGTGTGTGTATGTGTCTGTGTTCCATAGAGATATGCTCCTACAGGTGCTAGCAAGATCTCAACTGGTGGTGTGCTATAAAGCCAAGGATCTGCTTCGCACAGCTCTGCAGTTTTACAGACGAGACCTCAGCTGGAAACAGGGCAGAGTACACATACATAAATGCACATATACACACAGAAACACAGATGCAGTCATGGTGTGAAAAAACACTTTTACAAAACAAAACTCATTATAGAAGAAAGTTTGGAGTTTCATCCTTCACAAACAAAAGCAGCTGTGGACAGTCGAATTATTTTGATTACAATGGATTTCAGTAATGACAAGATGTGCTGTAATCTCCTAAAATGTGTTTCCAGTCTCTTCAGTATACAGTGCAGAATATTGAATGCTGCTCAGTATCATAAAGATCTGTCCTCTATCTCCAGTGGCAGGCTGTCATGTCCAGGACCCACAGGTGTCAGGGTGGCTACTGGATCCTGCAAATCCCTGCTCTTGCTACCAGAACCTTCTCAATAAACACTGCAAAAGACCCCGTACAACACCTGCCCTGGGTATCAACAAGGTTAGTTAAGATGTGAATTTTTCCAAGTAGGGAAACGCCCTGTTCACAAATCATTGGAATAATCATTTAGTTGAGGGACATTTAAACAAGTCAATAATTCACCCCACTATCCGAGCTAAGAGACAGTGTACAGATTTACATTCAGAACTCTGTCCTTGAAAGGATGGAGAGAGCTCTAAGACAGTTCATACTCCATGTTAAGCACCCTCTCCCTGGTACCTGCACTGCCTGTTCTTCCCTGAACACAAGAATTGAATCCACAACATTTACTTCCAGAAAGCAGAGTATGTTCCTCCCCATCTACTCTTTTTCTTTGTCTGTCTGTCTCAATCTCAGGTTTCTCAGATCATCTCTGGTCTCTGTTTGCTCTACCAGATTAACGTGGAGCTATGCTCTAAACTACAGGTTAGTTGATGTACTCACACACACACACACACACTTGTACATACAGCATAGACAGACTATGTATTACTGACTATTTGTGTGTGCAGAGCCAGGGGCTGTGGAAGCTGTACTCAGACATGGAGCTGAACATGATTTCTGTTCTGGCAGGTAACAACCACTTTTTTTCAGTAGACACTGAGCACATATTTTGAAACACTGCAAACTTTTTTCAGGGTTTTTATTCACGCTGATGCAGTACATTCTTCACAGAGAAATACTCTAGAATAAACAAAATAAAGTGCAAACTCATTTTTATTAGGCTGCAATAGAAACATGCAGTATTGACTGGTATTTGGTTCATACTCGGAGTTTGTTAGTTAGGCTGTGAGTATGAGAAAATATTGCATTACTAAAATATATTTTCAGTGCTTTAATTCAAATGATTCAGAATGTGAAGAAATTTGATTACAGCTACCTATATTCAGTTTAACAATTAACAGCCAAAGACAGATTTAGTATGTCATGTCGTGTGGATTAGCAGATACTTGTGTTGTTTCAGCCATGGAGAGCCATCACATCCATGTGGACAAGGAAGCTCTGAAGAGGACGTCAGACCTGCTGGGGGTAAAGCAGAACATCAGACACTAAATGTTATGGCTTCTATTTTATAGTTTCCATGTTAGTGTTTTTAACAAATAGAGCAGAACAGTTTGAAGACAAGACAAGGTTTTCATATGGCCGCTGGCAGAGCAGGCAAACTTATCTCTCACAGCCAGGAGTTATCAACATTTGCCTCATGGCGAATGTTAATTTCCCACCAGAGCACAACAATGAAACAGGAGCAGCGTACACAAATATCAACTGTGCTCCGTGTGTTTAAAGATAGACAGGCGAGTAATTTAATTTACCTCTGTTTCACTGCCTTGTTTTAAGTGAATACTGCAGCAGAACAAATTCCAAAACAAACTTGTGTTATTCCAATTCATGTTTATGTGGGCAGAGATTTTTAGATACAAGTGGGTCAATGCTTTAGTTCGTAGTGAGAATATCCGAAATACAACAAGAAAACACATAGTAAGGTTTTTACAAGGGGTACCTTTCTAGGTCTTTCCATATATTTACCATACCATACATTATTTCTTTCCATTTCACTTAGTTTCTTTGCAGACATTTGGGCATTAACATGTGGCAAACTGGACACTGACCAGAATCCTAAAATGGAGTTATGAAAAGTCCTTGTTTTGAAGCGGAAAATGTGTTGGAGTTCTGTGTAACCGCTTCTATGCGCTTATATCAAACAGACGTACTGAAAAAGCTCCCTTGAAAACCTAGTTTTGGCCAGTCTGAGCGTAGGTATGATGTTCAGGGTCGGCTCAGATTTGTACTGCATCACTCTTAACTGATTACATTTTTCGACTGGCTGCCGAAGCACAGTGCAGTCGACAGCTGCTGTATTAATACAAATGGGAGCAAAACAGTGGGAGGATATGAGAAACAGAAGGAAAAAAACCCCTCAAGAGCCTGAAGAGGAATGAAAAATAAAAAAATTTCATTTTCTTCTTCTGGGTAGGATTAGCGATGTGGTGGGTGGACATCCTCCAGGGACCTGTCCTGTTTACATGCAGATAAAATCCCGTCCCACAGACGACACTTGAGAGTGATCATAGACACACAGAGACAGACATACAGATGTCGTGGACGCACACATACTGAGGAATACGCACACGTTCCTAATCAGTTTTGCAGACAGTCAGAGAGACAAACACACATATTTAAACCCACTTACAACTCTTGCAGACGCCAGCAGGGGTGTTCTTGGTATCTTGCCGTGTTACTATAAATAGGATGGAGAGTCTGTCTTTTTCCTTCAAGAGGCTGTGCTGCAGGAAGGAGCATCACTGTCTGCCTCTGCCAACACACACACACTGAGGCACTGAAGTTTTTGCAGACTGCTGCAGAGTTATATGTATGTGTGCTTGTGTTTTTGTAATACTTGCTCGCGTGTGCAGCCACGCGTGTCCCCACTCTGTCTTGTTGGATTTCGTTTTATCTGAGCTGTCAAGTTCACCTGTCTGACCACCAAACAGAGGATCCCTTCTGTCTGTCAGCCCGCATCTTACAAACATGCTCACATGCTCTTTTGTCTTTTCAGCCAGTGTTATTAAAATTCAGTAGGACAAACTGTCTGTGTTTCTCAGACATTACATTTCAGATCCGATTAGACATTCTTCTGTAAACAGCCATCACGTCAGACTCAAACTGAGAAGTCCACATTTAGATGCAATGCAATGATTAAGACAAATGTTGCCCACAATATTAGATTCCTGCCATACCCGCTCTGTGTGTGTGTGTGTTTGTGTGTCAGACATAGTACTAAGGGGCTAGTATCCAATATTGATGAGGCAGTCTGGAGCCTGCTCTGGGCTAAGAGCAAGAGAGAGAGAGAGAGAGAAAGAGAAATACATATTTTGGAATTTTGGTACATGTCTGGCAACTCCTCCAATTCTCCCTCTTTTCTTTTTCTTTTTATATCTGTCTCCTCTCTCTCCTTCATTGCACTCTCTGCCTTTGTCGCCTTTCCCGCCTCTGCCCATCATGCTGTCAAGTTCTGTCTGTAGAACAGTCTCACTCCTCTGACTGATGTCTGTTTGTTTCAAATGCCATTTTCTATCAAGGTCCAGCCACAGTGTTTTCTCCAGCTGCCAAGTCCTCACCTGTCCCTGCCATAATTTTCTCATCTTCTCCATTTTTTCCCCTCATCCTTTTCCCGTCTACCGACTCAAGTATTTGCATCGCATTTCAACTTTTTCTGAACCCTTTAACTCTCAAATTGTCTCAGTCCCTCCTACATTTCCCAAATCTGTCACTCTTTTCCACTTTCTGTCTCTCGTTTCATCACCCCACCTCGCCCTCTCCCCTTCTCCCTTTTGTTTTTCTCTTCTTGTGCCTGTTTCTCTTCCCTCGTTCTCTTCTTCTCCTGTCAAGTCGTTAAGGAGTGTTTTCTACTTCAGTCAGACTTGTAATGAGCTGCTGGTGTGTGGGTGTCACCCCAGTCGTTAAAAAAACAAAAACAAAAATGTTCACATTTAGGCTGAATATTGTAATGTAGCAGGAATTCTTTTAACTTATTTCCCTCATTTACTCTCTCTTTTTTCTTCCTCTTTTACTTTTCATCATTGTCTCTGTCTCTCTGGGACTCAGCCTCTCGGCCTTCCTCTATCATCCTTGTGTTTTAGTGCCTCTACCTTTAGCTCTCTTCTATCAGCCTCTTTTACTTCCCATGCTTCCTTCCCTTTTTTACATCCCAAGTGCCTCTTTAGTCCCTTTAGTCCCCTCTCGCTTTCATTGTTATCCTCCATTGTAACCTCTCTTTTCTCTCTCCCTGTCTTTTAACCATGCTTTCTCTTCTCTACCATTTTGTGTCCCATCACTTCTCTCTGAGTTTATCATGCTGCCTGTGTCGACCATCCTGAGAAGCAACGTTAATTTTGTATTTGACTGGATTATCACAGCAGTCATTAAACCCTGTCTGGCTCTCTGTGTGTTAAGGACTTAGCATGTGTGAGTGAATGTGCATTTGTATGTTGTTGTATATACATATGGGTTTTTCATAATTCGTGTGTGTTTGTGAGTGTGTGAAAGTTTCAGCTAATGCTGTTTGTTGTTCGTTCCTCTGTGTGTGATCCTAATGTGTTCGCTATGTGACTGTTGTGTCCCTTAGGAGGATTAACAGAGAGCAGGACAAAGGAAGGAGAAATGAGACAAGTTCTGTCTTTCTCTTTTTATTAACTCTCTTTTCTCCAAAAACTTCACTGCAGGGTTTATAACCAGGTCTGGAAAATGTGTTTGGTAATTTACCTATATTGAAAAGTTTTTGCCAAGCTGGCAGTCATCAGGCTGCAGAGATGAGGTATTTTGTCATATTGGCATAAATACACTGCTGTCTCCCAACATTATAATTGGCTTTCTATCCTCTGAGTGATAGACTGGCTAATCTGAAACAAGTCAGACAAAGATATGAGATATAGTAATCGAATGAAATGCACCAGACACTTGATAAATAATGGCTGGAAAAAAGTAAATCATTATGAAATTCTTTTGACGTTACTTAAAAAGTAATGACGAAGAAAACAGGGTGATCTCTCATCTTTGTTTTTGAAATGAAGCAACTACTATTATGTAAAATGTCAAATGACAATGATCCTCTAGCATTTTGTTTTTAAACCTCTTGAACCTACACATTTTCACTGACTTTACATTAAGGATTAACTGCTACCTAGTATATATTCCCAGCAACCATTAAAAAAAGTTATGTTCTCAATGCTTCAATGCTTGACATCTGTGGTCCAGGTGAATTAGTTTGATAATCTTGCAGGAAATCAAGCACTAACGTAGCAGAACAACAAAGATCGTTTTGATGTATGGGTCAATTAGTTCTGTAATTAACATGCTAAGCTAACCTCTCTCTCGCTCTCAGACTAAGATGAAGCAGTTGGAGCAGGAGGCCCACCGAGCAGCTGGACAAATATTCCTGGTCACCAGCAATGCTCAACTAAGAACAGTGCGTAGCTTTATGTATTTCATGCATTTTTCTTTCTTTATTGTGTTTGTGTGTGTGAATATGTACTGTATGCAAATATATGTTTTACATATGTACTTTTCTGTGTTGTGTGTACGTCTCAATGTTATGGATTTGTGGCTATTGTGGATTTACATTGCTTTGAAGGTTCTGTTTGAGAAGCTGTGCCTCCACGAGCACTGTGAGAACAAGAAACTCCCTAAGACCATCAACAAACAACAGCAGTCAACATCAGAAACTGCAGTACGGCGGCCATAGACACACAAACACACACGCACAGATATGTCAGTGTCATCTCTTCATTTAATCTGAGAAAACCAGCTCAATCTTTTTTGAAGTTTCCGCATGTGCACTGACGCACTCATACAGATGTATCCAGAGGCTCTTGTTTAAATACACAAACACACATGCACACTCAATTCATATCATAGCGCATCATTGGTTCTTATTTGATAAGCTGTTTCCAAGTACAGTAAGTACATACAAATCAATAGTTAGAAGGCACGTTGGCAACTTTCTGTATTAGAAAAGGATCAAATGGACAAATTTGCTGAAAACAGACAATGAAGTTACGGGACTGTGTTGGATGCTCAAATTTGCGATTGAGCTCTGTAATAAACAATTTCTTCTCTCATCTGCCTATTTCTGTAGTTGTTGCAGCTTCAGGACCTGCACCCTCTGCCAAAGATCATTCTAGAGTACAGACAGGTCGTCATCCTTTCAACTGCTTTTGATTCATGTGCCATTATTGTAAACAATTGGTTTGCTTGTCTAATTAAAGTCTAAAGCAGCAGGTCTCTTGCCATCAAAATCAAATGTTAAGGTTAGAGTTTGTCAGTGTATGTTATGAACAAACTGTTTAGGAGGAACAATCTTTAGCTCTGCCCTTTGAGGACTTATATAAAGTATATGGATAAAATATGCTCTAGTAGGGCATCCCACATCCTTGGTTTTCCAGTAACAATTGTCTTCATTGTTACCCCCAGGTTCACAAAATCAAGTCAACTTTTATCGATGGGATTCTCTCATGCATGATGAGCAAGGTGAGCACACAGCTGGTTTAAGGTAGTTATAAAGCAACACCGTCAACTAAATACCTCAAATGTAAACTTATTCACACATTCACAAAAAAGGATGTCTTGCAAACCAGATCTGTCACAACTATGTTAACCCTCTTTGTTGCTATCTCTGAGATATGAATTTTCTAGACTTTTCTCCTTGAGGCTGGAACAACTAGAGAAAAAAGTGAAACCAAGAGTTGAGAGAAGGCTGCAGGGTAGAATGTCTCAAACGGCTTTTGTTGTTCTTTACTCACAGTTTGGTTCTGCGTCAGTGCACTCGAGCAGTGCTTATATGCTGCTACACAAACCTAACTTCTTCCTCTTCATCTTCATTGAGTGCCGCCGGTGTGAATGTCTCCATTATTATACAGCTGTGCTCAGTATTACAATGGAGAACCACAGGGTAATGCTGTAGGCCATTCATGCCTGTTCAGCACAGGTATATACTGCAGCCTCCGAAGGAGTGATTGCTGAGGAAACTCATAGGTCTGGATGCTTCTGCTGCAGTAACATAATAGTGTTGGTCCTGTTTACGACCACTGCTGCACTGAAATGACAGAGAAAAGATGCACTTCTGTGTCCAACTGTCCCCACACATGGGCTTCATTCGCCTCTGTATTGGAGCAGCAGCTTGTGTTTGTCAATCTGTGCTTACCCAACTCTGCAAATGAGTCTGTCTGGCTGTCTCTAGAACTGCTTGGCTTCTGATGCTGGTGATTCATTTGGTGGTCTTTTGGCCAAAGCGTGTAAAAATCCCAGCTAGGCCAGGGTGCTGTTGACAAAAACGGGTATAACTTTTTTACTCATAACCCATATATCAAACATGCAGTGGTATTTTGGGTATGAGTACTGGTGGTTTCATGTCATTTCAAATCCGAACTAACTGTTAATTTTGAGTGCTACGATGCCAAATAAGTTTAGTCGTATCTCCTAGTTCTACTTCTTGCAACATGCGACAAACTGATATTCCATTTGCATATTTTAAGAAAACTCCTACCTTCCACTCTTGACTGTAGTTTTCAGGTTAACAAGTTTGGCTGCATCCAGATGTTGGGGTTGCGCAACTTAACAGCAGCTCTGAGCACAGTAGTGTTGTTGCGTGTCCTGCATATTGCACCATCTCAACTGGCACTACAGTCTACAAGCAGCTTGCTTAGACTGTCGTGTGGCACTGTTGATGCGTGTCGGTCCAAAAGCAGATTCAGAGTGATGATGGTAATGAGGATCGCAGCTGTTGTTTTCAAGCTGATTTGGTAGGAATCAGCTATATGGAAACGTTACAGATCACATAGCAGACTCACTGAAGCATGTATGTTATGACATGAAATTGTGTTTGGCAAAATAGTTCATATTTTTCTCTGATTGTGTTTGTCTGACCAAAATAGTTCTGTGGGACGAATAAAGGTTTATCTTATCTTATCTTATCTCTAAATGTTGATGTTGTAACATGTTGGATTTGTCAGTATCCCACTGATTTATTCATATCTTTCTCTTTTTATCTCCCTCTGTCCAAACAACACACCAGAACTACATTTCTTCTACGTGGTACCAGACAAGTGTGGTGACAGGGCGAATCTCAGCCAAGCACCCAGTAAGTTTGACCTGTCTACCACCTCTACACACCTCTCTCTGTTTTCATTTCATTGTCTTTCGTTCTTTGATCTTGAAACTAGGTATCAGGGTTGTTCAGTGGCTGCTTTGGGCTCGAGCTGCAGAGTTCAGTCACTGCCGCTATCCATGGTGCTGAACTGCAGATGAAACCTGTCTCAGGTCATGAACCTGTGCATGACTACAATACTCAACAGGCCACATTAGAATTACTATAATGGAAAAGAAAGGATGTTAGGGTATTATAAGTTATATTATTCAAGTTAATGGCAAGTACTAAACCTGTACATCTCAGCTTCATTTTAACTCAGTTCTTATTGGTAACATAATAGTTAAGAGTAAACAAGACTCAGAGGCTCTTTGGTTCAAAATATCAGTACCCGACGCACATCTTCTGTTTGTTGGTGTGTAAGATCATATCAAAACAGAAGGAGGCTGTCTGGGTTTTTCAGTGCCGTGTATGAAACAGCAGGTCCTTTATATAACCTTCAAAAATCTCAATATGAACCTTTTCCTTTCTCCACTTTCTTCCTTTATAATCCCGGTTTCTTTGTTGTCTGCCCGTATATCTACCTTTCTTTCTCCACATTTCTCTTATCAAAGACATCCCTTAATGATGCTGGCTGCATAGTAATTAGAAAACACACACACATGCAATACTAGGTTCTTCTTACAAATATAGATGTTGAGGTTTTAGAGTGTTATGTAACAACAAGCTGGGGTTTCTTTGGGATGTCTAGAGGGGGAGAAACAGGAGAGTGTAAGAGATGTAAAAAACAGTTCAGTGTTGGAATAATGAGAGCTACAGGATGTGTGTGGTTGTGAGGGTGTGTTACAGCAAAATAGCAGGTTTTTTTGCCACTGGAGTGTGTTCTTGTGTGTGTTGATTGAGAATTTGTTTGTTAATTCATGAAATTATTAAGAAAAATAAAATGCTACTAGGTGGAGTACACACAGAAGTATATGAAATGGAGACACAACTTGCTGAAGAAGACATATATAAAAAAAAAACAGACCACTGGAAACAATGCTTTGTCTCTTTCCTACTTGTCAGCTTGGTTATCAGCCTCTCTCTCTCTCTCTCTCTCTCTCTCTCTCTCTCTCTCTCTCTCTCTCCTCAGTATGGGACAGGCGGTCGATAGCTCATTTCAACATTACCCAGCTGTCAGGGTCCAGTGGTTCTGTCACTGAGTACTGCTCTGGCACACACACACACACTCACACATATATACACATATATATATACACACACACACACACACACACACACATATATATATATATATATATAACCGTGGAGACATTGAGGTTTCTAATCTCACTTAGCGATTTGCAGCCAGTGTGAGCTACACATTGAATTGATCATTCTGCTACTGAATGATATATGTGACCGTTGGGCAGCTGAGATTTAATGCAGCTCTGTTCCCTCTAACACAGTCCTGGGATTTGGTTGAGCATCACATTCAGTGTGTGGATGCTTGTTATTTGTGTGCGGATGGACTGCTGTGTGTTTGCCTATTTGGTTTTGATGCGTATTTTGTGCTATAATTTTGATTTGTTTCCAATGCAAGTGGAAACGAATCTTGATTTGTCAGGCCTTAAGATACCCATCAATAGTGTTACGTAATGTAATTTTTTTTGAAGACATGAAACCAGTGTAAATAGAATGTGAAAAATGATTGCATTGTAATTGCACTTTTCACTTTAAGCCCAAACAAAGACTTAATAAGCTGTACTGCCTACGTCTCCTTTGCTAAGCATCAGTAAGGGATCCACCCAGTTTTACAGCAATCCTACGTAGAGAATGGTTTCAAAAAGACTGAAAATGATAAAGGAAGTGATCAACAGTAGATGTGTAAGACATATTTCTTAAAAATGTTCAGTTTAGTTAAACAGAGCTTTGAGAGAAACTCTGCTTGACTGATTGGAGCGAGAAGATCATTTGAACCATCATAGAGCCAGAGGAAGAGGAGTCAACTCCCTCTAGTGCTTTTCCTTATTATTATTCTAGCATGTGAATGAAGTTCACTCGTAATTATTCTCCTCATAATGTGAGGTGGAATGTGCTGGTAGTTAATTGAAGACTTGCTCAGTGATCACTAACATGTCACATCCCGCTGCTTTGAAGGGAAAAAGCTGCAGTTTATAGTTTTGAAGGGAGCTCTGCCACTCACCACCCTGCACACACACGCAGTTCATATACACACACATATTCAAATAGGGAGTGTTGCAGAGGGGTTTAAGCTTTCATCTGTTGTGGGTTCAATTGAGGTGAAGCCAGACTGCAGTAACAAAGGGAAGCCGGAAAAAAAAAGCAGGACAGCCTTAAACTGGTGCTGAGTTAAAAGCGCTGCAAGAAGTGAGTCTCGCTGCAGAGGGGAAGCAGTGCTCTCCCTCATCTGTTTTTATCTGCGCAACTCAAAAATATGTTCATCCCTAGTTTCTCGTTCTCCATGTGTTTTAATCTCTGGGTCTGTTCTCTCTCCTCCTTTACTTTAACTCGCTATTTCCTTTCTCAATCTCCTTTTCCTCCTCGTCTACTTATCCCTTCACGTCGTCCTCATTCTCCTCTACTGTGCGTGATACTTCATTTCCGTCCGTTCTTATATTCTTTCCCTCACATTAACACCCTTCATAGTGTAGCAGTGAAACCTAAGAGGACAAATAAGATTGAACTTCGTCTCCTCTCTTTCCTCTCTTTCCTCTCTCTCTCTCGCTGACTGTTTGTAGCACCAAAGAGCTGAAACAAAATTCAGATTGCCGGGTCCTTGATGCAGTACTCCACCCTATATCATTTGCTCTCTCTCTCTCTCTCTCTCTCTCTCTCTCTCTCTCTCTCTCTCTGCACTGTTCAGCTTGTGCCTGAGTCCTTTATGGTGTTCAAAGATTTATACACTCATGCCACCCACAATTGCGTCAAGTTCCCTCACTCATGCAGAGACACAGGGAACAGATGGAAACCTGCTGTTCTGCAGTCATTTTTGGGTTCAGGTCAAATCATTGTGTGTTTTGTGGCGTCAAAGGCTGAAGTGCACTAGGTTTGACTCTAAATGGTGACTTTTCTTCTTTTCTGTAGTATTATCTTTTATACAATCCTGTGCTTGACAAAGTGTTGAACCTCTCTCCATCTTTGCTTGTGATCGACCGAGTCTTTCCAGGATGAACCTTTCATACCCAATCATGATACTGTCACCTGTTACCAATCAACCTGTTTACCTGTGGAATGATCCAAACAGGTGTTTTCAATCAGTCCACAACTTTCACAGTCTTTTGTTGCTCCTGTCCCAACTTGTTTGAAACATGTTGCTGCCATCAAATTCAGAATCAGCAGATATTTACAAAAATCAATGCAGTTGATTAGGTCAAACATTAAATATGTTGTCTTCGTGCTGTTTTCAATTTGAAGCATTAGCAAATTATTACATTCTGTTTTACTTATGTTTTGCACAACTTTTTTGGAATTGGGGTTGTACAATCATATGGTACAATTTTTACTCTAAACAGATTTTTTTGCAGTGTGATTTAGGATAAATATTTGATATGGCAATATATATGAACACTGCTTTAATGCATTATTAATGTTAACTTGTGTGTTCTGTTTTATGATTGTGCAGCTTTGTCTGTTCCCTAACTGCCAACAACCAGTTTCCTTCAGGGCTTGTCAAGCGGTTTAATGTTCATTTAAGACTGCTCTGCATTCGGTCATTAAATGTTTTTGCACTTACAGGAAGTCCTCCCAAGGCTGATCTAAGCACTTCACTGAAGTGTGTGTCATGTTCTCTGTTGACTCGCTGGGAGTGTTGAACGCACTCTGGTGCATACACACAGATGAACACATGCTTGCATTTAGAGTTACATACACTTATCATTGTATTCGTATTGTAACAAGCTGAATTATGTAACTGTAAAGACCTTCCTCTTGACATGTTGCAGTAACTGGGGTTTATAATGATGCTGGCAATTGGGTAAAAATCAGAGATGCTTCCTGGCTATGTTAAATTGCCATGGACAGAGAGTCCCCTATCTGGCCCAGTCTATCAACCAATCAGCCACTGTTAGATAAACTGGCTTTGTTCAACACTGCTAACAGGAGCAATCCACAAGTTCACAGCAACGGATGGCATGGAGCTGCCTCCACCCTGGGTCTTAGTGCCTTCTTCTCAGTCTCCTTTCTCCAGCTAATGGACAGGCCGGCTGTGGGTTTTGTGGCCGATAACTCTCTCTTCATGCTGAGCAGATGGATTTTAGCGAGTGTGTTTGTTTGTGGTTGCAGTGTGAATGGAGATAATTTAGCAGCGTGTGTGTCTGAGTGTGCATAAATACATGCACGTGTGTTTGTATGTGTGCGTGTGCTCCGTGATGAGTCATTAAATTGGTGCGGTGTGATTGAATTACCCCACACCAGCACAGTGATTCAGTCATCCCCATCTGTTTAACAAGGCAGTGCTCCTCTGAGACTCTCGCTCCATCTCTCTGTGGGCCAGATTTACATTTATGAAAGCGCAGGGAAAATTTGCAGTGCGCCTTTCATTCAATTTGCACTTGCAATCTGTGTGTAATCAGTACCAGATGCACTAATGTAGCAGTGTGAAAACTGGAATTGATCAATCCAATCTTAATAAAATAAATATATATTGAAAGTAGACAAAGAGCTCTGTGATCAATAAGCACAATAAGACAGAGAGAACTAAGAAAACAAACTAATTTAAATAGTAATTTTTAAAAAATTACATACGTGAATAGTTCAGTTGTATGATAGAAGTAATATTTTATCATTTTACAAAAAAATATGCTCATTTGGCTTCTTCAAGAGGTCATAGTGTTCTCACAGCTTCAGCAGAGTAGGCGTTGGCCAATGCAGTGCTTCAACCAGGTCTCTCCACTTGAATGATGGTCTAAACTTTCAGTTGCTGCCAAACGAAACAGATGTGGAGAGCTTTTAAGTAGTTGCTATTTCACCATACAATAAGCATAATGATTGAATAATTGGATGCTCTGTGTTAAAATGTTTACTCTGGTGTGATGGTTGGATCTTGATCTAATAATCCTCCTGAACTAACTTTCTGGTTCATCATCACAGGAGGTCTGAGGGGGAATAAAATCAACGGAGTTGTGTCAGAATGACAGGCATATTGTGCAAAATGCATATTGAATACGCAGTAATTAAACAGTGCTGGACCAGCAGGAGCCACTTAATATGACTCATTTGAGCACATGTGCATGATCCTGCCCTTTCACAATACTTTAAGTGATTGTGTAGTTATACACATCTTACCTGCAAATGAAGTAGCCTTAACCAAGCCCTCATGAATATTTCACCCAATGCTAATATAAGAATATGAATCCCGGGTCAGCCGTTCTAACAGGAGCTCTGGCAACAAGTGTCATTGTGAGACTCTTGTGGGATCAGTGCAGACCTGCTAGAGGACCAACAGGAGCTAATTGCAGGTTAATTATCAGGCCATTGTGAGGACACGAGGGCGGCATTAAAGAACACAAACACCGGGTTGTTATGGAGAATCAGGAACGATGCTGCTCAGGGTGTCAGTGGTGGAAACACGGAAAGCAAGCACATCTGCATGATTAAGTGGCCCATTCAGAGTCAATGAGCCCAGGAGAGGAAAACACAAGCATGTGTGTTGGCGTGTTTGGCAGTCGATGGCTCGGGCATATTTTCAAGTAGCGTGTCTGCGTGCGTTTGTGTCTGACAGCGTAGGAATATTTATGTTGTGTGTGTTTTTGTTATGTGTGCAACAGAGGCAAAATACACAGATATTTGTGTCTGCTCTGTATATTTCACACACGTTGATGTAATTAGGGGAGGAACAACAACATCAACCACCATTTAATGGAGCCTGTCCTGTGTTGGTGCTCATGTGCATCTGTTTGTGCCCATCTGTTTGTGAGTGTGTGTTCATGCATTTTAATATGCCATACACGCCATGCAACTGCTTGCTTGCTTGTGTGTACCTGGACTATTTGTGCTTTTGTATTCCCATATATTTTAGAACCAGCTTGAGTTTAAGACATTTAGAGGACAGAGCAAATGAAATAGAAGAGAATTAGTGTGAGTTTGTGTTTGTGAATGTGTGCGTGTGTGCGTGTGTGTGTGTGTGTACTTGCTTGGACTCCTACCAGGTGCTCTCATTCTGACTCACACAGTGTCCACTAATGAACCGGTTCACCATACCTCATGACACAGTAAGGGTGATAATGGCTTAGGCCACACACAGTGCAGGTGCTTGTCGCATTTTTTGCTGTATTCTCGTATTAGACAGACATTACGCAGGTCTTTCTTCTGCATGTACAAATTGTGATCGATTGTGCACATACAGTTCGTGTGTGCTGTATTCACTTGTCTAATTTGACATGCAGCTCCTAATGTGGAGTTCAGGAGGGGATGCAGTGAATGTTTTTGTCCAGTAGGTGATGCCAACATTGGTAAACATAGATCAGTTTATAGTTAATTTTCTGATCACTTTCTTTTGCACATACAGAATGTGTAAACGTGCTCAAGTAATTGGAGTGTGTGTAAAATAGGTTAATTCTTGTTTTTTGTGTGTTTGTGCGTGTGTTTGAGAAAGACAGCCATTGATCCCCTGCATTGGTGTGTATGTACATAGAGGTTCTATGTTCACTGACCAGTGCTGGGAAGAATGATTGTGTCTATATATAGAATGCTTGTGTGTGTGTGTGTGTTTTAAACTGTACAGTCAGCAGTGAGCGAACCAAGCTGACCCAGACCATTTTATATTTTACAATTTCTCATTCATCCTCTCTCTCTTTCTTTCAAGCTGCAGTGACGCATGTGCAATAGTCTCCATCTGCTCTTTAATTCTCTCTCTTTCTGCTCATCTCTTTTTCTCTTTCATCTCTGATCTCTGTCCCTCTCTTTTCCCTGCCTTTCCATCTCTTTGATTGCCTTTGTGTCTTTCTCTTTTACCTTTTTCCACATGCTCACATCTGACTTTCTCTTGAAAAGCATCTGGAGGTTTTGATTGCATTTCAAAACACAGGACACCGCTCACTTTTGCTTAACAATAACCCACAAAAGCTGTTAACAATAATTAGATGGTTTGGTCTGAATTTCTGTTATCTGTGGTTTTTGTAAAACTTTGTGTGTTGATAAGTCCTCTCAACAAATCATTACTCAGGAGAAAAGCTCTGAATTACAACCCAAAAGTCAGAGCAGGTCCTTAGATTTGAATTAGTCCATCAGATCTTTTTTTGTGTCTTCCCTGTACAGCACAGTGTGTATTTTTTGTGTGTATAACAGACGGTAAAGGTCTAAGGTGATTCACTGTCCTCTGTATCTTGTATATATTTTGTGTGTGTATGTGTGTTTGTCCTGATTTATGCTGTCGTCACTGCAACGCTGTGCATGATGGGAAAGCTGAGCATTCGCATCTGACACACTGAATCACCTGTCACATCACAGGGCGACGCACACCCACACATCAGACACGCGTACATTTGTAATTACGTGCACCTTTTCTCGTTCACCCGGGCCGAAATACACACTGCAGGTCACGTATCCCATGTACAGTTGTAGGAGCGTCATAACTGTACCTGTGTGTGTGTGTGTGTGTGTGTGTGTGTGTGTGTGTGTGTGTGTGTGTGTGTGTGTGTGTGTGTGTGTGTGTGTGTGTGTGTGTTTCCACTGTCCACACCCTGCCACTGCAGTCCTGTCTTTTCATCCTCCTCTCTCTCTCCCTCTCTGTCCCCTCTCTCTCTCCCTCTACCTCCCTCCCTCCCTCTGGTGAATAATGAATGAGTGGTGAAAGCAGAGAGTTGTTTTCTCTCTCTTGATCACACACAACCATGCACGCTCACTGTAGGGTCAAACCAGCCACGCGCACGTTTACATTCTGACCATGATGGGAAACTCTGCTTGTGTGTGTGGTTTTGTGCCCCTTTCTCTGCCTGCCCTCTTCCCGATCCTGTGTGTGTTTCATGTACACACTCATTGATGTGTCCTGCTTGCCCTTGATAATAACCATTGACATCCTCCTTATACACACACACACACACACACACTCAGGCTCCTTCTTTGAGTGTGCATGTGTGTTTGAAAGGATGGATACAGTGGGATTAACAGGGATTAAAATGGAACTGCTGAGTCTGAACCAGCCTTTTTTTTTCCTTCCCTCCATCAAACGGTGTGTGTGCTGGTGTGCCTTATCACTTTTCCTGTTTTTCCTCCTTCAGGCAGAAAAAAACTGCATACGTGTAATTTTGTGTGTGTGTGTCTATATCAGCAGCGTCTTAGATTACTCAGTGGGTCGATGCGGAGTGGGCCAGGAGCCCATTGAGCATGAGGCTGTTCCTATTTTAAGATGTGTGTCTGAAAACTTAAAAGACATGTAGTGTTGGCTGGAGTTTCAGGGCGGCTCTCTGTTTTTCTTAATCTCAGCCAAGCCAAGCAGCCATTGCTGTATAAAGGCTACATAGGGTATTTATTTTCTAGAGGTGCAATGAAGACAAGGACAGCAGACAGGAATTTAATGAATGTGTAAGTGCGAGGAAAGGTTCCAAACTTTACATCTCATTTACAGCTCACACATTTATTGCTTTAGATAGTGGTTTGTAGTTGTAGTTTAAGCCAGTCTGAGTGGAAAAGCAGCATTAACCAATAAGCAATATACTGTTTAGGTCATGGACTTGCCTTAAATTATCAGGGACTATCATGGTGGAGTCTGAAAAAGTCATTAGTGTTTAATTTGGCCAATATTTAAGACTTAGCTGCAGAGGTTCCTAAGTTAGATGATTTATCTTTTTGCAACATAAAGCAACATAGCATTTCAAATGAATTTGAATACAATCTGTGTAGCCTATGTAACTATTATGTATGTATATATATATGTCAGAAAAAGCTCATCATCAGTAACTCTGACTGGCTTTATTTGAAGGTGGGAAAGGATGAAATATTTATAAGATGATATATTTATTATGAGACAGTATGCACAAATGAATTTCACCTCCATATATTCTTACATGCCTTCATTACAGCCTCACAGGAGCTTGCTGGGAGTGACTGCAGATATATGCAACTGACCTTTCTCACTTGTATAGGGCTGTATTAGTTTATTTGGGTTTCTACGCAGCAGGGAATAATTTATCTGTACAAAACACTATGTTGAAAATGGGAAGACCCACATACAGTACAGCTATCTATAACTACACACTGCACAGAGCAATAATTGATCACTCACAAAATTTGTGTCCTCCTCATCTAGAACTTCCAGGCTCTGCCGAGGCAGCCGCTTCAAATCACCAAGAAGCAGCACATCCAGGGTAAGATGCACACACTCGTGAACACACACAGAGAAACACCCCGCCCACACGTTCTAGAGAATGAGAAGGTGATAAATGTCGAGGTGTGTGTGTGTGTGTGTGTGTGTGTGTGTGTGTGTGTGTGTGTGTGTGTGTGTGCGGGAAACATCTCTCCGGGCATACAAAAACTGATGAGCAGGGAGCTTGTAAAGAGAGTTTATGAGGATGATAAAAGTCTGCAGCAGCAAAGGGCTGGTCACTAAAAAGTGTCAAGAGTGTCTCCTCAATATTTGTGTTTATTTGTTTGTTTGTTTGTTGTGCTGCATCTGTTTGATTTTAAGATGGTGATATTTATGATTACTCAGTATAGCTAGAGCTATAATATAGCTGTAACATCAATTTTTACAGACAAGATAAAAGATTAAAAAAAAAAACATTTTCAGACATGAAGATGGCACTGAGAGTTCTAAAGAGATTAATTGAGACACATTGTTTTCAAATATACCTAGAAGTTGTTTCTCTCCCTGATAAAGACTTAAAGTATGTTGGTTTGAAAAAGATGTTGGACTAACAAAAGCAAATTGGAAGCCCCAAGATTCAGTGTGGGAGTGACTCTTGTATAGCGTGATTACAGAGCTGCTCGAAACATCTGAGAGAATGAACAGCTGTGCTTAATTGCTAATGTATTCAATATCAAATACCAAGCCCGTCTTTCACTTTTAGTATCTCTGTTTACTTTCATGAGAAGAATGTTTTCCCCCAGACAGCTTGGAGAGAACATTATCCATATGGACACAAGCATCAACTTGTCAATCTGAGATCTGATTATGTTCTCATCGCTCCCTGTCTGTCGGTCTTTCTTTTCATTCCCTTTCCTTTGGAGAAAGTTTAATTACCTCATATTGCCCTAGTTGCACACAGTCATCATTTGGTAAAAATGCCACAACGACACTTTGGGAAAACAGCCTGACTCTTCATTTTGTGGGACAGTTTCTTTAGAGCCCCACAGTAATTATATTATAGCACACTTGGTAATTCATGACAGTATTTAAAAAATACCCACCGAACGTTGACCACACTGCACTTCCTGTTTTCTTTATAGTTTACTACTCGATGGCTGATTTCTAAACTAGTTGCTTTTGCTAAGGATATTAAATAATTTTTCTTCTGGAGTTTACTCCTCTAATGTGGATGTATTTTGAGCCGCTGACAGCCGCTGTGTGGACTCCACGGCATGGCTGGCCAAGTGTCAGGCTTATTGATCACTAGCTGGCTGACAGTGACAAAAACAAAATTTCTCCATTTGCAGATGAATAAAACATCAAAAAGAAGTCCATCCATCTGTTGGCATGGCCAGGTCACATCGACTCTGCTGTCAATCACAGCCAGCGGTGCCACACTCAGCTTTATAGCTCTATTTCTGTCCCTTGCTCTCTCTGTGTTTTTATTTGTCTTTTGCTGTCTTTCTCTGTTTTGAGAGATTCGTAGGTGCTAACATCAACATCTCTGCTCCTCACTCACTCGGATTCCCAAAGCTCCTTGTCATCAAATCCTCTTCTCTCTCCGACCCGGCTGCATCCCTCATATCATCCCTTCTTTCCCTCCCTCACTGTCCCTCCATCTCTCTGTCATCCCCATATCTGTTATCACTTTGTGTCTTGAGGTGAGAGGTGAGGCCCTCTTCACAACTGATTACAGTGCCTCAGTTTGTATGTGAGTGAATGTGTGTGTGAGGCCACATTTTCACTGTCAGCATGTTCGTGTGTGCATGCGCTGCTGTAGTGGTATTTTCATCATGCTGACGTAGGATGTGATGGTTACCCATCATTTCTCCTGCACTGAGGTCAGCACTTCAGTCCAGCTCCTCACAGCAGAGAGTGCAGTGATGAACTGATCCTGATTGGATTCTGATTTGCCTCTAAATGGGATGTTGCTGCTTCATAACTTAACTCCTCATTAAGTCAGATGTCAGTGTTAGCCATCTTTATTGCTCCCAGTTGCTCACTGTCTGTGTTTCTGTGTGAGTCTCTGTGTCAAGCACACAAATACACACACAGGATATTAGTAATTACTGTGTTATGCTGCATGTCTCGTCGATAAATTTGTTTCAAAATGTGCTGTGAAAGACATCCATATGTCTCTTGAGATGAGATGAGATGCTTATTTATGGAAGGTCAATTTCATTTAAATTCTGTCTCGCATGCCCCTAACTAGCGTTTCTAATAACAGAACTGAGAAGTGATAGAGCACGACACAGTTACAAAATGAATTTGTGACAAGCAAGTGTGTGTGTGTGTGTGTGTGTGTGTGTGTGTGTGTGGTTTCCAGTGTATTGTGACACATGATACACAAGTTCCTATTATTTACTAAATACTGTGTATTTTGATTTTTAGCATGTATAACTATCTTTTAACCCAAAAGAACAAATCATTTAGATGCCAGGATTTTTTTTACCTTATTTATCTGGAATTTCCTGAATTAGATTCTTTTTGGCCTCATTGAAATTGTGTAAATGAATGCATACTGGAAACACTTTTGTTCCTGAAGGCTTTAGTTCTTTGTTTTACCAAACAAAATATTCAGTATCTGAACAGGTTACTAGAAGCTATTATAACATAGTTTATAGTATATATTTATGATAGTATGCTCTTTGAAGTGAAGGGATGTTCCTCAGGGGTCTGTCTTTGGTCCCCACAGGGAAGGAGGAGGAGGTGGTGAGCGTTCATCCTCGGACAATGTTCATTCCTCGGGAAGGATGGACTTTCCTTTCTGCAGGTAGGACAGTAGCAAATGTCAAATCATAATGTGTTGGACCTTTTATACAGAATTGTTTTTTCTTGGTGTGACCCCATCAGATACAAGTAATGGGCCTCAGATTGCCTGTATTTCCCCTAGCAGAAATTGTGTTTGTGTGTGTTTCATATATTGTTTGACTTATTGCTGCCAGTCATACTTAAAATGCTCTTAGTGCTTAAAACTTCACAAACAACAAGTAAAGGTCACACTCATAGAGTTTAACCACTGCACATGTGTTGACACAAATTCATTTTGCTCATGATTCAGCAGCACTTAGCTGCTCAGGCATGTCATTGCATTGAGTGTTGACCCAGCCACTAACCAAACCTGAGGGAGAGGAAATGTTCCTGAACTGTAGTTACAGCATCATTAGTTCTGCTTTTTAACATTGTGGGAAAAGTGTGTGATCTATTTTAACAGCGGTACATATTAAAATTGAATGTGTGAGTCTGATGCGAGACTAATTTAACAAGTCTGAGATTTCTTCAGTTTTGGTCCTGTTGTACTTTTGCACTTGCATCTGCAGTCTCAAATCAGCATAGTTTTCCCTCGGCTAGATTTGTCTTGCCAAGTTTGTAGCCGCTGACTTAAAAACCTGTCTTCTGCTGACACGACCTCAGCTGGCATCATAAGGTCACTTCGGGGTGTAACTCTGATCCACACTGTGCAGACTGAGGGGAGAGCTGGAACGCTGTCAGCCTGGGAGAGCTTTGTGGGCAACGCCGGGTGTCTGCTGGCCCTGACAGTGTGTCGCACACTTACGTAACCAGACAGATAAACCAGGGTTAGCAGGAGGACAGCAGCAGGATAAGAGCGAGGATCCCACATATACACACAACATGGCAGAGATTCACACATGCACTCGGCCAGGTTGTCATGGAAACAACCCCCCCTAGGCAGCCCTCGCTCAGTCACCCCCTTTATGTCCTACAATGTCCTTCCCAAACTGGAACAACTGCTCTGTATATGTGTGTCTTTCAACTACTACTACTTTCCAGTGTCACTACAATAAGTTCAACCAAGAGGCACGTCAAAAGGTATTATGTATCTGAATGTTATCTTCCTCTGTGTGTGTGTGTGTGTGTGTGTGTGTGTGTGTGTGTGGGTATGACGCAGATGTTCTGTTTATTTATCGATCCCACCCTCAGAAGAACCCAAATCATCGCTTCATAAAAAATGCATGGCAATCAAGTCTGTTTTACCAAAGATAAAAGAAACTATTCATCACAGTACATTTTGAACATCATTCTTATCCTCAAGCAACCTGTGTGTGTCTGATGTGTGTGCGTTTGTTTGTATGTATTTACACTTGTCAACTCTCTTATTTTCTTTTGGGAGACGTCTGCTGGTGTGTGTGGGCTGGAGCAGAGAGAGGAAAAAAGAGACGCCAGCCAAAATGAGAACAAAGGCAGGCCTAATTCCCTCATCAACACTGTTAGTTTTAGTTCACTTCTTTAATTTGGTTTGTTTTCCAGCCTCTCGTCCATAATAGAAAATGATACATTTGGGAAAACACACAGAGCGACATACGCTGTGTCAGTGGCGGTGTTATTAAAATAGCAAGGTTTTTACTGCAAAATAATGTTTTTACTGTACAAAAGTGCTACTTTAGAATATCACAGATGATTTGAGCATCTAACAGGATGATGCTGTTAGCTAAAGGTGAAGGAAGCCCAAAATGTTCACTGCAGCTTCATAACAAGCTTTGTTATCATGATAGAATTCACTTTTTAAGAGTTCGGTATCAGGCTTTTTTATTGCTGGATATATACAGTATATTTAGAAAAGGTTAAAAGTTTAAAAAAAATGTATAACATTTTCCTCCTTTAAAGCTGTCCAGCCTGCAGTTTTCCTGTTTTGCTTCACTCTCACTGCTCTCAGAGAGAAGATGACCTTTACTGAGCACTTTTTCTGGATTCATCCTGGGTTCAGTTGGAATTTTGTTCTCACCCCCCTCTAGTCCTCCTGGGGTTTAGGTATGAAGTCCAGGCAACATATGGTATGAATTTTCTCACCTTTCTCAGTCCATTTCAGCCTATATGCTTAGATTGCCCTGGTCTGTATGCTGGTCCATTCATTCTTCCTGGAAGCCTCTCTAGACCGACCACAACCCACACGGGACATTTCATATTCTCCATGTGAATGTTCAGTTGAGCTCTAGCACTTTTATCCATAACCTTCATACTCCATACTGTACTGCAAAGCATCACTGAGGGCTGTTCAGGGTGCTGTGGGTGGTGGCATTAAAAATGCATGAGGCATGGCTTTCTCCCCTCAGTATCTTTGTGTGCTGTCCAAGGAACTGCAGGAGCTAGTACCGCCTTATTCATCACTTTTAATATCTGTAGTAGTCTCCAGTAATACACGACACTGTTCTGTATGTTCATGCTGTTGAGAAAATTGAACATGAAATTTGTAGAAGAAAGTTATTTTCAGATTCTTTGAGAATGAATTGCTTTTGCAAACTTTCTTACTTGGCCAAAACTAATGAGTAATTACAGATAAATGATTGCGTGTATATTATTATATATAAATTATATTAATTCTGTAATTTAGTATAAATTATTGTGTAATATATTGTTTTAATTAAGTTATTACTCATTGTGTCTATAAATATAATGAAAGGTCTAACAGATCTAAATTACAGTTATAAAAATCGCCATTGATGAATTTTCTGTCAATTATCTAGCTTCAGTCACATATACTGTATGTTTAACTGATAAAAAAATAGAATAGTCAGTTAATTGATCATACATATACTAATTAATCTGACCCGATCTAGCATCAGCTTAAGGTCGTAAATGATGCTGAACTGATTCAGTTTTATGGGTTAATTCATAGAGAAGCCAGGTCAGAGTTATTCCTGTATGGATCAATACAAGGACTCTTAATTGTGTTATATTTTATCACAGAGACGGGCTCTGTTAGAAGCTGGCCTTGGAGATTCACATGTGTAGTCTCATATTACTCTCTTTGCCACACACACATACACATTGTCTTTTTATATCAACACCAGTTTTCTTTCTCTCTTCCTTTCTATTTCTGTCAGACACACACATGCACGAAGGAAAACATTCTTACACACTATCTCTCTCTCTTTTCTCTCTCTCTCTCTCTCTCTCTCTCTCTCTCTCTCTCTCTCTCTCTCTCTCTCTCACACACACACACACACGCACAGATCCTAGTCAGCAATATGTTCCTGAAGCTGCCGGCCATGCTTGGAGGAAATGTGATCTGACTCATAAAACATTGATGTGAGGATATCTTTAGAAACTCTCCTCCTCACCTCATCACAGCCAAAACCTCTCTTTTCCTCCATTGCTCACCTCACCGTCACCCCCTCCACCTTGCTTCCTTCATCCATCCCGCAGGAGTTGTGGACTGAACAGTCAAGGAATTTTCTTCCCCCTTCTCATTAGAGCTGAGATCTGCAACACAATGAGAATAACAATAAGTATTTTCAGTGCGTGATATTTCCCCCTCGCAATCACATGCACCTATCCTTCATCTTTCTTTCTCTTCCCACATTAGCAGAAACCTATTACAGCCGGTTGCTTCATCCAGAAAATCTCTCAACCCCCCCACCCCCAATCCATTTTGAGTCGTTTTTCTGCTTTTGGTCAGATGTGATTTGAGTTTGGAGCCGCTGAGCAGAGGAGGAGATGTGTCTGGTCTGAAATGTGTTGCTTTGTAGGTGTGGATGGAAGTGTGTGTGCCTGCGTTTCATCACGTCAACTTGTGTGTGTGTGTACGTGTGACTACGTCTTGAGAGATGTTTCGGTTTAGATCTGCCAAGCTGACAAGAAAGCTGCAGACCTGTCAGTAGAGGACATGCCATCCTAACACACTGTCACCTGCCACAAAGAGGTGTGTGTGTGCGTCTCCTCTCTCTCTGTGTCTGTCCATATTTCTGTTTACAGACCTGTCTACTCGTGTACAGGAGTATTATAGTGTGTAGATGTCTGTCTATTTTTGAAGGTGTTTTCCTGTGTGTGCCACTGTGTTTCATTTATTGCCTCTGGTTATCTCTCTGCTTATGTAAGTGCCTTGGGCAAATTTCATAGACGATTTGGTCTCCAAAGCCTTTTTAGACGAGGTGTGTGTATCGGTCCTGCAGCTTTACCGTCCTGGAACTGTGTCTGTCCTCTCTCCAACTTGACCTCTACTGTTTTAACTCTTTAACAAAAAATGCATCTGTTTGACTTAGACAATACTACTAAACATGATGAGTCAGTTGATCCCTTTGAACGTTTGAAGCTTTAAATACACAGATGAATGATTTATTAAAAACATGAGACCTCCCTTAATTTGCTTGTTTTCATGATAGATGACAGTTTGATTAATTTATGACAAGCATAAATGTGCATTAGAAATCCATCCTATACATGTGATTGCTAAGCATACACCGAATGATCTGTTGTCTTATGAGATATAGGAAAGTTTCCTCGGCGTATGATGAACTGTTCCTCGAGGCGTAGCCAGCAGGTGCTACATTTACATTCACACAATCCTCAGGTCACTGTGAATAGTCACAGTTTAATAGCAGCATTTATGTGGTTTCAAGTTACGTGACTTTTCCTTAATAACCCAGCTTTACATGGAATTGTGTGATAGCAGCTTTAGCTTATCGTGAGACGGATGTAGCAAATGAGATATATCATGGTTGTTTCAACATAGGAGTAAAGAAAAAAAGGTCAGAACGTTTTGTCAGAGCACATTGATGCATTCACAGAAGAGAATAATCTGGAGAACATGCAGTAATGTGCGTCACTGTGTCAAAGAAACACGGACAGCTTCTACTGGGAGCTTTTTCACACCTGCCTTTTCAAACCCTGGACTTCATAAGTTTAGTCATTGTTTAAAAAACACTGAAATGATTTTAATTTTGCTGTAAGATAATCAGACCAATATATGCTATACTCTCCAATCCATTTTCTATTAAATGCAAGTTGGGACAAAAGTGAGGGAAAAAACATCTAACTTAATGCAAATAACAGTGGACCGTTCTCATATGTTTCTGATGATGATCATGATATTAAATACTGATGCTGATAATAATTACAGTACTGCAGGAATGATTGGTAGCTGTTTGAATATGTGTATACAAAATAGGAGTGTTTCTGTGTGTGTATTAGTAGCTGCTGCATGTGAGTGTTTTTGACCACCGTTGGAAAATTGTCAGCTTTTCCATCCAGCTTAGGTACAATCGAGTTTGATAGCACAGAATTGTTCAGCCGTCTAAAACATCAATAGAAGCTTTTTGGTGACAGAATGAAAAATGGGATCGTTTCTTTCTCAACCCACTATTTTGCACTGCTGTCACCAGTACTACAGGGAGAAAGATGCAGAAAGCAAAGACACCAATTTCTCCACAGACAGTGACCTTTCTCTCTGTACTTGTAGCTCTCGCTCTTTTGCTCTTACAGTCGCTATTTGCTGTTGCTCTCTTCACCTGCATATATGATCGAATGCACCTACTGTATTTCACACCCACTCTGAGGTTATTCAAAGTTATTCTGGGAAATGTTGCAAGTCACTGAATAAAGTTAAGATGGCAAGTCGAGGAACAGGTGCAACATACTTGTGTTTGCACAAATAACATCTTCTCATTCAGATATAGTATATAATATAGTATTTTATTACATGAAATGGAAAATTCCACATATTGCAGATGTACTGATGAGACCTTTTGGACAGAGCCAGGTTACCTGTTTCCCCCTTTGTTCTAAGCTAAGCCAATCAGCTGCTAGCTTTAGTTACATATTTGCCATACAGCCATGAGAGTGATATCGATCTTCTCATCTAATTCCCAGCAATAAGGCGAATAAGCCTCTTTCTCAAAATGTCAGTGCTGTGATTAGATGATAATTTTTGGTGTGTCTGTGTCTGTGTATGTGTGCTTATGCTTGTGTTTGTGTGTGTGTGCTTGTGCTTGTGTGTACGTGTCAGACTTCTGCCAGGTGGAGCTGCGTCTGCTGGCTCACCTCTCCGCTGACCCTGAGCTGCTCCGCATTTTCACCCACCCGCAGGCGGACGTCTTTACCATGTTGGCCTCTCAGTGGTAGGTCTCACACACACACACACACACAAACACACACAAACACACATACTCTGGTTCTCCCCTGATCTCCTTGCCAAGGTGAGTGTTGATGCTCCACAGGGTGTCTCCTTCCCTCTCTCCCTCTCTCCCTCTCTCACTCCGGGTCTCTCTCCCCCCTCCCCCTGCCAGCTCCTTCACTTCAACGCTAATAACCTTGTTGCCATGACTACCATGCCAGCTTCCTCATTCGTTCTCCATTGGCAGGACACCCCTGGGCTGGTCACCCTGGTGATCACATTGTTGTGCTGTTGAAGTATTTTTTGTGTGTGTGTGTGTGTGTGTGTATATGTGTGTTTTTTCCTTTGCTCTTGCTGCCGGTGTGTGTCTGTGTTTACACATACAGTAGGTGTGTCTTATCTTTCCTGTGTGTGTGTGTCTGTGTGTGTCTGTGTTCTACCTTTCCTCCCATCATCCATCTCTGTCAGGTGTGTGGCAGAGGGCAGCCAGTTAAACAGATTACCTGGTCACACAGACCATATTAACAGCTCTACTGAGGCTTTACTCTGTGTCTCTTTCATTATCTCTCTTTCACCTTTAAACAAATTAACCGGTGTCACTGCAGCTCTGTTGGGATTACTCTGCTTTACTCTCCTCTTTGGACCCTCTGTTTTTTCTCTTTTCCAGTCTTCTCTTTCCTTGCAGTTGTCCCTCTGCCTTTTTGTTCAAGTGATTTTGGCCTCTTTCTCACCCTCTCTGTCCTTCCTCTGACAAATGTTTCTCCCTTCTTAATCCTATCCCCCCCTCCTTTTCCATCATTCTTTTATATGTTAATTTTACTTTTTCTTTTTTCTGTTCCTATTTCCTCTTGTCCTTTCTTCCTTCCAAAATGTCCCATTGCTCTCCCACCAGTAATGCCACTGATCCGTCAGTCCCTTCACCTCTCCCAGAGGATAAAAAATGTTAAAAGCTTTTTATTCATGGCCTGTGTAGCCAGACACTTTCTGCCTGCTACAAAATTAATTCCTTGTTACTTTGACTATGATGTAGATTGTTTTTAGGCTGCAGAGAACACCCTGCTATATTTTTTAGCTATCTTGTCCTTTGCTTTCCTTTGCTCTGTCAATGGCAACATGTAACAGCAACAAGCCAATTTTACAGAAGCCTAAAACGTAAATGTAGAAGCTTGTTTCTCTTCCAAAATGTGGCGTATTCCTTATGAAGTAAAACAGCAGGCAGGATTAATGCCTGTCCAGCAGGGGGCAGTGAGATTCCAGTATGGATTTCACTCAGCTAGATGCACACAGAGGGCACCTTTGGGTCACACGCTGGAGCTTATAGGTTACCCATCATTTACCTTAATTAGTCATTTAACAGAGAGAGACATAACAGTAGAGAGGCGTTTAAGTGTAATTACCTCAAATTCAAAAATTCCTTATCCTGAGGCTACAGGCATCAAGACATCTGACATGATGAGACACTGGAGTCTTAAGGCTCACCAGACACATTTATAAGTTTTTTCTGTGTGTGTGTGTGTGTGAGAGAGAGAGAGAGAGACTCCCTCAACACTGATCAGCAGTGGCAGCTCCCCGTCAGCCCCTCCAGAAATGCCACTTTGCAGACGTGTCATCCCACCCTGTCTGATCCCCAGTACTACTGCTGTCTACAAGTCACATTACATAACTGTCTCTGTCTGTCCATCCCTGCCTCCATCTCTCTCCCTGTCTCTGTTCTTTTCTTTAATCTGTCTGTATTTCATGTCCTTAAATCTCCATATTTCACTTTGTTTCTTTCTTTATTTTTCGTTTTGTTCTTATACAAATGTTCTGCAGTCCTTTTCCATGTTTCCTGTCTTTTATTGTACATGCACACAAATCATCATACTTCCATATTTTTCAGATAATTTGACCTGATTTCTACAATGCTGTATCTCCATTTCTTGTGTTAATCACCATGATTCAGTTGTTATTCTGTGTCAAAAAACATTAATCCAAACAAATGACTTTTTTTTTGCAAATGTCTCTTTGACAAAAACACATTGATTTTTCAATTGTACCATCAATTAATTCTCTGAGTTGGTTAGAGTCTGACTCTTCACCTCTTAATATATTAAAACACTGTATTTATATTTTCATTTCTCTCAAAGTGTTTATTTTTGTCACTCAGGAAAGGTATGAGTGAGGGTGAAGTGACTTCTGAGGATCGGGAACATGCTAAACGCATAGTCTACTCTGTTGTATACGGGGCAGGTGAGCACAAACACACTGGCATACTCTCACAGAGCAGTGGGTGGTAATAACTGACTGATGATAATGAAGACATACATATTCATGTATGTTTCAAAATGACAAAACAATGGGTCTAAGAATCATTTAGTGACTGGTTCAGATGTACAGGTGGTTCATTGTGTGAGCAGGGTACATATATTAGCAGGGATCATTCAGAGATAAAACACAGACAGAAAGAGGATAAGGAGGAAGATGGGGTGTGATGGGACCAGTGATTTCTACTCAGACATTGCTTCTTTTCCTGTGTTTCTTTCATGTTGTGGATTCCTGATTCCACAGGGTGGACACAGGGATGGGGGGTAGACAATGGAGGGGCAGGAGAAGATAAAAATAGAGACAGAGAGGAAGATGAATGTAATAATACACCCTTGTGGCCCATAAAGAGACTTCTCTTTGTCACTTGTGACCCATTTATGGTTCGCACATGTGTGCATGCTGTCGTGAACAAACAGACATGCACACACATGACCAGAGTAATACAAATCAGTGGGAGACTAAATTAATATATGTGTGTGAGTGGATATGTGGTAGATATCTTGGCCACCTAGGGGTGGTAGCAGTGGATTTAAAATGTTCACTAACGATATGTGTTTGATGTGTGTAGTTGCATGTGGACCTGACATGTGTTTGGGCATCTGCGTGCACACAAAGCTTGAGCATGTTTTACGTGCACATTTGCGTTTTCACCTGTGTAATAAAGGGAGGTTTTACGGGCCGGCTGCACTCTCCATCAGGTTTTATTGCCAGTGGCCTACTTAAATGCTTATGTTGAGTTTCAGTTTTTTTCCATATACTCGCTCAACACGTCACACCAGCTTCTGATACGGTCTGGGTGAAATAGCCACTGGGCTGACAAGGTACTGACTTGCAATAAAAGCCTAATCTTCAAAAGCCTGCAGTCTGGTATAATAACAGTTTTGACAGCCTGTTGTCAAAACTGCTATTATGCCAGACTACAGCACATGTTCAAAACACAATCAATCATACATAATTAATCACACAGAACTGTCTGCTTGGCTTCTGCTGCACATGAAGGGCTCATTATTTTAAATTTATTTAGAAAATGAATAGAATTGATCACTCTAAACTGTGATGCTGAGCATCTTCTTGTGGCAGGAAAGATAACTTTTGGATGCATGGGGACATAAAAACAAAAACAATAAAGCTTCCTCATGTTATATCATGAGCACTCATTATATCTAAGAAAAGGTTCACTTACTATTATGGTAAATGATCATTAGCCTATACATGTGCTGTGCCTGTGCTATACAATTAAATACTGTGGCTCAGACACGATACATTATCAAAACAGGACATTTACTGTTCTATCTGAAGAAAACATGACAAAACGAGAAAATATCTTCAATTTAATCAACCAATCAGCAGTGACTCTAAAGCGCATGGTTTGCATCAGAGTCTGCATGAAGGGAACTAGGCCAGTGGCTATCTCTCAGAGCCCATTTACACCTAGAGTTAATGCAAGGTGTTAATGCGTTGTGATCAGATTGTGATAATGCAGATAACATATCCAGCTACAGATCCCATTTTGATACCAGGCGTAAATGGGGCTTCTGAGTATGTACAGTATGGAGTGCATTCAAGAGGGCAACAAAATCTGATGCTCTCAAGCTGATAATGGAGTGTTCTGTGGCATTTCTGCTTTAGCAGGAGTCGCAGCTCAGCGGGAGAAAACAAACATAAGCACACAAACAACACGCACTGATGAATGAGTCAGGTCTAGGAAACTCAATAATCCTCAACGGTAACAGCCCATGAGGTACATGTGTAAAGGCTATTCATTTGAGACATATGAGGTGGGCACGGGATACATGCAGGGACAAATGACAAAGCAAAAGGTCAGTGCTAAAAATGCAGAGAAAAAAATGTGCGTGAGAAGGTGTAGAAGAGCGCGACTGAGCAAGATGCTGGGAATAGCCAGAGAGATGTAGGAAATGTAGGCTAAAGGCCGAAAAGAACGGGGGAGGTGGCGGAGGAGAGAGTAATGTAGGGGAAAGGGGAAGAGCGAGGGGCGGGTGGGGCAGAGTGAGAGAAACGAGATGAGGAAAAGAAAGAGCTCCTGATCATCGTAGACACACAGCTCTTCATGGAAGGATGCATTGCCATGGATACCAAATACTAAAAGGAAGCTTTCTCCGCAACACAATAATCAGGCCAGGGAGGAGGGGCAGAGCAGTATGGACTCAGACGCATACATACATACATAGACAAATGGGGCAGGGCTACGAGTAATAAGGCCAAGCCATGAAGTTGAAGGGGAAAAAATGTAGTGTGCAGTGAGAAACTATAGAAGTTAACTGTCCTTCATTTATTACATCAGATTAGGCAGATTTATATTTTGAGGACTTAAAATGCTCAAAAAAATGGAAAGTAAAGAACTAATTGGAGGGTTGCAGCAGTAGAAGAAGGAGTTTAACTGAGGGGGCAACAAAGATTGACGGGGGTAAGAGCAGTGAAGTTCAGGGAGTAACGAAGGTCAAAGGTCACTCCCTGAACTGACCTCATTCAGCAGGAATGTGGGGCCTCAAACACGCAGAAACACACTCATATACGTTACACATCCAGAGTCAGTGCTCTCTAGTACCTTCACGTCTTTATGGCAACTTTGGTCTCATCCTCTGTTCCTACATGGACAGTCCATGCATGTCAAGGTCAGGGGCTTCTGGGTCAACACACACAACAACACATAAGACCTGATCCTGGCAGTTTCAGCCACTGCACAGCCGCCACACAGACGGATTCTACTCTAAAATGAAGCCCTTGTTGGCAACTTTCAATTTTGTTGCTGTCATTGCTTTTAATACATAAAACAATATCTATTCAAAGTATTCAATGTAAATGACAGTACAAGTATTTATCTGGGAGGTCGACTTGTATCAGGTTGATATTAGGAGTTATTAGACTTACTTATATTGACTCTTAAAGTATCAAATTCATTTGATTAGCCAGCAACAGTAGTAGTTATTTAATTAATGTGTGTTTTCTCGATTGAATTTCCACAGTGCGCTTCTGAAGAGTCTCAATGCCACCCATTAAATACTCCCTCCAGGCTTTTCAGAATACTTCGCTTGGAATAGTAATTTGTGCCTGATATTGTTTTTCCTCGAAAAAGTCAAATTATCTCATTAAAAGAAATCTTAAAATTATATCTACTTCTTTTTTCCCACTGAAAAATACAGAATCTATGAATATGAGAAACTCTCCTCCTTCTGCAGATGAAGTTAAAAACAGTTTCCTAGTTTGCATCTCTGCACATACATTATTCTGCAGAGTGAAGGTCAAACATCCAACTGAAGGAGCGATAAGAAAAACAGCGGAGGGCAGGACTTTAAAGAACAGTAAAGTTTGTGTGTGTGTGTTTCTCTTGGATGGTGGTGGTGATTTTTAATCTCTGCAGAGACTCCTGTCCCCCCTTCTAACCCTCCTACCAGCTCTCGGGCTGTTTGGCATGATATTACTCATCACCAACCACACATCACAAACACACACCCCTCATAGCTCAAAACCACAAGCGCACACTCACATACACACAGAGTAAGAGCGGCACCCATTAGCTCATCCTCTATCGATCTGCTCCTAACCTTATAGCCCGCTCCTCTGCTCCCGCTACAGGCTGTACACCTTTAACACTTCCTGCGAACGCACATTCATACACACACACTGAGCCTCTGTGTTCTTAGCTTTATCTTCACTCTACACACACACACACACACACACACACACACACGTCCCTTGCAGTCTTGCCCTGATCCTTGCCCACTCTCCTTTTATGTCGTCCTCTTCTATCTTTCACCCTTTGCTTGACTCTGCTTTTTTCTCTTCAGTTCTTTTACCCTCTGGTTCAGTCCGCTCTCTGTTTCCTCTCTGCCTTTCAACTTTCTTCTCTTCCCCTGGCCTCTCCCGTCACTTTTCACACTCTTCAGTCAGTTGTGATAAAGGTAGTTTTGCTCCATTTAAACTCACTGGCTGCTCATTTGTCAGTTTATGGGTCTTAGGCAGTTTGGTCATTCATAATGCAGATTGTCACAGAACATTGATGTTAAAGGAATAATTTGACATTTTGGGAAATATGCTTTCCTTTGAAAAGTGCTGTCAATATAAAGTGACCACTAGCAGCCAGTTAGCTTAGCTAGGTATAAAGGTAACAAAATCTGAATGCCTAATCATGCATAATCATACAATTTATATTATAACAGCATGGTAGCATTGTCTCCCATGTAGCTTCTCTCCCTGATGAAGCTTGCAGAGAGTTATTTTTTCGTTGCCTCGTTGGCGCAGTAGGCAGCGCGTCAGTCTCATAATCTGAAGGTCGTGAGTTCGAGCCTCACACGGGGCATGTGTTTTGCAAAATTGTGGGACGATTAAAGGAATATCTTATCTTAAATACGAGTTGGTGTTATGTTGATATGTTGATCCCTGCAGGTCGTGAGCGTCTGTCAGGGATCCTTGGGGTGAGTGCTGAGCAGGCCCGCCGATTCCAGGACAGCTTCCTCCAGACCTACAGAGAAGTCCAGGCCTTCATCCAGAGGACCATCCAGCAGTGCCACAAACAAGGTCTGTACATTCAAATTCCCACTGTGTCTCCCATATGAAGCATTGCCTCAAGGTTATCTTGAGTCTTCGTGCTCCTAAAGGAGTAGATATTGGAGAAAATGTGTCACAAGAACTTTTCCCCAGAATTCAGTAGGAAAATGTTTACTTAAAGGATTACAGGTTAAGGTCAGAGTCACAGTTAAACTATGGGAAATTAAGGGTTAAAATGTTTCTACAACTATAACAAAAATGTGTGCATGTGTGTGTATGTCTGGCCTGCACTTTTGACATACACTATGTAGTTTGAATGTCTTATGTACACGCGTACACTCACACTCTATGGATTTGTGTATGTGTGTGTTTGGCTGAGGAGAAGAAGATGTGCTTGCATTGGCAGGAATGAGACAAACTGCCGTGGGTCAATACTTGAGGGGGGACGAGGTGGATGGATGGAGGGTGGCTGAGGGGCTGACGGTTCAGACGGGACACTCTATTTATATTCAGACCAAACTGCCAACACAGCACACCTGAGACTTCAACACGCTCACACAAAATAGTGTAAAGTCTGCACATTAACCCTCATTGCACACTGTGGATGAGCCCAGTGTCGAGAGGTGGAGGGATGAGGTCAGACTGCACCAAAACAGATCTTCCAACCTTCCAACCGTTTTTGTCTTGTATAACAAGTGTTGAAAAACAAGCTTGTTTTGTAATAAACGTCAAGAATTAGGTCAGGGCAGTGGATGTTTTTCATGGCAGCCAGGATGGCGTACACCTTTGTCACAAACACTGCCCCGCCGCCACGCACAGACAGGTGCTCCATCACCCACAGTGGCCTGTCACCGGTGACACACCCCTCTCCCCCCGCTCATCGCTTCCCCTTTCTCCGGTGTCGGCTTCCTATTCGAAGCGCCGTAATGGACTCATTCCTCCAAAATGTCGCGCACAGATCACCGCGGAAACCTCCTCGCTCTCTCCGGGCCAGCGTGATGCTGCGCCAAACAGCTGGCTTTAATTCAGCTTATCACCATGGTGATCCTCCCATCGGAGACTGTGCTGGGATTTGTCTGCTCGTCCCACACTCTCTTTCTCTTTGTTTTTTGTCCGTCTCCTTCTTTCCACACTCCTGTCCAATCTACGTCACTGTTTCCCCATCGCTCTTCTTTATGTCCCTCCCTCATTCCACCAGAAATGTAGCTGATCAATAAAACAGTGTAGTCCATGCTGTCTGGGAGGAGACCTACAGTACCACACTAGACTCACTGACTGTTTTAGCTGCAGTGCTGTGACTCAGGGAGCAGAGATTAAAACCGGGCTCCTTGTCCACTCTGCACTGAGTTTACAGTTGATTGGTATCTGATACAGCGATATTTTGTTCAGAACTGCTGGATGCTGGCAGGCTGAGCAGAGATGGGGCGAGCAGTGCAGGCTCAGCTACTGTCATATTTGTTGGAAATGTATTAGAAAGGGCAAAGTGAAGGTGATGTCAGTATCACAGTGTGGGAGTAACGCCAGAGAGAGGAACAGAAGAATGTAGATGAAGGAAGAAGAACAGAAACAACTCAGGAGGAAGAGGACAAAAATTAGGACAAACTTTTATTATATAAATTACAATAGATTATTTGATTGTCATATCTGAATGTTCCACCCTCAGTTTGACAATTGCTGTCTTTGAGTTTAAAATGAGATAAAGCCATCACTCTGGGTAAGCCTGTCCTGTTGTTCTTCATGCACATTTTATTAAAGCTCTAGAGATGAATGCTGTACCTTCACTTATAAAGACTGCCTCAGATGAAAAGATGAGGAGAGAAGGATGTTTTTTTTTTCTTTTTCTTTTTGTGAAAGACAACAGGGGGAATCACAGAGATGAAACCCAGCCAAGTCTTCTGAAGGCCACAGCAGACACAGGGAAGCCTCGATCTGCATTGATATGTAAACACCCTGCTGTGCTAACTCTCACACATAAACACGTCCTGGCTCTAATGACGGTCAGATTGTTCATGCACGCACACATGCTGATATTTCAGCTGCAGACTCTTGCAGACAGTGGAGCTGGCAATGGCTTGTCATTAATAAAAAAAAGGGATTTGCAGTTTAGCTGTGGCTTCAGCCTCTTATGCTCTGTCATGGTTATTGGCACATGGCACAAATGGAAGCAATACTCAGCTATGTGGGCAGCTGTATTTCAAACACCACATACACACAGATGATGAGAAGTCTTTTCCTCTGAAACCTCACTTTACCAACATCACCAAGCACCAAACAGCAGACAGTCAAAATTAGAGAATTTAATGATAATGTTGCTCCAAAATAACGGCAGCAAGTTTTGCCAAAACTTTGGTTATTAGTTCAGCATTTTAAAACTAATCTGCAAATCTTTGATCAGATTTGATTGACTGTGGTCAAACATCACATTTTAAATAAAATAATGCTCAATCCTGATTGGTGCATGGACTTATTTTGCTCATTTTAAATTAGAATTTGCTTGTAATCATTCATTTTTTTCAACAGAATTTTAATATCATCACCACAAAACCTCCAAAAGTTGATACTATTCAATTGTTTTCAGTTTCTACTTTCTATTGCTGCTGCCAGTCAGATGTCCCACCACTCTCTGAACTTGAAAAGCGCTGGCATTCACAGCACTGTGTCACTGACCAGCCAATTGGGTGTGAAAATACACACACATTCCAGTGTGATTCACAGTCATACCTGTCCATAGTTGGAAACAAAATTTGTGTGACACAGACCGCACATCGCTATCACTGGGCCCCAGAACAAAGGTCACATTCCAGTCGAATAGGTCACATGCGTGTGTCATGGGTCAATTCACAGTGAGTAGAAGGGTTTTGTGTTTGTTACTATCTGTTGTGCGCTCATTTCCTATGCATTTTTGCTTGTGTGTGTTGTGTGTGTGTGTGTGTGTGTGTGTGTGTGTGTTCTGGGAAGAGGGTCATTCAGGTTTCATGCCCTGGTTGGCTTTCCTCATAGTAAGGGATACTGGAGGGATTTAGCTGTTAAGCCTGCTCCATTGTCCAACTGGTGGAATGTACTGGTCCACTGTGTATGAGTGTGTGTGTGTGTGTGTGTTGCATACCTGCATTTGGTAAAGTGTGTTTGTGTACAATGTGCGTATCACGTCACTGCACATTCTTGTGTTGCCTTCCAATGTGTGTTTGTGTGACTGTACCGAGAATGCGAGTGTGTTTCTCTTTGCTTTTGTGTGTGAATCAGGTGGATGCCAGGGTCTGTGTGTGTGTGTATGTGTGTGTTGCATGCTTGTGTGTGGGCGGGTGTATGCTTCTGTCATTGTAAACCTGCTGTTACCGTAATCACCTATAATGCTGTATCAACAAATGACTTTTCATGAAACTGTTCTCTTCAAATGGCAAGCTCAGTGTGTAGTTATGGATGACTATTCAGAAAAAGTAACGTGCTTCCATCCAGGGACTGATGCTGCACTCAGGCCAAAACTTGATTCAGTCTTGAGACAGTTTTTTGACTTGGATGAGCATCTTCCTTTTGGACATGCCGTGCTACACACCAAGTGTATGCTTTAAAGGGGGAGCTGCACAGATTTTACACATATGTCCGTGTCCGTCTGTGAACAGGTCCTGGGAAGTGCTACTGCATGTGTGAAAAAAAAAGTGGTTTAAAATATTTTGTGTCTCCAACGGGAGCTGTGTGAAGTCTGATAAGGCATGATCTCAAGTAAAAATGGTGCTCAGAATGATTCAGTGTAACTTGTTTAGGTTATGTGCTCTCCATCATGGGTCGTCGGCGAACCCTCCCTAACATCAGCTCCCCAGACTGGGCCGTCCGCATGCAGGCTGAGAGGCAGGCTGTCAACTTTGTGGTCCAAGGTAGGATGACTGATAGCCGCTTGTAATAGTATCAGCTTTTTTTTGCCGGTGTGTATGATCAGAACCTCATTATTTTACATCTGATAACAAGGGAGTGGCATTCCTTTTCCTTTGCAACATGTGTTTGTTCAAAAAGATATGTGTGTAATTGTGTTGATGTGTGTGCAGGTTCTGCAGCTGATCTCTGTAAGATGGCCATGATCAGAATCTTCAACCTGGTCTCCTCCTCCAGCTCGCTTTCTGCCAGGTACAACCACTAAACCTGGCTCTACTGACTGAAGATGCTCATATTACGAGCCATCACTCATTTGCTACCTGACACCGTATCCCTCACTCTCTTCTTTCATCCAGCTAAAGTAACATAAAGTAACGCACACACTGGCTCTTCACACTGTAGTCCTTTCTGAATCTACACAGGCAAAACATGGCCAAGTGCTATATTAAAGAGTCTATCATGCCAAAACACACAAACAATATTCACTATTTTACGGGCCAACTACATTTGTAGAGTTGAGGAGTTTTCTCAAATGATTGCTGCTGTAACATGCCAAACATTCTGTCAGAGGAATCACACTTGAAGCCAAGAGCCACAATATACCAGAATTAGATGGGTAAGTGGGGAGAGCAGGATGCAAGGTAAAGTGAGGACTTGAAGCCATCATGGTATGTTGATAAAGATCAGCTGTATGCTCCGTCATTAGTAGTAGTTGTAGTAATAGTCTAGCAGCAGTTGGTGTGTCACACATGTCTGAATGTGTTTGTAACTGTAGGCTGGTAGCACAGCTCCACGATGAGCTTCTGTACGAAGTGGAGGACGCCCAGGTGGAACAGTTTGCAGGTGAAGTTACTAAGTGCCGTTTCAGTTATCAAACATTACCCACGATGCAACTCCACCACTGACTGTTCAGTTGGAGATTCCAGTGTGTTATGCAGCTAATGTAGCCTCGCCTTTAAAGATTTGAATTATGGCCATGATCAAAGCTATGATCTTTAATGCCTGTGTCCATGTGTGTGTGCAGCTCTGGTGAGGAGCACCATGGAGTCCCTTCAGCACATAGACCACCTTGGAGTCCATCTTAAGGTGAGTAAATGGATCCTCAAATTAAAGGCATTCAGTGGTATAATAGTGGAATTTGTCGTGTTTAGAGGGTGTTAAACCTTTCTTCAACTGTGGATGCAAAGATTTTTTTGGCACTGGACACAATAACAAGTTATCACACAGAGAGGAAGAGCAGCATCAGGGCTCAAGAAATAAGCATGTGGCCTATTGGACTTTTAAATGCTAGTGTTGTGGTTGACACCCACTTCTTATTACACAGATATCTCACACATCAAACCATAATTTTCATTGTTTTATGACTCATAAATCATCCTTACTGCTTTTTCTAAAAAATAGATATTTCCTCAGTGGACTTCCAAGTATTAAAAATACAGACAACAAGCCACAGGGTAAATATTTTGTAAAAGTATGTTTTTTTTATTTTCAAAAGAAAAAGATCTCACTCTATTTGCTTCAGATATACTTGCTATTGGCAAATATTGCACCACCAAAATAAGAGCATTTATGATTTGAAATTGCCAGTTTTGTGGCTGCTCTTCTGTCAGGCAACAGTCAGGTAAGTGAAGATCAATGTGGGCCACTGTGAATGACATCTACACATGTATGCTGACACACTGACACCTTTCCTTATGTTTGTGTGTGTGTTTCCCAGGTCCCCCTGAAGGTGGCGGTCTCCAGTGGCAAGTCTTGGGGATCCATGTCTGAGCTTAACATCCCTCCAGCGTTCCCCTCTCCTCCTCTTTGAGTCCTCCCTCCCTTCTTCTTGCCCTCTCTGTCCTCCTCCCTTCTACCACCATTCCTCTGTGCAGAAAATACTTTCCTTTCTCCGCTCACTCTCACTCCCTCTCGGTGCATTCTCATATTTCTGCCTCCTCTTAGTGTCTCGTTCCATTTCTCCCTCTCTTCGTCTCTCAGTCTGTCTCTCTCCACTCGTCCTGCATCCACATTGCTATGGAAACAGGCAGCTGCAGCTCCCACTTCTTGATTTCGCTCCATCTGTATCCGGGGGCAACGGCAGGACCCACAGACTGGATTGTACCAGTTCTTTTTTTTTTTTTTTCTCTCTCCATCCTGCAAAAAAAAAAAAAAAAAAAAAAAGATTCCTTGTCCTCCTCCTCTCCTCCTCAGTTTTCACACTCTCTTGTTAAGACCGAGGCTGTTTTCTCTGCTTGTTTGAGAGAGTGCTTGATATTTATTGGTTCATAAAATTGGTTGTTAATATGATTTAAAAGCAAAGATGTAGCAGTTGAGCTACTGCATACCTGCGTTCTCTTGAAAACATACTTGTATTTATTGTTTTTATGCTTTGTTCATGCAGAATAAAGCTCACATTAATTCTGCATCCACACTCGATAAACTCAATGACCTCTTTTAGCTGTTTTCATTTCCTCATGCAGGTTGTTTTCTATGCACATTAGCCACTAATCCTCAATTAATTCATCAAGCTAATTTGCATTTATATTTTAGAGCTTTTTTTTAGCTTATTAAGAGAAGCATGTAACAATTGAAGCACTGTAATAACCTGGAATTTTAACAAACATTACAAATGAGTTTAAGTCATAGTTCCCTGGTAATATTACAATGAATCCAGAGAGAAATTCCAGAAGGAAAAGAGCAATGGAGAGTTTAGAAAAGTCAGTTGTACTTAGTAGACATTCTGTTATTTTAATGCCATGAGGCTGTAACATTTTCAGGGAGGTTTCCTCTAATAAACTTCATCTTTTATGTTGGTAGCATTCAGCCAATTCAAAGCAGATGATCTAATTTTGCTCAGCCGTGAGCATCCGGCGCCTCGCTCTCTCCAGCTCATCTTTTATCTGCTCACTTGGCTCTAGCCCACTCTCCCCTTTGTCTTGTCGTGCCTCTGTCACACACACACACACACACATTCCACCAATCCTCATACACAAGCACGCACACGCTTAAGAAACACACACTTTTTTTTTTTTTTTTTTTTGCTACCATGAATGCGCTCGCGCACAGTCGTCGGCTTCCAGGCACACTGACCGAGTTTCCTTGTCTCTGGCAGCCACAGCGAGACTCTTTTTGCCCCTTTTATACCGTCCCTCAATTAAGACCCTTTAAGCCTACAAAATGGGTCTAGGCAGAACCGTACGCCTTGTGACATTTTTAACAAAGCCTAACCCCCATTACCTATTTGAAATGTCACCTCATGTTGGCTGCTAATTATAGGAGCTGTCACTTTTTAAGTTGGTACAAAGGTGGCGTGTGGGATATCCGGCAGACCCGCCGACAGCGCTGTCTTGTCATGTATTTACATTCCTCTAGTTTGCTTGCTTTTTCAGTGGGAACGGCCCTTCACTTTGCCCGTTGAACCCGCTGACAGGAATGCGCTCTCCGTGTGCTGATGTGAGAGAAGCTTTTCTCACCAGGTCAGTATGAGCAGTTCAGAGCCAGAGCAGTGGACAGTGTTATGGAAATCTGCCCCTCTATTCTCTCATTGTTCTGTGGTTTAAGGGTGCGCAGCCTTCCCCCCTTTTGAGCGGGGAGCCTGAGACTGGTATGTGCAAATTCTAGAGGGCACTCTGCACTTTTGGAGCAGGGGCGTTCAAAGTAGGTGTGGAAGTAAAACAAATACTAATAAAGCTGTTTTTAAACTCCTTTGTTTGTGCCTGTGGCTAACAGCATACTAGCACTGCACTTTTGTTTCACCATCAGTTGGAGCATTTTTCATTTTGTTTATTTCAGCTGTTAAAATGATCTGGCAGCAGCAAGAGAATTATTACATGATGCCTGTTATTTTCTACTTTACTCAATATGTGAATAAGCTTATGTTCTTTTAACAGTGGTGCCTTCACTTCAGTGACCTGTGACATTCGCAGGAGCCAAGGCCTGAGGGTCCCTCTGCTGCCCGTGAGATGTGTAAGTAGACCCCGCGGCACATATCCTCACTTGAAATCTAATATTTGCCTCAGACTGTTCTCAGCATGTATCATTTCCTTTCCTTTCTCTATTCTCTTTGCAAGAAAAAAAAAGCTGCTTACAGTTGCAACATATAAAAGCTTAATGCATCATCATTTTTAATTGATACAATATATGTACATCCATGTTTCAGTCATCGTCATAATGCAGGAAATGCCATCTTTACATCTATACAGTGTTCCAGTTGTTGTCAGTATAAAAGAAAGGGTTAATAATCACAATAATAACACTCAGTCTCACTGAGGTTGGGCAGACCGGTTGTACCAACAGCGTCTACGCTAAGTTACATCCTCTCTCCGACGTGCTTCTTCATCTCAAGCCCTGTCTCCCTGAATCACTAAATCTGCTAAATCACCACACCATGCTTGACCTTGTTACTGTACATGAGAATCTGGTCCCTCACCACACCTGTCCATGATTTTGACCCTGCTTTTCCTCTCTCTCTAACCCAGCGGTCCCCTGGCACTATTTACTCACTGCTCTACTTTACATGCCTAAGGGCCTCTTTTGTCAAATTCCTCACCGTAGCCAAAGCACCCCTCCTTCCCCTACAGGTCCCCCGACCCCTCGGTTTCCAAAGTTCCCTCAGTTCACAATCTAACCCCCTCCCCCTCAAGTCCATCCATCTCATCCATCTATCTATCAATCCCTTCTTCCATTCCTCTATCATGGCCGACTGGTTGACCTGCCTGCCTCCCCACAGTGTGGCTGCATATCAGTCCCCTGCTGTGCTTTGTGCGGGTCGGTTTCCTGGCAACAGACAACAGCCATGACAGGGCTGCAGGGCAGAGAGAGCCTCTCGCTTTGCAGCAGCTTGCTGCAGCTCGACAGCTCAGTCCAGAGCCACCGACACTCCGAGCCGCGGCTGGCGTGTGCTATAAGCTAACAGAGCTGCTGCTGTTGCGCTGTGTCGGGCTCTCTCTGACGACCTGAGAGTTCAAGCAGACAGGCAGGACAAGGAAGGCTGTGTCTGAACCCATCAGAGACACCAAGGCTAAGATGGCGTGCACTGTAGCCCCTGAAAGTGGCAGCCATTAGTCAGTGTGGGATTGTCATGAGGTAATACAGATGAAGACACCTGCACTACTGTAGAATCTCTTTATTAGTGCTGTAAATATCTTTAAAATATATTTTTTTTATATATTTTAAATCCACAGTTTCTGTTACAAAAGGAGTAAAAATGACCCCCAGATGCTATTTACAGTAAAATATACTTTACAACTTTACAGTTACTAACTTACAGATTCAAAAAAAGACTTTGAATCTCACTTGTAAGAAAAGTCAACACAGTTAAGAGTTGTGATTCTGGCAGCTGCAGCATGTTTTTAATTGATTACTTTTCAATCGTACTAACAGTGGTGGTAGTGAATTTGCAGTGCATGTCTCAGTGGTAGAAGGTAACTGGAAGTCTTTGTGGTTTGATAAAAGCTCAGTTTAAGAGACTTACAGCAGATTGCACTTTCAGAGTGTGGCCACGCCATCTTTTTCCTGTCTGCTTGAACTGCTCGTTCATTAGCATCCATTATCCCCCTCTCGTCAGTTTCCACCCATTTCCTATTGACATCTGTACAAATATGCAGAGGTACACCTGTGTACTTCAACTTCGAGTTTTAAAAAAAAAACACATCTTTGACACCTCTTTGTAAAGAAAAATACAAAAAACAGAAACATTTTACAATCAAACACCCCTTCAGGCTTCGATATGAGTGGTAATGGCGCAATGCCAAAACTGTGATGGCATCACTGCCGCTAATTGGTAAAGTATAAGGGATATAACATCAATGCAGCATTTCATGTATTTAATAAATCAATGTTAATAGTATGTCATTATTTTGTGGTTTTGTCGGTTTGTTTGTATTTATTGCTTGATTAAATGGCACGTGGGCAGGATTTTTGCCAAATAATACCAAGTACAGGATTGTGTTGAACAAAACATAGCCACATAAGGAATAAAAATGCAGCAATTACTGTCACCTTTGGCAAATTTTCACCTCCAAAAATAGCCGTGGGTCATAGAACGAATTATACATTATGGTATCATGTCTTGTATATATGCTTATGATACATACAGTCGATAATACAGGAGAAAGAGAATCCATATTCTTCATAGGAAATGTAAAAAACCAAAACTATCTGTACTGTAATAGCAAAACAAGACACAGTTGTGCTACAAGTGCTTATGTGTTCTTGGCACCTGTGGCCTCAGTCCAAAGTGAGTCCTTCTGTATTTGCCACAGTGGAGCAAAATCCTCACCAGAGGTAGAGAGAGAGAGGGAGTCCATGCTGTGGAGCTCTGTTGCCGCAGACCTCCTCCCGCCGCCCCACCACACCCCCCCATTTAACTGCCAATGTGGCACATTCCTCCCTCACCCCTCGCCCTCCTCGTTAGGTGGAACATTCCAGGCGACAGCCATCTTCTGAGACAAAAATGAACTCCATCAGGATTGGTTAAAACCAGCAAAGATGACAGGTTGCAGTAAATCATACATTAACAATAGGTAGAGATACGGCTATTTACAATCACACAAAATGTCTAACGTCTAATGTAGTGGTTTAGTCACTTAATGAAAGAACCAATAGCTGCTTTTCACCTTTTTCCCCCCCCCACTGTTCTTCTCATTCATAAAGTAAAAAAGCAACCAGAAAAGGTTTAAAACATAAAAATCTTTCTAAGACCTAAAATGTTGGCAGTTTACATTCATGCCTGTGAGCGTTCGTCCCCAAGGCCGTAGAGCGTGGACACACACCATCAGAGTAACACAACACACCCACAGGATCTGTACATTTGTGCAGTTTTGAATTCTACGCTCCTTCACCAGCAGATAAACTGAATGAAATATTGATCATGGCAAATATTGATATTTTTACAGTTTGGTTATTTTAACAGCCAAAACTTAATTGTGGCCATTTTAGGATTTTAAAAACTGCTGAAGTTGAAGCTTTGGCTTCAGTAGCCTCAGTTTGGGCCTCTGTGTCTGCCATCAGAGAGAGAACATCAGATGATCATTTTTGGGTTCTAAAGCACTCTAAACTAAAAGAGCCATCTCCAGCAGGAGAGGCCTTTATGCAGCATACCTTCTCAAACCTCAACCAGTAGGACAACACACTCGCACTCAAACAAATCACAGAAAACCAAATAAAAAAGTGTGAGATTGTTTTTGGATTGTACATCAGCAGAACATTTCAGAGGAATGGTTTGTAACTAAATGTACACTCTGGTAGAAGTTGCATACAGTTTAATTACTACATTCTAATGTTACGTATGCGCTACCAGTTTTAAATGGGAGGTGAGACTTCACAGGGCATAGCATTCACATGAAGTAGAAAACAGACATTGCTCAGACTAGAAATAAATGCATTATAGTCAGTGCACTTCATCTTTACAATTCAAAAATCACCCTTTAACTACCTTAAGCCATGCAGTCCACAAGATATTTGAACTCCAGCGTTTGATTCCAGTGCATAAGGCCTTGGCAAAGGCGTTTTGAATGATATTAACTTTGTTCAGAATATGTACCAGTATGGATAATAATTTCTCCCAAAAATACATGAAGGAGTGTTTTCAATTTCATCAGGCAAAAAACTGAGATTGGCAGCAGCAGAAATGGCTCAGAATTGACAGACTTCACATTCTTCCACAAGATCCAGACCACTTTTTACAATTTTACAATCCACCTCATCAAAGCTCTCACTCTCAACCTTCGGACCTCACCCAAGTCTTATAAAGAATGGGCTGAGTCGTACATTAAGGACCTAAACACACCTGCAGCAGTAACTGACATAAGTTATTTGACACTGCTGTGGTGTTTCTGTGAGGAAATCTGAAGCCTCAGTACCACTGACACCTGCATGTGATATCAGTTTTTACTTTATGATTGGACACAAACTGGGAACATTTTCATAAAGTATTCACGCTGTCGTTTGGATGTTGGGTGTTACCTAATTGTCTGCTCAGCTTAGTAGGAAGAAGGAAGTACCATATGAGGGTCAGTGGTAGCTGCTTGCTCCAGAAACATCACAAAACACAGCCTGGTCCTCTTTTGACTCTCCAGCAACAACCAAGCTCAAAGCAGATGCATCAAAAGTGGTGTGAGGCACCCTCCACATGTTGGCCCGATGAAAACATCTGGTGAAACAATACTGTTTGATGCTTTCAGTGCATTTGTGCCTTGGTCTTTTACTTTGTAGAACTTCATAGAGAAATGTTAGATGTACATCCCTAAATACAAAAAATATATATTGTGGAAAGTATAATCCAAAGTTAGATGCAAAAGAAACTAGTATGTACTGTATGTTTTTAGGTATTTAGTTAACTCAGGTGGAGGCTCGGTGAGGGGTTTGAGGACACTTTTAATAACATTTGTTACCCTATCTTGCTTCCTGTGTTTCCTTTATCTGCATATGATAAACTTGGCAAAGGACTTGGTGGATAAAAGATATTCCACTCGGTGCTCATGAAGAAGCACAAGATTTTGGACTACGTACTGCATTTTCTCTTGAATCATTCATCAAATGCCCATTGACGATCTGCAAAGCGTTTGGGAATCTTACCACAAGCTGGTTTAATTGAAGCTATGATGCTTTTCAGTCATATGCCCTCGCTCCCACTGTGATCAAGGAAGGAAACTAACTTTTTTGTCCTCCAGCCAGTGACGGATAAATCTGAATATCAAGCTTTCAAATTGAGCAAGGCTTTTAAATGAGAAATAACTTCTAAAACAGGGTTGGCTACCTCCGGATGATTTTTGAGGACTGGCTTGTGGCTGGTATTAATTTCACATCCTTACAGAGAATTAAGATAATTTAAAATAAAAACAAAATACAAGTCTATGGTTCCACTGTATGCCATGTGCTAGGAGTTTCTCCCCTAAAAGTTATATTTGCATTCAAAGACACATTTCATGCAAATGGTACAGTTTTTTTTTTTTTTTTTTTCCAAACAAAGAAACACACATTTCTTTTATATGTTCATCTAAAAAAGAAGCTTATTTTCCTTTTATATATATATTATATATATTGTATATAAATCAGTTAATTTTTTTCTACACTTTTCCAGGGCAGGCACCGTACACACACCGGGTACAGAGGCATGCCACACTTGCATTGCTTTTTGCATTCTACAGTTGGTTGGCTGGCAGGCATGATGTCATCCAGGCAGGGCTGCAGTCGGTGAGTGCACCAACTCTCAGCACGCACATACACACACAGCTTATGTCTCTCACTTTTTATGTCTTCTGCATCTACACCCACACTCATAAAACCATACATCATCCTCGCAACCTGGCACCAGCCTGTCTCGGAGCGTCACGCTGCCTAGATGACATCAGAGTAGGGGCGGGGTCTAAGGGTTGGTCCAACAAGCTTCAAATGGAATAATAAAAGCAGTGCAGCAAGGCTCTGTGGCGCATGCAGAGATGGGCGGGAAATGGGTGGACAGGGGAGGTCAAAGGTCAGTGGAGGGTGTGCAGGGTTCAAATGGAAGGTGTGGGGTCTAGCCCAGGGTTGCAGACAGATTCATGAATGGGAGGTGGGGAGAGTTTGGGGGAGAAAGGGTGGCAAGGCAAGGAGGGTCAGTGCTAACTTCATGACGATTACATTTGTATTCAATTTTTTTTTCTCCGTTTTTTTTATCTTATGTGATTTTTTTGGTTGTATTTTGCTTTATATTTTACTTTTTACAAATGTATGATGACACAACTTAGGCTCAGAGTCGTGGATGGCTGAATCTACTGCTGGTTGTATGGTCAGAGGATGGAGATGGAGAGAGGTGTTATGGGAGAAACTTCGACGTTTTGTTCGCTACATGAGTTTTCAACTGTATACACAATATAAATACATGGGGGAGGGGGAATACTAATGCCAATATCTTGTTTGAAATAATTATTTGCTTTTTGTGCTCAGTTATGTACCGTACATTTGCAAGTATTGCTAGTAGTCATGTCTTACCCAAGTTGTTCCCCAATAACCTGGATTAAGTATGTGGCGTGTAGACTGCAGCTACTTTGTAATCGTCGTACTTTTGACGGCAAAATTTGCATATTACAATGTGGTAATATGTGTTTAAAGTTATAAAATTACTAATTATCAGTCAAATACTAAACATATTCAAAATGTTAGAATTTATCTGTCTTCAATCAGTAAACAATTTGAAGTACACATAGAAAGTAGTAATGTTTAGATACACAATACTTGACTCAGCAAGAAAGGTGCGTGTCGGTGCACGCAAAATAAAAATAGGTCAGTTGTTCCTCATACACTGATGAGGCGTGGTCTAATGTCTGACCATAGCCTCATCACACACACACACACACACACACAGTCACATACTCTGAACAATCACACATACATACACATACAAGCTCTGACATGCAGCTATATTGTATCTTGGGATCTGTCAGTGTGACACTGCAGCGAGAAAGTTCCACCCTCCTGTCACCTCAACCAAACAGAGACCCTCTCCACAGCTTCAGTGAGAAAAGGAACTGATGATAGATCCAGAAAACAATAGAGAGGAAGGAGAGATCCAATCAAATGATCAGCGAGGAGAGGGAGGAGGAGGGTGTGGGAGGAAGATGCACTGTGTTGATTCAAGTCCATCGAGGAAGCAGGAAACACAGTGCATATTCCGGTAACCATCCTGTCATCCTTCTCTCTCACCATGGGGGTCAGTAACACACTCTCGCTGTGCTTCAATATGGTGTCTTGAGAGACTGGCTAAAAGCCAAATGACTTAGTGTTTTGTGTGTGTGTGTGTGTGAGACCAAAATGTAACGTTGCAGAGCTTTTGTAAAAGAGAGTGTGCACCACAAGCTCCCCCCACCACTTTAATGAGTGTGTTTTGCTCTTGAGGAAGCCATATCTGCCCCTCCCAACCCATCCATTGCTCTGTCCACCCCCAAAGAAACAGAGTGCAAACGTCTCATTGCACTCTCCTGCGTCTAAACCCGTCTGCTGAATTTTGCTGTGCGGAAATCAGGAGAATGTGGGAGGGAAGGGGAAGGCTTGAGGTAATGGGGGAGGGGTAAAGAGGGCAATGGAATAGTAATAGTTGAATAGTAATGAAGGGGCGTATTGATCAGAGTCACATGATCTTAAAACCAAAGGGGCAGGGAGGGTGTCTAGTTGGGGTGCCAGTTAGATGTCTTCTATAAAAGCCAATTTGTTTTTCTCCCACAATGGAAAGGGAGGGGTAAAGGTACAAAAAATAGCTTAATAAAATAGAGAAAAAGAAACAAACTCTTATTTAAAATGTAAAAGTATAATACAAAAACAACAGCAACAAAAGCATAATAGTAATGAAAACGTTAGTGACTTTAAAGATGAAATAGTAGAAGTGTTAAGTAGTACTCGAAGTTATCTCTAATGACACAAAATAAATAAAAGCTGTCAGAGGAGAGGATGCGGTCGGGGCTCTCAGGTGAAGGAGGGTCGTTGCTCTCTCTCTCTGTCCCTCTCTTTCTCCATCTCCCCCTCTCCATCTCTCTCTCCCTCTCCCTGTCACCTCTCACTCCTCACGGAGCTGCAGGCGGTAGCGGCTGTAGCGGATCTGGAAGAAGAGCCTCTCCAGCGGCGAGCGGCTCATCCCGGGGAGCCTGTAGTCCTCGCTCTGGCCCGTTCGGCGGAAGCCCAGCGACTCGTACAGCTTGTGGGCAGCCAACTTGACGGCCGTCGTGCCGAGGACCACAGCAGCGTAGTTGTTGCGCACGGCGAACTCCAGAACGCGACGACCCAGTGCCTTTGCAATGCCTTTGCCACGGTAGCGAGAGTCCACCGACATGCGCCGCAGCTCGACCGTGTTGTCGTCTTCCCGGCCTTGTGCCGCCACGATCCCCACCACACGTCCGTCGAGCACTGCCACCCAGAAACAGGAGCCTGACACAAACAAGAGACAATAAGTTAGATAAAATTAGTATAATCAGACTATTCCACGCTGAAACATGACATTTTGGGAAGTATTGCAGACTATTAGATGAGAGGTCAGAGGTCAGTCAGTTAGGTCAGTTAGCTTAGCTTATCATAAAGACTGAAAACAAGTAGAAACAGCTGGCTTGGTTCTGTCCAACAAGAACAAAATCAGCCCACCTCCACCTTTGTTTAATCTGTTCTAGACTGTGTTAAACAACAGGTCGTGGTTCAACTGACATGTCCAATGTGTTTAGTGCTGGATAGAGCCAGTAAAGTCAATTCAATTTTATATATTACACTGTGCTCCATTACACTGTGAAGCCCGAGACTGTATTTCAAACCAAAAAAATATGCATCATGATGAAAACTAATGTTATGGATGGATTAAAGGAATAACTGGAAGAACAACAGTGGTTGAATGAGACTGTTTAGAACAAGAACCTCATTCAAAATGAGCCTCCTGTGTTTCCATTAGCTGATGCATCATGTTAAAATGGCTTAAATGCTCTGAGAGGAGAGAACAGAAGAATGGATGGAGGGAGGAGATAAATGAGGAGGGCAGAGACCAGTGTCTGACTCTGCTGATTAAAAGCACGGGCATGACGGAGCAGTCACTTAGGGCTCATGGTGTAGGGGAGCGGACTGATCTCGTGGGGATTAGATTTAGAAATTTAGCAATTTTCAAAGTTTACATAGACAGGAAGAAAACAGTTGATAAATCAGACACTCAGACACTGGTAACACAGAGACAGATAAAAAGCCGAGCACACATGCAGACAGACAAACAATGTTAGACCAATGCAGATAAAAATGTCAGCAGACAATGCTCCTCCACCCGAGTACCGCTAAGAGCTTGAATATCAACCTGTTTTAATATCGATCCACATTCGTGCTGCAGTTTCTGAGCTGCTCACTTTGACAGTTTGAGTGTTTATGCTCAGGAGTTATTTTCCTTTTCAACCTTGAATGACGTGTTCAGTGATAATACTTTAGATTTGTGAGACGAAACAATGTGAATTGAGCTACAGAACATTTTGATTCTAACTTAAATCTCTCTTGTCGGCTGTGTCACCAGCTGCAGACATCATGGGCTGAAATGTCTGCATTTATTTGTGTTCAGCTTCAGAGCTGGAAAATAAGAATCACTAGCTCATGGGGTGTTAAATACCCGACTAACAGCGTCATCATCCTTCTTTCGAAATCATTCCCCTTTGAATCCTAATCAGGCAGCTTTTAAAACGAACATAGTGTGTAGGAGTGTGCCCTTGTTTAATTTCCTTTACCAATCATACAGTAATCTTTCAAGGAAAATGACCCTCTCAACCTCCTGTTTTTGATTACGTAACCATGTTCAAACAGCCTCTCCATCAATGTCAGCAGTATTTACGGCATGTGTTGGCAGTGCTTACATGGTTTTGTACTAAAATGCCATCTGTTTGTTATAGATAAAGTAAATCTGACTATTCCGTGACTGGCAAAAATCTGTGTCCATCTGTGAATGAGCTCTGACTCCAAATTCCCCCTCTGAGCCCTTACTCTCTCTTTCCTTGAATTTACACATAACCTCCCTTCTCCTTTATTTCTGCTGGATCTCTCACACACAAACAGGCGGCGACATTTACATCATGCTCCTGCTGGAGTCCCGTGTGTTAGGAGGGATTTGATGCCCCCGCAGGCCTGTGTTAAGCTGATCCGGAGGCTTCTGTTACTGAATCAAACAACTGTCATGTAGGTTGCAACGACAACAGGGAAGCCCGTGCACCCCCGCCCTAGTAGCCAGCTGGGGGCATGGCATCACTGGGAGACTTTCTAATCTGACTAATCTCTTAAGGGAGTTATAATTTTGAATTATAAGCGGGAAGATGCGTCGCTCCTTGAAGTGCTGAATCATCCTGAATAACTAAGAACAACACAAGAGCATCCTGTTACCATAGTTGAGAGTGTTTGGATTCACCCTGTCTGGACAAATCAAATTTTGGGGTTAGGTATGGAGCCAGTGGCGGGAAAACTTTAGACACAGGAAGTGATGAAAAAATTTGTCTTGCTCACTGTCTCCGAAGAAATGTAGGCCAGATGACTTTGCAGTTTACCGACATTACATTTATGGATCTTTAAGTCTGTCAGCCCTTAAACAAAAGCAATCAAACAGTCATTTCTTGCCATTTGTGGGCTGCCAAAGTGTGAAGTTGATCATGTGGAGCTTTGATGGGTGACTGTAAATCTGAGTCGCACAGACAATCTCCTAAACAGAGTTGTAAGTGGTTAAGTGTCTCTCGGCCTTCACTAATACTATGGAATGATGTTTCATTATAGGCAGATGTCAGAGCTGCGCTGTCAATTCCTGCAGCACTCACCCGGGAGTATTATGCTCGTGCATGTGTGTGTTGGAGGCATAGGAGGGGGGAATACGCTTCCATAAAGCCCTCCTGACCATCTGTCTGAACTGAGCCTGTGCCAGGAATGAGGACAGCACAGAAAAGCACGCACGCCAACCACCTCTCTGCCTATTTGCCTTTCAGACTGTGTGTATTACACGTCTCAAAAACATCACTTAGATCACATGAGACAATAAACTACACTGACGAAAGAAGCTCGCAGAAATATTTCATCCCTCCTCGCCCCTCCTCTCCCTCTGACTCTGTTTATCTTGTGAAAGCTGAGCAGCGTATATTGACCTCTAAGCTTCCTGACTCACGGCTCAAGGAACTTCACATCTGCTGCATCCGACACTGCGACTATTAAACTGCATGGATTTAGTTAAGCTATCATTGTTTCTGCTGGGAACTGCATTTCCTGGAGATAGAGAGAGAGACGGTGAGAGAAATGGAAAGAACAAAAGGGAGAGAGATAAAGTTAGAGGGGGCGGGCGTAATGTTACGCTCCAAAAGGCTGTTTATGTGAGATTAAGATGCTCTAGACTCTCATCAAGTCTGCAGGTCTGCAGCAGAAATGTCATGTTTGAGTCAAAATAAGGGCTGCTTTGGGGCAGACTGCTGCCTGCCAGAGGGTTGTCATGTGGAATCCCAAGACTGACTCGGAAAATGTGAGGAAGTGAACCATGTAACACTTCCCTGTTTCCCATTATAAAACCAAACTGTTGGAAAGTCATTCATATTTTCATATGAAGTGGATTAATGAAGGGTTTTTACCCTCAGCTGTGGGACGGCGATGTTGCTGGGTTAGTCATCCCACTGCTTTACCCCAGAGGGAAACAGCTCAACAATCAATGCATTGATTGCATTCATGGTCCCCAGAGGATGAATCCTAATGACTCTGGTGATGCCCTTACTTTGCCTCTAGCGACAGCAGGTTGACATTTATGGTTTGGAGTGAAATATCTCAACACCTATTGGATGGATCTCCGTGATATTTGGTGCACACGCTCATGTCTCTTCATAATGGCTTTGGTGAACCTTTAACCTTCTATCATCAGTTCAAAGCTTCTCCCGTACTTTGGTTTAAAATTATGATGGAGACCATGGTAAACATTACATCAGTCTCTTTGAGTAAGTTAGCATGCTGATGTTAGCATTTAGCTGAAGGACCACTGTGCTTAACTACAGCCTTACAGAGCCGCTGGCCTGACTGCCTCTCTCTTTTGTTAAAGATTCCTTAGAGCCTTTACACTATCGTTGTGAATTTTAGCTTTCCAGTATTTTGATTAAATTATTCATTTGTCAGTGAAACAGGCTTTAGGGAGGCTTTGTTTAGAGAGTCATACAGAATCAGACAGGTTGAGATGATCAAGACTAGATTTTCCTCTCTTCCTCTGTCCAAGACTGTGTGTGTGGGGAGAGTGTAGTCGGTTTTCATAAGAATAAACAATGGATGGAGACGTTATTGTGTCCATCTGTTGTTGGGGCAAATAGGAGAGTCTCCAAGTAGTTAGTATAAAAGAGAATGGTGACATAAAAGTGTCTGCAATCAACTAGAACTCCATCCTCACCTGAAGCTGTAAATTGACTGAAAGATTTTGTGATATCTTTGGATCAAGCCGGTTTTTCTCTCAGTCTCGATCTTCCTATTCTTATCTGTGTTCCCTTTCTTCTTCTAAGAACCGCAGATAACAATTCTGCTGATTTCTGCATGTCACCACAAGATTGATTGGAAAGAGGGAATGAATAAGACTCTGTTTCCCCAAAAGACCTCAACAAGTCTCCCTGTTGTGCTTTTGAGCAAAGCATTGAGCTCTCGGTTGCTCCAGTACAGCAGCTCATTGGTAAAGACAACAGCTTAATACACAACTAATACAGTGCACCGTCTGTGTTTGTTAGTGTGTGTAACTGATGCAGAAAGTCGTATGAATGAGCTCACTCACTCAGAGAAAGGAGTTAGAAAAGAGAGGAGAGGGGGACAGTGAAGAAGAAGACGAAGAAGTCATTCATCTGTCCTCTCTGACAGAAAGAGTGAGCCGGGGAGGAGAAGGGAGGCGAGGCATCTGTGTTAACAGTAATAGTGACGAGCCTGAAAGGATCCATTATTGCTGCTAGGGCTCACAAACACGACGGGGGGAGGGAGGACAGAAAATCTACCATTATTACAGAGGGGGGAGGGGGACCTGAAGAAAATAGATGATCTCAAGACAAGAAATAAATCGAAAAGAGTGAAGGCGGGAAAGAGAGGAAGAGCTTCGAGCTGTGGAAATCATTCGCAATGATTCTCACAAGAGCAGAAATCTGATTACTGCATCCTCAATGCGACAGATCTAATTTCTTTAACTACTTTGCAAGGATATTAATATGCCACCATGCATGTGTGTGGGAGTGTTAAATACTGGCTGATGTTGTGATATGAAGCCTGTATTAAAGAAAAAAGAAAAATTGCAGACATACGCGACGCACACAGGAACGCAAACACGGGAAGAGTTTTTATGGTGTCTAACAAGATTATTCTCTTTTCCTTCAGATGAAACCTAGAGGGCTAATTCACTTGATAAGCGTTCAGTCTAGACGCCGCCTCACTGTGCTGTAGTTCACTTCTCTGTGAGCCAAACGCTGTCCTGAACACTCTGTGGGTGTAAGCCCCAACAAAAGCTCCTAAGTGGCTTGACTCTATTCTGTTTATTGTTTCCATTTGCTTTGTGTTCTAATGATTAAACAGTGAATTTATTGCACTTCGTATGGGTTATTTTCATATTGCTCTGCAACATGTGTGTCATTGCTGCAGGCTACTTTAAGCACCAGTGATTTATGTTTCAGGAGTGGATGAGAGTTGAGACTGTTGCATCACTGCATGATTAATGTGACCCTGTCAGGCGTTAAATGGCGAGTAGGCATCGCTGCTGGTGTTGATATCTCCACATAGTATCCATGTGGTACAATTTCGTGCATTATTTTCTGTCCTCATCATCAATTTTGGCCATATTTTTGTGTCTTGCTTTGCTAAAAAGACAGATATGTTGTATGTTCTTGGGGCTGGCTATCAAATGGAATCATATAGGACCAATGGACATTTACTTTGTCATGCATATATGTATTTTAATATATCCACCACCATTGTGCTCTTTTTTCCATTATAAATATTTGTTCTGCCAAATCAAAGCTACTGCAAGAAAAGGCACAAATTCAGTTTATTTTTATGTACATTTTTATCTTCTTAATTTAATGTATAAAAAAAGAAATGCTTAGGATGCTTCTGACAGTGATGTTCTTCAGTGTTATTTGGTATTATACAACACACAGACCCTCCCTCATGCCCTTCCATACAGACACACCCTCCTCCTCAGGTCAGAGTGCATGCTGGGAGTATGGATTAGCCTGTCATGTATAACCCGTGCATCAGCAGTTTCTTCCTCCATCACCGACAAATGAGGTTGAGAGGAGGTGACTGTCAGACACAGGACACACTTTCCAGATGTTTACACAAACACACAATCCTGCAATTACGGAAAATGAATAATTCATGTGCATTGAAGCCTGGATTTACAGTAGAAGAAGCCTTTAACTTGGCCTTTAAGCCGAACCCAATATGCAAAGGATGTATTGACCTGTGTGTTGTCACACTTTACAGAGACTCACACTAACATAAAGCCTGCATCCCTCCCTGTTACACTTCCATTAGCTGACACACTCATTATCTGGCCCTTTGCTTTTGGTTTTACTGCCTTCCTGCCCATCAACGCGTGTTGTTTGTTTGTATGCAAGCATGCCTATGTTTTACACACATGCTACACTTTACTGTGTGCATGCCATTGTTCACATGGCTGCTACTGCTGCAGCCTCCCCCCCTTCATCTCCAGGGTCAAAGGCCATCGGGCTGGGCTTCACACCAACATGCAAAATGTGACTCTAGCCCATTACAATCTAGACCTGCGTATATTGGTCATGTGTAAACCAAGCTGGTTTGGTTTAGACTGCAGAAATCACCTTTCATCTATAGATCACACATGCAATCACTCACCTATCAATAACAGGCTTTGCTTGCTTATCCCTCGTCATCAAGTGTTGTGATTGGTCACCAGAGAGTCAAGATGAGAGATGCTGCTGTTTCCAATCAGTGTCTTCACTCAGTATTGATTTAAGCAGAAACAAAAGATGCACATGTGCATGTCCTTTGTACAGATTAAATAATGGACTGGTGAGTTCTCCAGTTTCTCAGTACAGGCTGGAAACAGCAGAGTCAGCCAGTGGCATAAAGGACAGCATGGCTAACATTGTGACCGGCTGGAAATTGAATGGATATTAAGATTTGGGAGTGGTGATACGGTAGATAGTGGTAGACAAAGCGACTGCTGGCTGTAGCTTCATATTTAGTGTACGGACATCAGAGTGGTATCGATCTTCTCATCTAACTCTCTGCCACAAAAGCAATAAGTATATCCCAGAAAATGTCAAACTTCCTCTAGTATTGTCTTTCCACTAGGGCTGCAACTTATTTTCAACACTGTTTAGTCTCTCAAATGCCAAAAAATAGTAAACTATACCCATCCCATCCATCTTTCAGAGCTTAAGGCCACATCTACAAATTACTTGTTTTGCCCAAGCAACAGTCCAGAACCCAAAGATTCAATTTACAATGATAAAAAACTGACAAAAGCAGTAAATCCTCACATTTCACAAGCTGGGAACAACAAATATTTGGCTTATTTTGTGAAAAATGATGTAAACAAATAATTTGTTATGATTAATTTCCTGTGTCTAACTGACTAATCATTTTTTAGATTTCTAGTAAAATGAATGCAATTTCTTTGCATTTACATTTTTTTTTTTTTTTTTCGCAGTTTTTGAAAGAGACGGAAGGCTCTTTCCTTGGCTGGGAGGAAACATCACTTCCTCTGTGCCTGGATGATGGATAACCCAGTTGGCCACTGCAGCACCTCCTCTGCAAGAGAGGAAGAAGAGGAGGAGGAAGAGGAGGAGCGATACAGGTGGGAGAGAGAAAGAAAATGCTGTGGCTCAGAAAACCGCAACAGGAGGGAGGGATAGGAGAGGAAAGCATAGAAAGAAGGAGGCCTTATTAATCTGAGGTGTCAGAAATATACCCAGGAGATCCCTTTGTCTGTGTGCTAACCAGCAAACTGTTTATTCCTGTTTCTTTCTCACACAAATACAAAATATATCTTAGAGTTGAGGACACCCCTCCCACAGATGCCCCCAATTTCTATCTAGTGCTCACCTCCTTCCCATCACACTCTCTCTCTCTCTCTCTCTCTCTCTCTCTCTCTCTCTCTCTGTCTGTAGCCCTCTCTCTGTCGTTCAGAGCTAAAATAAGCACAGCAGGTACTGGTGGAGGAAGCTGCTCTCTCCCCTGGACACACACACACACACAGACAGACACACACACGTACATAAAGCTACGAGACTGAGCAGCAGGTATTATAATGTCTCCTGCATTGATGGGACCCCGCAGTGGTCATGACGCCTCATTAAACAGCCAGTATTACTGAGTGGGTATCACATCAAGCCAGGGAGGATTTGGCTCAGTGTCTCATATCAGCCTCATTATTTTACATTCACTTTTTAGGCGCTAAGCTGCTTCGGAGTGACCTGTAGTGACTGAGCAAGTGCAAGGGAGGGGGCATGCCGCCTGCCCACTGCTTGAACACAGAGGAAGCCTCCTTCCTTCTACATTCAAAGTTGCTTTCCCTTTCCACAAAAGCTGTTTAAAATATGCCTTTTTTGGCCCTATGGGATCGAGTGATGGAGAATCGTAGTAATGGTAACTCAGGCATTCATTTCCTGTGAGAGGAGCGAACAGCCGTGTGAACACTGTTTGATGAGAATAGGTGCTGGCATGAACCAGGCCCATGCCACAATGAGAAACACTGGGAAATATGTTGTGCAAATGAGCGCAACAGTAAAGGCGCCATAAGCAATCACTTTCACAAAGCTGGTGTTTGTTGCCTGGAAAGTGTTGTTACTAGAGGTTGACTTAAATATTTTAGCTGCTTCCCAAAGCTCTGGAAAGCTAAAAATAAATCATGTTAGCTTAGCCCAAGACATCCATAAACCTAGCTTGCTAGTCTACCTTAGCTTGTTCCTTATAATGCACAAAATCCTCAGATTGCATTTTCCAAAAAATATGCTCATAAATTTTATTATGTAAAAATAGTGAATTGTAAAATAGATTTCCATACACACTGAAACTGCCACAAACCAAACAAGCCATGTTTTGTCTGCACAATCGACTCTCCAGATGGAGGCGAGTGTTGTATTTGGCTTCCATTGCCACAGTGTGCATAAGATGATCAGCAAATATAACACAGACTCCTGCAACTGGTCAACAATTTCATGACACTGTTTGTGGGGTTTTTCCGAATAGTTGTACCAGTATGACTCGGGGGTAGATTTAGTGAAACTAATTCAGATTTTCATGTTTGTAAAAACTTGCAAGTGTTGTTTATCTTGTCTGATAACGCGTCAACACGGATTAATAAATGTGTATATTGTTCCGATAGTACAGAAATACAGAAGAGGTGAACTGATTGTTGTAGAAGGAATCAGGTTCAGCTGCTCATGGATGAAGGCTTACAGATAAATAAGTGCACTGACATTTTGCTATAGTTTTATGTGAGTTTCAACCAAATGTTCTATAGTTGTTAACACTATTGCTGGACATATTGATTGCCAGATTGACTCGTTATTGGTTTGTCGAAGGACAGAGAAAGATGGATGGAAAGAGGAGGAGTCGAGTACAAAGAGATTTGTGTCAGCAGATGTTACATTTTCATTGCATCTATTTAAATGTGTGAAACTCTTATTGAGGTGTTGAATTTGAAGAATGGGCTTTTAGTAATTAGGAGTTGTAATGCAGGTACGTAAAGTCTGTATTTCTTTCAATCACTGTGATTTGTGAAATCTAAATCCAGACTGATAATGATTAATTTTAATTGCAAATTAATTTTAAACTGAGCTTTGAACATTCAGTTAAATATGGATCAATTTTCGAGAAAACTCTTTGCATTCAAGCATCTGTTTTTGTTAAGGGAATAAGCTTTTTTACAGCCATATACATTTGTTCCATTGTTCCTTCCATTTGCTTTACAACCTCTCTGCCTACACACACACACACACACACACACACACACACACACTTTATTATGTGGCAAATGAAAGAGGTGACAGCTGGCCTTAAGTGGCAGCCGAGTGCTGTGCCTAGACTTCATCTAATATCCAATCAGCCTGTGGTCAGTGTCCACCTATTAGACTTTATTTAATTCAGATTTTGCTTAAATGTCCAAAAATATAAATAATTCTTTCCCTCCCTTCCTCCCTGTCCTTGTCTCTCTCTTCCTCTCTGCATTCAAAGCGGCGCTTCTCCATTAAGTTGATTAATTGCTTGGTTGATATTCTGCGATGCTCGTATTGATCATCCACCACACCAGGACATCTCAGTTATTAAAGCCTGATTAAAAATAATGTTTTAAGCTCCAAAAGATGAAGCCTCACAAGTTTTCATGCCCTCAATCAAACACACACACACACACACATAGTCTTATAAACATCTTACACACAGCTCCTTTTCATACACATGCAACAAACTCTCAAACCCTCCCACACAACTCCCACACCTTGAAGAGACATTTACCATTATGATTATAAGTCAATTGCCAGCTTGTTCCTCTGGTTCCTACAGTACTCCTACTCCGTGTTCATTGTGGACGTTGTGTGCTGATATGCTGACAGATGATTATAAGCAACCTAGCATTTACTGTTTCGATGCAAGATTCAGTCGAAGCAATGAACGTCTTCACACTAGCGACGCTGAAGAGCAAAGTCAGCTGCTTAATGTAACGAAAGCTAGAGTTAAATCGCAGAGTAACTGCTTTGTGGTTGTTGAGTCGTCCTTAATGTCTAATTCTAGCAAGTGCATTATGAGACGGATTTTCATCCTCATGCTCAGGTAGAACGCTGTTAATCAGCCTTTTTAATTTCTACTGCTCGCAGGTTAAAAGATGGACTTACATGCCCTGAAGGCTTGGATTGGAATAAGTTTTTCTCTTTGAAATCAAATACTCATAACTAAATCAGCAAAAATCTAATTTGATGTTTCTGAATATTATTTAGAGTTTAAGTCAAAAACTGCTGTGGTTTGATCAGTGTCATCAAATTTTGATTTCGGTTTCTGAATTCTAATTTGTGCACAGAAGTATGTGTCATCACCTTTTTACCCACAGACTTAAAACCAACGAAGAAGAGCACAAAAAATGTAAAATAACCAGAACTGTTCTGACTTTGCTAGAAAATAGTATGTTCATGTCGGACCTCATCGCTCATAATAGAAAGCCGATGGTGAAAGTGTTGCTTTTAGTTCAACCAGTTACCTGCCATGTCATCTTGTACACACATCAAACAGAACAACACACACCACAGCTAATGTCAGTGACGTGAGAGGTGCCTCTCCATCAGCACTGCATGGTGGTGCCCAGGTGTTCGCCCCCCCCACGCCCATTCAGTTTGCATGGATATAATCATTAGCATTGTCCAGGAGCAGTGGTGCCTGACCCCCTCTAAACCATCACGGCCCTGCAGCAATAATGGGAATGCTAAATTGCAACTGTGTATGCAGTGGATTACCAGGCCGGAGGGCACAATGTCAGAGCCAAAGAGACAATGGGGGGCAATTGACTGGCTTAACTAACACCTGCCTTTTATTTTGGCCACGTGGTTTGGGTTAAATGGGGATAAATGAAGAAGTTATAGGGCTGTGAGATGTACAGTATGTATGAAAATGTGTCACGTGTTTGACGTTTGGCTGCCGCTCACGCTCGAAACTCAACTCTTTAAGAGAGTGAATAGTTTGAGACGACGCTAGAGGTGGATTGATTTTTCCAATTAGAAGCTTTAGTGGAGGAAATGAGCCTTGCCGACACCGAATGTACTGCCCAAAGTGTATCAGCAGCTTCCTCCATGCGATCAATAGCCCTGTGATGCAGCAACCCCCCCGACTCCCTCCCAGCCCGTGACCAAGTGGAGCTCGGAGAGGAAGCAAGTGGGGGAAGGAGCGGAGAAAGAGGCGGGGAGGAGGGGTGGGAAAGACGGGGTGGAGGAGCAGAGAGACGAGCTGCATATTTGATGAGTTGCCTCTGGATTGCCTGAAGACTCTGTAGACTCTGCCGGTTTGACACTTTCAAGTATATGTAAGTCACTCTGCCTTTCATCCAGTTACTCTTTCATCCCCCCTGCTGTGACAAAGTTACACACCCTAACTTTTTAAACTCAGGTGGTGGAGCACTGCCAAGTGACAAACCAGACAATGCACATTTATCTCATGAGTCACTACAGTGAGAAGAGCAGCGTTTGTCCCTCGTCTTACCTGTGGGTGTCATGTAATAAGCCTCTATGTCAGCCATGTCCGTGTGCAGAGCACAGTCCAGATAACTCTGGATAACTTTCCTGCTGTAGTAGTAGCGCGCACCCATGAGAATGAGAGGCGCACAGCAGGTCAGCGTGACGGATTTGGTCACGAAAAAGCACATTACTATGGAGAAATGGAAGAAAAATAAACGAAACCTGTCAGAAAAGAGAATCACATGTTTGATTTTGGCGGAACATGACCCCAAACAGACACAGAAGAAAAAAAGAGCAGAAATGTTGTTATCATGGTACAATATGAACATTTTGATAAAGAGAGATTAGGATTAGTGTCACACACATTTCATCAAACTGTGAAGTAAGGCACATTAACATAGCTGCAGAATTTGACATTTCTCAGTATGGAGGACATGTTACAGAGCTGAATCCATCAAACCACTTCAGCCCATGTTGGAGCAATTAGTCGGATGTGACGCTGGGGGGCGCAAAGGGAAACACAAACAAGCAGGCTGGATGCTGCATAGCATGTTGTTGCGTGGCATGCAATAATCTGGGAGTCAGTTTACTCCACTGCACCCCAGCGTGGCGTGAAGCATCACAGCTGACATGTGGAGGGACAATCTCATCCATCAGCATCAGACGCATTCAGACCGCAGCGACAATAGAATTTGGGAGATTGTCGTGTTTTGCGAGAAAAAATTTCCGTCTGGATTTTTGAGTGTTTGATTTTGATGATGAGGCTCTAATCTGCACCGGCAACATCAACAAAAGCCGAACGGGATGAGTGCATGACTGGCGCATTGGAGAGAGGGAGAGAGAGAGAGAGGGAGGGAGAGAGAGAGAGAGGCGCCGGCACGGTGCGTGTGCGCGCCGCGGGGGGAGGAGGAGGAGGAGGTGAGGAGGATCGTGTGTCGGGGAGTGTTTTTTTCCCCCTCAAATCCATCCACTCCATTCATTCACGACACCGGCATGTCATCACATCATGAGCAGGCCGAGGCGATCACGCACGTGCAACCATGCGCCTTTTGCCTTTTGTTGCGTGGAGGAGACGCGCTTCTGCAACTTAGCTGTGCATCCTATAGGGGGACACGATAGATCTGGAGCTGGATCTGAGACAAGTTGCTCACATACACCAGATCAGGATGCAAACACCAAAAATGCGATCATGTTGGTGTCAGAAATAAAAGTGGGCCTAAGGTGGGAATAAACGATGCACTGATTGGGTGCGTGATGCAAAGCGATGAGGGGTCTTACCTGTCAGAAGAGCATATAAAAACTGAGTCTTGGGCTGCTGTCTGAGCCCCCTGAACGCCGTGTTGGGTATCCTCTCCATGATGCCCTCGTAAAAGATGCGCCGCACCTCCTCCTGGTCCCCGCGCTCGAACTCGCGGATGAACACCGCATCCTTCCTCACATCCTTGGCCTCGGCCGAAGGAGGAGAGCTCCACATGATCGACTCTTTTTTGGTCCCAGGTATAGCATCGTGCTCGTCCGCAACAATTTTAGTCTCGCAAACCATTTTGGGAGACGAAAAATGCATGCAACTGGCCGCAAAAAGACAGCTCGGGAAAAGAAAAAGGGGGAGGGAGGAAGGGTGAGAGTGAGAATGGGTGATGTTTGTTAAAAAACAGAGGAGACGATGAAGGGGGGATAAGACGAAAGGGGGATGTTCTGCTGCAACCCTGAGCGTTACTGACGACCAAGACTTGCCGGTGTGACTGGAGCCGTATTTATAAACGTGCAGGGCGGGTAGATTCAGGTTCAGGGGTTGGGGTGGTCCTCCGGCTGCACAGATTGGTGGAAGTGAAATGCTGATGGATGAGGGAGGAGGGAGGAGAGAGAGGGGGTGGAGGAGGGGGGAGAGACACCGTGAGTCCGAGCCGGCTTGTGCATTTTGAGGATGTGGGCTTGATGAGGAGGGGGCAGCTTCATTATGTCTTTGCAGTGAGGAGGATCCCCCTGTTTGTTGAGGTACGGTGGCTGTGAAGGATGCAAAGGCGCAAAGGTAAAGCGGGGGCGATGCGTCAAAGAGGGTTTATTATTAAAATCTGCAGCTTAGAATAAACTATAATGCAGCTTTATGGTTGAATATGAGCTGGATTTTCTGGGTTGTTGCGCATATAACATAAAATACATCCTGCAATAAATGGACTCTATAAAGCCTTTAATTCTCCCTCCTGCAGCCTCCTCCGCCTGTTGACTGACAGCTCTGCTGCACTGCAGTGATTCCTCCTCGGCTTCCCTCCGCTTTGTCGCCCGCTCCTGTCACACATCAGCCCCAACATGGAGCTCACATCTCGCCTTACTGCGCATCTGAACCCTCCCATCAGCCCCGAGCACCGGCTGCTGGTGATGCTGCTCCATCCGGCTCTTTGTTGTCCCCCGACACTCCCTATAATTAACCATGACTGTTATTATACATCCATGAACAAAAGTGCGTGTGCTTTTATTTTGACAGCTTCAATATAATCTTTTGTACCTATCAAAGATGAGGAAAAAGCATCAACAGCTTTATTGCGCATTAATTGGACACGCACGTGAATATTGTGCGATAAAGTTTTAATTGCCACTATAATTAAGAAAGTTCATATTTCCATTGAAGAGTTCATATGAAAACATGTTAAGCTGTAAACCTGCAGCTCTTTGTGCAATCTCACAGTCGCATATGTAGGCAAGCAGAACTAGTTTGAACTGGATCATCAGAGGCAACCTGCTATTGATAAGGCTGCATCCACCCCCACTCCCTCCTCCTTAAGGTATCCCCCTCCCCCCTCCTCCCAACCATAGCTGCCGGAGGAGGAGGAGGAGAGTCAAAAAAAAAGTCTTCATATTCGCTGTTCAACCCGGACATCTTCTACAAAGATGCAGTAGGAAGATGGTTTTCTACGCATCAGCATCCGCAGCAGCTCTCACCATGCCGACCGGCTGGAAGATGCTCTGAGCATGCGCAGTGCTTCCTTCTCGGTTGACTCCTGACGGTGCTGCCTTCAGGCGCTGTCGGTAATGTCGCCACTGTGAAATGAGCGCACACAAAGTTGTAAAAAAAAAAAAAAACAATCTTCAAAGATAAAGAAGCTAATTTACAAGATTTATCAAAGAAACATAATAAAAGACAACATTTATGACTCCTCCAAATGTAAGATATCATCCTCCAAAACATCCCCCTGTCCCACAGTCTGCTTTTCACACATCAAACATAAAGAAACTCAAAACGCTCGAGAAATACATGAATAAATAATAAGGGAAATAAAATAGTGGAGGCTGTTTCTGTGAGAGTCTGAAACTGTACCTGGTTGGCTCTTGTATGTTCAAATGGTGGCATCATAAATGTGATGTGTTTTCAGGCCTGTAATGAGAGCAGCAGGTGTTTGTTTTGAATGTGTGCTGTAAGTTTGACAGACTGGAGAAGATGTATGCCACTAAGGTATTGAAGTAATCTCAGCTTGAAGCTGCCTCCAGCTTTTACTTGAATACAGACGGCTCTTGTTTGCACTACATTTGACAGATTTCCGTAGTTTGGTCACAAGGGGTTTGCAGATGAGGATGGCAGAAAAGTCAGGCAGAAGTAGTCGGGAGGCACTCATCACTTTTGGAGAAGGTGGTGGTGTTTGTGTATAACTGGCAGAGGAACATGACAAGACACACACTCTGCCAAGATGATGTCATGGTGTTGCTTGCCTTCCATGTCTGCTAATGAAATGGAGATAAAAGTTCGAATCAGCTGGTGTTTATGCTGGAAGATGAGAACATAAATAAAATATGTGCTGAAATATATATGAGAAATTCAAGTTTTATCGAAAAACAATACAGTTTTGTTTAATCTGTGGTCAACACATTAAAAATGACCTTGTGCCAAACTAGACTATTTTTAGTCACCAGAGTTAACAGTGTTCACTCAGCCAGCGGATGGTTCAGGTTCTTCTGGCCTTCGTTGAGTCCTTCAATCGCACATTCATCACTTAATCTCTTTTAACCAAATGTGTGTTTGACAGCACAAGATCAGCCAAAAAGGGGAGCAACAGTTACAGGATACATATTTATCTTGTAGCAGCTACACAGCAGCCACTAAAAAAAAACCTTTTCATCAGGTGTCAAATCTTCAGCCAGTGTTATTATTTTTGACAGCTTGTAGATGCATTGAAACTGTATTTACAGTACAAATCACATGTACTAGTTTTCAGGGAACAGCAGCGCAAATATGATGACGCAGGACGTTTTCATCAAAGGGGCAGTAAACACTCTCAACAATAATCATAAAAGCAGCCAAACAAGAGGTCAAAACAAGATGCTTGTCACATGTCAGATGATTTTGCCTTCAGTGCCTCCTGTTTGTGTTTTTGTCAGAAGTGAGTGGGAATGAATATTCATGGTTATGTCCTTTCTTTCCTAAAGAAAACACAATTACACAACAGTCATGTGGAAACACAAGCCTTACTAACTAGATATACTGGTGTTCTGTGCACACCAGAAAACAAAATTCACGACTGAGGCTGTGTCAGATGCCACACTATATACCAGTGCTATAGAGTATACATGTGTTAATTTGCATATTTAGCATTCTTTGTTAGCACTTCTCTGAAGCAGCCGAATGTCTGGACCAAATTTCATGACCACCCATCCAATATTTGTCAAGATGTTTCCCTCTAGATCAGAGCGTGGTTATAAAATACATAACCTACTAACATATATGTCCACAAATACTGTGTGTTGTTATTGTCCACATTAACAGACCCGTTCATCCCCACACAGAGCCCCACATATTGTTCTAATAATCTTAAACATGACCTCTGACTCTTTGTGTTGCAGCTGAGGAACCCCCCCCAACTCCAAAGGTCACATCAGGTCTCCACTGCCTCTCCCGCCTTGACCTCTTGACCCTTTTCGGCGACTGGGCAGCCCGGCAGGACTCTGCTCTTCAGACGTTCAAGGCTTCAGCCTGATTCCCTCAGTGTGCAGGATACAGCAGGTTGGTTTTTCCTCCTGTTTCAGCAGCTGTCTAAGGAAAGGAAAGTTTATTTGTAATGTGCTTTTCAACAACAAGGCGGTTGTTCAAGTTCAAGATGCTGTAACATAAGACATAAAAAGACAAAAGATTTTTTTTTTTTTTTACACATTTCATTGAGATATTCTACCTGGTGGTTTTATGATTATGATATAATTATTGTTCAGAGGCCAACATGTATTATGAAATTAGTATGAAATACTGGGCACAGATATGTAACCCCCCCTCCTGTCAGAGCATCCCCACCCCCACCCCACTCACAGCCATTTTAACATGACCTCTAAAGTTCTGCTGCTGTTCCTAAACTTTAGTATTTTCTCCTTGTGGGACATGAAAAGAGGCTCAATTTTTCTCAATGCAACCTACTTCAGCAGATCCACACTCTTCTCCACAGATATGACAAAACATGCTGTTGCTCACTATAAAAAATAGTACGTAGAAAACCACCTAAGCAAACCTGTAAAGCAGGTTATATTGTCTTAAATCAAAGCTATTCTGCACTCAAATATATTTTAAACCCTGCATGTGCACACACTTACATTACCCCATCTGCTTAAGTGTAGACATACTGTTCACTCTCTAAAGAAGTGTCATTGTCAACAGTGGTGTGTGTGTGTGTGTGTGTGTGTGTGTGTGTGTGTGTGTGTGTGTGTGTGTGTGTGTGTGTGTGTGTGTGTGTGTGTGTGTGTGCGTGCATGTGGGGGTGAGTCCTGACTTAGAACAAGAGACCTGTCTCCCTCTTGTGGTCACAGGTCAGAGGCACAAAGCTGTCCTGGAATTTGAAGTGGTTTCTGAGACGTGGAAATGAGGTGTCAGATCTGTGGCCATACCACCAGTTATTGTCCCAACAGGCACCATAGTTCTCACCTAGAAATGTCCTCTTAAGATCCACACATGAAGCAGCTGAGAGCATTGGCTTCTTTTGATATTATGTTATTATAGTGGCCAAAGTGGAGCAACAGATGTAAACTTTTAGAAAGATATTTGAGAAGATAAAATACCCGAATCATCTAAAAGTCAGTGTGTTCTTTACACGTTTTTTGGAGATGCTCTAAACTTGAGATTAAGGCACAGTAGAGTGATTCACTATGAGAAAGCTGAAACAGCTCAGTAACATACAGAAGGTAGTTGGATGTCAGTGAGGCATTAAAAGAAGTAGCAGCAAGTATCATTAGGTAAAGAAAATATCAAATTGTATGTTTACACTGAGTTATGTTTGTATTAAGTTCGCCTGTACACTTGAATGCAATCCAATACAATGGCTGTACAATAGATCCCATTTAAAAGTGTTGCTCTAATAAATATTGAGGCCAGTTTTAGTGCGTTTAAGAGGAATTAAAGGAAGTTAAAGTGTGTAAAAATGAATTTAAAAAATTGAAGTTAAATTAACACCTAGATGTAAGCTTTGCAAAGATAGGATTTATTGCACTGGATTGCATAAGATCTGCAGGTGTATCTACTGAAATGAAATTTTAACTGATTGTATATGGATGAGCCATTTAATTCATGTAAATAGGTTTTCATAATGTGACCACAAGCTGTGCTAGATGCCTTGGCACATTGTGTGTTGACTTGCAAAATGTACTGTGGTGCCAATATAAACGTGTACACTTCTGAGTGACAGATCAGCCAATTTGTATGAACCTCAGGCCCAGAAGACGACATGTAAATGGGGCGTGACAGCTGAAAAGCAAATATCTGAAAAGCTACGTTTGGACCGTGTGAAAGTCAGGACACTTGTCCAGTTGAGATTATGCCACAGTTGAGGATAACTTCATAAAAAAAATGGCAGCAGAAAGTTTCATGTAAAAACATTTCATGATTCCAGCTTGATAAATGTAAGGATTTGGTTTTCCTTTAAATAATTTTTTATCTTCAATTTTAATTTTTTAAAATTTCTTTTAATACTTTTGAGGTTTAGTCTGTTGGTTGGACAAAACAACATTGTGAAGATGTCACTTTGGGCTCTGGGTCATTGTGACATTACAAACCAAACAATCAATCGATGAATGGAGTCACAATGAGTTTCACCTCAACCTACTACAACAGTAAAATCCTGCTTTTACATGAATGAAAAATAATAATATAATAATTACTAGTGTAATAGTCGAATTTTTCTGCTTTGAATACTTTTACTTTAAATAGATTTTCCTGATTATGCTTACATACTTTTACTTAGGTGACATTTTCAGTGTTTTTCACTTTCAATGCTTTTACTTGTAATGGAGTATTTGTACAGCGTGGTACTGAAATATAGGGTCTGAATTCTTCCTCCGCCACGGGGAGTGAGACATCTGCTCATCTCACCCAGTACTGGAACTACTGGTCTAAAACAAACATTAAAATATGGTGTGTCACCTATGTAGTGGAATATTTAATTCAGCTCTGGGCATATCCTGGAAAAAGTCATAATGTTTGATAAATTTGTTTTTGTAAATTTTGCCGCCTTAGATTATCGGTTTATGCCCTGGTGCACTGAATAAAAACATGTTTGACATAATTTCATTCTTGTGAAAAGTGCATATAAATGGAATAAGTAGATCTTTAAAATATTCTTATTTTGTTATGTCTTATACGTTTGATTTTGCACACTATAAAACACAACTGCCATCCTAGTTTACCCACAGTGCACAGCTACATGAGACATTGGAAAGTTGAAGCTACATTACATAGTTCACATGGCAGATATGTTGCAAACAGGCTCCTCTCTCAGTCCCTCGGATCCACTAACGACCCTCTCCCCCAAACAGTGATTGTCCACTCATAACTTATCGATCATTACGGGAAATGGATTAAAAAGTGTGTTTGCTGTCAGCGAGTCTTCGTCCTCAAGACCTAAAATTGTCAAAGTGAAATAAGGAGGACTAAGTAGCTTTACACTGCAATGCAAGAATAATGCTGTTTCTGTATTTCCATGCAGCTGTAGCCTTAATTTTATCCTCACATTTATATCCATGAAGTTCATATTTAATATCCTCTATTACATTGTTCTGGTTTTAAAAAGAATCAGCTTGAAAATATGCCGTGTTTGCCAAGTTTGTTTAAATTTTTTTTCAGACTTTTTGCCTTTATTGGATCCTGACAGCTGAAGAGAATCTGGGAAGTGGCAAGAGAGCGAGGGGGTGACACGCAGCAAAGGACTCGAAAGTCAGGACCTTAGTCGCTTACATTCATCCAAAAAAAAATTTTTTTAATTAACGTCACAAAGGAGATGAATTATTCCAGAAAGACTCTGCAGCCTCCACATCATCATTTGAAACCAGATGCTCTCTGAGTCAGTCAGTTCATCAGCAAATACTCCCAAACCTCAGAGCGTCAGCTGAATTGAAGCGAGAGTTGAAAAACAAGTTTTTATCTGCCTTTAAAGTCACGACACTCGTCACTTTTGTGGTTGTGGTTGTACCAAATGCTGTAGTATAACACGTCTAAAAGTTAGCGAATCTTGATTTAGTTGCCACCAGGCTTCAAAGCTTTTTATAGCTTATGGCCAGTTTCTTTTTCCCAATAAATTCTCATGACCCCAGTTAAATGATTGTGCAATGTAGAATGTGGAGTCCTCAATCAAAAAACACAGCTGTACAGTAAAAAGCAGTTGGTTACTAAGACTCCAAGCATGTTGTACACCTGGTCAGTATTTGACATTAGTGAGTAAAAATGAAATAAAATACAAGTGTTGAGTTGAGCCTCTCAGTAGCTGTGCACTACATCACATGCCTCGAAGCATTGTTTGTCACGAACTAGCAAAAGATGTGGAAACTTTTCATTGGATGAGCTTTGCGCTTTAAGCCAGCGATTTAACTGAACAAACAGACTTAGCTCAGAAGTACTTGTATTTAAGGTGCATCAGTTAGAAAGTCGGAACATTCCTGATTCGAGTTCTTCGAAGTTCTTTGTACCTGAGAACTACTGCACACTGAAGGTGAGTACAGTGCCTGTATTTGACTCTTGATACAGACGCTCAGATCTAACAGTACGACTGTTTGATAGTATTTTTTGTAAGGTTTTATGATTTCTTTCAGAAAATGAAGATCCAGATTTTACTGCTGGCCTTTGCTTTTGTGGCTGTGATCAGTGCAAGACCAAACAATGCTGGAATGACCACAGGTAACTAGATGATAAAGTTGGATGTTGTGTGTGGTTGTCATAATATTTGAATAGTGTCTTATGTATTGATGCAGTGTCATAACTCTATGTGCGTGTTATGTAGAATTCAGACAGTTGTTTGAGTGTCTGTCCTGTGTTACTGAATGCAGTCACATGTCTTTCTTACACCTATATTTTCTCATTCAACCAACAACAAAGTGGCTAAAGATGCTGCGCCACAGACTGCTGCTGTCACAGTGGAAGGGCCCAATGATGCTAGTACTACAGAGGAGAGTTCTGAAGAGTATGATAGCTCAGAGGAGGATGATGACTCCAAAGAGGAAGTGGCAATGGGAGAGAATGCAAGTTCCGAAAGTGAGTCTGAAGAGGAGGAGGATGACTCCAAAGAGGAAGTGGCAATGGTAGAGAATGCAAGTTCCGAAAGTGAGTCTGAAGAGGAGGAGGATGACTCCGAAGAGCAAGTGGCAATGGTACAGAACGCAAGCTCCGAAAGTGAGTCTGAAGAGGAGGAGGATGACTCCGAAGAGCAAGTGGCAATGGTACAGAACGCAAGTTCCGAAAGTGAGTCTGAAGAGGAGGAGGATGACTCCGAAGAGCAAGTGGCAATGGTACAGAACGCAAGTTCCGAAAGTGAGTCTGAAGAGGAGGAGGATGACTCCGAAGAGCAAGTGGCAATGGTACAGAACGCAAGTTCGAAAGTGAGTCTGAAGAGGAGGAGGATCTGAAGAGGCAATGGTACAGGATGAGTCTGAAGAGGAGGAGGATCAAAGAGCAAGTGGCAATGGTACAGAACGCAAGTTCCGAAAGTGAGTCTGAAGAGGAGGAGGATGACTCCGAAGAGCAAGTGGCAATGGTACAGAACGCAAGCTCCGAAAGTGAGTCTGAAGAGGAGGGGGATGCTGAAGCCAATCTCATGTCGGAGTCTGAGTCTGAGGAAGAATCTGAATCCAATGAAGACTGATGAATAAGCTGAGAAGATTGAATCCCTCACGACATCCTGCCTGTATGTCGCAAGTATACATAACTTCTTCTCATACTTTTCAAATAATTTACCTGTGAAAAAAAATAACGCCTGCACACTGACTCCAAGCCACAAAATGTATTCAAAAAGACAAGGTTTCGGTCAAAACTACATCAAGTCAAAATGCTTGATGCTTGAAGATGACTGGATCAAAAAACATCTTCTAAATACATTGGCTTGAAGTCAGTGGGCAAGCATTACTTTTTCTACTGATGCTGCTTTATAAATAGAGTCGTGCTTATACATGATGTGATCATGTTTATACCCTTTCAATTGTGCATAATTTATTTGTACTATAGAAGCAAACAGAGTTGACAAGACAAATAAGAAATAATGACAACAAAAAATGTGAACGTAAGTCAGTGGATGAAATTAAGGGCATATATTTACAAAAGTAGTTTGGTCATTGTAGTCAACACCTTCTCAATTTGTTTATTTTTATTTTTTATGAATAATGTAAGATAACATTTAAGCTCATATTTTGTAGTCTGTTTTAATTTGTGTCTATATCTGCTCTTCTTCTGCAGCTCTCCAACTAACATCTGATCTTCAGCACCATGGCTGTCGTCATGATCATCAGACTGAGGCGTTGTCTTGTAGTAATGGGATCAAAGCTTTTGGCAAAATGAAATAAAATATTCAACTCAAAAATGTTTCAATATGAGCATTTTTTGTGCTTTTTACTGCGTGTGTGGCCCAAATATTTAATACATCTCAAAACCCTAGAAAGTAGAATTTTGTGTGTCTTTGCTGTATTTTGATTCCCAAAATTCTAAAATTAATCTGAAGCATATTGTAAACAGTGTCTGGTACTGTAAAATTAAAGTCATATACTCAAAAATTTGTTAATACAGAATCAGTTTTAGTCTGTGTTTACATTCCCATGAAGACTTAAATCTGCACATGATAACTTACATGTATGATTACATTTCTAGCTCAGTGTCTCCTGAGTCATTTCTACAGTATTTGTTCAAGACATTTAAATGTGTTTCTCTGGAGCCTCGCAGTGAGCAAACATACTGAGTCAGCCCTCCGAGATATGTTCCCAAAAACTAGTCTCTCCAGAGTTCTGTTTGGGAAGAAACAGGTTTTTGAAAGGAGATTCACTTTGGTATCGATGCAGGTTTGATTCAAATAAAAAATACTTTTTAAAGAAAACTAATGAATCAGGATGCAGAGCTACAGGTTGCTTCCATCTTTGTCGTTTTTCCCTTCAGAAATGTTTTTAAGATGTTGAAATTCTATACATAAAGTAGAGCTACTTTATACAACTATTACATTTAATTAATTTGAATACTGGCTTCTTTATGATCACAAACTGAATCTGTATTGAAACCTATATATTGATACGTAAACATACAGTATGGCTGAAACATTGATAACTGAGAAAGCTGAGGTGCATCTGTATTGTCCCCTGCTGGCGCTCGATGTTCTGACTTCATTTCAAACATCTTATGATTTCCTTTCCTCCCCCAGAACACTCTTCCTCTGTTACTTTTCACTCTTTCTCTCTGTCTCCTTTGGGCACACTTTTCTGCAGCACTGGTCAGTAGTTTTCCAAGATTGTCACGTAATGAGTAATTTATGGCAGCCCAGCAAAAATATACATATGTATAATTTATGCATTATCATACATATCACTTATTCATGGTGGCCTGCTAACATTGGCAAATTCTCCTGCCACTAACCAGAGCAGCAGGGTAAAGACGCCAACATGCACTGAATAACCATTTATTTAAAAAAAAAAATCTTTTACATTTTTGGATCTCAACATGTGGAGCTGAGGATTATCTGGACATATTTAAAACACATGCAAAAGGCAAATAACAGAATGTTCACTGTGGCTCGAGATGTTTGTGTTGCTGTCATCCAAGTGAAGCTTTCAAGAAATAATATAGAAGTTTTGCTTTGACAATAAATATATTATGACGATTGAGAATGTTCAGATTAGATGTTTCTCAAACTTTAACACCATTATAACCAGTTGCATTAACATTTAAAGGAACTTGATTACTGGTTTCTTAAATCTTAAAAAAGGCACCTAATTGAAATATAAGTATCGGCTTATCTGTAATTGACCAAGCTCTGTGAGGCTGTACTTGGCACAGGGGTTAAACAAATTACAGTCTCCTAAATTATGCTTAACCTGCAAAATCCCTGGTGACACATGAAATACAGCAGAGGTGTGAAGCCAATAGTCATACATGACCCAGCTGCTCGCCAGCGTAGGCTCAGCGAAGCTTAACCTTCATCATCCTGGTCTTCTGTCACTGGATAGGATGAATGTTGATCATCAATCCAGTGGTGAATCTAAATCACGTGGGTTGTTTTTGTGTTAGTTGGTTTTTTTTTTTCCTCATCAGGAAAAGCTGAGGAGCTGGTGAACAGCTTTATTTTTTTCACAGTTTCATTTCACACCAGCTGCTGGTCTTTGTTCTCAGCGTCTCATTGCAGCCCAGTCGTCGATTGTTCTGTGATGACCACCATGTTAACACTAATCTCAGCTATAATTTGCATTGTTTGCTGGTACATTCTGTTTTTTTCTGAAGGGGTTTGAACACGTGTGCGTGTTACATGTCTACCTTTCAGACTAAAATATCCATTTAAAACTGATATCTAATTTAATTTAGAAAACAGCACATGCAGTAGCTAAGCATTTGTTTTTACAGACTGTGGATGTGGATTATATTGTCCAATTTTAATCTTTACAGGCGTCTCCAAATTTGAATCTGCAGCTCCAAAAGGACGTGGTCTGCTTGCAGCAAAATCAAAATATCTTGACTGAGAACATTTGCCAGAACTGAGGTAACTGTCCCTCCCAGTATTCACAACAAATGAAACATGCTTCTGTATCGGATGAAATGAAGATGTTTGAAGAAATGAATGTCACTTGAGCCACTGAACGGCCTCTTTCAATGAAGGAAGGCAGGTCAAAATATCACAAGGCCCCCTGTAGCATGGCATTTTAGTATAATAGAGCCGTTTCCATCTACATCTGGTCTCGCGATGGGATACAGAGAAATGTCAAGGTGTTGACAATGTGCTCTTCCCTTCGAGGGCAGAAAGAAGCAGAGAAACCGGAAGAGTTATCTTAAATCAAGGAATAAATGGTTGAAGTATATAAAGTAAAAGTAATGGATTAACAGTGGAAATAGTTAACTGAAATATAATCAATAAATAGTTCTAATGTTCAGCAAAAAGTATTGGATTAATGGTTAAAATAGCTAAATGTAATAGATTATCAACAAACAATGTTCACTTATATAATCAATAGGTTTATATAACATCCAGTTTAACATCAATTCTACACATTTGAGATGTGTCAATATTGAGTTACTTGCTCATCTGACAAGGCTGTGGAGGTATCCGTCAAAAGGTTGGGAACCATCATTCTCATTTTCTTGTAAATAGAATATCTACTATATGCAGTCTAATGCTGTTACTGACCTCTGCTTTTCCACACAACATATGGCTGAATTATAAATGTACATCCTGGCTGGGTTGCCTTCTGCTGAGAGGTGAGGCAAACTTTTGTGGCAAGGTCGAATCAATGCCCGAGTAAGATAGAGGGATAAAAGGGGAAGGAAATATTGAGGGTTTAGCCCACTTGCCCCCTCCAGAGAATTTCAAACAGCTGGAACGATTCAGTCAGCTTTTCCAGGAGCACATGAAAGAAAAGTTGAAAGGCTTCTGTAGAGAGAAGGAGCCAGTGAGTGAGTGGGAGAGGGAGTGAGAAAGAAAGTGGAGGCTGCTTGACAACAAGGATTTTTCAGAGTGATTCAGCGTATACTCGGTGTCCCTGCACACTCAAACCTCCCAGTCACTCCTTCCAATAAAAGCCTGCTCGGTTAAAGCTGCCTCAGCAACAGAATTGAAGTATCCTGTGTAATGAGCTTGCTTGTGTGCTGTGGTGCAGTAGATGGGGATTTGCCTCAGTGGTGATGGAGGTACATGGTGGAGCCTCTGGCCTCAGCTTCCTGCCAGGTTACTGCAGGCGCCTCAGTGGCCAATTTAGTTTTCCTCTTTTTGTCTCTATTTACAGTATTTCACCCCATCTGCATTTACAGCCATGGGGGAAGTAGAGAGAGTGCTGCATCGCTGCGACACAGCTGGCGACTTGCCTTTACATAGAGCTCCTCCTGCTGGTGTGGACACCGGCATTGCAGGTTTTCTTTTCTTCCATGTTGTAATCCCTGTTGTAAATAAATAAAGAGGTGTGTGTGTGTGTGTGTGTGTGTGTGTGGGTGTGGGTGTGGGAGGGGATGAGGTCAGCTAAAACAGCAGGACCTTATAACATCACTTCTGTGAGTGGTAGCCCACACACACACACACACTACTGACAGGGTCGAGGCTCTGCAGACCAGCTCATTAGATAAATGAACACAGAGGTTGGTGTTGTTATGAATCACAGTGTTGCTCTTAGACAATCAGTCTTAGATAAATTGTACAAGCATAATCTGTGGTACAAATGTTAACAGACGGGCAGCTCTGACACCTCAACTCAATACATAAACTGCTATCACTCTAAATTGATTGTCAGACCTTTAAACACCAACTCTAACACTTGACAACAAGTAAAACTAAGTGTTGTATCGATCCACCTGTCAAATGTGATAAATGGATTAATCGTTTAGTCTAAAATGTCAAAAAAAGAGTGAGAAATGCCCATCGCAATGTCCTGGAGCTCAATGTGGCATCTTCAGATGTTTTGTCTGACCAAAACAGTCCAAAACTCAAAGACTCAAACAAAAGCAGCAAATCCTCCCATTTGAGAAGCTGGAACCAGGAAGTATTGCCATTTTTTTCCTTAAAGAAATGACTTAAATGATTCGTTTTTCTATTATGATCAGTGGAGAAACACAAAACTGATTCGCTTTTATCTACAACTCAAACACTTAGATATATGAACATACATGTGATGTATTTTCCATAAAAAAATACAGATTTGACCCTTAACACACAGGACTCAAACACTGTGTGTTTGTATGTACAAAGGCATTGATAACATTTGAGAGAATAAGATTGAAAGCAGTGAATGAAAGAAGTAGAGCTGAGGCTGTTCTATATTGATAATGAATAGTTGAATTCACTGGTTACAGTTGCTCCAATGTGCTGATTCTCTCTTCTGTGACATCAAACCATTGTCGAAGTGGAAACACTCTTTACACATTGTTTACACAGTCATCACAGTGCTACACCTACAACTGAGCTGCGAGACCTAGCAGAGACTACAACCAATGAATGAATGAATGAGTTTGTCTAGTTAATGCCAGCACAAGCCCACACGGCTGCTTCTTTATCACAGATCGCACTGATGATCTGTGATAAAACTTCCAGCCAGAGGAAATAAAAGCAGTAAATATCATTCATTGTTTTTATTGATAGGTACAACATTAAGACAATAAATGGGGCGTCTTGTGACATAATGTTAACAAAGTACACTGGTCATGAACAAGCAACAATAAGACAAATATTACTTCTATCTCTGTGTCCCCTGCTGCAGCTAGCGATCCTCTATCGGGCCTCCCTTCCCCTGCCGATATTGCAGTTCATTTAATACTCTATTCATCATCACTATTCTTGCATACACCTTTGTCAGACAGAGAAGACAAAGTCTGTAGACACCTCCATTACACGTACCCGTGTACATATACAGAATTTATACATACAATCTATATTAACAGTAGATTAACAAAAAGTGCTGTTTCATGCTACAGTGCTGTGCTAAATCAAGACCTACGAGTATCCTTTTTCAGCCTAAAAAACAAAAAGTCTGAAAATATTGTTGAACTCTTGGTAAAACTTCACATTTCTATCTGCCGACCATTTCTTAACAAAAAAAAATCTTCACAGTTATTACAAAGAAAAGAGTCTTTAATAAGTTACCCGACCTTGTTCTGCAAAAAAAGGCTGCAATCAATTCATTTTAATCTGTGAAATTTTACTGATTCCTAATTTAATAAACTAATTAAAACTGTTTGAATCTGAGCAGTTAAATAAATTCCACGTGATGCTACAGTTTAATGTGTAGAATTGTCGTAAACATTAATCTCATACAACACATTCAACAAGTAAATTTACTGATGCATTCTACTGTATCTACAGTATACAGTCAAATACTAAAAAGTACAAAAAATAGTTTATGTTTCATAGGAGACAAATGAGAAGTGACCAAAATCCTATGATGATGGAGACAATCGAACTCATTTACAGGCACGTGTTTCACAATGTAAAACATCAGTGGTATAAAAGTCGTCCCAAATAAGCCAAAACAATAACCTCCCTTATGATGCATGACATCGAATGAAAGCTTCACTCAACAGTGATATGAGAGAAAAAAAATAAAGTGCCTATTGTGGAAATAAGATGAAAATGGCTGTGCATGAGTAGAGGTTTTAGAACAGGGTTGTTGTCGGTGTGTCGGGGTGCGATGGCAGGTGGAAGCCTCCTCAGGTGCCCTCGTGCTGAGCTCAGCGCAGTGAGTTGGTGGGCATACAGTCACACAGAGCCCTCCTCTCTGCCCTCAGCACCAGCGTCTCCGTCTGCAGTGGACAAAACAACACGTCACTGCATGGAAACATCGGCTCAACTCCAGGGGGAGATTTTCACTAACTGCCTCTGAGGCAACATACAAGCTGCTCTAGCTTCTGGGTGGAAGTTGTTGGGGGGATTATGCAGCTTGTTAGGAACCCTGCAGACACTGCTCGGGGCTGAAAACAGTCTTTTGCATTATGGAGTAAAAAAGTAATTGAGCTGTTTTTATTTACAGATATTCTCCTGAAGACACTAGAGCTGAGCATCAGTCAAAGATAATACAGTAAAAGACACCTCTCTTTGTAGTGAAGAAAGAAATATAGCATTATTGAGTTTAAAGGTTCACTATTAAGACTGGAAATAGTATCTTGAAGGTTTAAATATCATTTCTAAGTAAATAACATTTATGTTATTTGTATATACTGTGCTGTGCTCCATAACTCACTGCAACAATCTCAGATTGACAGGTCATACATAATGATCTAACCCATAATTCAAATACAAAATCACATCCTCATACACCAATTGTTGTAAGAAAGAATCATCAGCTGGTGAATCATGAGCGTTTAACACAAAAAGGGAATAATGCCTCTACTTCTGACAAGGAAATAAGATGCTTTGGTCAGACATCACCTACCCTGGCATCAAGGTTGAAAGCAGTCTTCTTTAGATCTTGCAGCGCCCTCTGCATGAACTCAAAAGCGTGACAGTCCACACATGGGCGACCTGAAAATAAGGACAGAAATTCACAAAATACAGAGATTCATATATTGGTTATTTTCTGGGTATATGTTACAAATGTCCCCTGAATTATTTCATATGGTGAATTTCCCACTGTGGGACGAATAAAGGTATATCTTATCTTTTTTTTTTTTCCAATGAGACATCATTTCATAGAAGATTGTAACCATAAGTTAATATCACAGGATAACGGTAAATATCAAAACATGTGTAACAGAAGCACAAGTAGATAAAGTCAGTGGCCTGACTCAGAGATGTCAGCTAATATTAGCCACCGTAACCAGACCAAGTAGCAGCGAAACCTGTGAGTGTATTGAACAGAGCAAGTGTGTGTTTCACTGCTTTTGAATTCAGCTGAGCATTTGTAAGAGGATGATTGTGTTATTTCTACTCAGGTGATGAACATAGCCTTGCTTCAAGGAGCTATTTATGCTGATTGTATTCACTGGGCTTTCACTGAGAAGTCTCCTTATAAATCTTGATCTAAATGTTATTTCAGAAGCTTTTCCCATCTTGATAATAGTGAACAGAGCTGTGTGGGAGGCTCACAAAATGAAGACAAAATTTCCAATTATCACTAATGATGACTGCAAAACAAAAGCACAGGTATTTGCTTTAAACCTCTACATTGTTTGAACCTGGTAAAGATGATGGAAATGGGTCTTGCAGCAGGACTACAGGCCCATTTTCATGTGATGGACACACCAATTAGGATGACCTAGAATTCCCAGTAAGGAACATCTCTGGGGACCTGCAATCACCAGTGTATGACAGACTGGTTTCCAGCTAACAACCATTAGAGAAGCTGCACTGAACAGGCAGAAAAGGCTCATATTTAAATCCACCTACTTTCAGCAGGGATGACAGTCCCGGTCTCCTGATCCGCATCAGCTGCACCCAGACTCAGGAGCTGGACCAGCAGCAGGAGCACCGCTGCCTGCACAAACCCGCTGGATGCCATGTTGAGGATGTGATCAATCACCTCAGAAATCAGGAAGGAAAGTGTGCAGGTGAAGAAACACAACAACGACAAATGTCCAACACGGCCGCCAGTCAGAGAAATAACACAATCTGAGAGGCTTTGTTTGGACAATAGTGCAGTTTTCGTCGCTAAATATTTATATGCATTTAAAAATAGTCTCCACAGAATAATTACTGATTATTTAACAAATTATATCTCAACCTACCGTGAATCAGTCGATGATATTTTGCAGAAAAGCAGATCAGCGCAAGATGCCACCGAGGATTGTTTAATGTAGATTTAGCTACTGCGCATGCGCGTGGCTCATAACGTTGGCTTTTGGGACCGGAATCAAGACTTCCGGTGGCAACATTCAAAATAAAAGCCACGACCAACGTGCGATTAATTTACAAACTTTACTCAAGTATTTCCGTTTTCTGCCTCTGTTTTCTCGCTCTTCACTACATTTTAGAGGGATGTATTCTACTTTACTTCACTATCTTACAGCTTGAGTTACTAGTTATTTCTTCAGATTAAGATTTAAACATACAAACAAGATCAGTTTATAAAATATGTGTAGTTTATGTTCTAATTTAAAGTAGTGAAATCAGCTCCATCTCAATCAGCTACCACAGTAAAATACTGCTTACATGCTAATACATGAGTAATAATCATTTCATATAACAAACACAGTATAATAACACTTTGAGCCATTATACATAACAAGTACTTTAATGTCGGATACTTAAAAACATTTTGCTTATAATAACTTATAATATTTATCTATTTGCTTAGAAGCCAAAGTGAGTAGTTTCTAGTGTTACTTTTACTTGAATAAAGGATCTAGGTATTTCTTCTTATTATAATATATAATACCTTGTGCATATGCATTGTTTCATCATTTCCACTTTTTTGTAGTTTTGTGTTTTAAGACGCCAAAAAACTATACTGCATTATTTCAAAGTGAATGAAAATACAGCCATGATTTATGATTTGCTTTTTATGCCTCTTAATTGCTAATCAATGCCTCCTCAACACAGGGATCAGATAATGAATTACAACCCATCATTGTCACCACCATCAGTTGATATTTGTTTATTTAGCAGTGCATATTCCCACAGTAAACCAATGGCAGGTGTAACTGGGATTCAAACTACAACCAAATGCAACACATTGGATCTGGGGTTTTGGGGGGGGACCTTGACGCTAAATATTAATTAATAATTATTTTATTTTAAAAGAATTCATTTATTTCATCAAAATACATGCAAAATTTAAATAAGCCAGTTTTACCCATAGTTATATTTCCCCACTGTGGGACGAATAAAGGTTTATCTTATCTTATTTGTACGTTGTTGTTTTTTTAACAAACATGCAACACATGGACAAAATTATCAAACTAAACATATATTCATCGTGATAAAGTAGAAATGCATCAGATTGTCTTTGAGATGTTTCATGGTTCACTGTTGATAAATGTCCCTCCACCCCGGTGTGGGCGGGGTCCTGACTGTTTTCTTAGGTAGCCCGTTAAAATGCCCGAACTCAAAACACTTCTTTTTCCAAGATGGCGTCGATGAAGGACAGCGACACCGGCCTGTGGCTTCACAACAAACTGGGCTCCACGGACGAGCTGTGGACGCCTCCGAGCATCGCTTCTCTGCTCACCGTGTCCGTAATCGACAACATACGGCTGTGCTTTTCGAGCCTGTCGCCGCCGGTGAAGCTGAAACTCCTGCTCGGGATGCTGCATCTTCCCCGGCGGACCGTTGACGAGGTGAGTTCGCTGTGCGCTAGCTAGCTGTTAGCCTGACAGGTAAAGTCAGCGTTAACTTAGATAAGAAAGGAGCTCCACCTCCGAGTAGTTACTTTAAATAAAAAATTACCATTCTTGCATGTTTTTTAGATTCTATATAAAATATCTAACCACGCTTTTTTGCTATTAAATTAGCGTTAGCATGCTATCTGTAACTATTAGCGACGTTAACATCTTAAGCTAACGGCAACGTAAGAAACAACAAGCTGATGCTATTCTGCGACTTATCCGGATGTTTTCACCTCAATTTCAAGATAACAACCTTTAAACGCATCTACTTTAACGCTAGCTAGCTGCACGACTCACTTGCTATTAACATATAATTGCGTTTTTTCTGCAGTGGTTTAGCAGCTACGACGGGTAACATTAGCCTAGCGCCTCTCCTACAGACATTATGGTGGGATGGGCACAAGAGCGCTAAGTGAGGGAACTGGAGGGCGGTGCCAGCATCTACTTCCACATATCACTTGTTTAGCTGCTCAAACGTTAGATAGCCGTCATCACTATGTCTTGCATATTCAGACAGTTTGTTGAACAGAGTCAAAAGACCCACCTGTGCAAAAGTGCTTGAGCTCAAGTCTTATTAGTCTCCACACGTCCAGATTTAAACATTATAATGTTGTGTAGTCAAGTGACAAGTGGTGAAACAGGTTTTGAAATGTTTTATTTAAGTGAAAGTGAAAGTGGAAGTACCTCAAATTAACATAATCAAAGCTATTTTAAATGTGATGACTTATTTTGCTTTTATTCATTTGATATTTTTTGATTACATGCATTTTGGATTTCTGAGTATTGATTGGAAAGATTAAGCAAGGGCACTCTTGACCGGAAAAATTAATCAGTGAATAAAAAATGATCATTAGTTAATCAGTAAGAAGTTAGAAGCATTAGAAGTGTTCATCCATTGTTTCACTGGTGCCACTGTTCTCTCTCCCAGATGAAGGAGGCTCTGTCAGAGATAATCCAGCTGGCTACAGTGGATTCAGAACCCTGGGTGCTGATGGTTGCAGACATCCTCAAGTCCTTCCCAGAGACCGGCTCTCTCAATCTGGACTTGGAGGAGCAGAATCCAAACGTGCAGGATATTCTTGGAGAGCTCAGGGAGAAAGGTACAGAATGTGTGTCCCCTCACTGACTCTCATTGGAAAATTGACTCATAGGTGTAAAAAAAAAAAAAAAAAAAGTAATATAACAATTGCTCTAAAAAGAAATAAGATGTGTTTATAACAACATAGCCTGTTTTCAGCACCATCAGATTCTTTGTTGTTGTTTATCTTCTTTCATATTTCCAAAAATGTGTTGCTTCTCACCTTTCCAGAGCAAGTAGATTTTTACCAGCTGGCCACAGTGGCTGAAGGATTCTAATTCAAATTCTTTACTAACTAGTTTGGTTTTCCTAACACTGAACATCATCTGAACATCAGCAGGTCAGTTAGTGAGTCAGTGAGTTGCTGGTTTATCTCTTCCTTTCATCTTCTCCCCAGTGGGCGAATGTGAGGCCTCTGCCATGCTTCCTCTGGAGTGCCAGTACCTGAACAAGAGTGCGTTAACCACTCTGGTGGGACCCCTTACACCCCCCGTCAAACATTTCCAGCTTAAGAGGAAGCCCAAAAGTGCAACCCTCAGAGCAGAGCTGCTACAGAAATGTAAGTTACTTTCAACGTCAACACACACACACTTTTCTTTATTTTTATCTTCTGTGGCTTGCTTTTGTCATATCTAAATATGTTACAATTTTATAAAATAACAAAGAAATGTGTGTGTTTGTGATTATTTATTTCTGTGTTTCTTTACAGCTTCTGTCACAGATCCATTAAAATGTAATAAACTGCAATTGTGTGTTTTTACCTTTTGTTGTACATTCTCATCTTTTCTATTCCAGCCACAGAGACAGCCCAACAGCTGAAAAAGACAGCCGGAGTGCCTTTTCACGCCAAAGGGAGAGGATTGGTCAAAAAGATTGACACTACAAGTGAGTTGAAGACCAATAAACTGTCTGACCTGCGCATCTGCTCTTCCTGTGACGATATTTTATTTTAAGGATTATTCACTTCAAACTTTTTTTCACTTTGGCAATCACAATCACAATTTTGAGTTGTATTCTGCCTGTGTGGGAAAAAATGAGAAACTGTCAGTAGTCATCAATACACATTTCTTATCATTAGTCAAAAAGTTACATACATTGAAGTATTATTTGTTTCAAACGATAGTCTAGAAATTTTCTATTCCATCTTCTGTCACAGTTGCTAATACATGTATCAATATTTGTATCACAGCTCCTCTCAAGGGGATTCCCAAGGCCCCGTTCCGCAGCCCCACTGCCCCCAGTATGTTCAGCCCTCCCAGTAACCGCACACCTATTGCCCCTGCACGAACACCCCTGCGTAAGGAGAGGGGGGTCAAGGTAAAATTAGATTTTTTTAAAAAACTACCCGCAAACTTAAAGCATTGCATGTTTTATTGTCATTCAGTTCTTAGATACATTTACGTGTTTTTTCCTTTCAGCTGTTAGACATTTCAGAGCTGGATATGGTTGGAGCTGGAAGAGAAGCTAAGAGGAGAAGAAAGACTTTGGGTAATTATATTTCCAGCCCCCGTCAGTCAAAGTTTTACATCAACTTATTAGTCATTAGTGGTTACACTGATGTTTATTCTTTTCTTTTTCTTTTTTGCTGATGCAGAAACGGAGACTGGAGAGAAAGCAGCCAAAGAAGAAGCAGTGGTGGAAAACACCACACCCGACTACGCTGCCGGCCTTGTCTCTGCACAGGTACTTGTTTTCACATCACTCAAATGTTTCTCCTGTTTTGTCTCATGTTACCCCCTCCATTATTTTTCTGTCTTAGTCAGTTTCTCTGTGTCTATCGTAACAAGCAGTGTATTGTTTTTCAGAAACTGGGGGCGTTGAACGAGAATCCTCTGCCATCAACCAGCTACCTACCAGCCACACCCAGCATGGTTCCCTCCTCCTCTTACATTCCCAGCTCCGAGGCACAGCCAGGTTAGACGCACATTGTTGTATTGTTAACTCAAAGTGTTCAGCACAGTGCTTTCATACTTATTAGTTCAAGGAGACAAAGAAAACTTCCCTACAGGCATCAGCAGAGCATCATGGCAATCTTACAATGTCTTTGCTTCACCAACCTCCTTTAAAGCGAACGCTGGTGGTTCAGGACGGGACACACTGCAGTCAGCTCGCCAACCAGAGGAGTCAGCAACAGCGGGTGCTGGCGCCACCGCCACCTTACCAGGCCAGTACAAACAGAGGACGCCCATGTACAACGCCAGTAACACGGCAAATCCAGCAACCCCCACGTCTCCCAGCACGCCGGTCTCCACTCCCGCCAGCAACGGGCCCCCAGCAGCTGCGACTGCCAGCCAGCCGGAGACCCCAACCCAGCCTCCCAGCACGCCTCAGACCCCGACCCCAACCCCTACGCCACCACAGCCCCAGCCCAAAAAGAATCTGTCACTCACGGTAAGGTGGACATGGAGAGTGTGGGTAGTTCAAAGACACAAAAACATTACAGAAACTCCTCTTCAGAGTTCAGTATTACTGATTCTGTACACTAGGTTTTGTGTATTTAAGCTCTCAGTGTTCTCCTCAGCCAGCTAAATTCTCTGTTGTATGTTTCTGTTCCTCAGAGAGACCAGATGTACGCCGCCCAGGAGATGTTCAAGACGGCCAACAAGGTCACCAGACCAGAGAAGGCTCTCATCCTGGGCTTCATGGCTGGATCCAGAGGTACAGCAGCAATTTTATTTTTTCAGAAACGCTCATTTCTAATTAGTATAAATATCTGTCATCTCACCTTTCTCAAAATGCCTGTCCCTTGAAGTGTGGCTGCACATGCACATGTAAACACCTGCTAAAAATAATCATTCAATCAATCAATCATAATCATTTTGGGGGAATTCAGCCATTGAATTTAAATGGAGAACAGTGACATAATTATAATACAGTAAGAGTCCAAGATGATTCCTAAACACACACACAAACCTGGTAGGACCAATAATAAGCGCTCTGCATCCTCTTGTCCGTCTTGCAGAGAACCCGTGCCCGGAGCAGGGGGACATCATCCAGATCAAGCTGAGCGAACACACGGAGGTCCTGCCCAAAGCCGACGGCACCGGCAGCACCACCATGCTGGTGGACACAGTCTTCGAAATGAACTACTCCACAGGGCAGTGGACCCGCCTCAAGAAATACAAACCCATCACCAATACCTCCTGAGGCGCTTCACTCAAAACCACACACCCAAAATTTCTTACCCACTTCAAAAAAAAACATGTTTACACATATACAAGTATTTGCATACACATTTGGGCCAAATCAAGCACTGGGCAGGTGAGAGATCGTCAAGGAGAGAAAGGTCCTCCCTTTTCCTGCGCCGCCAAAATGCAGGACTCTTTGAAGAATATTTCTGTACTTTTTGTTTGGTTGTTTCCCTTTTTATTGTTTCTGTTTTTAAGTCACCTCCGATTCCTGAATGATGCTGCGGTCAGGAGAGGTGAGCGAGTCAATATACGAGTCTGAGCAGAAGAATTATTCTCAGGCTGGCACCTTTCAGCATTTGTACACTGAGGTACAACCGTGTCACGTGTCTTGAGCGAAGAAAAGACGAGCCGTCTGTATTTTTCTGTATGAATGTGACCTTCGCAGCTTATCTTTGACCTTTCAGCACAGAATCATTATTTGAAAAAAAAAAAAAAAAAAAAAAGCAAGAGAAGAATAATGACAGTCATCATAGAGGTGACCAAAAGTGAGCGATGAATAGTTCTCAATACTGTCAAGTTCTGTTTGGAGCCTTCTGGTAGATGTTTAATAATTTTTCATCCTTTTTCAAAAGAAGGGAAGAAAATAAAGTGACAACAGACTCCAGAAGGCATTTCTCATCTTTCTTGCTCATTTTTTTTGGGAGGGGAGGCGGGTCAAGGGACTTTATCAGGGCTTCCTGTTTGTGCTTTTCGTGGGCCTTTCCCTCTCCTTGTTACATTTACTCTGCTGTGAAATATTCACATGCTGACCAATGTATTTGGAAAAGGTTTCTCAAATGGGACTGAACTGTATGTGTGTATCCTTGTAGTCAAACCCTCTCTTGTTTAAAGGAATAGTTCAGGCAAGAAATAGTCCTGCACATAAAACCACAACCTGATGTATTTACATTTGTACACATATAAAAGATATGACATGTGTGGTAATTAGTGAGCTTGTAGAGGTGCTGGTAGGTGGATTTGTTACCTATGGACAGAGCCAAGGTGCATTTCTAGTCTTTGTGCTAAACCAAGCTAATCCACTGCTGGCTGTAGCTTCATATTTACTCTACAGAGTAAACTGTACAGATGAGTGTTATTGATCCTCTTATCTAAGTCTCTAAGCCAAGAGACCTATTTCCCAAAATGTTAGACTGCTCCTTTAAATTAGGAAAATGTGTAATGGTTAAAGGTTTTGCACTCGCAGTCAAAAATTGTCTTTTGAAGTTAAAATTTACTGTATTTTTCTGGTGAATGAGACCCAAGTTACCTTTGAGATTGTAATTTAACTATTGCCAGTTTTATTATTTACTTTCATGAAACTGCTTGAGACACAAGACAACCTGACTTGGGACTGTCCTCAACAGACCTGCTGAAAAAACTTGAAAAAGTGGTGAAATTATAAATGAAAGATTCAGATTTTTAATCAATTGAAAGAAAACAAAACAAAGCAGGCACCACAATTGATTACCTGCAGTTACACAATATTCGAAGGATTTGTCAGTGAGTTAAAACTTTTCTACTGTCCAGTACCGACTCAGTAATGAGTTACAAACCACTACACATTTACAGTACATATCTGCACAGGTTTTTCATTATTGTGGCTGATCGGATGTGAGAGCATGTCCTGACCACACTTGACCGTCACCCCTCTAGATTAGTTGCACCTGTTCATGCAGGTCAAATTCCACCTATATGATTCTTTAATGGATACAGAGTCTGGTGACGTTAGGAAGCTCCCAGCTTGTCTCCACCAAGTGTGAACCTGAGCAGAAGTCTAATTAGTTAACAACAGAAACGCCTGCTGGACATTTAAAACCTCAAACCTGTCATGTGCTGACCTTCTGAGTTTAAATAGCAACAGTAGGTCCACTCTTAATTAAGTAATTCATATTTAACTGTAGATGTGCTGGTCAAAAACAAGGATGAACTAACTGTGCAAGTTTTAGAAACGGAAGGTATGAACGACACAGAAGCCTCAGTCTGTGATAACGTAAATGCCCAATTTAGAGATTTCCACTAATCTAAGAATCAATTTTTTCAAATTTCTAAGCTTGTGCTCATCACAGTCACTATAAGATCATGACTTGCACAACATCTGATTCCTTTTACGTACTCAAATTAATGTCTTCCACATGAACATTCAACTATCTGATTTGTTTTCTGCAGTCAGGCAGATAGTGTCAGTCTGAAGATCTTCAATCCAACCAGCATCAGTCTGGAGATTTGATGAATGGCTTCTAGCTTATGAAGTTTCATTTGGCTCCGGGGTCCCTCCAGCCTCCGAACGTCTTCTCCAGGTAGAGCGCCACCTCGAGAGTCAGATGGTCCTGCAGCTTCCCAGCGACGACCTGCACGCCCATGGGCAAACCCTCCTCACCCAGACCCAGAGGGCACTGGGTGACCGGCAGCCCGAGGATGTTGATTATACCTGAGGATGGAGAAAGGATGAAAAGGTTTAATACTGGACTGCAGCACTTTCTGACAACTGTTCTAGTGTGAGAGGACTGACCTGTGTAGGCGAAGTCAAAGGGTCTGAAGAGCGGGTGGTGGTGTTTGGGAGCCACTCTGGGGTGCGATGGGTAAAGGAGAACACCATCAGTCCCAAGCAGCTCCTCCAGGTCCTTCTGCAGCTTCTCCTTCTGCTGGATGATGAAGGTGGTGGGTTTGGATGTCTGGGTCATCTCCAGCAGGGCCAGACCTGAAGGTGTCACACACACACACACACACACACCCACACAACATTTTATTTCGTCTTCATTGCCTTTAATGAAATAACTATGATATCCAGTAAAGTCAAGTATGAAAATAAGATGATAAAATATCATCATCATAATGAGTTTTAATAATTACTTCAGTTATTTCACAAATTGTTTTACTTGACTTACTTACATGTTTTTTTTTTTTCATTTGATATTAAACACTTTGATGAACATTTTATTTCACCCGTCAATGAAGCCATTTAAAAAAACTCTCTCGAAATAAAACTGAAGTAAAACAAATGATAATCGATGCTTACCGATAGCAGCCATGGTGTGCTTTGATTTTCCCACCATCCATTTCAGCAGCTCCCACAGAGGCCACACAGGTCGCCCTGGTTCTCCCATCAGATTAGCAAATGGCTGAGGAGGCTGAAGGAAGGAAACATTATTATTACATCATTATTATTATTATTATTATTATTATCATCACACTGGTAACACTAACCTGTGTTAGTGTCCTTACCCATTTCGCTATTATGGCTGGTTGAGGTGGAGCTACTTCAGACTACATTATATTCAGCTTGTCATTTGCTCTAGTGGCTCTCAACCTAGAGGTCAGACCCCCTCCAAAGGGCCACAAAAAATGTGAGGGGTCATGAGATGATTAATTAATTAAGGAAGAAAAAAATGATTTGTGCTTTGTTTTTTTTTTTTGTGAAATATTGAATAATTGTACATGTTTCAACCTCAAGTGGTTACTGGAGGAACCACTGGTTTAATCTTTAACATTGTGCTTTACTTACTTACTACAACGTTTATGTCATGTTACATCTTAATCTGAAAAGTAATTATTGACTACAGCTGTTAGATAAATAAAGAAGAGTACAAGCACAGTATTTTCCTCTGAAATGTTAGAAACATAAAATAGGAATATAGTACTTACTTTAATTACTTTCTACTACAATTATTGTCTGTCTGAAAAGTGTGTGTGTGTGTGTGTTATGCTCTGCCCTCGCAGCTAAACAGATTAGCGAAACATTTCTGGGCAGCAGACTACAATAGGTGCTGTGACTAAGACTCTGCCTGCTTTCTGTCACTGTGAAACACCTTTAGACAAAGTTTACCTTCATTTTTCTACCAGGACTAAACTGATAAAACACTCACTAGTCTCTGCCCAACATCTGTTCTGTACATTCAGGGACGCAGTCTGGGTCAGGTTATCAGGTCGACCTACCTTGCCCTCCTTGTCAGGAAGAGTCATGTAGGTGCTCCAGATCTGGAAGCCGTAGCGGAACCCGGGAAAAAGCTTTTCTTGGACTTTCACTCCGAGGTCAGCCTCCAGACGCTGCACCACCTGGAGAACATCACGTGATTTTAATTATAAAAACCTCCCAGATATCTTGGGTTTCCTTCACAGTTATTTGATGGATTCAACGCACCTTCCTCTGAATGTCCAGGAGCTCTTTGCTGACGGGGTACGTCCCAATACAGCCGCCATCGTGGGGGACGCTGAAGAACTGCACCTTCTTCAAGTCGACCTTCGTGTTTAAGGACAACCTGTGTGAGCAAATACTGCAAATTAAACAAATCTGACCTGACTCTTGGACCTGTAAGGCCAAGTTCAAGTTCTAGTGAAGTTTTAGTGAGTAAAGACACATTTTCCCACCCTACCACACCTTCACCTTTACCTGAGGAAACACTAGGTCTCATTGCAAGAAAGACTAGTTTGGACAGATTCATTCTTAAGAGGACAAAGGTCTGAAGAAGGTCTGAAGATGTTGAATGAATTTCCACCCTCATAAAACATTGGCAAACCCAAATTTTTTGAACATTCACAGAAAAAAGTACGAGACATATAGGATAAGAATATGAAAATGTTCTTCCACGTGGCCCGTTATCGCATCCATGTAGCATGAGAAGAATTAGGATTAAGAGAGAGAGAGAGAGACGTGTGTTTTTAAGCAGATTATTGTAACCAAAGCCATTCAAACATTACAACATATGTGCACAAGCAAAGAGAAGGTGCTTGACTAATTGTAGAAAGCTGCTATGTGTTGTTAGTAAGGTGGTGTTGGGTGAAAAAAAAGGCAGTCTTCCCTGAGGCATCAGACACCAGCGGAGCTTACATGCGAGCGTTGGGTCCCGCCATGATCTTGAGCATGGGCAGCAGGTCCTCAGCGTAGCGGCACATGGGCCCACAGCTGAGGTACTCCGCCTGTCTGCCGGAGCAAGGAGGGTACTGGTTCTCCCTGGACACGACACCTGCAGAAACACATGAAGTCTGGTATAATGTGTCCTTTAAAACTGCAGCTCAAACTGACATATTGGCACCTTTTAACTTTATATGGCAACATTCTCTTACCAGGAGTGGTTTTATGGCCAAATACTCCATTGAAGAAAGAGGGGATGCGGATGCTGCCGCCAATGTCTGTGCCCACGCCGATGACTGCGCCCGCTCCTGCCAGGATACTGGCCTCCCCACCTGAGCAGGCAGAGGAGAGAGGAGAGGTGAGCTGGTGGATCAGGCAGGTGTGCTGCAGCCAGTCTTGTTTAATTCAAAACTCCACCTTTAACTTTGGCTAAGAAGCATCGGCCATGACACGACTACTACAACATCAAGATTAACAACAACTATTCTATAACCGGTCATATCATTATTAGTTCTTATTGTCTTTTTCTGATCATGTTAATGGCTGAACATTCTCAGTCGTCCAGGTCATGGTTATCCCAGCTGGGTTGAATCCTGGGCAACTGGACCTGATTGTAGATACTTGAAAATATTTCGCACCTCATCAAAGACACTTTTTCAGTTCTGAGGTTTTTAACCTCTGTTTGTTATTGAGGTCATTGATCCCTCCTGGTTTGTTGGTGTTCCTGGCTCCTCACCTGAGGTCATTGACTCGGACGACTCGAGTGACACAATCCTCTTGTCAAAAAATGCAACCTCAAGCAGAGATGAGGAGCAGGTGACACAAGTCTAATAAGCTCACTTCTTTCTAACTCCAGGCAATTTAGCAGACTTCACTCAGCCTTTACACATCTTTTTTTCACACTAGTACGACCCAGTACCTGTAAATAGATGTCCATTTTAAAGAGCCACAGCCGTTGTGTTTGTGTGTCTGCAGTGTAATATGATTATCGGGTAAAACCAGGGCACTACTCCTGGAGACAAAGAGGCTCCAACAATGAGCAGGTCTGAAGAAACACTGCTCGACTCTGAACCTGAAGTTAACAACAGCATCTGAAAGAGAGCGCGACCCTTCCCCAGCTGCTGACCTGAGCTTCCTCCCGGTGTCCTCTCCAGGTCGTACGCGTTGTTGGTGATGCCGTACAGGTGGTTGTGGGACTCTGACCACATGCACAGCTCGCTGATGTTGGTGCTGCCCAGCGGGATGGCCCCCGCCCTCTTTAGCAGGGCCACCGGTGGAGCGTCGCTGGTGGCCACGACGCTTCGCCTGGAGACCAGGCCTGTGGTGAAGGGCATGCCTGCAAGATGGGAAGAACATTTGCAAACCACAAACAAACCACTCTTGTGATCATCTTGAGCACAACATGACAAGTTCAGTTTCTCCACCACACAGCACCTGGGTGTAGGTGTATATATGTAACCACATGTCGACTCAAACACTGGTCATTTGATGTATGTAGTCAAAGTGAAGTGCCTGGTTTCAGGTGACTGACAGGAGATCAGATTCCTACCCTGGAGGGCGTACGACTCTTTGACAGAGAGCGGGACTCCCAGTAAAGGCAGTCGGTCCTCCAGCACCTCCTCACCACCGGGTTCCTCCTCAATCAGCTTGTCGACCTGAGCCGCCTCCTGGAGGGCGGCATCGAACCTGGATGGAGAGAGACATGAACCGTTGGACCCAATTCTGTTTAGCTCCTTGTTTAAACATTTTAAAATGATGCATCATAGTTGAAGCAAGTAGCAAGATTTTCTGTTTCAGCTTGTTAAAAGATGGCAGCAAATGAGGGCACAAGTATATTTTGTAGTAAAGTTAGAAAGGAAAATTTTAAGCAGTTAAATAAATCATTTATATCTTTATTATTACTAATAAAAGAAACATTTGAGCAGAATGTGGCTGCAACTAATGATTATTTTCTCAATTACAAAAGTGAAAATGTCTGTTATAATCTGCCCAAGTCCAACGTTACTGTCATGTACAACAAATAAATGCATCACATCCTTAAATTTGAGAAACTACTTGCTTAAAAAAAATGAGTCAAAAAATGATTATTCAATTATCAAAATAGTTCAATAAGCCAATTAGTTCTCAGTCGATCGGCTTATCGATCGACTCATCGTTGCAGCTCTAGGTCACAACAAAGATAAAACATATCAGATAAGGAGGAGTGATTGTTTCTTGCCTGTCTTTTACGACAGCGTTCAGGAGAGGGTTGACTTCCTGGATCCTGTTGATGTAGGCCTGCACCACCTCCACACTCGTCACCTGCAAAAACAACATTTAGACTCTACATGTTGTGACTGATTACAGTCACAGACCACAGAACCAAGTCAGACCTGTTCTCCACACCTCGTCCTGAAAACGCAGATCATGTATACTGATATATTTTATGGTCGATTATTGTGCTGGTTGTTTTCTCAGTTCACCTGTTGTCAATTCTGTTTATAAAATCTAAGATGTTTTCTATAATAGAAGTCGAAGAAAACTCACATTTCATGAGAAGAACTTCATGCACTTTAGCTTAAATAAAAGTTACCTGCACGAACAATCTCTCATCGAAATTGTTATAAAAGCTGCTAAACTTAGATTTTAGAAGCTTGTAATGAATTTAAGTGTTTCCCCCACTGCAGTGTACTTATTGTAATTATCGATTAATCAGAATTCTTTTCACAATTAATCGATTACTCTATAAAATGCTCATCACAAAAAAAAAATCTTCAAAGTGCTTCTTTTGTCCAACCAACAGTTCAAAACCTTCATCAACCATAAAGGACGAAGAAAAGCAGCAAATATTTGACACCTTTTGAAAAATGGCTGAACTGATTAATCGATTAACCAAATAGTTGCCGATCAATCGACTAATCGCTGCAGCTCGACTTGTAACATAGTTCAGTTACACACCTGTCTGATAGTGTGTCATTGAAGTGAACATGGCTCATAAAGGTGCAGGGTTGTTCTAGTTCTTCTAGTCACCTGCTTTCATGGACTCTGACGAGGAACAGGTGTGTTGTTATTACAGGTGTTATTACCTGTTTTTAAGGTTTGAAGAGTTGCAGAGAAAATAAAACTGCAGGAAGTTAATTGTGTTATAATGAGAAATACGAAATATTAAATCGTTGTGGCTCTCCTCCGTCCAGCTGTAGCCGCCCACCCACCTCTCTCCTCCGGATCTTCTTGGCGAGCTGCGTCGCCGGCAGCAGCAGCAGAGGGTCACCGACCGCCGGGAGCTTCCTCCGGGACGCGGCGGGAGTCCGAGGCGAGAGGAGCCGGAAGAGCGCGAACAGGAGGCCGGTCAACGCCTTGAAGAGCCAGACCTGGAGCTTCTCCGCGCGGCTCAGGGCCATGGTGCCACCGGGGAAGAGGACGGAGCGTCGGCCGGATCTGCTGCCACCTCCGGGGGAGACCTGCTACCGCACAGAGGCCCGGGCGCACGGGAGGCACACATGACGTTTACATGAGTCAGGTTAGCACGGGTCAGAGCGGGTTAGGCAGGACCGGAAGGCTGGGCCTTCAAAATAAAAGCGTCACACGGGCTGCGTAGAGCAAGAGTGTAATGTTCATCCAAGTAAAAAGGTACATTTACTCAAGTATTTAAGTACAATTTGAATATTCTTCTACTTGTAATGTTATATTTACTCAAGTACTGTGTTTAAGTTTAATTTGGAGCTTCATGTTCTTTACTTGAGTGAATGTAACAAAGTATATTTACTCAAGAATTTAAGTATAATTTGAGGTACTTGTACTTAATGTGAGTAAATGTAACTAAGTATATTTAGTATTTAAGTATAGCTTTACTTGAGTTTTGCCATTGTATGCTATTTATATATTTACCTCATTACTTTTCAGGAGTATTGCATTACTCAATTTATTTGAAAGTTTTAGTTACTAGTTACTTTAAAGATTAAGATTGTACATGTGATCAAAAATGTAAAACAGTTGCGTGAAATGACTTAAAATAACAGGTGAATCGACTTTGGAGCTAAAGCCGGAACTTTTATTTTGAAAGTGATGACCGGATATATGGTTTGTCCTGGAAACTCATATCAGCTTCAGAGTAATTTAGGTCAAGTTTAACCTGGAATTTAACACCTGTGTTGTTGCCTCAATTGCTCTATTGTCCATGTTGGACTGTGTTTGATTTGTAAATGTAGAGATGACCTTAAAACCTTCACATGTAGAAAATTAACTTTTATCTTCACACAGGCCACAACTGAACATAAAGTCACTGCATGAACAAACTGCAGTAGCTAAAGTTGAAACAAATTATACTTAATTCAAGTAAATGAATAAAAGTAGTTTTATAATACAATTGAATTATCTATAATAAGATAATGACCATGTTCTTATGGCTTGATTAGTCAATACAATTATAGTGCAATATTTTCTTAAATTAATTAATTAAATTAGCTCCACCTTGATCAGCTGTAAAATTAAAGTGATGTTTACACATTAATAATCAATAATTATAAACCAATGATTAGAATATGAATAATTACATCTAATTATTACTACATATAAATGATTATTGGTATCAGGAGGGAAACTTTGCACTCAGACCAAACAGGCCCCAGTGAAGTAACGGTGTGTTGCCACTAGAGGGCAGCATCGCTGAAGACTTTAACTTCTCATTGAACATACAGAGCACGTAGCAGGAAGGAAAAAAAACTGCCTCTGCAATGCAGGTCAGTGGGTTAGTGGAGAATCCATACTGTGTGTTTGTTAGAGCCAGCTCATCCTGCACCAACACAGTCATCACACTGAGCAGGAAACTGTGCTGTTCCACGGCCTGAAAGACTGAACCTGAACACAGCATTTCATAATATCTGATCTTATCCTACTACATGTTTATCTCACTGCTATCTTGGGCTTCATGTCTCTTTTTCATGAACAAAGACCCAGCTCGGTTAAGCATCAGTGGAGGAAAGTAACTAAGTACATTTACTCTTCAGTACTTAAATACAAACCTGAGGTACTTATACTTTACTTGAATATTTCCATTTTATTTTACTCCTGACTTCTGTTCCTCTATTTTTTTAATAATCAATACTTCACTTCTCTCTTTTACCTCATAAATATAGTAACTAGTTACTTTTCCCAAGATATAATAAATATAATAGTGTTACAAATTAAACTAATCAACAGTATATATATAACAATGATCCATTTATAATATATATCACTATAACAGTCTCAGGAGCTGTTTTTCTGCAGAACAAATACTGAAGCACATGATGATTAGACTTCTGTACTTTTTCCTGTTTTACTTAAGTAAATGCTCTAACTGTTAAACCACTGATGGTACCTGCTTCAGTCTAACTTTAAACTATAACTACCACAGCATCTTAATACTATATGTAGAGTCAAATGAGTAATATGTGATCTGCTGTACTTGAAAGAGCTTCCTGACATTTAGATGTTAAATAGTCGCTTGTTCGTCTTTTACTTAAATTGCACAATAGCTACTTTGAGCTGATGAGTGTTTCTAATGAGAGTGGGTTTGTCCATGGATCATACTAGTTGAAAACATTAGGGCTTGACTGTGTGAATAAAAGAAATGTGGGATCAATGAGAACCACAGAATGGCAGCAACACCCTGATGAGTTAGTTATTGATTCTGTATTGAGGGACCTAATTTCACGGCCAGTTTTGAGATGAAGAGATGACCCTCGGGGGCAGGACATTTTGGTTAACTTTAAATTCTGTCAACTGAGGGAAGTGGATGTTTTGCACACTTTGAAATGCTGCAACTCATTGCACGCAGGCGTTGAACCACAACCTGTTAACCCTTTAACGAACAGGCTGCAGGTTCTGTTGTTGAAATCAAGTGACAGTGATAGAATTAAAAGATCAATGCTCCTCAAAGGGTCCGAAAAACATGACCCAAACGTATCAGGATTCCAAATGAGTGGAGAAAAACAGATCATTCCTTACCGGTAAGGTGAAACCTGAGGCTCAGAAAACTACTGGGCATGTAGAGACAAGAGGGGAAGGCAAGGAAAACACAGCGCAGACAGAGTTTGTATCCCTGTGTGGAGCTGCAGGAGAGCCGCAGCTGTCTGGGAAAGTGCATAAAGCAAATGTAACTGCAGTTAACCGCCTATTATTTCGAGATTATGTCTTGTCTTTAGCATGTGCTTTTATGGGAACTGCAAAGCCTTTGTGAATGAAGGCCTTCAGGGTAAAATGATACGGGGTCAGCGAACAACAGAGGAGAGCTTTGGGCGCTTTTGTATTGATTTCCATCTTCTTTCCTGTCTCTGTTGTCACGAGATATACGCCACATGCCTTACACCTATAGCTCATTATTCTGACTCTCACATTGCAGAAAGAAGTCACGCTGTTCTCCCTGAAAGCACTCAAAACCAAATGGCTCACATAAAGTAGGCTTTTAATTTTCCTAATGAGATAACAGACAAACCCCCCCCTCTGGTTCCAGTCATCTCTGAGTGGACAGTAATTTACTTTACTGTTCCCTTTGGATGGAGCCGCACTTCACTCTGATCCACTTTCCAGCACCTCCGCTCTGCCCTGGAGACCAATGCAGGCTGACATGTCGGCCCCTCGGGGTTCAAAAGCTGACTGTTTGTTTGCCCTAGTGGCCATTTTCATTACTTAAAACAACAAGTACTCGATGTTTTTACCAGATTGTTCTTCACAGGATGGAAAAAGCATGTAAAACACAAAGCACTAAAATTTAGATTTATGAAGTTTTTCAGGTTGTGCAAAATGTGCAAAGATAGTAAAATGTATTTTTGGCGTTGCTTCTTTGGCACATGTCAGTTTTCATGTCTGGAAATTTAATCTCCTCTTAAAGTAGATTCTGATTCACACAAACCAACAAAATACCACCTTATGTTTTTTTTTGCATTTTTTAAATTAATGCACATCAGAACGTCTTAATGAATATTTTTACTTTATAAACATAACCAGACTCAATCTGCTGTAGATTCTATGTGGCTCTCAATTTTTTTTTCACTACAGTATTTGAAGTGGTGACATGGTTTTCCGATGTAAACATGACATTTTCACTTCCTTATGGTTGTGAAAGTGACACTTTGACCTTTGCATTGTCAAAGGGTGCAACAACTTTTACATGTGTCTTGCTTATATTTTATAATAACTCTTGATTATTGGGGCCTATTTTGTCCATCATCCTAAAAGAAACATATGCTGTATTATGCATTATTTAAACATTATGTATTTGTATGTGTGTTACATGTGGCTTCCCCCATCAGCAGCAGCACCAGCTCCACTTGTCTATTCGTCTACTTGGCAGTAGTCTTTCATCTGGCATGGGAGGAGGGGGAGGTTGAAGTGGGAAGTGGGGGAGCACCCTTCTGCTCCTCCTTTGGGGACCAGCATGTGGGGACATGAAACAGCTGGTGTGCTCCAAAAACCAATTATAGAGGCCCCTGGCCCCCCGCCTGGCTGCCTGTAAGGCCGGGCCGGGGAGAGTGTGATCGTTAGCGCCCACAGATGAGTCCTAACGAGGGGCCGCCACCGGGACGGCTCAGGATATAGATTTGCCCGGTCCAGACCTGATGTATAGGTGGAAATTGGGATTTCAGATGCAGCAGACGCTTCGATGTGATGTTTTATTTACAGTTTACATTGTGGTGAGAGCAGGGGTCCAGAGCAGGGCACAGGTTCGAGAGGTTTCAGGTGTGAGATACAGTCATATGAGATTCTTGGCTGCAGCGTTTTAATGAGGCAAAGCACAGTTTGTGATAATAATAATAATAATAATAATAGTACATTTATTTGTACAGCACCTTTCATACAAGACATGCAAATGCATGAAACTACCAAATGCTTCACATCAAAAAGACAGAATGAGCATAACAGAGAGAAAATCAATGGAAAATAAGATAAAAATAAAAGCCACTCGACAATAACAGTAAATATAAGATAAACATAAGGATGAAAATAGAATACAGAGAATGTCAGATGGAAAACTAAACCCAGTGAATCATAATAACAAGAATAAGGTTAAAAATAGATTAAAAGAAAAATACAACATTTTAAATGAAGTGCAACAGCTCGTAAGTGCAATGCAATGTGCAAAAGACAGTTTCAGTTCTGTATCAGAAAAGTCATAAATAGTTAAAGGCTAAATTGAAGTTTTTATCTCTCTTTAAACAGATATGTAGCGAGCTGCCTTCCCTGATATCTATAGATAGTGTGTTTCAGAGATTTGGGGCTAAATGGACAAAGGCTGCATCCCAGATTTTCTGATTATCTTTGAGCATTGTTTCCAGCACTGAGCCTGAAAGCGTGTTGGTCGGTTCTAGTCCCACGTTCACTTGGTGCTCTGTTGGGATTGATGTCTCTTGTGAAGAGAATCTGACCAGCTCAGGTGTTCGATGCAGCAGGAGCAGACTATTGATTCTCTTCCTCCTGGCCGTTGTTAAAACTTTTCAGCAGGGGATCTGAATGAGATCCACATGAGCCAGGCTCATTAAAATACATTTTTTTTTGTCCCTCGTGAGACTGAAAGAAAGATGGATGAACATTGATTTTAAGCCCTGCATGTGGTCTTACTATAATGGAGAAAAAAGAGGAGAAAGGTTTTTCTAGTTAAGATAATCAACTACTGTTTTCCTGGATCTATGGCTCTTCTGTTAGTAGAAGATGAATAGAGGATTGTTAAAAGAATTTATAGATTTTGAGGATGTCAATAATGTGAATTTGTTCTGTGATGGTTTTTGGTTTTGTTGGATTTATTGACATTTTAATATGTTGATTTCGGTTTAGCACTAAACTCAAAGTACAGCTGATAAGAATGAACAGGAAAGTATTGAACAAGGTGAAATTTTGAGCTGATGATAGATGAAAAGTTAATGCATTAGTCTTTATGATTCATCCCCAGGGGGACATGAATGTCTGAACCAAACTTCATGACAGTCCATCCTGTAGTTGTTGAGACATTAGCACTAGAGTAAAGGTGAGGTCTTCATCCTCTGAGGATCATGAATGTCTGCACAAAAGTTATTATCTATCAAATAGTTGTTGAGATATTTCAATCTGGACTTTAACTGACCGACCATCATTTCCATCAATAGGACTTTTCATTTTTAAAAGCATCATAATGTCCCCAAAATCACATCATATCATGATTTTATGACACTTTTACAGATGCAAATATCAATAAATAAACTAAACAGAAGACAAAAGGCAAATCAAGTATCCACATTCTGTTAGGGATTATTATCTAATACCATTGTTGAGTGTTTGCCTTAAAGTTAACAGAGTCTGGTGAGTTTGTCTCACTGTTTGTGCTTCACACAGAAAGTTCAGTCACAGTGTTTGAGTGATCCGTCTATAAAGATAACAGAAAGTCATGAGAGGGAAAATCTCTGCCTGAGAACATAAAGCCCCACTAGGTGATAAAGTAACTCTGAGAGTGGTCAGAAAGGTCAGCAGGGGTCAACATAATCCCCTGTCACACACCTACACACACACACACACACACACACACACACACATACACATACACACGCATGACTGCTTGCACATAATCCCCCACACACATGCTCACTGAAGCCCAGACCAAATATAACAGTCAGTGTGATGAATAAGTGATCAGCAGCACTAAATAATAAATCGTACACATTATTAGCAGCAACAATAGTGTGACTTTAGTGTTTTTCCTCTGGCTTCAGGACAGAGCCCATAACTTGATCGATAAATAATGCATGGAGAGGCCGCGGATCTGTCGGGCAGGAAGACACGCAGCTCGCTCCCGAGCAGCTCGGAGGATCACACACCTCCGGCTGAATGTGTGAACGGTGTGTCAGTATGTGGCTGCGAGGTGTGAGATGGCTCCTCGCCGTATGACACACGGTTTTATGGCGTCCAGCACTTTTGGGTGTCTCGCGATCAGATGTAAAAAGTATTAATATTCAGGTCTGAGTCAGAATTGCCTTTTAAATCTCTACTCGGAAAAACATCACTTTATCTGAGAGCGTCTTTATTTAGTTTATCTTGTATTATTGGAACCGGTTTGACTTATTTGAATTATTGCTTTTTCTAATTTGCTTCCTCATTTGAAGCACTTTGTAAGCTGGGTTTAAAAAGTACATACACATATACATAAATATGATCATTGTTGTCTTTATGACTCTAATATATCACTAAATGAATTAGGGAACAGGCCGATTTGGACTAATTCCAGTCAACACATAACAACTGGATTTACTTCTTATGAGCTTATTTAATAACAATTTAAGTGATTCCCATCAGGCTCGTTTGCAGTATTTCAACTGTAAAGTGTCGACTCAGCAGGTTTATAGACATAGTCATGTGATCAAGTTAGAGGCCTTTAATTATGTTTTCAGTCTTCAAATTGATTTAATAAATATCAGTTTAGCTGGACTACATTATTCTTGCAGGTAGTAAACTGGTTTCCCACCTTTTTGGCCTTTACAGCCGAGCCATGACTCCTGGTGAACCCCATATGTCTGTGCTTCGTTTCAGTAGATGTCGAGAGGTCGAACTCTGCAGCATTGGAGAAAATAAACATTATGGTTTAGTTTAGTAATCATTGTGTGATTTATCTCTCTGATCTACTTTACGACCAAAGTAAAGCAAAGTGGAGCGTCCCAGCCTCCGACCAAAGGGCAGTTATCTACTGGGCAAAGTGGTCAACTTCCCCCAAAACCCCAGATTCACTGTTTGTTATATTCTGATAAAATCACACATTTGTTAGAGAATCTGCAGCAATAAAACACAACATCAACTGAGGCAGATCATTGTGTCTTGGGGGCCACAATGTAAAACAGTACAAATGAATAATTTAGTTGTTGCGCTTCACATTAAAACAAGTACTGGAGGATAGATTGGTGTTTGTGCCACATTGTGATCAAAGTAGTGCAGAAGATTTTCCTATATTTTAACTTCTGTCTCAGGTTTTTTTACTTGCATGATTGTGTTTTTATACATTTTGCATGTAATTGTGCACATGACACACAAAAAAACTTGCACCTTGTTTTGCATCCAAACTTGAAAATAAACACAGACTAAATCAAAGAATCCAGATATGATTTCATCCATATTAATATAGACGGGCTCTTCATTCTGCTGCAGCCTCCTGTGACTGTGACATTTTGGATCCGTGCATGTGTGAGAACTGGGCCAGTTCAAGCGCCCCCACAGGTGCATTTTTGCGGTGATCACGTGAGGACCCGCCCCTCCTGCCCGCCTCCAATAAAGCGCAGCAAAAGTCGCCGCTTCTCTTCCTTAACGCGACCGGAGCTGCAGCGAGTCAGGCGGCGGCGGGGAGCGAGATGGTCCACGGAGAGGATCCACTAGTCGAGTAAAGCTGTCTGTGTGAGTGGACACCTGGTCTCTGCAGAGGACACCGGCGCGTGGAGGGGTTTTTTGGAGGAGGCCAGGTGAGTCCACGCGTGCGTCCCCCCTCCCCCGCGCGCTCCGGGCGCAGCTGTGCGTCAGCGTTTTTCACTCCTCGTGTGTGTGTGTGCGTGAGTGCATACGCATCCGGAGGGGACCTGACAGACGAGCTCCCAAACTCAGCTCAGTTGTGCATCCATTATTTACGCGCCGCAGTCGGGCTGTGGGGAAGATCCTGCAGAGACCCTCCATGTGAGCGGGACCTGGATCCACGAGTCCTGGTGATTGGATCAGTTTTTGAGCCCGTGTGTGCAAAGTGCGTGCGCCAACAATGAGAGGCGCTATCAGGCTGCGTGCACGGCTGTTATCTGTGGAGCGCAGATCAGCAGCCTCATTTACCACCGTGCATTTTTTTTCCTCTCCTTTGCAGCTTGTGTCCTGTTTGTTTTTGAGGCGATGCAGATGAACACATGAAGCGCAGTTTGCAGCCTTTCATCGTGCATCCGAGCTTTGTGCGTCATTGCGTGATAGTTCCGCAACAATGTGGCGCACAGATCAAATTCTGACGCCGCCACTAACTCATATTTAGTTGCACATCAGTCCCATCACATGCACACACTTCATGATCCAGTGCATTAACGCCCCTGTTTCCGCCCCTCTCCTCTCTCTCCCTCTCCAGCTTTAATAGGCTGCAGCGTCACCGAGGCCGCTCCGTGCGCACTGGAAACCCGGGCTTCAATTGGTGGAGGCAGGAGGGGAGCCCCGGCCTTTTCCACTGCAGGAGGAGCAGAGGAAGCGGAGAGAGAGCTGCCAAGACAGCAGCAGCAGCAGCAGCCTGCGCAGTTTGCAGCACAGCCTCCTCTGCTGCACGACATGAGGGACTTCATCCAAATTACGCACCGACTCCGCAGGACGCGCCGCTGCAGCCGCATCTGTTAGGACCCGTGCACGAGTCCGACACCGGGATCAGGTCTGCAGAGCTCGATCCCCCCCCCCTCAACCCCTGAGTCCACCACCCCTGCCCTCCCCTCCGGCCCTGGCCTCGGAGCCGACATGGGAACCAGGAGCCGGGCTGGATTTTAATTTGCGCACACGTCCCGCGTCCTCCTCCTCCTCCCGCCTCCTCCTCCACCTCCACCTCCTGCAGGGGCGTCCGAGATGGAGACGGAGACGGAGAGGGTCGAGCCGGAGCAGGAGGGAGAGCCGCCCATGCACAGCGTCCACGGCACCAACCGGATCAGACCGTCCTCGTACCGGGCCCTGCGCAGCGCCGTGTCCAGCCTGGCGCGTCTGGACGACTTCAGCTGCGAGAAGATCGGAGCCGGCTTCTTCTCCGAGGTCTTCAGGGTGAGAGCAAGTGTGTGTGTGTGCGTGTGTGTGTGTAACTTATTCTACCTATAACTCATGCACAAGCTGGGTTTGTGCCAAAGCTTAACGCTCACATCCTGCAGGTCTCCAGTGTTGCGCATAAAAGTTTCTTATTGCATTTAAGATGAGTGTGATGTTGTTGACCTCCTGTTAACTTGACTCCTCAACATCTATGAAAGGAGTCAACCGGTGCTTCCAAAACCAAACACCAAGAGGAGGAGATGCTGTCTGCAACTGTACATTGACAAAGCTGGGAGATGAAAGGATGAAAATGTGTCTTTCTTCTCCTGTTTTGTGCACATTTCATTTGAAGTTTTGCACATCAACACAAACATGTGATGAGTGGCTGCAGCTAATGGTTATTTACATTATAGATTAATCAGCTGAATATTTTGATTATTGATAGTTTGCTCAATGAAATGTCAAAAAATGGTCGTCAAAAGTTCTGAAAAAAGTGGCGACCAGTGCTTCTCAATCCAAACACCAAGAGGAGAAGATGCTGAATAATTGCAGGAGGAAGTTGGAGGTTTTTAGGAAGGATGGCGTCATGGTGGAAATTTACAACTAAAGATTGACAAAGCTGGGAGATGAGGAAAATATTGATCAGGATAAAAATTTGGCACATGTGGTTTCTTCTTTTCTATTTTGTGCACAGTTCATTGGAAGTTTTGCACATCAGCACATGACATGTAAATATGTGATGAGCAGCTTCTGATCATTTGCATTATAGAGTAAGAGTTTGTCAGTTGATACTTTGCTCTATGAAATGTCAGAAAATGGTGAAGGTGATGTTGGTGTCATTGATGGAAATTGACACCTCACGGTCCCATCTACTGGTCCTCCGCTCTCCACACGTGTTCGCAGTGACCCACATGTTGTGTAAGATGGATGCGGTGTGTTTTGGTGTGTAAGTGGATACGGTCAGGACAGGTAGATCTGGCACACGTGCAGGTAACCCTACACCCCCCCCATCTGTGCTCAGACCCGGCCGCCCTCCCTCCCTTTGTCACGCCGCTGTTCACCTGCACGGAGACTAATTCTGAGCGTGGCCTGTGTGATGGTGTGAGAGATGGCACGATACAAAGAGCCGCTGGCCGAGGAACAAACTGCATCACCTGTGAGACTGAATGCTAATAAGGATGAAATGTTTGATGGAAAACAGCCATGGAAACTAATTGAATGTCCTTGTTTGGGGTGTGTTGACGGGCGAAAGAGCCTGAGCTTTATCTTGAGCTTTGTTGGGCTTTAGGGTTTCAGCTAGTGATTATTTTCATTATCTATTAATCATTTTGTATAAAGAAAATGGTGCTAAATGACTTAAAGTTTCCCTCCGTCCTTCAGGTGACGCCTTCACGTGTCTTGTTTTGGCCGACCAACAGTCAAACGCCCAAAGATATTCAGCTTATAATCCTATGTGATGAAGAGAGATGTCACATTTGAGAAAATGGAAACAGAAAATAGTTTGGATTTTTTGCTGAAGTAAATATTTGATTATGAAAGTCGTTGCTGATTAATTTGATGGACTGATGTATTATCACTGCAGCTCAGCTCATTATAAATCAATGAGGTATCTCAATGAGACTCAAACAATATGCAGACTTACTGAATATGGAGCAGCCGGTTTTCTAAAAGACTGTATCAGGATCCAGGATGAACACTGGGACATAACAAACATCTCTGAATATTAAATATCAGGCTGCGATTTGATAAACTGCTGATTAGACAGAATAGTTTTGATGAAGATGATTTTACAGCACACCACCATTTGTGATCTGAAGTCTGTAATATATTAATTTACGTAGTAGCACTCACCCATACACTTCTAATATTAGAGTGATTAGTCACCATAATTTCACTATAGACGAGTCAGAGCGTGCATCAAACTTCTGAAATGAATTTATTAAAGTGTGTTGTGGCGAAACGATTAACTGCTTGAAGAAGTTTGTTGTGTCCTGCTTCTGAACTGTGATTGTTCAGGGCTTTTCTGTGTCTTTATATCATTGCAGATTTATTTTATTTGGGCTTTTGGATATTTGATCATATAAAACAAACTATTCGGCCTCTGGGGAAGTGTGACGGACATTTTTCACTCTATTGTCTTTATATGCCAAATGAATGTAAAGGTGTGTTTTTAGTTGGGATTTTTGTGCTCATGTGCAAGTATCCACATGTGCACATCTGGATTTTTTAATTTAGAGCAATCTATGTGTTTGTTATGCAGAGTGTAATTAGATATTTCTCCTCCTCGCTCCTGCTTTAAACCCGAGGTGTCAGCATGTTCTGTCGAGTTCACGTTTCAGCTCGTAGTTCAAGATCTCGTCTTTTTTTTTGTTTTTTTTAGGAATCTCAAACAAGATTTAAATGATTAAAAACTGCTGACATATGTTCAACTAATCCCTGACATTGACATTAAGAGTCACTTTTATTCAACCCCGTGATCAAAGTTCAGCTCCCTTTGTTCAATCACCCACGTCAGTATTTAAACAATCAGTCATGTAAGTCGTCAGACTAACAGGAAGCTTTACTGTTCACTTTCAGCCATTATACCTGTGAATTAAACAAACCTGAGAGGTGGGACTGCCTGCCGTAATGCCCGCTTGTTAATAAGAGATTATTCGAGCTCCTTGGAACAGATGTGGGAGAGTTGCCAAGACTCACAGGAGTAGGAGCAGTGGGTATTAATTCTAACACAGCTGCTTATTTGAACTCGGGCTCTGCAGCTGAGTGCACGATGTGGACATGTGCACATCCCCAAAAATCAGGTGTCCCGGCTTGTCTGCAGGTTGGGTTCAGGTCAGGCTCAGGTCGATTGTTGTTTGGTGGGATTTTGAAGGATTTAATACAGAGAATGAGGAAGACAGACGTTTACCAGGATGCAAATGTGGTTAATGGCAAACGTGTTTTTTCTTTTTCTCCTGTTTCGTGCACATTTTATTTGAAATGTTGCACATCAACACACGTGTCATGTAAACGTGATGAGTGCACGTGTGTATAATGATATGTCTTTTCTTTCGTCGGTGCCGAAGCTAATGATTATTTCAATCAGATTCATCTGCTGAGCACTTTGTCAGTTGATAGTTTGGGTTATGAAATGGCGAAGCTTCCTGAAACAAAGCAGACGTCTTCAGATTGCTGGTTTTCTCCAAACAGTTGTTTAAAAGCCCCTCAAATATTCAATTTACTAACATATAAAACAAAGACATGCGTGAAAGTTTAACATTTTAGAGCCTGTAACCAGCAAATCTTTGAAATCTTTGCTTTAAAAAATAGTTAATCTATTTTCATTTTCTGTTAAATTAGTTGATAAACTATTTCAGCTTGACTTATATGTTACAGGAAGACATCTTGCTGTGTTTTAAAGTGACACACAGCGGCGTCTTATAAACCCACGTTCGTGCCAAATGTTTGCAGAAATTTACAATAAACTTCAGGTTGGAAATTGGCAGGATTGTGGAGCTGAAGGTCTCAGACGATAACAGTGATTCATACTATATTTAAGAGTTGTAGCACTGAGAGATGGAATGAAAAACATGACATAGCTAAAACTGATTTCAAATGTGCTCTGTGAACTATCCAGTGTTGGACCTTCACCTCATTAGATAAGTTCTGGTGTAGTGACTTCACTCTCGCGGCTCTGTGGTGAAAGGCTCTTCCATCTGAAGCCACTCCCTCAGCTTTGCCCTTTGAATGGCCAATGAACATGCAAATGTCACCGTGTTTACTGCCGGCTCGTCAAGTTGCCACTTCGCTTTGGATCGGCCTGCCCTTTTGATTGCGCCATCTAAATGCAAAATTGTCACCGCTGCCATCGGTCACGTTTAAAAAGTTTGCTGACATGGTTGATTGTGCCTGTTTGCTGGTTTAGCTCAGAGGGGAAGGCTCGACTGTTCCGCAGGAAAAACCTCTCTCGCATGTTTTGTTTAGTAAATTTAGCAGACGGTAAAATGTATGTGGTGCATTTACTTGCACTCAGGCTTTGTAATGGATGTCCTGCACTTGCCTTCAAAAGCTCTGGCCTCCTGCCGTCTGTGTGTGTATGTGTGTGTGTGTGCGCTGTTGTCGAACTTCAGTCCTCGGTGCAGATCAATGGAGGCTCGCGGCAGGCAGACAGGCAGCCATTCACCTCTCCAGTGTGCAGTTGTGCAACCCGAAAAAAAAAAATGAAAGAGAAAGACAAAAAAAAGAGGGAGAAAGGAAGGGAGCATACGTGTCGAGACAAATCCTTCAGGTGCTGTTTTTCATCTTCCTTTAAAATTCTTCAAAGGAAAGTGTGTGTGTGTGTGTGTGTGTGTGTGTGTGTGTGTGTGTGTGTGTCGCGAGCGTTGGCCTTATGCAAGACTCCTGCTTTTGTTTCTGTTTTTTTTCTATCTGGCTCAAACTCGACCTGAAAACCTGAAGGCTCAAAAGCAATAAAACCTCAATCACAAATAAATTTCACCACCACTCAACAGGTCAATTAACTCCAGGAAGTAATTATTTATTTATTCTGCTGGTTTTTCAGATCAAGCTGGATCGATTTCTAATTGCATTACTGCGTCACTTTCCAGCTGATAGTAGATTTGTATATTTGCCAATACAGCCGCTGTCCAAGAACACGGAAACTGACCTATTAGATTTGGTTGTCGTTTGCCATAATTTACATGAAACATGGAAATCTCACGAACGTGTTTTCAGAAGCTTCCACATCATCATCCGTCTGGTTCAAAGTGACGTCTTGTGGAAATCTTGTCTGTTTGGATCTGATCGTGACGTCAGCCTGACACACCCTGGTTCTCGAGTGGACATGATCTGGTTGCGTTGCAGCTCCATATTCTTGATAATTTCAGGCCTGATACTGAAATGTTTGTCTTGGTAATTGTGGGAGGTAAAACTGAAATTCAAATACATTTCCATGAGTCACACAGTGAGAATTTCTTCATAACAAAACTAGTCATCATGGTAATTATCACACCAACTGACTGTGATTTAGCCAGATTAGAGTGATGGATGTGTGTGTGTGTGTGTGTGTGTGAGACGGTTGTTATATGATCACACATGAGATACTGTATGATGATGACAAGATGAAGGAGAGTAATTAGATGAAGAGGGGAGGAGGCTTGAGTCTCAGGACAGATACTGTCAACTTGAGAGGTGTGTGTGTGTGTGTGTGTGTGTGTGTGTGTCAGCTGCTTGTGACAGAGCTGTAATGTTAATGAAAGTGCTATGGTACCTCTCCGTGTGTGTTGTGTATGTCCGTGTTCATCAGCCATTCTAAGTATCGAATAAATTCATTAAAATCATGTCGTGATGATCATCAAGATCAACAGGAAGGAAGAACACAGAAGATAATTTTATTTTCAGTTCAAGGACAAATGAGCTTCTTTCTTAACAATTAAGATTATCAGAATTGTTGCAGGTCAAGTTTTTGTTGATCGATTGATTGATTCATCTTCTAATGATTTCAGCCCTAATTGTTGTGTGTATATAGAATTTGCTGTTTTTGATATTGACATAACCTGAATGCATTTGGGTTTTTGGATTGTTGATCAGACTCCAAAGCATGTTTTTATTATTTTTTGGGTGTTTTATTTTTTATTTGACAGTGGACAGTGGAGAGTGACAGTAAATGAGGGTAGAGATGGGAATGATGTGCAGCAAAGATCTCAGTCGGTGGAGATGGTGTGGTTCATGGTTGGCGCTGAGGGATGTTATTCACTATGTTTTCAGGATTTTGTAGAATAAACAATCGACTAATTGAAAACAATGAATCATAAGAAGCGTTCATCGCAGCCCCATCCCTCCTGATCGCTGTGACGAAACCTCAACTTGTCTTCATCTTCTCATTGTCAGGCTCATTTCAGCCTCTTGACAGAGATGCTGATTGTGGGACTCTCCCATCAGAACATGTCGGGATGTGAGCGGTTCTTAGGAAATCCTGGCCGCTGGAACGGCATCAGATGGAACCACAACAAAGGAGGAAGAAGAGTTGAATACGCACCAACCAGAATCCATCATGGGCTGTCACCGGCTGCTGGTGTTGGTATGGGGAGAGCCAGTGCAGACTTGAACATCGGCGGCTTAGTGCAGCGCCTTTCCCTCATTGTTCCTCTGGCTTCTGGCTCCAGTCGGGACCTGCTCCGCCGCCACCCCGCCGCACAGCTATTTAATGTTGTTGATGTTCTGCACAGCCGCGCAAACACGAAAGTGCTGAGCGTGTGATGTGCCTGTCTTCACTTGAACCCACCGTGTTTATGGCTTAAAATATTTGAACCGGACCACGCATTTTAAAAAGAGAAGTGTTTGGTGAGAGTTGCACAATTATCTGTTTTGGGATCCGTCCTCCTCTCCGTCGTGGTTACCAGTGTTTTCATAAATTTATCTCAAGAGACCTTGTATGTGTGTTTACACCAGTGGACAATGAGCGTTTCCTCCCGTCCACTTGTTGGCAGTGCTGGAGTCTTTAGCTGAACCTGGAGGAAGGCCGCTCCCTTGCGAGAGGGTAAACAAGTGGCTCAGTGTTTGCATTGTTAGTCACTATTACAGAAATGGTGAAATGTTTTTGTGGCGCGGCCGAGCTCAGTTGTTTTATTGTCAGCTCTGTCTCATGATTTAAAGAGCTGGTCCTCTGGAATCATAAAACCAAACAGTTATCTCTGGTTGTATCAAGCCACACAGTGAGTTTCTTTAGTCCAGGATTTTAAATATCTGCATTAGAGATCTCTGCCTCCCTCATTGCAAGTGAATGGGATTAAACTTGCATGAAATGACATTTTAAAGATTCAACAGGAGCATCTCTTCCCAGAAACTGCGTCCTCCTTCCTCTGGATCATCCAAAAGTTTTTAGTGCAACTACTTTCTGCCACATAGTCTCAGTTAAACCCGTTTTATTCTTCTTCAATCTTACTCGTGTCCCAAAGCGTGGACAAGTTAAAGCAGCACTCTGGCAAAAAAAGATTGCAAGAGACAGATATTTAAATAAAGATGGTGAAATTTGAAACAGCAGAGGCTGAGATGTCCTGACTTTTAGTCCAACAACACTGTGTCTTACATTTCCCAAAATGCAATGCAATACAGTCTCATTATATCCTCTCTGCCCACATGTCCAGACTCCAGATTTGACTCCACACATTTAAAACTACCTGTTTGTAACGCAGCTTTTCTAACACAGATAACACCACAGTGACATTTTCACGGTTATTTTGTCAGATTCCAGAAAACTCAGGAACATAATTCTCTCCCAGTTCAGTTTCCCACCTCAGCGCGAGTCCTGATCCGATGCCATGTACCTCTCCCTCCCTCATTTAACTACTACTGGGATCAGGTTTATGTAAAGTTTCATGGGGCCAGGTAGCGGAAACATTACATATGAAAATTACATTGGCAAAGAAGCCATATTTGATGTGGATCAGTTGTGTTATGGCCGAGACCTGATCCACTTCATGAGGCCAGTATTGGCACTGTTGCATCCTTAGACGATGTTATGATGTTTTCTCTGGATGTGAGTCGTCCACTTAAAGACTAAAGTGTGTGTGTGTGTGTGTGTGTGTGTGTGTGTGAGTAGATACCACGAAGTGAGGAAGAGTTTCACTTTCTTTCAAGCTCACTTTTTCTTTAATTTAAAAAGCAACAACAGATCATTAATGAGCAACAGGTCAGTGATGCTAAACGTGCGTGACACAATGTGTGTATGTGGAATGGGGGGGTCATCCCAGTCAGAGACCAAGTGAGCGGTTGTGTATCAGCTTGTCGGCTACCTGGACCATTCGCCTCCTGGATCAGGTTGTGTTTCTGAGCCCGGGGGGGGAGACCTCCCTGCTCGTTCACTGACGGACTCGGCTCGGTGCCTCGTTTCACTCGCCTGCACACACTCGCTCTGACGCTCGCGTTTTTTCTAGCTGCTATGACTGAGAGCTGAGCCTGAGGCGGCAGCTTAAGCCCCGAGTTGTTTTGCAGGAGAAGCTAATTTTCTCCGTTTTCTGACTCACACACAGGATGAGTGGAGTTCACCCCCCCAGGGAGGTTTCCTCAGTCCTTTCACACTTCAGCTCAAAGCTTAGTTGTCAAATCGGTCATAGCTCTCCTGCTTTTGTCTTGAAGTTACGGCGCGAACTGCTGATTCCGAGGCAAAATCTGCTTTAGTCTGTTTTTGAAAATGCTGCAACAGTTGCACATTTAATGTTTTTTGAAGGGTTTTATTTGCCTGGCTGCAGACCTGTGAGGTGCTTTATCATGTAAATACAACAATAACCTGACTGTTGACTTAACATTTAGATCTTCTTGCTTTGCTTTGGCTTATGGCGACAAGACTTGATGTATTTCCACTAACAATCCCCTCGGTTTGTTTGAAGACCCTCGGTCATGAGAGTATGCGTTCAGCCGGTGCAGTGATGACATTTGCTCCTGCTGGTGGGAAGTCGTTGAGGAGTCATGAAATCCACGAGGACGAGTCGTGTGCTCACACTCCGCCTCTCCAACACTGCAGCCTTTGGAGTTTTCTCTTTTCACTTCCAGCCACTTCATGGTGGACACTCGAAGTCCTTTTGGCCTTGTAGGCAAAGTAATCACATAAGTGGAGCAAACACAGAGCTGTGGCTAACGTTGAGGACGGCAAGGTCGCTTTTGGTTTCAGGGAATTTTGGTGAGTTTATATTCACCAATTTCTCATGAGAGTTTTAAAAGCCTGGTTTTTAGAGTCCTTGAATTGGACTATTTCAGGCTAAAATCATGCATGAAAATGGCAGGATTTGGTGTTTGCCCACCAGAATTATATTCCTGCCATTGTTGGAAACAGCTGTCAAGCCAGAATGTGCCAAAATATATATTTAAGCAGTTCCATTATTATTAAAAATGTAGTTTTTTTTAAGTCTTTAATTCCTTTGGATTCTTCAGCTCAAGATTTCTTAATCCTGTGCACAAATGCTCTGAAAGTATAAAACATAATAGAACTCTTGTTTGTTTGTTGTACAGATTTTTTTAATCCATTTCAGCCATTAAACTCCTCCTAAGACTGAAACACATTTTTCTGTTTCCACCTTCACATTTTCTGTCTGAGAAGCCTTAACTTTTAAAGGTCTAACACATCTCTCTTGCCCTCGTGTGCATCCTCCATCTGCAGCCTCTGACACATCCTACTCTTTCCTGTCTCGCTGTGCATCATCCTGCCCCGTCGGCCCGCCGGCTAATGACAGACATCGCCGAGCATGTTGGCTGCGCGCAGCGAGAGCGAAAGATGCCGGCGACCTTTCCTCTGCTGACGGCAGCACTTTGCAAGGCCGAGTGTGTTTGAAGGAGAGCTTTAGGGTGTGTCTGGGCGCGTGCGTGTGTGTGAGAGCAGAAGCCTGTCGTGGGCGTGTGTAATTGCTCCATATCATGGGGTAATCTTGATGTAGGCGTGGACATGTGCATTCCAGTGGCAAGTCCATGTAGATGACCGGTAAAGTGGCATAAAGCATTTGGAAACAAACCACAAAGCCTTAACCTCATAGTGGCTTTGAGGAGTAACGCTTCTTGGATGGCACACACACACACACACACACACACCTGAGAAAATGTGAGTCAGACAGCCTGTAATGATGACGGGCGAGAGGTTGTTTATTTGGAGGATAAAAACTGTCGGGACAAAACAGTCGGGTCAAGCAGCGTTGCAATTCCAACCACTGCTGCATCAGCAGTTGGCTCACGTTTGCCCTGTAACCTGCCTATATGAGTCAGAGAGTGTGTCTGTGTGTTAATGTGTGTGTCGGAGTTGCAGGATGCCAGACGAGCATGTAATGACTCTTCAAATAAGTGAGGAGGCAGATGTCTGCAGGGGAAAAGCAAGACAAGTGTGATGTAAATCCTCGGCCGTGCAGAAGGCCCGCAGACCTGTTTGCCAGAGAAATCTGTGCTAATGGACGCAGGAGGTGTGTGAAGAATCCTCCTAAAGAGTCTCTCATCCTCTAAGTGCTGTAAATATGTAACGAGAAGGAGGGATTAGTCCTGCGCTCCCTCCACACGGTCTGCTGTGTGCAGGAGGAAGCAGCTACTGTACACAAATGCATGTGTGAGATTTCCATGTGTGCAGCCATGCATGTGTGCAGCGCTTCGCCAACGGCTCAAGTCCTCGAGTGGCTCTGTGGAGGATTTGGTGTGGCGGAGATTGACTCTCATTGACTGGCTGTTGAGATGAAGAGGGCAGCCTGAGCCTTGCCTGTGTGTGTATTAATAGCATTACTCACTGCGCTCTATAGTCTGGTCTCTAATAGGCTTTGTGGTTTTTCCATCACCGCTCTGATCCAGAGCCCAGCTGAGATCCAGGCCCGTGTCACAGCGACTTCAGCTCCAGACTTTGGCCGCTCCCACACTCCCCCCTCCTCCCTCCGCCCTCCGCCCGGCTTTCATTACACGCTCATGTCACTCACGAAGACGCAACTTGAAATCCTCCCACGCCAAGTTCAGCTTTATTAGCTCGAAGGAAATTTGGTTTGCAGCCAGGCGTTAAAAGCCTGATTCCTGTTCGCAAATGGAAACAAAAGTGTCCCAACAAAACCAAAATCCAAAAGCGAAGATTAGAACCTGCTGTTATTCACACATGGATTGACTTGTGTTTTAAGTCGGGTTAGGTAATGTTTGAACATTTTTAATACTAGTGCTGACATGACTCTGATGTTTGGCAGTGATACCAAAATCAAAGAAATGATCAAACAGTGAAATATCTCATCAAAGAAAAAAAGATCATTTATACCTTCTTGGTCCCCAGAGGATGAATCTCTTTGGTGTCTCCTTGACTTTTCCTCTAGCTAGGTTTTGGGTGAAATGTGACACTTGATGAATGATGACACTTCAGTTTATGACCAAATTGTCCAGCTGTACTTATGATTATAATAACACTTCACATCAAATAAATACAATTATTTTTTGATGCAAACACAGCTGTAAAACAAGCCTATGATTTTAATTGTGGCCTTAGGTTATATATGTAAATAAACCTATCATTTATAACGTCAGAACGATTACAGAAATATAAGATCACAGAAATGCACCAACAGAGACATAAACTTAAAATCTCATGTAAACTATGAGCGTATAAAAGGAAAAGTCCTTTCTTCTTGTTGCATAAAGCCGACGTTGTCACCTTCACTCTCTCCCATTATCTAATGCTGGTAATTACACACGTACAGTGCTGGTCTTCTCACTCCAGTCACACATACACAGCATCAACACAGTGAAAAAACACACACACACACAGACACACAGACAGACTCAGAGAAAACACCTCTGACTTCTCCTCTCTGCACCCGTCCACCAGAGAATTCGCCGCTCGTCTGCTGCTCGTGTGCGTTTCTTCTGCAAAGCCGAGCTCCTTGCCAAGCAAATATGCACTAACATGTAGCCTGAGGGGGGAGGAAGCATGTCGCGCCGCCATGGTTATCATACCAGACGGAGCCATCGCCATAGCAGCAGGTCGGAGCGCAGCAGCAGCCAAAACAAATGAAGAAATTCAAGTGACCTCCTAATGTTACGTGGCTGCTTTCCAAAAAAGCAGAGGAGAGTCAATATGACCGAGCTCCATGTCGCAGTTTAACGGTGTTGCTTCAGATTGTATTGACTGACGTGATTTATGTATTTCTAATAGATGATTATCATTAGCACTGTGCTGCAGGCCTGTTCTCTTCCACATGTCTGTTGTGTGTGTTCAGACTGTGAGGCATTAAATACTTTCCATCAACGGTCATGTGTCTTTTAAAAGAGGATTAAAATGTGCTCCAGAGATTCTCTTGAGCCAGATTTTATTTTTTTAAAAAGTGTATTTTTCAGTGATGAATTTGCCAGTTTTGAAAACCATTTTACTGTCAGTTGGTGGTTGAAACTCACCTTGTGCGTCTTGTTTCGGTCCAGGTGCAGCATCGCGTGTCCGGTCAGGTCATGGCTCTGAAGATGAACATCCTGGCCAGTAACAGAGCCAACATGCTCAGGGAGGTCCAGCTCATGAACCGACTATCACACCCCAACATACTCAGGTAACAAACATTTGAATCCCAACGTCGGATCCTGGTCTGAATCTCGATGGGATCTCTGCTTTGTCTGGTTCATGTGAAGAGCTTTGACTCGTCATGACATCTGTTTGTGTTTGTCTGCTTTGCCTCCAGGTTTATAGGAGTGTGTGTCCATGAGGGGCAGCTCCACGCTCTCACAGAGGTAAGACACTAATTAACCTGCTGCTGAGTAAATCAAGAGCAAATCATATCTCTTGCATTTGTCTGACCGGCATTTTAATTGCAATGTAGATTTTGATAACCTACAGATTCAACGACAGGCTTTGGTGGCTTCCATTGTATCAATGAAGTAAAATGGACACCAAGCAAAATCTCAAGTTCATGTTATTTCTACTTGAAAGAATGTTTTCTCCACGTTTACATATAATATTCATGCAACGATTAGTGGATCACCATTGGGCCCAGCTGACTGTGTTACAGCCTGAGGGCAGGCAGTTCTTGACATTTCACCTGTTTCTTACGTGCGATGGTTTTACCTAATGTTGGTCTCTGAGCTGCTCAGCACTGGGGAACAAAGGTCAGAGGATGAAGGGGGGATTTGGATGCAGGGATTAAATCTTGCTGTTCTTTAAATAATAAATTTGTGATAGAGGTTTAAGTGATTAACAGCGAAGGATGGATCATAATTTCCACAACTCAAGCTCGACATCTTCTACTTGTTGCTTGTTTTGCACTCAAAAAATTATGCTGATGTGAAACACAGAAGAACAGTAAATCTTCACATTTTAGAAGCTGCAACCAACAAATATTTGGAACAAACAAACAAATGACTGACGAATCATTTCAGCACCTCTTGTAATTGTCACATGACATAATTCTATATCAGTCAGCGGCAGTAAAATAAACTTTGGACTGATCAGTCAAACGGCAATAAAAAGGGTAAAAACAATCCAAGCCAACTGATAACGGATTAAATATTTCATAATTTGATGTTTATGTAATGTCTGACAGCATCATTCAGGTTTAACAGCAGAGTTTTTACAGTGTATTACTGCACAACATCAGTGAGACATTTCGGTCCCAGTCTCCCAAAACAATAAGAAGCAGCTTTCATATCAACATCCAAGCAATTTCAAAATGCACTGAACTCATTGTGCTTTGCTTTGTGTGTAATTAATCTTTTTTTTTTTCTTGCCGTTCATCCTGTCGATCCAGTACATCAACGGCGGTAACTTGGAGCAGCTGTTGGGAAACAGCAACGTTTACCTGTCGTGGAGCGTGCGGCTCAGCCTGGCCCTGGACATCGCCCGGGGCCTCCAGTACCTGCACAGCAAGGGCATCTTCCACAGGGACCTCACCTCCAAGGTGACGGCACGCAAACACACACACGCGTCAGTGCACACGTACAGCGCACACACATCAGTGAACATCAGCGCAGACTGATCTGCTCCTAAAGTACTGATACATGTAGAACATGCACGACAACCTGCAGTGATTGAACTTGTGGATGTTTCACAAACAGAAGGAGTGAGCACACAGATGTTGTGTTGTTCAAACATGTGAGTCCTGTATTGCAAACATTTGAATGTAGATTTTGGAAACAGTTAAAAGCTCTGGTGCAGATTTAGAGGCTTTGCAGGTGCGTCACAGTTCTTAGAACTGTGTCAACAAGAAGGAACTGTGGGAAATGTTGACTGTGGATGTAGGTCATGGCAATTAAGTCTGAATATGCAAGTTTACAGTAGGCTACTGAAACAGGAAATGGACAAAACTCTAAAACCACTTCCACCTTAAACCATTGTCTGTATTGATGGTTGACGGATCGGAGAGTCGAGATTGGGAGTTAAACAATCGCTTCATTGTGGAAATTACATCAGGAAATTACAAAACATCAGCATCTGTCAGCTACAGCTGCACCAGAGCTAAAGACTTCTGCTCACCTGAAACTTTTAGAACAAATGAAGCAATAAGATATTGCACCACAGTTTAAATACACACAGAGTCACATGCAGCTATATAAAAAGGAATGCACGCACGCACACACACACACACACACACACTGGACACACACTTAACAGCAGGTAGTGATACGTGTGCGACCTCTGACCCTGTGAACAGAACTGCCTGGTGCGCTGGGAGAACCGCGTGTTCTCGGTCGTGGTGGGAGACTTTGGCCTGGCGGAGAAAATCCCAGATTACAGGTTAGTCCATAATAGTCCATTCATCAAACCTTCCATCAACACTCTGTGATTAGAAAGTCACGCTCAATAAATTCACATTCCTCCACTCCTCTCTTTGTCTTTTTTATCTCTCACGTCGTATCTGTCTGAGCTCACAAACGTCTCCCACAGCTTCGCTTCTCTCTTGGAGATGAGACACAATCACACACTTATGACTCACAGTAAATCCCAGGCAGGTTTTTCCACCTCCCCTCTGAATGTTGTCATTAACCCCCCTCTTCTCCACCACCGCTCACCGTTTGGCAAACTTTTTATTAATATCGTGAGGCGACATTTCAAGGGGGAAGATGGATGTCGGACAGACAGCAGCTTGACTCACAGAAGTGGCGTCCATATTTAATCCGAGCAGCCACGATGGACCGAAGCCTCGCCGCTCTGCTGCCTTCGCCTCGATACGTTTCCTCCTCTGTGTTCGCAGCTGTGTTTTTAATATGCAGTGACATTTATGCCGCATATTTTATTCGCCGCCATAAATTTTCACCGAGCATAAATGACCGGCAAAGTTACGGCCATCCAGTTTTATTTTCTTCGGCTGCTTCTCCAGTGACATCACGTAATAAAATTAGTAATACCACAATGGGGAAAATACTTCACGGCGAAGAAGGAAAAAATTTCTCAAGTGTTAAAATATATCCATGAATAAAAAGTACTTACAATAGTGTGCAAATGAATCTCTGAAATTTGAAGTGGGGGAAATGAAGTTGATCATCCATATCCAGGGAAAGATGCATGTTTTAAACTCTCCAACTGTCTGAAGTGCTGAAGTCTGGCAGCATGAAAAACTTTGCAGATCAGCTAAATGATTATCTGATGCTCCTCAAGTTGAGTAAATCTTTAGTAAAGTCTAAAATGCATCGTGTTGAAACGCCTGCTTTTAAAGGTTTCAATTCACAAGTTGACACTAGAGATACATTTTTTTTTTTTTACGAGACGACAACTGTAATCTGGGAACCTGCCTCACCTTTAATGTAAATTCAAGAGGCGGTTGCCAGTTTGCCGGAGGGTCTTTCCACACATGTATAGACACAGTTACGTCCCATTAGCTCCTCGTCCTCCCGTCCTCGCTCCGTCTGCAGACATGTAGTAAACATACAACTCTTGCTGAGACGAGCCGGCTGCCGCTGTAACCTGGCCTGCCCTTTTCTGTGTGGTGTGTGTTTCTGCCCTGTCACCTTTGGTGTTTATGCAAATGTGTGTCACTGTGATATTGTGACTTTGGTGATTTTAATGCTTTTGACTAAGATTTTCAGCTTTGCAAAAACCTGTTAGGATCCAAAAATGAGCTGAAAAATGCAGGTTATTATAAAAATGCTTCCACCTGAATGTGCAAACGTCATTGTGTGTTTTCTCCATACCTGCAGCTATCAAACATGAAGCCTGTGTTTGCTCCAGCCTCTGTTTCAACAGCAGCTGGTCAACATTGTTTCCGTCGTTTTCAAGGGCATGTTTGCTTTATAATTTGGTCAAACACTCTCGTATCCTGCGGCGGAGCACTAACAGAGAATGGACGATGTTGACAAGCCTCCTCCGATGTGTTTGTGTTGGAGTGCTACTGCTGTGGCATGAAGGAAAGGAAGGAGGGAGGGAGGGAAGGAGGGAAGGAGAGGAGATGAAGGGGGTTTAGGAAAAGCTCTCCAAATAAGGTCAAACTATTCCAGTCCTCCTCCTTTTGCTCTTACTGCCTTACTGGATCTCTGCTGCCCCTCATCTAACAAGTCACTCTTGTCCTTTACTCTCCCATCATCCGTCTGATGTGGCTGCTTAACCCTCTCTGTTCATTTATGAGCTTTCTATTAAGCAGTTTTCCCTCAGTCGACTCTTCCGCTCTCTGTTTTCTTGTTTCGGACCGTCCACTTCTCCAAATAGTGTTTACGTTGGGAGCCACGACTGTCTCGACTCCTCATTTCTCCCTCTGCCATCGCTTCCCTCCCTGTATTTTTTTTTTGCACTATCATAGCCCACAGTAGCAGATGGAAATAGCACAGAGAGAGGAAGTATCTGCCAGCAGTGTGTGTGTGTGTGTGTGTGTGTGTGTGTGTACATGTGTGCAGGCACGTCGTCCTTGCACATTCTTCTGTTCCTTCCTTTTTATTCGGCTAAAATTGCGCAACGATATCTCCACATAACTGAAAAACACTGCGGTTTCTCAGATACAGAGGAAGTGCACACAGACACCAGCAGAGTCAGGTTTCACCCCATAAAACCCCTCTTGATTAGGTTGTGCCTTAATGAAACCGAGCCTGATGCTTGACTGTTCTTGTCCCACCGTTTGTCGTCATGTTTTACAAATGTCCTGAATGGAGACTTTCCTCGTTTCTCATGCATCACTTTGTCAATAAACATGCATGATTATCTGTCGATGCACACAACTATTGAACATGTTCATTATTGTTTAATTTTGTTTACAATTTCTCAAAAGGTGAAAAATGGTCATGATTACCTAAAATGTCCAGAAAGAAATCACCATGATGCTTTCAGCTGTCTTGTGTCCAAAACCAACAGATATAACATTGAAAGCAGAAAATCTCTCGCATATAAGCAGCTGGGAACAAAACGTTTTAATTGCCTGATTCAAGAACTAATTGATTATTAAAACCTTCTCTTGATCGACCAATTTCCTTATCTATAAATTATTTCAGCTCTATTTTCTTATCCTGAGTTGTGATATTGTCTTAAAGCAATGTCATAATTATAAAGGCTGATGTTGTGAAATTAATTTGAAGGGACACTGTTACACTTATTGTGAAGAATGAATCAGATTCATTCATTTTATAATTATTCATAAGCCCTTAAAGAAACATTATTCATACTTTAATCTGTGATCGTTTTAAAACACAAAGAAAACTGAATATATACAGAATCTTTCAAAGTCCTTTTTAAACTTGGGATTTGTGAAATGTATTTGACAGGTTCTGATGAATTCTAATAATGACGCCTCCATCTGTCCCCTCTTCTCTCTCTGCAGTGAGGAAGAGGACCAGGAGCCTCTGGCCGTGGTCGGCTCCCCCTACTGGATGGCCCCGGAGGTGCTCAGAGGAGAGGTGTATAATGAGAAGGTAGTGACGGATCTCCTTCCTCGCTACCTTTCACCTGCAGACTGTAGTTCAAGGTCCACAGTGGGTGTGATGAAAGCCAGTCAAATACACCAAGGCAGCGAAGTAAAGCAATAAATATTTCATAAATCAGTGATGTCAAAGGCAGGAATCTAGTTATGTAAGAGGTGGACTTCTTGGCCTGGGTTACCCGTATTTTTCTGCACAGCTTCGTGGAAATCCTGATTGCTTGTTAGGCTTTCATTTAAGGGAAGATGATGACTCCTTCTGTGCTGTGCAGCCAGACCAGGCTTACAAGGAACTACAAATTAGTCTAAACCAGATCCAGGAAGTAGTGTGTATTTTTAGATTCTATTGCAAAAATAATACAACTCCACATAACTTACATAATCACATTTTCCAAGCTTCTTGTCTTTTACTATTAGACATATTTTCCAAGTGTCTTAGCTGGTTTTGCATCAAATATTGCAAATAATTTTTTTTAAGTTTTGTTAAATGAAAGTCAAGAAACTCACTCACCAGAGCTGTAGAAATAAGACCAAGACTATGAGGACACAAGTGAAATATAAACCATTTCTATTAGTTGTTTCTTCCTGTCAGATTTGATCTCATGTTACCTCTTGATGTGTCCGATCGACTCGTCTTCTCTCTCTGCAGGTGGATGTGTTTGCGTACGGGATCATCCTGTGTGAGATCATTGCGAGGATACAGGCCGACCCCGACATCCTGCCACGCACTGAGGTACCGATGACAACCTCTTCATTATTGACAAATCCCCTGCTCCCTTGTCATCACATACTCATCATCTCATGCATGACTCATTTATTTGAGCCACTTATTATGTAGTTGCAAGAACTGTGGCAGGAAAACACATTTAACAACATTGATAACATGCAAGATGCTTCCTGTAAGTTTCAAAAGCACCTCCAGCACATGACAGTTGTGCAAGAAGCAAAGTCAAAATAATTTATAACCTTAAGCAACGGTTGTCAGATGATTTTAAAAACCATGTGAATGGTCTCATTTTGTGCTGATTATCATCTTCACCATCTGACTTTTTATCTTGATCGAGGATTTCATGACCCCAAAATGCTTGCAGCTAAAGGGCTCAAAATAACGGACTAAATACATGTAAGAATTACTTTAACGCTTTAATGATCTGTGTATTCAACACAGTGTATATGCTGCTCACTTCAGAGACCATGATAATTAACCCTGGTCCACATTACATACATACTTTAAACTGGTTTGAATTATCTTGTGTGTTCAAACTGGAAAAGCAACGAAACAAAGAATCTTCAAATCAAAGTCAAAATCTGTCTGTGCACATTTTGCACCAATTCTTATTAGTAAAATGCTGCAATAACTGTAACGAATAATAAATTGCAATGTACAGTTGGTATGTAGTGTGAATTTAGGGCACAGTCAAAGCTTTTGAAGAGAACATTTCTCCCCCTTGTGGCTGTGTAATGGTACAGCACTAACGCACTTAAAGGGCTCTTACAACAAATATAAAAAAGAAAAGCACACACAGGCATGAATGTAAACCCTCATGAGCATTTCCTTGTGTTTGTGCAGGACTTTGGTCTGGATGTGGAGGCCTTTCAGCAGATGGTGGGAGACTGTCCTCCTGAATTCCTGGAACTGGCCATCTCCTGCTGTAATGTACGAAAACTCATCTGACACACACACACACACTTAAAGCTGGTATTATTTTAAGAATTAGATGAAGGCAGTAATGTTACAGATTGCATGTCTAGGTCTAGGGATGGGGTATGAAATGAGAAATGGGTTATGGGTAGATCAGATCCATCTGACCTCCAAGCCAGATTTCTAGCTCCTCCATCTCTTCAATCAGGTTTTCCTTCCTGCTCTTTTTCATTCTGTTGGATTTCTTTTCTTTCTCCCTCCTGCCAGATGAATGCAAAGGTCCGTCCATCCTTCTCCCAAATTGTAGTGGAGCTGGAGAGGACACAGGCTGAGAGGAAACAGAAGGACAGCCCCACAGTCAAAGGTGAGTCATCAGATACTCTAGGCACCAAATGGTAAACGTGTTTGTTCCTGCAACTTAATCTGAAGCACCGTTCTCTTTTTCTTTAAAGCTGTTAGTCCAGCGATCGGCTCTCTGCGAAGGCGATCCCTGTTCCTCCCGTCAGATCGTGGCCTCTCCCGCAGCAAATCTGACATGATCCACCCCCCAGACACGCCCACCTCTGTTACTTTGGCAACTCCGGCTCGGGTCAACCCCTTCTCTCGGAGGGAGGACCTCAAGGGTGGCAAGATCAAGCTGTTCGACACTCCCAGCAAGTCGGTCATCTCCCTCACCTTCACCCTGCCGCCTCCGCCAGACTGCGACGACCCCTCTGCGTCCGAGACGGACAGCGACGACCAACCCAGGAGGCACAGGCGCTGCCACTCGCTGCCCTGTACGCCTCCTCCGTACCTCACATCGGCGCCGAGCACTGTCCTTACAGAGGAGGAGGCCCCGGCTGAGGGAGACGCTGTCAACGGTGAAACAAACGGAGTGAGTGAAGAAGAGAGACTGTTAGGAGACAAGAAGGAGATCAGGAAGGGGAGTGATTCAGGTCTTCCTCTGTCCCTTGAACCTCTGTCACTGGACCTGCTGGACCAAGAGAAAGATGAGGAGGAGGAGGAGGATGAGGAGGAGGGAGAGGGAGAGGAGGAGCCCATGGACTGCACCAGCTCCCCAGACACACATGACACTTCATCTCCTTACTCCAAACTCTCCCCCCCTCCGTCCCACTCCTCAACTCCCCTCCAACCCTCCACCCCTCCCTACTCAAACGGCTGGGGGTCGGCCATCTCCAACGGGCCCCCGTGCCTGCCTCCCCTCACTCATTTGGACAACAACAATGTAGTCGTGGGTCGACCCTTAGGGTGGAGCGCCACCACCACCGGCGCTCCCACCACAACCAACAACAACGGCTACCACTCCCCTCCCAGCGACCCCGCTGGCTCGTCCCCGTTCGGCTCCGGCAGCGGACACTCTCTGGACCAGGAGGAGGTGATCTCCTGTCCCGGCTGCTGCCTTGCTGGCCTTCGCTTCCCCTCAGTGTGTCTCAGAGCTCCACCTCGCAGGAACCCCTACAAGAACTTGAACGGGGACCACGCGGCCTCACGTGGGCTGCTCTGTCCCGGACCCAAGGGCCTGCCGCCCTCTCCTACACCCACCACCACGACCACCAGCCTGGAGCCGGGACTCTCCTTGCCGGGGGCGCAGACATAGACCCCAGCCTCTGAACACCAAATACACACAGATGAGACGAGGAAACTCTGCACCAAAAGCGCTTCACTGGAAATTAAGTGGGTCTTCTTAGAATTTGCACAGATTTTAACTCAGCAATACGCTGCTTATTTTCCAGACACGCTTTTTGGCGCAGAGCAGTGTGCAAGTTGGTTTACTCAAACACTCCAGGCTGACTTTCTCCACGAAAGCTTAGGGACACGAAACTTTGCTGGCGACTTGCTGCCTGTCGCCCTCTGCTGGGCTGAGGGCGACAGGCAGCTCGAGATGTCAGATCTGACTGATGATCGGCAGCGTTCAGAACTGTTCAGCATGTAAACGCTCCAGTTTGGAGCCCAGTTGGTTAGATCCTGTATATTTGCAGATGTAAAGATTCATATGACTGATGATATTGATGATGCTGAAATGAGGAATGTTAAGCTTAGTATTATTACTGCTGCAATGATTATTTTTTTTTGATGTTTGGTGCTGTTTCTGAATGAACAGGCAGTTTTGCTTTAATGTCTTTGATTATCAAGAGGTGTACGGTGCACTGCGGGGCGAGTGTGTGTTTGTGTAACATGGACGTGTGAGTGTGTGGATTCAGTGTGAGAGGCTGAGTGTGTGTGTGTGTGTGTGTGAGAGAGAGAGAGATGAAGGGTTAGAGAGTGTGAGCTATACACCGTTCTTTTGTTGCTATATGATCTATTGGCCCTTCTGGCTGCCTGGTTTAAGCACTTCAACTGTATTACTGTTAATAAGGAAACTATTGATGTCATTATTACTTTGGGGAATGAATGGTCGAAGACCTGCTTAAGAGATGTACAGATTCTTATTTAAAGATGGCATTGAATAAAAAGATAGAATGTGGTTCTGTTCTCCTGATATCTGATTACGCCGTCGTCGGTCTCTTGGTTCTCCACTTTGGTCCAAACTCAAATATTTTAGCTTATTAGATGAATAACTATTTGGATGAATTAAAACATCAGTTTCTCATCTATTTTTTGAATCTTCTGCCCGTCTCCGTCTCTCAAACTTCTCATCCCCCCTAAGCAGCTTACAACCTTTCCTCTCTCTTACAAAATCACCGGCCGTCAATTAAATCCTTATCCCTCCACCCCTTCCACGCTCCTGCTGACTCCAGTCGATCGTCCTCCCCTCCCGCTGATGCGTCTCCTCCTCGGCGTGTCTTCACGGGGACGTTTGTCTTGCTCTGAAGGGAGTCACTCACCTCCAGCACTGAACAGGCTGTACTTAAGCCCATCACTGTCTTGCTGATTTGATCCAGAGGTCGCCGACTTGTCATGAAGACACCAGGTGGAACCACAGATCCACTGAGCGTACTGATGTCTGTCATGGTCGTCCTGATCATCAAAGGTGAGTACTGACGTTTATATCAGTTTTGTTTTTTTTTATTGTACTTTTCTGTGGCTGCTTCCTGTGTTTCAATAGGCCGTCCTCTCCTCTGTGGAAGCACATGCTTGCAAGTGTTAACAAAGTTGTGACAATCAGACTTAACAGGTCAATGGGCATCTGTGACTGCTATTTCTGTGTACGGGTTTCGTGCGAACTCCCCAGGGTCGACTGGGTTAGTCTGCTACACTGAAGTGGAATCACTGGATTTAGGCTGCCTCCTGCGGTGGGATTGTCCCCATGCCAGTCCTAATACCACCTACACCGTGCAGACAAAGACTCAGGGGTAAGTCCTCCCGTCTGTGTCTGAGTGTGTGTCTAAGTGTGTGTGTGTGTGTGTGTGTGTGTGTGTGTGTGTGCTGTGTTGTAACTTCACACACTTTGTTTTTGCAACTTTCTTGATTCTTCACTTTTTCTCCAACACTTATGCACAACAGCATAAAACCAGATGTGTCAGGAGATGAGTAAATACATAAGATGCATACTCCTTTAGATCAAGTGCTCATTAGAATCAGATTACAAAGTTATAGTTTGAAAATGTGAGTATTTTCATTTTTTGAACAAGAAGCAAAATTCCATATTGGAAAGCAAATAATTTGCAATAAAAAGACAGTTGGGGGCTTGTAGCTTATACAGTCGACCTCCCTCACGTAAGAAAAAGAAAAACTTGAGTCATGTGCAAAACACAATTTCATCATGTATGTACATCATGAAATCCGAGGGAATACCTGCCATATTTGCTTTTATAAAGAAAAATGAAGATGGTCAACCTGTGTAATATTATAAGCTTGATAGTTAAACTTGATAATTTACTAAAAGATGATGTGAACGATTCCTCTCTTGCTGCAGGGATCCCTGGCAGGATGTGTCGTGGTGCGTCTGGGTCTCGTCCCGCAGCTGTGACGTCTCTCAGGCCTTCTCGAACTTTGAGCTGTACAACATGATCCGTCTGGGCGTCCACCTCGGCCCCAGCTCCACCGTCTGGATCGAGCCCCGCAAGTTCGACTACAGCGACTTCAGTTAGTGACAAACTGCAGATATACAACAATCTTGATAAACAGTTATAGAGAACAGAGAGCCTGCAGGTTTTCTCCTTAGAGTTTGAGGAGCTGATTAGGAAAAATACTAATCTATGTCTCTGGTGCACATGGTTTGAAACTTTCAGATGGACAATAAATAATAATAAAGAGCACAAATGTTAAGCTTGAAGATAATTCCTCTGTCTCCCCGTCCTTCTCCAGCCTTCAGCCCTCCCTCCATCTCTGTCTCCTTGAAAGATGATCAGCTGCTGGTGAAGGTGCAGTTCCCCTGTGCTACCAACAGGAGGTGCTCTCTGGAGAGGTGCTGTCCCATCTCTGAACTGATTGACCCCTGGACCACAGTGACTATGTACAACAAGCTCAATCACTCTGAACACCAGGTCTGACATTTTGTTGAGAGACTCCTTCATATAAAACATGGAGTCATATTAATCTCCCTAAAGGCTAAAAGTGATTAATAGATCAAATGTGTAACTTCAGGCAAAGGCCCTGTTTCTACCTTCTAATCTGTGCCTTTATTTTGAAAAGGCCCCTGCTTTGTGCTCTTGCAGAGCCGCACAGTTTGGACCCAGGAGGTCGTGACCTATGTGGACTTCTCCGGTTTGGCTCCAGGTCAGAACTACTGCGCCGTGGCCAACTTCTCCTTCCCGACCTTCTCCATGGCTGCTTCCCCGAAATCTGACCCTCAGTGTGTCGAGACCGTTTCCAACTCAGGTGAGAGGAAGAAATGTAACTTTTTGAGGTTGTCAAATCACGTCATGACTTTTAGCATCAACCTGACGTGCCCTTAAATCTTTTCTAATTTAACCATAAGAGGGTGGAAGAGAAGATGTGATAGATCATTGTGTCTCGCTCAGAGATGGATTCTCACTTTATGAGACCATGAACTGTACATAATGAAGCTGTTGTCATTCTTATCTGTGTTTATTCTGCTGGAAATATTTTAAGGATACGTATTCTAGGCCATTTACACATAGGATGAAATATTGAAAACCTTTGACCAAAAACCTTGAACAAACGAGACAATGAAATAATGTGCTTTGCCTTTGTCTTGTTAAACACTGGTTAGTTTCTGGTTAATAGGTCAATGGGTTTAACAGTTCAGAGGTGAATTTGATGTTAAGAATCTTTACACAGACTTCTTTTTATTGACTTCAGGTCAGAACTTAATCCACTAATCTGTGAAATTCTGCAGCCAATCTCGTGTGTTTGATGATAGATGTGTGTTTAACCTGTGTGTTTTCTCCTCAGAGCCGCTGCCTGTGCTGTTTCTGGGATTTGGCCTCACTTCTCTGCTCCTTGTTCCACTTCTCACTGTGTTTCTGCGAAGACCAAGACGAGCTGCACCCACCTCTGAACATCAACCCAAGACTCCTGTAGGATTCATTTTCTTATTTCTCGGCTTCGTTGTTCCTCTTCTCAGAATTCACCAACACAAAAACAGTCTGCTAACTGAACCAATATTTCTTTCATTAAGGCGTCTGTTCACGATCCAGCCTCTTTGGTCCCTCTTCCCTCGTCCCCGTCGACCCTTGTGACATCCACGTGGAGTTCGACGATGACCAGGTCTCCATCGAGTCCTCCTCTGGTCTCCCGCCGAACCAGGACCAGAGCTCGATCCTGGGAAGTGATCCTCTCCGTCATGAGTCCGGCTCAGGTGCAGCGTACTGGGACAGCGGCGGGATGGAGCCACGTGGGACGAACGGAGACTGAAAGACGAAAAGACTGAGAGGCATCTTACCATGAGTGTTGCTCCATAAAGGTAAGTGTCATGAAATCTTACTTTGCATTAAAAGCAATGGGAGTTCTGTACCTCGATAAATACATAAAATAACAACACAGAAATGCCAAAGATATGTTAGTGACGCTTTGGAATCAGTGTCTACATTACCAAGTTTGTCCACTAGAGAGCGTTGACAAGTTTATTTTTCTTGATATCTTGATCATAATTCTTAAATTACCAAATGTAAGTGATCTTATCAAAAATGTTTGCTTATGCTTTACATTTACGTTAAAGTTATAATCACGAAGATTTGCATTTAAGTAAATTAACAGTATTACCGGATGAAGTAACATAATGATGATTGAGTCTACTTAGAAAAGTATTGCAATGTTTATATATTTGCAGCATTCCCAGGAAAAAATGTTGTATTAATGTGCTGCTAATGCAAACTGAACATTTCCTTCTGCTGCAGCTTCACATTAGAAGCTTTTAACTGGTGAAACACGAGTTGACTTTTTTTGTGAAGAAGTCACCGGAAATGTGCTGTGTTTGTCTGTGAGATTAGAACTGACCGCTATCGTTCATCAAAGATCCGTCTACGATCTTGGCTTTTTGAAACTGTAATTTACAACATTACATCTCTAAGCTACTAATCAGTAGCTTAATCCATGATGAAACGATGACCCCTAGAGGTCAGGAGGCCGTGATGTCACGTAGTGCGCTTCAAACCCTGTGAGCAAACTGGGCTGAAACGTCTTTGAAGAAGTTGATAGATCCCTTTCAGCTCTGAAGATGCTGTTCTGACCTCTGACCTTCATTTCTTGTGGACCTTGGACTTGAATTAGGAAGATGAACGAAGATGATGTGCAACAAAGTTCATGACTTATTGTGAGCCACCGGATGACCTCTAACACGCGAGTGACAGAAATGTGATGTTTCACATATAAGCTCATTCCTCTGGCTCTGAGCGCTTGGGTCAGAGAATTAACTGGTGAATTAGGATTACCAATGAAGCAGAAATGGTTTATCCAGCAAGTCCAAAAGGAGCTGTTTTTCTGTGCATGCAGCACCATCGATTCAGTGAAAAATCTAAATCTGGTTGCGGTTCTTCCCCCTCTGCCTTTTGTGCTCCAGTGACACTCCAAGTCCAAACCATGAGCTTCATAAACAAGAACTAAGAAAACATGTGACCCCCCACGTGCGGCCGATAACAGAGGGCAGTTCATTCACTGCTCTGAAATGTGTCTGACTCACAGTTGCCCCATCGCCGCCTCTCACCCGTGACCGACGCCTCATTCTGCCTCCTGCATTAAACCGGGAACATCTTGACATCTTGCTTTTCTGCCTTCTGTTTTGCTGGTGTTGCATTTTTTCCGCAACATTGCTTGAGCCTTGGGGGTTTGGCCGTCCAGCATTGTTTGTTTCCTTTTCTACCTTTTCCAGAGTCCACAGTGACCCGGGGAGTTATCCAAAGATGGATTTTATTAATAAGCACAGTGCTGATGTTGTGGAGGGATGATTAATGATTGAAGCAAGAAGCTGGCTTGTGTGTATGAGCACCTGATTACACAAGCGTCGAGCTGTTGTTCCCTCCGGTGTCCAGAGGTGGTTCGTGTTTGACCTCTTTTCTTTTCTTTTCTTTTTGCAGCAATTTTTCTGAAAATATCCTCTGATAGCGTGTGTGTTTTGGCTTTCACTGTCTGGAAACTGGATCGTTTCTTGTGTTATAATTTCCGTCATGATCTTCTATCAAATCATTATTTGTGTGCTTTTTATATTGATGATAGGGAGCAGGTTTATTCCAACACTTTGTTGAACTTTAAAGATGATAACAAATCATTTACATAACCAAAAAGCCTTGTATAAGATTAAGCTGAATTTTGAAATGCATTACAGAAACCAGTACCTCTATTAATGTACTTATAGGCTTGTGACTATGTATTAAGACTGACCTGAAAGAATCTTTTTTTTTTAGTGTACATTAATTGGTGGCTGCAATTAACACTAGTTTTACCAAAAAAAAAAAAAAAAGACAGTATGTTAAATGTATAGCTTGTGCTTGAATCACATGAACTGACTTGATGTTCATGTCTTTCTGTGTCTGGCAGGAAATGCTTAGTCACTCGCTCTGTGACTCACCGACCCTCGGGGGGTTCGACTTGTTTCTACCCCCAGTGTTGACAGTATGACCGTCCACAGATGGTCAGCAATGCTCAATTAAGAAACATGTTGCGCGCCATAAACGCTGCATAGCAGCACTATTTTGGGCTAAAATGATGAAAAATACACACGGCTTTAGAAAAACCACAACAGGCCGGTACGTTCGCTTGTATCAACAGTCTTTTATTTGGCCATACATTTCATTCATTCATTTAATAATTAATATACAATATATATACAGAAGCAAACAAAGACATCGACGTCCCTGTTTAGCCGTCTTGCAGTAAGGGTTGGCAGTGCATTCTTGGCCTTTTTAACAGTGTCACTGGGTTTCTTTCCTTCACCCTCTCTCACACACACGCGGTGTCAGTCGGGTCAGAGCCGTACCGTCATCTGTTCCTGCTGCAGTTTGATCTAGTTCAGCCTCGTCTAAGCGGTCGCTTCGCTCTGCTCATCTGCGCCAGTACTGAACAGAGACAGGAACAGATCAGATACTTGGATAGAAAGACGTGTTGCCAGAGCAGGTGCTGCACGTTTTAGCCGTTCATTCCAATTTGCATGTCGTTATCATTAGTGCTGACTGTTTTTCAAAGCATACCACGTTTTTACCCTTTACAGTTGGAAAGCACTAAATTTATTGCAGAGTTAAAATCAATTCTTGGAGAAAAACTTGCTTTAGACAAATAATCCATCAAAGAAACAAAACACGTTAAAAAGAAAAATCAAACCGTAAAAAGAAACATGCAATCGAAACTTTTGCTAGTTGTGATCTCTGCAAGTCCAGAAATCTCTTTAAGTATGTGGTGTGTTTGAGTAAATATACCTGAGCAAACTTGTGTATCTGCTCGACCACAGCAGCAAACAGAGCTCCCACACTCTCATCAATCAGACTCTGCATGTAATGGACCGCCTCCTCGTCCGAAAGGTCCAGTCTGAACTTGTCCTGCACCTGGACACAAAAACACATCGCTCATTACACCCAATCAGAAGTAAATCCTTTAACATAATTCAGTGCCAACGTTACTCCCTGATACATGTAGTTCCCATCAATCCGGTGCCACATCTGAACTCCTTGTATTTGTTAAAGTGACGTTGCTCACCAGTAACCACAAACTTACCTTCTTCACTGTCTTATCAGGCTCCAGGGCGATGTCAGGAATATTAGCATCCACCATGAGAGAGAACAGATTCAGGATCAGGTTGGAGTATCTGAAGAAATGGAGGGAAGGATATTTTACCTCAGTGGATAAATATGTGTGGGAGTGCACTGTAGTTTAAATCTTATTGTACCTTCTTCACAAAGATAAAACTAAGTCTTGCTCAGAGGATGCTCACTAACAGCTGAGACTAGAAACATGACTCTCCTCTGAAAGATAATGTAATGATTTCTGTTTGTGTTTGTGTGTCCTGTCTCTTACCTCCTGAGGTGCAGGAAGGCCGTGTAGCACTGCTTCCTGAACTCCTGGTACTGCTCGCTCTGCATGCCTCCCATCCCCTCCACCATCTCTTTGCTCAGCTTCATGGGCGGAGGCAGCGGTTTGGGGTCCCGACCCAGGATGTAGCCGAAGTCGATGTGGAACAGCTTCCCTGGACGAAGAGATAACACTCAAGATGATGAGATAATATTCCATAAACTAGCATGTTTATTCACCATCATCATGTTTGCCTCACCAGTCTTTGTCAGTAGCAGATTGTCCAAGTGTCTGTCTCCCACTCCTAGGATGTATGTGATGACACAGTAACCAGCTGGAAGGAAACCGTGAGAGAGACTCCATTGATTAGACTGCTGGGATCAACTACTGCGTTCTGCAGGTAGAGCAACAGATCATAACAGATGACACAAAGAAACTCACCACAGCTCTTGACGTAGGTGTCCATCACCTCTGAGCTGATGCCGTATGGACCTTTTTCACTCGGTGCATGCTTCCTGAAGAAGCTCTGTGGAAACATATGATGTGATTAAAAGGGCACGTCAGCTAGAACTACAACCCCGATTCCGAAAAAGTTGTGACGCTGTGTAAAACAATAACTAAAACAGAATGTGATCATTTGTGAATCCTTTTTGATAAACTCATTGAAAACAGTACAAAGACAATATTTGATTTTTGACACAGTGTTTGCAAAGGATTCCATTCTTTTATACAGCGTGCCAACTTTTTTGGAATCAGGGATGAACATGTAACCCTGACTGTTTCTGCTCACCTGGATGTTGCCTTCAGTAGCCAGGACTTCAGCAACAGGAACGGACTGAACAAACTGCATAAAACCTGGAACAAGTATTAGAATCATTTTTGTTTAAACTGGAAGATGCAGATGTGAAACACATTTTGTAGACTTTTAAACATTTTTGCTTTTTTCCGCATTATTTTTTCAGTAACTAAATGTGCTGCTGATTTTTGATATCCTTCACAAAACTAAATAAAGTTTGTGTTAACGTATTCATTCAGTTCTAATAAGAGTTTCATTGATGATTTAGTGATGAGTGCGAATGACTTCTTACCATGTTTAGTGCTGGTGGCCAATACTTTGTAAGGCGTCAACTTCAGGTCCAAATTCTCTTTCCTCAACAGCTGCACACCCAAAAACAAAGCATATAAATGTTTAATAAAAGATGCAATATTTTAAAAGGAAGAAAGCTAAGGAAAGCAACAACTGTATTGTCTGTGTTACTCTGAAACAATGTGTTGGGCCTTTAATATTGTAAAGCCACAGAAGCAATTCAGTGCAATCAGTGTTTTCACATTCTGTCGGCTGAAAAGATTTTTATAGTAGAATAGAAAACCCTAAAAAGGTCAATTGCTTATTGGCTCAAGTGCCAGGTAATCTAATCAAATTCAACTGGAACCCAACACCAAATGCATTAATGTCTCATCCATACAGCAGATAGATTCAGCTGTATTCTTACTTTGTCCATGAGGGAGATGATCTGAAGGATGAGCTGATCCTGTCTCAGGTCGTCTCCATGTTTGAAGATAACTGGGTACATGGCTCCATCCTCAGCCTTGAAGATCAGCTTGGCTGGCATCAGAGCGCTCTGTCACACACAGAGGGAAAAGACTCTGTCATGCAGATACTGGCTTTAGTCGAGGCAGAGCAGTGTTTTCTTTCTACTTTCTGCTCCATTTCAGAGAGAAATATTGTACTTTCAACTTCACTCCATTTATTTGACAGCTTTAATTACTTCACACACATATGAGTTACTACTTCTGTACCTTGAAGAGTGTGGCTGTCTCTGGGACGATGCCTCTGATCCTGATCTGAGGCTCCAGAGGAAGAGGAATCGGCTCGATCTCTGAAAGATTCACCTTCTCGTTGTCAGCCAGCAGAGCCTGCAGCCGCTCCGTCTGCAGACACACGGGGAGGAAAGCAGCCGTTAACGCGACTCAGTAGGATCATCAGTGTGTTCATGTGCTGTTACAGTTAAAATCACAAACTGTAACTAAAGTGCGTTTTTGAAATATTTATAATTCAAATAAGTAATTTCAGATAAAATACTGTGGAGGTTTAGCAGGTTTTCTGCCATCACCTTCTTCTTGCGATTTCCGCTCTCCCTTTGCACGGCTTTCATCAGCTGCACCAGTCTGTCCACAAAGGTCTGCTGGGCGGCCAACAGCGACCGCATCACCCTCACACTCTTATCACCCTGGAGGGAAGAGGAAGTGGGTGGATTAAAAAAGGGAAGGGACACAGAGTAGTTCAGTTTTCTGCAGAACAATACAGACAATGCTACTTTAATGCAGAGTGAATTAAAGGAATGGTTTGAGGAATTTTTTTCCAAATGTTGTACGTATAGTCCAATGTTTCGTCCTGACCTTGAGTAAAGCCTGACTGAACCTCCTCATGACGTTCAGGTACATCTCGTGGGTCTTAGGATCTCTCTGCTGGGTGTCCTGATCCTCACACTCAACGATCACATACCTGGAGACGACACACAGGTTTCGTTGACAGATGCATCAATGCAAAGACAGTTTCAGTAACTAAGTTCTGAATTGTACTCACCAGTACAAATAGTTGGCAAGTGTGGAGTTCTTGCAAGCACGGGAGATGAGAAACGTGCACAAGTCCTGCTGCAAAGAGATGCAGACACATTAATGCCTGGAACAATATTAATCAACTTGTGTTTGTCCATGTAGAGACTCACACTGATCACTCACTATGGGACAGTTTCTTTCCTGCTTTAGTTTTCTTTCAGTTGCCCTTCTTACCTCTAGATTCTCGCTGTCAGCTCCTTCCTTGCCTTTCTGTGGGGCAGTGGAAGCTCCAGATGTGCCAGACAGGATCTGGGAACTACACATAAAGACATTTTATAGTCAGAGAACATGGCAATTGAAAATATAGGTGAGCTTTCACTTAAACTGATGTTGTGTTCAGTAAAGTTTAGTCAGCGCTCTGCCTCCAGCTGACAGAAGGAGATTCTGGCCGGAGCCGTGCACTGTTACGCCAATAAAATCATAATACCTTAAGAGTTCATTATGGCTTCTGAAAGGAAAATAATCAAATTCTGCAAAGCAGCAAGTCCCCTCCCAAGCAGTGAGAGTTTCTGCGATAAATTTAGATCTAGTTACAACTCATCAACTGACCACAAGAGAGCCTCCACATGTGCCTCGCTTCTGTCAAAGCTGCTGACAGTGTTGGCTTATTTATAGCTTGTGTAGCTGTTTTCATCCAAGTACTGACCTGTCCAGTGTGGAGTCATCTGAAAGCCCCTGGCTGTCTCTCTTGCTGCCTGGCTCCAGGCCTCCCTGAATGTCACTGAAGTTCTCATACTTGAGCGCCTGGACCAGCTGGAGAAGATACATCAGCAGGTCCTAGAGGGAGAGAGGAGATGGGAAAAATTTTGTTAATTTTGTGAGAAGTATATTTTTTGGTTAAGGACATTTATAGAAGTTTTATACACACAGACAGAGTCATCATCCTCAACCCACACAGGTATACACTCCTCCTGACCCCCCATCCTCCCACACCTACCTCATCATCTGCCTGCTGCAGGCGAGCCACAGCGTAGCGTCTGACCGTGGGGTTGGTGAACTGGGAGGACAGCAGCTCCAGGGAGTCCTCCACATCCATCGGCCTCCACTTCCCCAGCAGCTCCAGAGCCTGCTTGGCCTCCTGGGGCAGATCCCAGTTGACACACTTGAGGAACTTAGTCAGGGCCTGCGGCGAGAGGAGGAGGAGGAACAAGCAGTGAACGTGTGCAAGATGGCATTCACCGTTTGAATGTTTGAGGATTGAGATAGCCTTGGGTATGGTGGAGCAGAATATTACAAGCACACCCACCTTCTCCTGTGTGGTGAGGTAGTATCTGAACTTCCACACCAGGTCCTGTTCTTCAGAGGTCAGCTGCTTGGTTGGAGGGTAGCTCACGATGATCTGTTGGTGCACACAGACGCACACAGACATCAAATCAGTTTCAGTGATTTACAGAGACATGGGAATGACAAACTCATTTGTTAAAACATGCTTTGATATTCAGCTATAAAAGACAAACCGAATACATGAAGTGTGTGACATAAAGAATAATGTGCTTAATTAATATCTGACATGCACAGATTACTTGCATTACTTACATTAAGCTGGTCGCGTGTGGCAGCATTGGGCTTCAGGTCGTGATCTGAGGGTCCACTGCGGAGGCTACGAGCCAGTTTGTGATGCTTGCTCTCAACCAGGTTCTCCTGTCAAGAGACCATGAATTTGAAAAAACTGCAAACTTTTTTTCTACCGTGCAAGTGTGTTTATGTGTGTGTGCGTCCTCTCACCATCCCCATCTGTGGGTCAGGGACTTTGACGATGTCGCAGCTGGTAAGGACGGGTGATGAGTCATCTCCATCCTGAGTGGGGACAAAGTGAAATAGTAATTGTAATCAGTTTGGACCATTTTCAGAGTTATGCACCTTGTTATGTGCTTATGAATATGAAAATACCTTTTCATAATAGACAATGCTGTACTCCTTGTCATTTGTTTTGACACGGGGAAACTCCACCATGAGGTACATGAAGTTAGAGCTGCGTTTCTCGCTCTGCAGAGAAGAGAACATTTTGAAATTGGACTCAAAAGACAACAAATAGTAACAAAAGATTGTTATAAAATGATGACAAATGCAAACAGTTAAACCTGTAGTAGCAGCAGTAAAAGTAAAAATAGGCTGCATCCTCTGGGGATCATGAACGTCTGCTCAAAACTTTACACTAATCCATTTCATATTTGTGGAGATAAATGGCCTTTTCCACTACAGGAACAATAAATGCTGCTTTGAAACACAGTCCAGTCTAATCGGTTCACCTCGTTGATCATCTCAATCTCTCTGAAGGTCAGACGGTCCAGCCAGTCAACCTTCACCATGTGGCCCTGTCGATGAGCCTTTGTCAGCTGGATGGAGAGAGAAAGGGAGAAAGACAGGGAGAGGAAAGAGGGAAACGAGAAAAAGAAAAAGGTTTACCAAAATACAAAAAATAAATGTGGTCGAGGTTATGTTGCAGCAGAACTGGTCACAGCATGGTGGCTGATGTGCAAACAGCTCAACCAATCATGCACAAATCCAGTGCCAGCAGCCAATCCAGCATCTCCGGTCACACACTCAGCAGCCAGTCCACTCATCAGTCAGTGTGGGTGTCGGGAATGTAAGCACACATTTGGCCATGAACAGGAAGCCCACAACTCAGCTGGTTAGAATTAGTACTCACTCTTTAAAAACAACATATGAACTGGTAGCAGCCCAGAGAAAAACTCGAGATATGATTAAGTCAACTGCACTCAAGAAAATGTAGGAATCCATGAGTCTGTTTTAGGATCTAAATTACAAAACAATCCAATCAGATAATGTTAAAATAAGTCCCTGACGCTCTCTAAATATAAGAAGCTGCAACAAGTTGACAAATATCATTTTCTTGTGTCCACATAAACAAGAAAAACATGCAAAATACACTAACATATGGCAACAGCAGAAAACTGAAATGTGTGTGATGCTTTCAAGAACGCAGCCGTAGACTTTGACAGACAGGTGTTCACACCGACACCTGGGTCAAAATGTATTTGTAAATGCACTGAATGGGTTTAAACAACATTAACACATAGAACAATGCAAAGTGTTCAGGGATTCAATAAACAAAGGAAGCATTTCTATGTTTATTTCATGTGAACGTCCCGAACACAGTCTGAATTGTTCTAATGTGACAAGAAGATACTGAAATTTATTTGCAAATACATTTGGACCGAGGCCTTCTTCACACACATACAGAACACAAACACACACACACGTACATACACACACACACACACACACATTCTGCATTGCCAACACTAACCCCTCCACTTGTACTCACATCACTGAGTACCTCCAGGTCAGGGCCCTGGAACAGATGATGGTTTAGACACGAATCGGAGGGTTTGGCTCCATTTCCAACGCACACACAATCTTTCTTGTTCAACCTCCATCTTATCCCCCCCCTCCCCCCCATCCTTTCTCTCTGCTTCTCTTCAGTCCTACTCTGTCCTCCTCCGATCCTACACCACTACATTCCCTGTCTGTCTTCTCCACACACACACACAGTATTGTACCTTGGCCAGTCTGCCCATCTGGTCCTCTGTCAGGCTGCTGCTGGTGCGCCCTGGTGTAGTGGTGGGCTCCCCTCCATCCCCCTCCACACCCGGCCAAACCTTCAGGTCATGCATCCCTTGCCGGAACATACTAGAAGAGAACAGGAGGAGGTGTTTCGAAATTATATAACAGGAGTTTTTTGTTGTGTAAAACACAGAACTTTCTAACACTGATTTATTCAACTACTTTATTAATCCCCCTCGAACAAAAATGTTTTACTGGGGAGTGCAATAAAGTAATAGTACTAGTTTAAACTCACCCATATTTGCCAAACAGGGTGACAGTGGTTCCCCCGACGGGGACGGCTCTGCCGGGCCCATAGATGTCCCACACTGTGAGAGCAACCTGGGCACTTTGGGGAAGGTCTGGGTACTTGACTGGCAGCCGAAGCCACTCGTTCCAGCTGCAGAGGACAGAGAGAGAACAGCACAGAGTGTTAGAAGGAGGTAAAGGTCTCCGTTTGAAGCTACAGGAAAAATGATTTGCTGTTATTGGAGTTTTGTATCTTTTCAGCTCAGAAGAAGGATAAAAAATATTCTAATAAATATTACAGAGAAGTTTTTATAACCAGGGCTTCATATGTGGCATCAATGGCAGGAGAGGAACTTATATGAATAAGCGAATATAAAGATGAATTGATAAATACATTTTAATTGCAGATTTACTTTATATATAGCAGTGGTCAGCAGACAAAACACACAGACAGATTAAAACTCACTTCCAACGTGTGCTGAACGCTTTGTACGAGGTGCGAACGGGCAGAGCGAGAGGTTTTCCTTCAGCAAACACCTGACAGGTGACATAGAGGTCCGAGCAGTTCTCCTGGTAGAGGCCGGAGAACCGCAGCATCGGGTCTTCGAGAAGGGCTTTGTAGCTCTTCTGCTCTCGTTTTCCTTCTAAACTGCCTCTGGAAGAGGAAAGAAGAGATGTGAGGAGGGGGAAACAAGTTGTTTGCTGATGTTATCAAGAGTGTATCAACTTGTCCTCTCACAAATAAGTCAACATTTGTAATGGGTTTTTTTGTGTGGTGTTTTCTTGAGCTTCACTTTTACAGAGAGGGCTTCAAGTCGATTTCATTCTACAAACTACTTTAATTCATGGATAGAGATTAGAGACTGATGACAGAAAAAATATTTTAAAAAAAGATTATAACAAATAAAAATAGCATCATGTGTACTGGGAGTTTTCTGTTTGTCTTAATAGTTTCCACAGTTTTCCTTTTTTAAAGTAAAAAACATTATCGTGTGGTGTAAACACTATAACTAAACTGACTGCATAACTAAAGAACATTATTCTTTATTTGATTAAAACTGACACTTGCTTGTCAAAGAGTCTAGAGCAAAGCTGGACACGGTTCAATTAATGAGATCACTATACTACAATAATTAGACTCATGAGCTGCACACATGATTTCAGTGAAGAGACAACTGTGCTTTCAGGTCAAGAGTCCTAACAAGACTGAGTCATACTGAAGAAAAAATCCTACAACAAATGATGAATTGTTGCTGCGCTTCAGTCAAATGACTGGACTCAGTTTAGTAATGTTTTTGTCTCAACAGGCAGGAACTTCACCATTGTCTCACCAATAAAGACAATAAACACAATAAAAGTAAAACACAGCAAACTTTTAGAAATGTTTTCCAAATATAATAATTATTTTTATTATTCTTTTAAAGTTGAGAAATAAAAATACCACAAACACATTTTGACACAACTTCACAAATGTGAGTTACTTACTCTTCTTCCAACTGTAGATCTGACTACAACTATTTTCAATGTCAATTAAATTATGGATTAGTCTCTCCAATAATCGATTAATCAGATTGTCTGTCTTGAAGTAACATCTCAAACGTTTAATTTGCAGCCACATACTTTAAATTATAAAGAACCAGCAAAACCTAATATTTTGGCTTGATCATTGATTCATCAACTATCAAAAGATGCTGGTTATTAATTTCCTGTCCACAGATTAATTGATGAAGTGTTTCAGTACAAGGTCACAAATAAAGCTCCGAACACATTTAAACGCATCACTCTGAGGTTTGTGACATTTACTTGTTTGTTTGGTTAAAATGCGACAAATAAAGAGTCAGTTATGACATAGTTTAAAGTTTAAAATCGGAAAACCATGTTAAAGAGACACATGTCGACCAAACACATACAAACACAGGAAACACATCCAGCATCCTGTCAAGTCACAAGATAGATTAGTTACACAAGCTTGAGCCAAAGTGGCGCATTAAGTACAAAACTTACATCTTAAGTTGAACATTGATGTCCAGGTCACAGCTGTAAACATAGTTGAATTTATCAGTTTCCATCTTCCGACGGGAAAACACTGAATTCCGAGCAAAAACCAGACGACTTCAACATGAAATCCCGGACGGTTATATGAGACTTTGCGACAAGGCCTCGACTCAGGACAACAACAGTCCTCAGAACCCGGTTTAAACTGCTGCTCACACGGAAAATGACCTCATCAGTCTGTACACAAGTGTAAAAAGATCACTTTGACTCCCTGAATTCACGGTAAAGACATTATTTTCACGGCTGTCTCACCGGACATGATTTGATGTTTTTGATGGCTGCACAACAACACAGCATCAACTGAAATCTACAGCCAGGCCAAAAAAGCCGAGTGTCGATGCAGGGGATGGACGAATCAGAGCGGGCGATCGTTGTAGCGTGTGTCGATTTGTCGAGTCTGATGAGACCAATGAGGAAGTAGAGAGGAGGCGGGGTTTACAGCCGTTTATTATTAAAGGGACAATCAATAGTTTAATGTTGACAAAGGCAATTAAAATTATATATGAATATTTTACTATAATACATTTTTTTACTATTAGGAATAATATCTGTGGTAAGTGAGTTTTAGAATTTAATTAAGCTTTAAATTTTTTTTCCAACAGTGTTTAGTAATGGAGATGTTTCTGTTCTCATGAAAGTGCGATGGATGAAAAAAAAGTGCTGAACTCTTATGTCAACAGATCCATCTTGAAAGCTCTGGAAAAAGTTAGTAAGTAGACCTTAAGTTTCTGATCATGATGTAGAGTTTTTGTAAATTTTATAAACATCTTTTCTATATCCATATTCCTTTTGCCTACATAACTGATTAAACATTTTAATCAATTCAATTTAAAGCAGCACCTCCTCCATGTATAATATATAATTTTCTGTACATTTTCAGATTTTAAGTATTTTGATTATCATTCTTGGGAAGTAAATTAACATGCAGGCACATAAATATATAATATAAATGTAAACATTAAGGATAAACAAAGAAAAGAAAATTCTTTACTTCTTTTTTATGTTTTGTATATATTGAAGAAGGGATCTATAATTTGGACAGAGCACTATTTTGAAAAATAGAGGCATCATACAGTATAAGAATATAGTGAGACATACAAAACCCTTTGTGGCAGAAAGGTAAGGCCACAGGCCAACCCTTTCTCCTCCTGAAAGGAAAGGGAGGGTGGAGGAAGGAGTGAGAGAGAAAAAAAAAACCCCAGGTGAGTGCATAAATGAGTGGCACCTGTGAGCCGGGGGAAGGGAAGAAAAAAGACTGACACAAAGCAGTAAGGAGGCGACCAGAGAGGAGCGAGAGTGGAACAAAGAGAAAATATCCAGGTTATTCAAATCCGCCTGCAAATTCTTAAAAATAAATGAATATTGTAAAAAGAAGAGTGCAGAAACGGAGAAAGGAGAAAAATCAGCTGGATTCCTCGGAGGACCTTGAAAACCTTGGCCTAAGAAGTGGTGATAATCCCAGGAGCCTGTTGGAGGAAGAAAGTTGCCAGAGAGCCATCCCCCACAGACTTGGAGCCCATCTTGGCCTGGGTTGGAGAACAATTCCTCACACAGTTAAGTACTGACCATCACTCTCCAAGCTTCACCTGAGCCCCCTTTAACCCCAAAACTGCTCCTCAATCCTTTTTTCCTCTATCTTCCCCCCAGCCCTGCTTCCCCCATACACCCACACACATTTACATCCCTGGACTTGAACTGGAATAAAACACACACTCACACACACACTCACCTACACCTACACCCACACCCACACCCCTCCACACCTGTTTATTCATCCACACACCTCTACACCTGCGAAGCTGGACTTGAACTGGACTAACCCACACACACTCTCACATATATACATACACACACACTCACATTCACACACTCTCATCCCTCCACCCTTTCATCTTTTTTGGACTTGGTAACTTCCTTTTTTGGTGTTGTATTTTCATGTTTTTTTTGTTACATGAATGAACTGTGATATTTTTGTTTAATATCTATTTTGTTGAATTTATTGTGTAATCAAAACTTCATGGGAAGAAATTGATTTTTAGTTTATGTGAGTTATCATAACGTGCTGCTTATTTTTGCAGTGACATAGATCTGATTTTCATACTTAATGGTATTTGATTTATTGATTGATTTATAATTAAACTAATTTCTCTTTATGTTAATTTCTCCTGAGAATTTTTTTGTAGGTAGGATTAATAGCTGGCCTGGTTAATTTCTGGAGTTGTATGCACACTTAAAAAATTAAAAAATTAATAAAAATTCGACAGGATTGAAATTTTGCTTTTTATTGGTCTCTCACCTGTCTGGCGCCCAACTACGAGTGTGCATAACTCTTTTGAGCCCCTACGCTACACCTTTTCTCCACTAAAATGAGTGTAAGTGTCATTAAATTGATGAACATTTTAAGTCATGTGAAACTATGGGCTCATGAAATTTGTACATATGTTGTATGTATGTTTAGGATTCTTTGCAGAGACAGAAATATGTTCATGATATCAAAGAAAGACGTTTTTACAGGATGGGTGTTCTAACCTTTTAGGGTAGAGTTTGTCTACATGGAAGATATTTACTATAAAAAAAGTCCCAACCAAACAGCCCTCTTATTAAAGACATAAAATATGACGACAGCCCCTTTAACTTTTGCGAAATTAAAACACACTTATCACCAATTAAGTGCACATCCGTGAAGGGCAACAGGCGTGTGACAGGAAAATCCTCATCCTTAGTTTTGAGGTCCTCCCTTTTCATCAACACTGACGACAACATGGTGTGAACTCATCCTCCGTGTATTGTACAGAGGAGGTCAGCACCACCCAAGTTGAACTTATGGAAGAACATCTGCCATTTACTTCCATCCTCTGAAACAGCATCTAAATCAAATGAACTAAAGGAGGAAACTGACCTCTGAAATGCTCAAACCATCTCTGCTATCAGGTGTTACTATTTATTCTTACCTGTATATTGCTCATTAATGACAACAGTATTTGAACTGCAACAAGTCTTCATAGAAACAATGTCGAGTTTGAAGAAAGGCAACTGTGAGTCATGTGAAGAAGAAGCACCCCTGACTGATGAGGGAGACCTATCAACACTCTCTGACTACTGTGGGGTATCAGAGAAGAGGCACGTAAAACACCACGTTACAAGGCCCCGGGGCCTCCTGTGGGACGCTTGAGAAGATTTTTCCTATGATCTCGCACATCAAGCTTCAGATAGAAAAGAAGTGGAAGAACATGAGCTAATGTTTTGTTGGCCCAGGCAGCGCTGCACTGTCAGGTCAGATCACATTTTATATTTTTGACATTTTTTTTTTTTTTTTTCAGGGATGAACTTGTGAGAACAAAGATTGCATAGAAACACAAATAACATACTGTCAACTGGAGCCTAATGGATAATTTTGTGGCTCAGACCATTTTCATACTCATCAAACCATTCAGTGACTCCTTGTGTCCCATTGTAATTAGTTCACACGAGGTAGCAGGAATATAAGGGATTGGACCCAAAATGCAGACAAATGTAATGAAATTTAATTCCCACAAAAATCAAAAGACTTACAGGATGGTTTGGTAGGCAACGGTCAAAACCAAAGATGGCAGTCCAAACAGGCAAAACAAATCCAGGTGGGAACAGGCAAGAATCTTAAGTTCACAAACAGGTGAGGCAAAAAGTTCAAAACACAAGGAGAACACTGGGAAGGGCTTAACACTAGGTACAAAGACAAACTGGCAAAGGGTCAAAGAGTGACAAGAACACACACTAAATGCATCAGGAGGGAAGGATCACAGGTGAAAACAATCAGAAAACACCAAGGCAAGAAGTAAAGACAAGTTAAAACACCTGAAGAAATATTCTTTCAAAATAAAATAGGAAATAACTAAACAAAAAAACCCAAACCATGACAGTGCCCTGTATGGAAACATCTGAATATGATTCTCCACTAAGTTATTAAATGTTTTTCTTCAATTTGTCTCCTGTGTGAATGTAATGACAGACTTTATGTAGATATATTTATTTTAGTGTTATCATAGATCAGTATTTATTCATGTGTTTTACATGTGCAGTAGTCACATCTTTAGTATCTGGACCCGGCTGACAAAACCATATGAGAGCTTCCATCCCATCCCTCTTTCTCTCTAACTTCCTCCTACTCTCCTTGGACGTCACCTCTCTCTCCCCCTTGCCCTCCATCTCACCTCTCTCCTACCCTTCCCAGTCTTAGTCACCGCACTGGATGTGTCATTGTTTCTATCACTTTAGAGGTTCATGCCCGCTGAAGCGCAGCGAGGTGATCTCCAGAGTGTCCAAAACAGTGCCAAGATACAAGATTGCCTCCCTCCCTCTCCACACAAACCACCACCTCCTCATTCCCCAACGGATGGCACCGCTGACACCTTCTTCAGCCAGGCCTGTGGTCCACATGACGGTGCTGACCCCACCTCCACGCCGCGGTCATAAAGCCTCAGGATGTATAAATAAGGGAGCAAAGAGAGAAGAGGAACCAGAGGCCGACCAGACCAGATGAAGATGGAGCTCACAGGGGTTCACTTTGTGCTTGCTGGGTTTCTTCTGTGGACCAGTGGAGGATCTGCTGCTCCCATGGAGTGCCACTTCAACTCCAGAGGTGAGATGCTTTGAAATCTTATCTGGACTTAAGATATAAAATATATATCTACATTCAAAAACACATTTCTAAGTTCATTTTTGGCTGCCATGTGTTGTTCCAGGACTGTGTGTGTTCGAGGGGAGGCACTACTCGCTGGGTGAAACCTGGATGGACGACGCTTGTATGCAGTGCACCTGTCTGCACCCTGTCGGCGTCGGTTGCTGTGAGACGTGAGTACACAAAGAAACCTGTGTGGTTTGGTGTCCAGATGCCCACAGTTACTGTACCGCAGCTGGTTTCAGATGGACTGAACAAAGTCGTGAATGTGCAAGAGAAGTGCTTTTTTAAGAGTGCTTGAAAAATGATTCTCCTTTACCTTGATAACTGTCCAGGGTGCATCGGCCGGTGGATTTCCCTGCGTGGTGTGAGGTGCGGGTGGAGCCTGTGACCTGCAAAGTGTCCCTGGTCCAGACGGCCGACCCCCGCCTGCCCTGCTCCCCAGGTGAGGAAATTAAGGACCCAAGCCACGGATTGCTTCAGCTGCAGCAACAGCTCGATGGGTAGAAAACTGCTCAGACCAGCGACTACCTGTTCAGTCTTTTTGCCTGTGAATCCAATACTCACTTAAATATCACTAACCATTTTATACACATTCTGTACTAATATAAAACTTTAACAGCATCTGTACTTTTTGTATCATCAGTGAAGGAAATGTGAACTGAGTCTGTGAAAATATATTTAAGTAAAACTGCAGCTAAATTTTTGAGAACCAAATGATCAAATTTAAAAAACGTAGGTATCAGTCTCGATGAAATTTCATTCAGCATATGTTTGATATTAGTTATTATAGTACGCTGCTTGTCTGATCATGGTTGATATGAGCTACATACTAAAAGAAGAAGCTGCTCAACTTTATTTTAATACAGACCGTTTTGAGTTTTGCATGCTAAAGGTCCTGCACATCTGGACATTTTTGGGGAAATTTATATTAAGCCAATTAGCGTCTCTTTTAATAATGCAATAATTACTTATTGTAAATATAAGCACAGATATATACGTACATTAATATATGTAACTATTTCTTTTGAATTTGACCTGTTCTCTGCTGTAACTCATTTACCCTCCAAATAAAATTCTTATTTACGAAGAAAAGATGTTGAATTTTGTGAAGTAATGAATGGCTTTATCACATGTAATCTATCAAATTTAAATCACGCTTTTAATTTGTCTCTTACAGTATTTACATCTCAATACAGGCTTCGCTCAAGCTGAAAGAAAAAAAACACAGAAAAAAAGTTAAAACAGTAAAAATATTTTGAGTAAGAAAAAGGTTTTTCATAAAATGAGGTGTGCGAGTAAATAAAATGAAATACAGAAATGCACAGCATCCACAGAGAGAGTTGCACTTCATGAGGTCAATGAGGTCCAAAAAGGAAAGATGCATTTGAAGTTAAGATGCACATGAAAAAGGCAAAACATAGGTTGCATACTTTACATATAGAATCCATCACTGGCTCTGCATGTACATCAAAAATAACAAGAAAAAAATACTCCTTTCTTCCTGAAATGTGCATCTCTGCTAACATTTCTTAACTGGAAAGAAAGAAGAAAAAAAAAGTGTCCCACACACACAGGAGAATGCAAACATCTGTCGATACTAATAACTCCTGATGCTCTCACATACACAACAGTCAAATGTTAATGCTGTTGGTCCCTGTAAAGTGGGACATGTAGGATGCCAAGGCCGGGTTGGTGGGCAGGACTTTGATTGGTAGATCCCAGCTGAAGGTATCCACGTCGACATGCTCCGCCCCGCTCCAAACTGTGACCTCTGATTGGTTCTGCAGAACTGTGGGTGGTTCCATGGGCTCCCGGGCAGTGACGAATTCAAAGTGCAGGCGCCATCTCAGGATCACTGTACAGACAGAGTTAAAGTTTTAGTTGTTAAGTTGATGTGGGATAAATAACAGTTTGAGTTCATCCTTCATGTTGTGGAGTTAGAAAGGAACTTGATACTCAGGAGAGCATCTGACACATACACTCATTAAAAAGGCATTAATATGGGCCTAAAGAACCTTGTAAAACTCAAAACAAATAGAATTGTTCACACCTTTAATAGTCGAGTTCTTTCTGGAGATAAATTAACTCCCTGCATCTTTGAAAATGACATGTTTATTTCACAGGAGGTTTGAGTCTGACACGGGGGTCCTCAGACAAAAAGTGAATCCAATTCTTACATTTAAAGTGCAGCATTAGCTGTTAGCAGTTCTTGTTTGCAATATCACTTGTGCCATCACATTTGACAGAGACAGAGGTGTTTCAGCCTCCTGGTGACTCACCTATGTCTGTGCTGAACCCTGGTGTGACATTGAGGGGGATGGGGAGAGAGAAGTGGCTGGAGGCGGTGTGGAGGCAGGACTCCAGGTGTCGTCCATGTCCAGTCACACTGACGGCCTGCCCGGGACGCCGCTGGTATTGCTGCTGGATCTCCTCCTCACTCTGAAGGCTCACTGAATACTGGAAAACATATACACAGGTAGGATATTATAATTTACACACCAATTACGTAGGAAAAACTAATGTTGCACAAATACAACAGCACACCTGCAAGCAGGGAATTTCTCCCTCTGAGAAGTTGAATGTGCCTATGATGTCCTCCCCGAGTCTGTAAACAGTCTTGAAGATGCAGAACTTTGCCACTTTCCCACGCATATTGGTGATATTAAACATGTCTGGACAAAACAAAGGAACACAAGTTAAATGTGGACATCCAAAAAAACATCCAGAAAATATATTTCAGAAAAGAATACTAAAAGAAGATTACCAATATTCTACAACGGAATACAGTTCCGAATGCAGTTATATTTCATACTGTAAGTTTTTTAGTACGTATTCATATGATATGTTTACATGTCAAATCTAGGTTGAAATTTGCTGCTCTGCTGGTTAACAGACACGCCTATTAATGACATGGTGCTTTAACCTATAGCAAAGTGCAGAGAGACAGAGAATTGGACTCACGGGGGCAGCGCCTTGAGGTGGTGACCATCAGCATGTCAAGTGCTCTCTCCAAAGGCCGAGCATCCCTGCGGCTCGCTTCCTCTTCCTCCAGGAATGGGTTGGAGGGAGAGACCTCCTCATCCTGGGGAAATGGAGGCTCTGGCATGCCTACAGGTCACATAGGAAAATGTCAAGATTTCACAGCATGATAGAAGTCAAAAACATGATTTTTTTTTCGCAACTCTATTTTTTAAGTAAGGCATGAATCTGTTCTTACTTCCACAGACCAAAGAGAACGGTACATCAAAAAATAAACTGGTCTGAAGCAAAATCCATCTCACCTTGCAGAACCAGCACTCTGAAGGGAACTCTGAGTAGTTTGATGGGAGAGTTGACTCTCTGGCAGCCGATGGTCAGTTTGTAGACGTACTTCACCGCCTGACCACGGAAACTAGGAGGACCATCTATGGGTACGATCTCACTGTAAGAATCTGTGGGAGAGTGAGTAAACATGTCAGACTGTTTGGGTCACAAACAGAAACAAATATACTAATAATAAACATTCCATGATCATTATGAGCAATGATGGCAGTTAATTTTTCATACTTTTAGACACTTATGGATGTTTTTTTTTTTTACACATACAGGTTTTGCTCTCCCCGGGGTCAAGGCGCAGGTCACAGAATAATATCTTGGGTGGTGTGTCCAGCACACACTGGCCTCGCTCTCCTGTAGAAGAAAGGAATTAGTGTTGAGGCGATGTGAAATGCACATTACACATAAAGCAATAATATCTTAAATCTTTGACTGAAAACATGTTAGTGCAGTGTGGTTCAGTTTGTTTATTTAAAACTATATAAAAGTTCATGCAAATGTACTTCTATGAGTCTTTCTATATACAGGTAGTGATTGTAAATTTCCCCACTGTGTGACGAATAAAGGTATATCTAATCTTATCTTTCACTTCTGCTTATCTCAAGTTCCATCTTTTCCTCCCCACCACTAACCTCTGCTTGGAATGAGCACCGTGTCGCTCTCAGCCTGGACGTCCTGTTTGTTGCCCTGGGCCGGCAGGGCCACTCTGGTCTCACTGGCATGAAACTGGCAGTGGATCTGGGCACTGGCCCATGCCAGCATCTCACTGGGACAGAGTCCGAAAACAAGAGTTACAAAAGGGCATTTACAGAGAGATTGGTTAAATGAATGATTTAAGTGTCCTACATACCCCAGTCCATATGGGGCCACAAGATTCAACATTTAAGATGATTGTTTAAAAATAATGATGTACAAACCCACAATTTAAGAGTCAACCTCCTTGTCTTCTATTCAAATAATATTTAATAAATGGGTCTGTGGACTAATCTTTGCCAATGTGAATGCATTTTCTTAGTTTCCAATTTCCTGTCAAATAGTTTGAATAGTTTTGTTTAGACATATCTACAGTACTCTACAGATTCACAGACAGAAGATGGCATCGTCATGTGTGTTCTTGTCTGTTAGGAATGAAGCTGAATCCTACCTGCTGGCTGAGGTGGACAGGTGTGACATGGGGTTGGTGAATGTTATGAGACACTCCATGAGCTCCCCGGCGAGAAACACGGGGCCTCGGGCCATGGAGGCCACCACCTCGATCATCTGCAACGATACCAACCAACAACGCTACGTTACCAAACTTAACATCCGATCACTAACATGGAGAACAAAATGCACTCTAGTTAAAATACTTCCAGCCACACAATACTGCAGTTGTGTATAAATACACCGCTAACGTTATAAGCTAACCAGACTGCAGACAGAAGTTAACTTGTTTGGTCCTGCTTGCTAATGGCTGCTGTTTTACGGATCATTTAAACACATACCTTGGCCTCAAACGATTCTGCAGCAAGACAGCGACGTTGTCTTATCCCGAGGTGGATCTAAATTTACTTCTCAAATAAAACAGTATGAAAGTTTCCTGTCTTTCCAGAAGAACTGGGCATAGCTTATCAAGTTAGCATCCCAGCTACAGTAAACAAGTATTATCTGTAGAACAGATCCGCTGCTGCACGACCAACCACGAACCAAAGGAAAACAAAACTCTTGAAGAATAAAAATAAATATCAGGAAACATATATTTTATTTAAGTATATGATCGGTTTAATGTCCGAGTTGTGTTTCAAATTAAATTTAACGTGCTTTAAAGAATAAAACACTGGTGGAGAATCTCTGAGATGTTTTTGGTCGGCCATTAAAAAAGATGTCACATGGTACAGGAAACGCGAGGTGGGCTGTTGCTATGGTAACTGATAGGGAGACATTTAGTCAATATTTACAAATAAATATAATCATAGTAATATTTTTGTCTATCAACAGCTACACATTCAACATAATTCATTTTATAACGTTTATTAAATTGTATATTTATTTAAATGTGTCGATCCATCTCAACTGGAGAGACAATTAATAAATGAGATAAACATAATCCCCCCCTTTGTACTCAAAATGGTACAGGCTAAGCACCGACTCTTCAGCTTTGTATGTTTTGTCTCCCGGAAAAAGGCTTGTCAGGCGCCTTTTACTTCCAAGCCGTCTGCAGTTTTTGACTCCATCATACTCTAACACAATGAACCATTTTTTGATTTATAATTTAAATTAAAATGAATGACGTCGGTTGAGGTTTGGATTGGCAAATCTTGTAAAAGAAGGCGGTAACCGTGGGCAGCCTGAGAGAAGGTGTTACCTGAAAGACACACTTGAGGGTGAATGTGCGCAAATGACTGATCAATGTAAAACATTTGCATATGGAGCGCCGTGTTAGCAGAAGCTACAGGACATAGGTCGGCTCGGAACTGCTGTTTCTCCGGTATTTAAACAATAATAATCTCCTCTCTGCTGCTGCTAATAGCGAGTTAGCTTAAACTGTTAGCTGCTGCTAGTTGGCTTTAAAACAAATGGGTGGTTTGGCTAACGATGCATGATTAAATATTGAGGTGATATAATGTTTATTTACTGAGATGCTCGCTTGTTGTCGGCCCTCCTGTTTGTGCACCAGGTAAAGGTGATCATGACTTTTTAATCATGTCTTTCTTGTCCCGTTTGATCTCTTCACAGACTGACATCCTCAGTACTTCCTGCTGCTGTCATCCATTCATCCAGCCACAGCTGCTGACAGCACATCCGGACTCCATGCAGAGGGGGTCCAACAGGGTCATTTCTGAAACCAGGAGGGTGATGGTGAAGCAAACTGCTGCAGCCCCCAAGGATCCAAGCATCCTGAGCTGTAGAGCCTAAATGCTCATGTGCACAGTAATAGTCTTATAATGGCTCTGGGACCTCCAACCTGAAAGAGCAATTATTTAACAGCCAGTCCCTGTCCCACAGGTATTCAGAGCTTGACACCTGAGAACTGGTTTACAGCACAGGTATGACTCCTTGCAGCTGACTGATCCACTTACAGATCTATAGGGCCACATGTAGCTCTCTCCTCCTCAGTGAAGGCACAATAAGCTGACTCTGTTGACAAAAGGTGGCGTTCACTCCCTGTTTGTGATCACAAGTTTTCTTGCTTCCATTCCCTACTATAAGCTCCCCATTGCTGGGTATCCTGCTAAAATGACTACAGAGTGGGGTGAGAAATCCACGGCCGACCTCATGAGTAGGTATGTCTCCAAGGAAATGGGATATGGTGTGCCCAAGGAGGGTTGGCGTATCTGCCTGGCGCATGAGTTCAAGGAGAAGAGGAAGCCTTTTCAAGCAAAAGATGTCTCTCTGTCCAACGTCTTGGAGCATGTGGGCCTTGGAATCAGGTGAGACATTCTGACTCTCCATTCAGTGCACAATAAGCTGCAAATGCATTCTGTTTACATAGAGTAGACTGAGCAGAGACACTATGATTACTAGTAAATTGCTTTTTTTATGTTGCACACTCAACATGCACCCTGGAGATTTACTCCCCTGTTGACACCAGCTGTCATCAGTTGACACCTCCTTATGTCTTTACCATTTTAACCCATGTCCATGTTTCCAAGGTGCAGCACCTGGGGAGGTGTGAATTGCAACCCTGCCTTGAAAGTTATCATATTGAGTTTTCCACACTCTCCACATTGAGGCAGTTTCATTTGCAGTTAATACATTTCAGCATTCATCACAGCAGTAACCCAGTAACAAGCATTAAACAGTATTAAAGCACTTAATTCTTCTGTGCATTATAACAGTGGCTTATTCCCTTTGTCCATTTCTCTCAGCAATGGCTAAATCAATAAGTGGGTTGCTGTGTGTTTTCGTCTTTGTCTCTGTGAGAGAGAGGAGGAGCACCTTAATCAACTGATGGGGTGAAAGGTTCCTTTTGTGAAATGCTCTCTTCTTTGTTTAGTCTATTCAAGTGCAGCTCAACGGTTGTTGATGGTGTTTCTTGCTCATGGTTTTGCTTTTGTATTTTCATGCCAGCAAATTAGACCAAGCAATAAATCTTCTGTTAAATCGAAAGAGTGTAGGCAGGAAGTTTATGATACCAGGATCTGCCTGTTTGTTAAGTTGCCTGTGAATACGGCTTCAAATCATTCCAGCTGAATTGTCACCCTGCAGCTACAGAGAAAAAAAATCTAGGCCAGATCTCAACATCTGTTGATCCGGTCATGTTTGTTTTCCCAACAACCTGCTGACATCTGAGACGCAGAGTAATACATTGTGTAGCTTTAGTGGATTGTGGAGGCGCACAGCCAGCAACACTTTCTCTCAGTTACAATTTCAATCCTGAGAACATGACCTGACTGTCATCATCCATCTGTCTGTCATCAGGTCTGCTATTTAGTAATTTGAACTGAATGTGTTTCTTCTGATGATGGCCTGTGTAATTACAAATAAATAACTACTTTGACTGAATAACTTAAGCTTTTATATACTTTTCTCCTCATCCAAATCCTCACTATTACCGCCTCTGCTTTCTTACGTTGTGACACCTGCAGTGCAATGTAACAACACAGACATTTAAACTCAATACGACTTGTAATTTCGTTATAGTTGTGAGCAACCAGCAGTGAGCTGTGTTATTTCTGTGTTGCCTGACATAGTGCTGCTCTGTGTCCAACAAGGTCCTTGAAAATAGTTGAAGCCGTTAAGGTTAACCCACAAACTTGCTTCACTTTTCAGAAACCTGTTGCAATGTTGCTGTAAAGCAAACACACTGCACTCACAACTCAGGCCATTGCCATTTCTCTTCCTGGGTGTGTCTCAGTCAGCTTTATCACTCATGCAACCACTGTTGAGTAGGAGCTGCTGAGGAGGAGGTTGTCTCAAAAATGTATTATTTAACCCAGGTAGAGCCACACCTGCAGCTCTTCATCATTTGTGTGAGAGGTGATGCAATGTAGGATTTACATAATAATGGAAAAATCTTTAATCACCATCAGTGAAAGGCTTGTCTGTGCAAGTAACCACTGTACAGGTGAAAGGGTTCTATACTGTGAGAAAAAAATACAGAATACTGTAAAGTATCTGGGCTTTTTGTACTTTATACTGACCTAAAGCAAACAAGCTAACTGTGGAACATTCAATTCATGCAGTATATTATCAGCTTAATAAGGTAAATTTAAAACCAGATTTGAAACCTCATTTTCAGCCTTATTCTACTTCACCGACATTATAAGTAACAATTGATTCGTTTAGCGCCTAAACCTTCCACTGAGTTTCTGCAAGCCTTTGGATCTCATCAGTGGATCAATGCTTCTACCTAAATCTGCTGAATGGTAAATGTGATTGGATGTCAAATCAGTAAGGTTTGAAAGTTTTTTGCTGTGTGGTAATGTGTTGCCTGTGGTGGCAGGTTAACATACTCGACTCGTATTCCCAGAGCCAGATCAGGGTTAGGGCCATTGTTTGCATTCCAGCTGAGCTGCAGGAACATCGAGATCCTGACAATAGTGTAACATGCCACAGCTTCAAATAACTCGCTTTATCTGATCCTATTCATCTCCTGTTCAGTGGAGCTCTATCGGCCGACCATTGTTGTTTCTCTGGGCTGAACTTCCTGTGAAGTCATTGTTTGAAATACAGTCAGGCACTGCATTGTTGCGCACAGCAATTTTGCAGTTGGACTGGATTTTCCTCACAGCAAGTGGCAACAATATTGATTATGTTGGTCTGCAAACAAAGTCATAATGCTGAGCGCAAAGCTACATCCATCCCTGCAGATACTGTAGAGTTTATGAGCTACATTAAATTGCTATGCCAGTGATTCTTGGGGTCACCATTAATTGTCAGGGAAAAAGAACATGGATGCTTTTTGACACCGCAAATTCCATGTTTGTAATAGGTGTGGCAAACATTTAGACAGTCTTCTACATTCACGAGATGCTTCAGGATCCAGATGGTTTACCACCAGTTAAGCAATTTCCTGAAAACACTCTCATACAAGCAACACAGAAATGTTTTAATTATTTTGAAGCTTGGTTTCCTGCAGTTGAGTTATTTCCCCATTCAATCTGCCTTAGACCACAGAAGGATGAGGTCATAAACATGATCCCTGGTGGGGTAATACTAGAGATGATGGTGGTTCGGTTGTAGCACTGAGCTCCATATTTTTGGCTTGCTTGTTGAGCATTGTCAAATTCAGCGGTTCGAGATTTTTGAGCACCTAACAGGAAAGAGATCAGAAACCGCAGCACCTGCAAAGTACATGCCTGTTCTGTGCTGAACTAATGGCCTGTTTGCTGAAATAAAATCCCTTCAACGGAAAACAGCAGCTTTAAACTTTATTCGGCATATTAGCAGAAAATCTACCATGTCTGAGATCAGAGTTCATAAACAGATTACTGACTCTGACGTTAACTGGGATCTTTTGAGCCTCCAGCCTCAGGCTCCAGGAGCTGTTTGAAGCCCTTTGTAACATAGCCTAATTAATATTTTACTCTACAACGCTGGCGTGATGGCGAGTGCTGCACATACTCACACTAATATCACTCAGATAAAGTCGAGCTGCCACTTTGACTTCATTCCCCTCATTTTACAAGTGCGTCCTTCATGCAGTTGCACAATTCCCTCTTTTCTCTCTGCCTTGGTGTGAGTGTGTGTGAGTGCAAATTGTCCACTGTTGTTTGCAACTTTGGCTCAGAGTGCTAAAGGCTTGAAAACAGCTGCAGCTGCCTTTTAAATAAGCAAGGAGAAAAAGCTTGTTGACTAACTACACATATGCTTGTGATGGTTAATTGCAAACATCCCCATTCATAACCTTCTAACACGTGACTATAATTAGAGTGGATGCTGCCTTCACATGTTCTGAACTGTGTTTTAACTGTGCTTCTACATACTTTATATGTGTTCTTTCAGGTATTTAAAATGGTGGTACAAGAAGACCCAAGTGGAAAAGAAAGCTCCATTCATTGACATGTTTGGTGCACAACCCTTGCGTCAAATATACGGTGAGTTCAGGTCTATCTTGTGACAGACTATGCTCAAGTTTCATGCTGAATGGCTGAATTTGAGAGGAGCAAGTGGTCTAAAGCAACCCGTTTTATCAGTATGTTGCAGTGTATATGTAATATTAACAATAATATATATATAATAAATAATATAATAGTAACATAATATACTATCATGCAAGATTATCAGTGCCCCCAGGGTGAAAAAACAGACTTTGTTTCTGTTGACACCATTACTCTAATTGCAGGTGCTCCACTCGGCGGCATTGGAGGAGGTACCATCACGAGAGGTTGGAGGGGGGAATTCTGCAGATGGCAACTTAAACCTGGGATGTACCACTACAAAACTGTCACGGCAAACCAGGTATATAAGATGTTAAGTAGGTTGAGACTTGTGTGAAAGCATGCTTCATCATAAAGAATGACTTGGCTAAAGGATATTCATCTGACTTTGTGTAAGGTGGTACCCTGACAGCCGGCACTGATTTGAATCTCAGCAAACAAAGTCCAACAATTACTCCTGCACCCTGTTAAGTCACTTATCTCTAGGTTTCTATGGGGCTGGTTTAGTCATAAAAACTTCAAGGAGAGAAGATGTTTTCTTGTTCTGATAATAACTAACCTGACCTAATACCTAATCTCATAAATTGCACATAAATAAAGGATAATCTATAACAGTGAAATTCACTGTGTTCACATGTCACCTTTCTTTTTCTTAGTTCACGGTGTGTTTGCGTCGTGGGGGACAAACAGTTTACCAGCAGGTTCTGTCTGTAGAGCGTCCTCCCACACTGCAAGGCTGGAACTGGGGCTATTGTGGAGAGTATGCCTTCTATCACGCCTTGTACCCTCGCGCCTGGACCGTCTACCACCTGCCGGGACAGAATGTCACCTTAACCTGCAGACAGATTTCCCCAGTCATCCCACATGACTACCAGGTAACTGAGGCATCCCTGGATTTCATACAAACCTACAGAGTTAAGTTACTTTTGTCAGAACTTCACAGTTGCAGGAGGCTTTCAATAATCTTGAAAGTTTGTGGATTTGATAATGGACACATTTTAGATGGTGTGTGTCTCCTTTCTGTCAGGACTCTAGTCTCCCAGTGGCAGTATTTGTGTGGGACATAGAAAATAAGAATGACTACGCTCTGGATGTATCCATCATGTTCACTATGGTCAATGGATCAGGACACAAGGACGACAAGAGCGGGGGACACTGGAATGAACCATTCCACCTGGAGAAGGAGGGGGAGGCGGTGTCTGGGGTCCTGCTACATCATTGTACTTCAGTGAACCCTTACACTCTGAGCATTGCAGCCCGAGAACAGGTTTGATTTTCAAGGTTATAATTTTAGTGCCATTAAGGTTTTTGTAGTAGGTTGTAAGTAGCTGCACAAAAAGTTCCCAGGATTTGCAACAATAGTTTCTATTATCTGGAAGTGGATTTCTAATAATCAGCTGGTTGTGAAATGTTCGCTGTTAATGAGCCTTTCAGATTTCCCAAGAGGGTCTGTTTGCACATTTTTACAGCCTGACAGGGAGGTCAGTCACCAGACAGCCTTCAGTCCAAAGGGAACCTGCAGCAGCCTGTGGAGTGACCTCATCACTGACGGACGGCTGGACTCTCCTACAGGTCAGTGCCAAAAACACCACACAATTGAACACTTGTCTGGCGTTACTCAACACGATGCAGTCATGTAAAAAGAAGTGGAAAGAAAAAGTAGAATTAAATAAATTGTTGGACAGTAAAACACCCATAATAGCAATAAACCTTGTTTGCAGATAAAACAAAATGTGTAAAGAAAAAAAACCCCAAACAACTCGTAGATCATTTCTGAGCATGATGATCTTTGGCCTTATAGATTTCAGAGCTAACAGAATTTTGTCAGTTCACCTCAGTGTGTTGATGAATAAAGACATAAAGGCTTATGAGCAAGGCCGAACCACTCCATGCTTTAAAAGTAAAAAGTACAGTATTTAATACCCTGCACTTTCCATCCTCTCTCTCTCTTACCTCTGCAGGATCCAGCCCACCGACGTCTAAAGGAGAGAAGGTGGCGGCAGCGTTGGCTGTGGGCTGCTCGGTGCAGGCTCAGAGCCGTAACACCCTGGAGTTCTGCCTGGCCTGGGACATGCCCATTATCACCTTCGGCTCTCGGGAGAGGGAACACAAGAGGTAGGTCAAACACAAAAGGAAAAGCATACAGTATGTTGTTCCCTTTTGGCATTATGTGCTCCATTGTCACACGTCTGTCATTACAGTCCAAAAAGACCACACTGGTGTTGTCATGTTAACTGTCTTGGTTGTTTGGGTTGGGTAACCTTTGGTGCAGGGGACACTGCGTTGAGCATAAACAAAGGTTTTGGCTGTCAGTGCTTGTTCCTTTTTTTTGTTATCCCAGTCTCAGATGTGTTTTTGCATTTGTCGCAAATTGTGGCCGAACAATTTTCTTGCATGAATAACTTAAAATGGCCAAAGGCCCCTCTAATTGAAAAAGAAATTCAGAGACCAAACAAATATACTTTGAATGTCATGTCCTATTTCAACTACATTGACTAGTGTCCTTGTGCTGCCGTCATCAGCTTGTGGTTTTTCTGTCTCCAGGAGATACACTCGTTACTTTGGGACCAAAGGGGATGCGTCCCCCTCACTCAGTCACTACGCCCTAACACACTACAGACAGTGGGAGAAAAGCATTGACGACTGGCAAAGACCTATACTACTGGACAGGTTGGTCACAACTCTAAAAGCTCTGGGGGTTAAAAGAGAAATGAACTCGTTTATCTAAAACAAGGATGATGAATTACGATGATCTCAATGCCAATCAATAATGTAGACATCCTGTTTTCCATCTATAAATGCTCATAATTGTTCATCCTGTCATCTTGGCTTGTGCGTTCACTGGTGTGTTGCAGCTCTCTCCCCTCCTGGTATAAGTCAGCTCTGTTTAATGAGTTGTACTTCGTGGCGGATGGAGGGACAGTGTGGACAGAGCTAGCAGAGGACGCCGATGTCAGCGGCGGCATTCGCAGCCAGGACGGGGGGCTGCCTGCTCAGCCTGCTGTTGTCAAGGAGTACGGCCGCTTTGCCTACCTAGAAGGTAAGTGCCGATTGAGGATTTTCTGCTTTGCTCCGTTCTGTTTCCTTGTGAACAGAATATCTTTGGATTCTGGACGGATGTTCAAACGAAACAAGAGTTGTGAAAACACCTTGAACTCTACTTGAGCCCTGCTGTGGTTTGTGTCATAGAACCCCAATTCCAAAAAAAGTCCTTCATGCTAATACTTGCTAAACAAAAACTCATATGCTCGGTCTGTGAGTGTTGTGGTTACACGCCCTTTTTTCAAATTTATAGCACAACATTCATGTGATCAGAACTGAAAATAATCAGACCCTTGTGTATTTATTTTTGATTCTCACTTGCATTTAAAAAACAGAAGTTACCCACAAGAGGAAATCTAAATTAATACACCTTCAGCTACAATACAGACATTAACATAGCCTTAGAAATGATCATACATGTGGTTAGAAATGTTCTGCAAAGATCTGCAAATATTAAATATGTGTTTTGTGATCCATATTAATATACACACTAATATTGTTTCCCAGGTCAGGAGTACAGAATGTACAACACATACGATGTGCACTTCTACGCTTCCTTTGCACTTATCATGCTGTGGCCCAAACTCGCCTTGAGTGTGCAATATGACATTGGTGAGTGAAATCCTGGTGCTTCATCAATTAAGCATGTGTATTTGATAAAAGAACAACACCAGGGCTGAGTTTTACACCACGAGTCTCTTCTCAGCCGGCAGTGTGGTTCAACAGGACCTGTCAGAGAGGCTCCATCTGATGAATGGGCAGTGCTCTCCAGTCAAGACCAAAAATGTGGTGCCTCACGACATCGGAGACCCAGGTTAGAGAAGGACAGTGTCATTAACTACAGCTCTGAGGAAAGTGTTTGATTTGTATCTTTTAGGAAGTCATAGGTTTCAGTTCATTTCTGTGCTCAATGAAAATCAGCTTGCTTGAGCCCGGTAATTTTGAATTGACTCTGTCCCTAGATGATGAGCCATGGCAGAGGGTGAATGCCTACCTCATCCACGACACTGCAGGCTGGAAGGACCTGAATCTGAAGTTTGTCCTGCAGGTCTACAGGGACTTTCATCTCACCCAGGACAGTCAGTACCTGCGGGACATGTGGCCCATCTGCCAGGTAATTGTGCTGCATTTGAGTCATGACATTTGGACATTGTGTCCCATTTGTAGCAGTAACACAAAACCTCACTCAGCTGTCTTATTCTGGTTGGTCTGCTAGGCGGTGATGGAAACAGAGTTGAAGTTCGACCTGGATGGAGATGGACTAATAGAGAACTCGGGATATGCTGACCAGACCTATGATGGTTGGACGGTGACTGGACCAAGGTGAGAGGATTGAAATTGCAGAAAAACGCAGATGAGTGAAAGAATATCGCTTACACTTAGTACACAGGACTCCCTCCTTATATCCCAGTCATTTCCGAGTTGTGATATCATGTAAAAATAATTAAGTGCTATTATGCTCTGTAATACTTTCCAGTCACTACACACACAGGCAACACCTAATACTCTTAAAATATTCATACTCCTGCTACTCTAGCTCTAGCTCCCAGAAAATGTAACCTCTCTATTTTGATTGAATGAAATCTAATCTTCAACATGTAATAAATTGATCACTCCACAAAAGAAAGAAACCACTGTGTGATAATTTACAACTTCAAGTCTGACTTGGATGGCAGAGGGAAGGGATAGAGGGAAATGGAAAAAAGCATGACTTGTGACGTAAAGCAGGAAAAACTGAGTCGTCTATAACTGCAGTGCTTCTCTAAATGTGACCCAAGAGCTGAGGTTGAGTTCAGCCTGTAGCAGGGATGAAAGGCTTTGGCTTCCAAAACCGACAGTTCCTGCAAGACAGTGGACACAGTCAGCTCACAGCAAAGTTCCAAAGCTGGAAAATTAACTTAAGACATCCAAGATTTATAACCTGGCAAGATTTGATGAATAATATTATTTAATTTGCAAATTTTCTGTTACTCAATTAGACTTGCAAATTCAAAGCAACTGAGGATCTTAATACACCACCTAAACAAGTAAAGTAAAAGTCTCATCTGAGGTTTTTATAAAAACAAACAGCTAAATAAGAGTTCAGTATAGCAGGAATATGTTAACTTTTTAAAGACTGAGAACTAGTACCTTTTAGCTTGAAATGCGTTTGTCAATGAAGGGAAACAACAAGGTTACATTTGACTCAAATTCCACTTTGGGTTTTTATGCAATTCGTATTTGCATCTGTGACAAAAGTCACATTATTAAGCTGTTTTCTCTGGTCTCTATTGTTTTATCTGTGTTTTACAGTGCGTACTGTGGTGGGCTGTGGCTGGCGTCCCTGTGTGTGATGTGTAAGATGGCCGGACTGGTGGACAACGAGGAGGCATACGGACATTACAGAGACCTCTTGGACAGGGGCAGCGCTGCTTTTCACAAACTGGTGTGGAACGGTTAGTTCAAAGACCCATTTGTTGTGTTCAGTATGTATATGAGAAGGGTTCACCCAGCTGCAACTTATTTCTACAGCTAAGCTGCTTGAGACTTGAAACGCCTTCCTTTATTTTCTATTTTCCCATTCATTTATAGGCAAATACTACAACTATGACAGCAGTGGGAGAGACCTTTCTAATAGTATCATGTCTGATCAGTGTGCCGGCCACTGGTTTCTGAGAGCGTCCGGGCTGGAAGACTACCAGGCAAGTAATAACATGAGCCCCCCCCTCTTTCTACCCTGAGCAATAAGTCCTGAATCCACAGAGGTACCACAAAGTACCAATCATACTAATCAAGTATATATCATCACATCAACCAAGATACATACTGAGCAGGACATTTTACAGTGTCAAAATCAACTTGTCAGTGCTCTCTGGTGGACAAACTTTGTAAGGGTGACACTGTTTCTAAATGGACTCAAACCTAGTTTTAATTTCTGTTCTGCCCTGTGACCTAACATCTCTTCCTTTCCCTGTGCCAGTCAATAAAGAAATGTTTTCAGATGCGGACACACATCAAACCTTTGTGGTCTCAACATCTCTTCCTCTCTCCCTCCAGGCTTTTCCAAAAGACAAAATCCAGAGCGCACTAAATTCTGTCTTTGACTTGAATGTAATGAGCTTCGCTGGAGGCCAGATGGGGGCAGTTAACGGCATGCGTCCTGAAGGAGTGCCCGACCGCTCCAGCGTCCAGTCGGATGAGGTCTGGATTGGAGTGGTGTATGGACTGGCAGCCACGATGATCCATGAGGTAAGTGTGTGTGTGTGTGTGTTAGATGTTTGAGTGCCAAGACTTAAAAAGAGTTTGACCCACTGTTTTTAAATGACAGTGTGACATTAATTGAAATACCGTGTGACGCCTCTGCGACCGCCTTTTTTCTTCAGGGTATGCCGGAGGAGGGTATGCGCACGGCGGAGGGTTGCTACCGGACTGTGTGGGAGAGACTGGGCATGGCCTTCCAGACTCCTGAAGCCTACTGTGAGAAGGGCATCTACCGCTCTCTGGCGTACATGAGGCCTCTGAGCATCTGGGCCATGCAGCTAGCTTTGAACACTTCACAGAAGGATGAGACCACATCAGGTCAAACTGGAGCCACTGAGGGGGAGCAGGGACAGGATCTGAGAGAAAACCAGAGCTAGGACCTGAGTTACAGCTAGTTCCTCTGAAAACGACCTCCCAACTCTCCTGCAGCCACCTCCCTCATCTGCAGGGCTCCGTTTCATCGGTTATAGACCTTAAATTTGATTCTCTACTGTTTGTTTTGCTCCAAATGGTTTGTAGTTTAAGGTCAGAACTGTGATGGTTAATGCTTGACAAAGTCATTAGCTACTGTAGATTATGATACTGTTAGGTGAGACGTATAAAGCTTTTCAAGAGACTGCAAAAGGTTCCTGTTTTTTTTTAAAGCTGGGAAATGTTGTAATCTTAGGCAGTGTGTATTGCTAATTAAAAATTGACCATGTGTTTTAGCAATATATAGTCTATTTGCACGCATGTACACAAACATGCAAGCACTACATTTCACAATCATGTCAATAATGTTTGCATACTTGGAACAAGTTTATTTGCTAACCTATTTGAGGACTGTTGTATGTTATTACACCAGCCACATGTCGTCATTATTGTCTTTAACAACTGATTAGATCAGAGGGCCTCCGACTGAATCAAACCACACTTGAATGATTTCTCCATCAGATATATAGACAAGAATTTTCTTCTTCTTCCTCCACTTAAATTTGAATGCTGTACTAAGTGATGTAATATGCGATAAGTAGTGTTGGAAATTAAGTTTGAAAAAAAATTGGGTTTTTTTTCTTTTTTTTAAACAGCATTTGGTGCCTTCTCGCATGTTGGCCGATATCTACAGTATCTTCATGTAGTGGCAACATTTATTATGTTTTATAAAATCCTATACTCATGACAATCATGCTGAATAAATGACTGAAGAAGACACAACAGCTGGTTCATTGTGTTAATTGTGAAGTGAAGTGATGAATGTCACTCTTAATCATAAAGTCCTCAAGAATGATGCGATGAAATTCATTTGACACAAACAATCTACAGGGACATCAGAGGTTATTCAGGTTAAAGTTACTTCATCAGGTACAGACAGCTGACTGAATATAATAATGTAGAAACCTAACAAATAGGTGCAAGAATATTTCCTTTCTTGACATTTTGTGCTTTATTCTTTGAATCCCAAATCTTGCAGGATTGAAGTTTATAATATGCAGGATGAAAGCTTTGGTGTTGCCTGTGTGAACTTGTAGTCAAGACACTGACTTGTAAAACTTAATGCAATGCAATTAACTAGTTTGGGTTATATACAAAGATTATCCATATCATATCATATATCATCAAAATACATTCATTTTAATCTGGGATGTTTTGTGTCCATAATAAACAGAAAGAGTGAAAAAACAGGAGCACGGGGAAAATAGCATCAAAACCCTAACTCTAATCAACAAATTGAAAAAAGGCAAAAATAAAACTTTTGCAGAGAAAACTTTACACAATACATGTTTCCATAGAGGGATTCACCTACTGATCCTAATAAACTGAGCCAAGATACCAAACATCACATGGAGAGAAACAAACATTTAAAATATCTGTTTAAGTCTTCATAAAACATTTATTGACATATTCTGACTGAGTTACGATTTATAGTTCACACGTCGTAGGTGACGTCATCAGAAACGCTATGTAACTATTATAAGCCGAACCTTCACACGCTATAGCACAAGTCTCTGTGGCGCAATCGGTTAGCGCGTTCGGCTGTTAACCGAAAGGTTGGTGGTTCGAGCCCACCCAGGGACGAACATATTTTACTTCAGCCTCCATTACGCAACACCGGATGTAAGAGGTTAAACAGTAATTTTGTAAACAACAAGGTTAAATGTTTGAGTGGATGAATCAGAGGAGTGAGGCTGCTAATGTTTTTCGACAGGAGTCATTAAACCTACAGTCATTTGAGTGTGATTCTTTTATCATTTAAACCTAATAGATGCTTCAAATTATCACTAAAAAAAGCAAAGTAAATGAAGTGAAGCACTCAGGTTTTACAGCTGCAGTGATTTGAGGAGATAAAAAGCTCGTCCCTGGGTGGGCTCGAACCACCAACCTTTCGGTTAACAGCCGAACGCGCTAACCGATTGCGCCACAGAGACAAGGTCGCTTCACACAGCGCCGCTCAGCGTTTTTGTCTCTCTCACTGCAGGTCTCGGTCTCTAGGAGAAACATGGAGGTTTGTTGTGATCGTGACGTCCCGTGTTACAGCCCGGCTAGCTCAGTCGGTAGAGCATGAGACTCTTAATCTCAGGGTCGTGGGTTCGAGCCCCACGTTGGGCGCATTACCTTTTCCCATAAAAGCATGATCCCAACCAGGAGGCTCTTCTTCCTCCAATCCACATCTGACTGTAGACTGTCTTTCTTTGTCATTTTTAATTACACACAGCAGGCACACAGTGAAAACAAAACAACTGTGAATGGTTGAAAAATAATAAATGTAGTCTACAGCCAAATGTGATTGACAGGTAGAGGAGCTTCCTGGGTGGGATCATCCTGCCAAAATGCATGCAGTTGTCCTCAAGATGATTCCCATACTATGCCAAGAAAAGAGTCTGATAATCCCCACAAAACAGAAAAAGTAGTGCGCCCAACGTGGGGCTCGAACCCACGACCCTGAGATTAAGAGTCTCATGCTCTACCGACTGAGCTAGCCGGGCTGTGTGAAGCACTGTGATAGATAGCTTTTTATACAAGAGTCCTCTCTCACTGTTTTTTACATACCTTCAGCTTTGTTAAACTATGCCTAGAAAAAGAAAAAGTGCTACATTAAATAATGCCAAGAAAAATGTTTTGTCATGTCAAAAAGGATCTGAAATGAAAAAAGTCATGCTCTGGGTAATAACCACTGTTAGAGCCTAAACACAAAGTTAACGCTAAATAAAGCTCCCATCAAGTTCACGTAATGATCAAAGGGATAAGAAGGCATTTTTTGTTGGAAAACAGGGGTGAGCATATAATTTGAATTTCTTCCATGCTATGCGAACAAAGCGCCACTAGATGTCGCCTTTCCACTACGGTAAAGCACAGAGGGCTTGAGATGGAGACAGAGGCCAAGTGCTGCATTACAACCAGGTTTGAGCTTCACTTCTCAGCCAAACAGAGCAGAGAGAAGCGGCTCAGGTGTCTCTGGTGACTAAAAAGCTTCGAGTATCTTTAAACCATGCTTGAAAAAAACGGGTTGTAGGCAGCACATGAGGAGCAAACCACGTGATCGAATGCGGAAATTGTCCGGTGGAGAAAGTGAAGCGGAGGAAAGAGGCGGAGAGCAGGTTCGGGTCTGCTTGTGTTTGGAGCTGCTGGTGGTTTTAGCTGGACTCCCTGAGCCTAAACAAGACTTCCACAGAGGTTTGGTTTATCTGCACAGTTTGGTGAACGAGTTTCATCTGTGGTGAAGAAAGTGAGGTAAGATTGAAAACCAAAACAAAAGAAATTCACGCCTGACAGTTTGTGTTTACGAGGCAACTTTTGAGGGAAATTGTCAACATCTAGCATCAGTCAGGATGGATATAGATAACATGTAGCTTTAGGTTTATGTTTATGTGACACCAGTTAATAATGTTAATATAATTCATGGTAATTGTGTACTTACACTACAACTTAGCCATTCCTGCTGTGTAAACTGTAGATCAGAGATACTCAACTTTGTTTACCAAAATAAAAGGAGGTCAGAGGTCAGTTAATATTAATAATATTTATCTGATCAAATGAATGAACATTAAAATACCCATAATTCATCTTTCTTTGACATTCTCTATTTTTAAATTAACTGACTTATGAACTAAATTAATCAAGCATTGATACTAAACCTATTATGAGAGATATTTTACTGCATTTTAGTTGTAAATGCTTTGGTTATATTTGAAATAGTTCATACAACATTAAACATAGCTGGAACATCTTCCATCTTATACATAAAGTGCTCATACCAAGAACAGAATGAATAGGATATTTAAACTCTTTTAGTGTGAAATACACATTTATGAGATTCTCATGCCTGTGTAACTTTTGCTCCTCTTCAGCCCTGCATAGTTCACCTCCATCCTGCTACACTTTGCACAACCTGAAAGGCAAAGATCAGCCTTCTCTCAGTTACTAACAGTCTGATTTATCCCATCATACAACACTGGCCTATCTGTCCCTCAGCCCAGACTGATACCAATATAAACAAACCAGGCACCCTGTCTGGTCTGCAGGGCCTCGGTTGAGAATCACTGCTGTTAAGTATTGTTATTGCTCCCGAAGTTGCTTAATGTGTATATTTAGACCTCAGTCACAGCCTTGTTTTGTTGTTTTGTGCTGCGATATTGCTTCATAGATCACTTTTATCTCTTTTTAAATTATTTTGTTGTTGCTGTGGATTCATTTTCTGGTGCAATAAAAAACAATGGTAAAGCGCCATATTCGGGGTTAACGGCGTTGTTAGGCAATGTTAGTTTTACAGTGCATGTTATGTTTTCTGTCACTTCCAGCATGTGCTTGTTTCACATGGAGGAGATTAAATCACCTTCCCGAAATAACAAGCATAAATTCAAAGGAGGAGATGGGTACCTGTTGCTGCTCTTTGTGACATCTGCAATTTTAATTTGTCAACTGTGACAGAGAGCCGAGGGAGAGCTATCGGCTGCAAAGCTCGGTCGGGCTTCAGGATTAAATAAGGTGGTCATGCATGTAGATTAAGATCAGTGCTTACATCCTTGGAAAATTACTGTAGAAGGAACTAGTCAGTACAATGCAGTGGTTAACACATATACAGAAACAACTAAATAAATGATTGAAGCTGTTACCAGTTGTTTTAATTAGGGAACTAACAAGTCACTTATATATACATCTGTATGGTAGAGTATCTTTAACCACACAAACCATCACATTTGTTTTTGGGTCACAGCTGTCCTGGTTGACATTGCCATTCCCTAATTGCAGAGGAAAACTATGCAAAGGTATGAGAGATCTGAGTTCCGCAAGGAAGTTGTTGTGATGATGTTCACAATGGACAACAAGCTGTGTATAGTGGTAATGCTCAAAGAAGATACTATAGCTCTCAGTAATGTATCTGATGCAACAACAATAACCTCAAGAAGTGAGACACCTGTTAGCTTGCAAAGTTTTTGCAAAGCTTCCATCCAATCAGAAACACTTCACGTGTCGCAGTGTTGGTCTTGCAGCTGGAGGCCTACACATTTGAATCTCATCAGTGGTTTTCTAATCATAGCGACCCATTTAGGGGCCCAAAAAGGCACAGATATTTTGTTCTGTTGAAAGTAGATCATCCTCTGATTCCAAACTGTTCTCAGTGGATGTGACACTGTAAGTTTTCTGTCCCACGATGTGACACCCCTCCCTCCTGCGTTGCAGTGAGCAAAGCGAAGACTCTGGTGCTGCATCTTCGTTCACAGCCTTGCTGCATTAAAAGAACGTAGTGCAAACCACAAGTGATTCTCGGGGTCACTGATCTCGCAGATGTGAGTAGTTCCTGTTAGAAAATGTGTAAAAGGAACAATTTAACACAGATACCACCCACTAAAAGGAAGCGTAGAATTCTAAGAACAAGGTCGGACTTTGCACAGTTGGTATTTTTGAACAAGGCCATTTTTAATAATGGTTAATATCGAGAGAGAAAGCATCTTCAATCTTCTTTCAGCTCGTTGCTGGTCGCTTTGGTTCTGAATTGACACAGCTTTTCCTCAAGCTTGTTGAGAAAACTCAGACTGTTTTGATCTCTAAGGAAAAATATCCTTCATGTCCTCAATTGAAGTACAGAGTCAATAAATCTGGTGGTGTGGTGTGTGTGAGGGAATCTTTATTTTCTCTAGTAGAGCTAACAGAGCAAATGCGTCGAAGCAATAAAAACACAAAAAACAGGGAGTTCCAAACCCGTGTGCCAGGTTTGGTATGTTGGGGTTCAGTGCCTAGTGTTGTCCATGCTGCCTGATTGGTTAAGGATGCCTTCAAGCTGATTTTCACATAGCACCAGTTGACATGCTTTTGTACTAATAAAAGCATTAGTTGCTGCCCCAACTCTTGTGATAACTGTGTAAGGATTTAGCAGACTTTCTTGTTTTTTTACTTGCATCACTACTGCAAATACTACTGCTACACTTAGTAGTATTGCACCAGCTACTCTTGACCAATTAAATAGACCTGCCAACTCTCCTTTATGTGCTGCCATGACATTTTTATTATGCACTTTACTGTGTATTTTATTTCCATATCTATATGTAGCACCTCCCAGAGATGTGATGAACGTTTTCCATCTGTGTGACGCCCACAAACAGCAGCTTCGGCCCCCGGCTAATCCTCTTAGACTGTTTAGTTGTTTTCCTTTAATTGAAGTCTCTGTCGGGAGTCGCTGATACTCCTGGCTTCACTCGTCCTGCACAGCTGTGCTCTCAGCTGAAACACAGGCTAACCTGGGGTCATGCATTTCAAAAGAAAAACACCCTGGGAAGCTTACTGTGGCCGGCCATTGTTTCCCTGTTTTTATTTCTGTCTCAGGTACAACCTTCCTCCCTGTCTTCCAGTGCTCTTCAGTTGATCTAATCATCACCTATTGTTTTTTTGTTGCTTTGCCTCTCTCTCTCTGTCTAAATGCTTCTCTCTCATTGTCTCCTTTATCCCTACTTGTTTTGCAGGGTCTTTCTGAGGTCAGACTGCTGAGATGACAAGGCTGTGACAGTGTGTGTCCAAGTGTGTCTGTACTGGACCAATTCCTGTGACATGGCTGCTGCTAAGAAGAGTGAGTTTTTATTATTCTGATGACTGTGATGTGCACCAACTTTTAATACTTAAAGGTACTTCTTGTGGTTCAAATTGCTCCTTTAGTCCAAAACCTTCATTTACTATCATAAATGACAAAGAAAAGTGGCAAATCCTGACATTCATGAAGCTGGAACCATCAAACGTTTGACATTCAAAAGAGATGCCAGTTCATTTTCTTTAGCTCGACTAATTGATTCATTGATGAATTGTCGCAGCTCTGGGCAACAGACTGCAAAATTAATTGCATAGAGTTGTTTGGTAACAGAAAGAAAACCAGCCTCCTTTTCCTAAATCTAGCCTGGAAGCTGGGAAATGATCATAATTCATGTAGCCTGCTGTAGGTGAATTCAACTGCCTTATATTTCCCCTGCTTTGAAAGTTTCTTAGAAGGGTTTGGCTGTTTGGCATTTAACCCTGGTGAAGGAAACAAAACAGAATGACACGATCTTCAGTATAATTTATTGTGATTGAACGCCCCAAATGAACCTTTTCACCAGTAAGACATCCTGGAGGCATTGCAAGGAAGGTTAATCAATTAAATTTAAATTCACCATTGATTCGCTCTTTCAGTTGGGTTTCTTGGGAAAAGGGTATGTTGAGTTGATGTCAGCAGTTTTATGACATTTTTTTTTGCGAAGACAAGCAAATTCGTTTCCTCAAAAGCAGGAAGGGCGGCATAAAAAACACTGTAAGAGAGCAAGACCTGGTAGAGAGCTGTAAATGACTCATCACCTTTTTTATTCCTACCATAAATATGCTTCATCTCCTGCCCGGTGGAGTATGGGTACTTGTTGTCTTCAAGCACCACTCTGCCGGCCTTTGTTCTCTCTGATAAGGTCATTGGATGAAGGGCAGTGCAAAGGGAGCCTCTCTATTGACTTCCTGTTGATGGCATGTTGTATTTTTCATGTGTCTGTTGTGGACTGAAATGTCACAGGAAGTTTCCTTTTTTTTTTTACACAGAGAGGTAGGAATGTGTTGCCGCCTCTGGGAGAAGAAAAGTATTTCACAAACATGAGCTCTGAAGCTTTTGTTGTGTTGTCTTTGGTCTTGTTTCTTTAGAGTAATTTTACAATAGGCGAGATCTCTGAAGAGCCACGACAGTTTGTCATTCGACCTTTCACTACACTAATGTAGAAAAATGTGAACACAGATATTTTCTTAGATTTTTGAAACTCTCTTCCAAATGGATATGTTGAAAAGCTTGTCATTATTTTGATTTCGTAAAACACTGATATGGTTGTCAGCTCTCAGACAGTAGATGAAACTATAACTGCCACCTTAAACTTTCTTTGTAATCACTTATTTTGCATGTTAATATAGCTGACGATACTGTATAAGTGTTGTCAGAGACATGCATGTGTTTTCATTTGAAAAATAGTGACCAACAAATCACTGGCTCTGAAGAAGCGGTAGTAAGGAGATGGGTAGGCAGAGATGGATGTGTGCAATCTAACTGAAGGCTGGCGAGCAGTGAACTTAAAACGTAATTGAATTTGTGTTTTACAAATGCTGGAGTCCCAGATGTGTTTGTTAATTAATGTGTTCACCAGCTGGAGAAGCTTGTGATTTACAGTGGGAGGAGAAATGACTTGACTTCATAAAAACAGGAAGGAAATCTAGAAAACCTTCTGGCTGTCAGTTCCAGGTGATGGCGTTTTAGGGAGGAGTGAACAAGTCCAGCTGCATTTTGATGCTTCTCTTCATTCTTAAACCTGCTGTTTTTATTCAGAGCAGGGAAAGTTCAGAGAAGAAGCCGTAATATTCAGCAAAGCGGAGGCAGATACACTGACAGACAGATTAGTGGAGGGACAGAAGTACACAGAGATTAATCTGAAATAAGCCAGTTCAGTGGGGCGTGTGTGTGTGTGTGCACATGTGCATATTAATTTGTGTGTGCGTATGCATCTGTGTGGTTATGGGTGGGCTACTGCTGAGAGGGTGAGTGTGGGTAAGTGTGTGTCCCTGGCTTTGTCTGAGATTATCCAACCCCTTTGGAAAGGCCACGCATCTCAGTATTGTGACAAGGAACCTGACGCAGAGGCTTGGCCCAGAGCTCTACTACGGCTCTGATGCTGTTTATCTATGTGCAAATACATCATATACAATTATAAAGGGACAAAAGTCGGAGCTCAAAGAGTCGGGATGAAAATAATGCAATAAAATGTGCCAGTGACAGATATGTTTTTCCTGTGCAAACAAGATAGCTGCCAGCTGGCTCGCAAATGAATAACCACAGTGATGACAATGGAGATGAGAGATGTAGCAGTAGGAGGGCCCAAACTGAGGCAGATGATATTGCACACAGTGCACAGTACTGCAAACACTGAGCAGTCAAATGGCTTGTTTGTCTTTTAGGGAACTGGGAGCATTTTCAGGTGCCACATGGTTGATCATTGTGCAATAGTACATTGACACTGTTAAGTTATAAATGAAATAGCTTCTGTTTATATCTTGTAAACAAGAAGCATATTTATTGTCGGTTGATTTGAAACTGTTAGAGACAAAGTGCAGAGAGGATTCCTGAGGACAGGACAGGATGAGTAGAGCAACTTGATCAATGATAGACTTGAGCACTGCTGTGACTTACATTCCTTAGTTGAGAGGTGGGAGCAGTTAATTTAGATGTACAGAGTTCAGGCACTGGTTTTAAAACTCAGTTGTGGGTGTTCAAACATGATTTGCAGCTTCATTGAATTGTCTTTCTGGTTCTGGTTCAATTTTGGCAATTATGGGGCCAAGCCTTTTGTTATTGCTCTATTTTGCAACCTCTTAGAAATAAAAGGTGATTTTTCGCAAATGAAGTTAAAATAATTCAAACTAAAGTTTACAATGATAAAAAATTAATCCACAACCAGCTGTGCCAATAATAAAAACGACACAGCACACCATTATGAAGGGAATGGCTATAAAACAGGGTCATTAAATTCTGCTGCAGTGTTAATATTTTCATACATTTGAAGGTTAATAACTACAAAGGACGAAGAAAGCTATTGAGGAAGTTAAACTGCCCAAACAACCTTTGTGGAATCCGTGTAATAATTAGTCTTAGAATGGTTAGTAAAATTAAGTTAAGATAAAGACGAGAAAAGACAAAAGACAAGGAAAGGCAGAAAGATAAATTGGATTTCATAGGATAGAAGCATGAATGAAAGAATATTACAGTTCATTACAGATATTTTCTTTTTGTATTAGCAGAAGTCAGTGGACCAGCTTTACCCTCCAACAATCTGCAGTTTGTCTTGAGGCATGTTTGATTGCAATGCTTCTCCTGTAAATACACGCATCACATCGCTGCAGTCTCTCAGCTTCTGAGGCTTTTCTCCCTTTAACGGAAACATAATAAATTAGCAGAGCTGAAGGGTGAGTTTTACATTCACGCCATGATGAGTTTTGCCTTAACAGTCACATTTTTGAGTGAATCGCTTCTCACTTCGGAGAGAAAGTTCAGTTGGACTCGCTGGAAATGAAATAGGTTCCAAACTCTAAAGGGTATAATGTGCCCTTTTAACTCTAACTGCTAAGACTGGCTTATAGTATGAAAGCCCGCCATTGTTAAGCTCAATGTGAGAATGTAATTGCAGTCATGGAGCCTTATTGTATGAACTTCTCGGCTTCAGGGAAAAAGCCTCTTATAGCCAGAGTGTGACATTAAATAACAGGTTCTGTCATGTGATTTGACGATGAACTTCAGTCGTTAGAATCGTAGGTCGTTCTATAGCTGAGACATGATACAGAGCTGTCAGTTGTTAAATGTTCAATACTTAACCACTACACTACTAAATGTTTGCACATGGGCTTGATGTATTTTCTTATCAGCTTTTATAAGTAGGTATCACTTTGTAAAATGGTAAAATCTCAAATTGGAAATTATTAATTTTTCACTTTAATATACGTATGAATTTCCATGAAGGCACATAGATAAGAAAACTCATTTCCAGATATTAACCTACCCTGACTCTTCTCATCCTCTATCTGGATTTGGGAGCGACTTGAGAAATTGCTCTGTCTATGATCACAGGAATCTTTTTGCATATAGAGGTTTTGATATTAAACAGCGTTTTAATATAACACATCGCCCACCCCTCATTTCCATTTTCCATCTCAACACAGTGATCCTGCACGTATGGAACATTATGTAACTCCTGAACTCATTATTGTGACCCAGATTGCTGATAGCAAGGATTTCTAATCTCTAATATGAGTCTGTATAAAAGTTTAATGGACCGGGGCCCAAGAGGGACAGCAGTGACCTGTGCTTCATGTGGTGCAAGGGCATAAGCTTGTGACTTCAATTAAATGCATTTGAGAAATTATACACTGTAGAATTGTTTCTTCAGTATTAACTAAAATGTGTTTGAAACTTATATATATATATTTAACTTAAACTCCCTTGTTGGAGTTAAAGTAAGGCACAATTGTTCCAGTGTTGTGTAATTTAATTAACAAGTCCAGGCTTCATGTTCTCTTGTTTTGCAATAAGAAATGAATTTGGTTGATATCAGTTTGATATTCAGGATAAAAGTTTTTTTTTTTTTACCAGGCTCTGCTCTGTTGGCTTAATAATTAATGCAGATGGCACCAGTTTCACCTAATGTTGGGTGTCACGGCTTTGGAAGTCAAACTGTCCTCTTTTGACAAAAATCTTGTGTTTGACTTCAAGGAATATTTCTGGTCCAGATATGAAAGGGATGAAATGCCTCTGCCAATATTTCTGAAGAAAAGGAGAGGCATATTCCAACTTTAGGTTTTTTGGAAATACATGAAATCTCCCCATCTGTCAGGTTGGCGAGAATACCTGATTAAAGTTTAAAAAGTCCCTGAACATGGTTTCAAAACTATGCATGACTGAATTTCCTAACAATCAAAGCCATATTAAGAAAAGACAGTTTTGATTGACAGTAAACAACATAAACAATAAGCCCTCAACTGTCATCAGATTTAGATTCAGATTTTGCTAAATTGTGATTGGTGCATTATCACCTTTTTCCAAATGAGCCCAGATACCTGTTTAGTGTGGTGGTGATTATGTCGCGTGTGAGACCCTGTGACTGTGGATATAAATACACTCAAGCCGGAGAAGAAATGGCAAAAGACCTACTTCCACCATTTTTATCTTAGAAGGTGATTAGGTGCTTAAAATCAGAGCTGGATACACGTCTGTGCTTCGTCGTCACACAGTACCTGATTGGCAACGAGTCGTGTTGGCTTCAAAACAAAGCTCGAGCACGGTGGCCATATTGCTGATTGAAGCACCTTTGAGTTTTTGAATAAATCAAGAATAATTGGAAAGATGGTGACATGGTGTAGAGGAAGTGTGTGTGTTTGTGAAGTAGACAGGGTGATGCTGGATATGGTAATCTCGTAGTCACATTTGCACACACACACACACACACACTGCAACATCCATTTCATGACGACTTTTGATGGGAAAAAATTTCAAATCTAAGTGATGGACAGTTCCACTGTCTTTTAAAGGACAACATCCTATTAATAGAATATTTAATCACTATTTCAAAGGTTGTTTAAATATAGCAGAGACAGAGACAATGTCTTCTTTGCACTGTTTATCTAACATTTGTTTTCTAGCTTCTGCACATGTTTTACTTTCCTTTAAGCTCTGGGAAAGTGATACAGTAGAATCAGAGCCAAAGCCCTTTGAGCAGACATTCAGTTTGTTGTCATAGAGAATTACTGTGTTTTTTTTAGAGGAAGGGGCCGATATTGGCGAACAAGTTTCCATTCTTTCACGCTGGGAATAAATGCCTGGAGAACAATAAATATCAGAGTCTCAGTGTCATGGGAGAGCACTCAAACCTAAAGGGAAATAAAATGTTTTGCTTGTGAGTCTAAATCTCTTGAACTCCTTTATTCTGACACTGAGATCCTCATGGAGGCGTAGGAGACTCTGTAGTGTAATTTCATAGAAAAAGGGAGGTTTTATGCCACATTGTATTTCCCAGCAGTCTATGATCACCTTAATAAATTCATGATTTCACAGTCTGTATTTTGCTCATCTCTAGGGTTCAGGCGCTGTTAGAGCTGCCAGCAGCCTGCATTCAGTGCCAGTGCTCAGATTTAGAAGCAGTTGCTAAATAAAATAAGCAGTTGTGTACGTGAGGAAGCTCCATCATATCAGCAGCAGAAGACAAGTGCTGGTATGCCCTCGCGCAAATTTCAAGAACTTTCAATAAATCTACAAGTGCATTTGCAAAAACCCTAAAGCGTTGTGATGAAAGCTGGCTCTCATGAGGACCGCCCCAGGAAAGGAAGATAAGTTCATTACAGTTACCAGCTGCTACTGTAAATACGTGCTGCGCTGTATGTGTGCACAAACACGTGCCTATGTTTCTGTCAGGCCTTTACAGCTGCCTGAGCATTCAGACATTCAGAGCCGGTTCAGGTGATTGCTTTTGTAAAGTGCTCTGCTTTACACTCCACTATTTCACTGAAAGTTTTTTTTTCCCACTTTAAAGAAATCCAGTGTGGGTGTTTGTTTACATGTCCAACTCTTCCCTCTCACTCAGGTTGTGCGAAGGCAGGAGGCGTACGCTTCTCAGAAGAACCTCCCGCTGCCGGAGCGCCGTCACATGTTCACTTTGATGAAAAGCTGCATGACTCAGTCGTCATGGTGACTCCGGAGGATGACGGCAACTTCATGGTCAAGGTGTGTTCAACCTCGAAACTTGATAACTAAAGCGGGCGAATAAGATTCCATATAAACACAATATCTATGTGTTTGTGAACATTTGGACTCTTTTGTTCACCTCAATAAGTCACTACAGTACTTTTATATTAAAGTTTATGTTCCTTCCAAAGATTCATTTGACCCCAGATAATCAGTTTCTGCTTTTGCTTTGTGTTCTGATTGAAATTCAAGTCTTGTCTCTCCACAAAAGAGACGACCTTGCTCCAACCTCTTGCCATCAGTGTTGTCTCCAATCACAGCACAGCCACACCTTACAGTCAGTCCACTGTAACGTGCTACAGGCAGGGAGGGGGGAGGGCTGAACGCTTCCATCTGACACACGGAGGTCGAGATCAATCATTTTCTACCCTGTTTGCTTTCTGTTCCCGTCAGATGTGAGATGTGATCACACAGCAAAAAAGATTTGTCAGGCCAAGAATGATGGATAACAGTCAGAGTCAAGTGTATTATTCATGCACCGAAGCAACTGTGTGAATACTGAAAATTAGACACAAGTAAATTAGACACAAGTTGTCCTAACTTGTAAGTCAAGATATTAATGTGCTTGCTGTACTTGCAAATGTGATAATCCCATGATGATATTGCATGAATCTATTGAGTTTGAAGGAGCTGCACTGAAATACTGGAAATGTTTGGAGGCGCTGCTGTATGAGATACTGATCTGGCATCACCACATGCTGATCAGAAAATGTAGTTTTCTACCCAGCCTGCAGACATTGTTCAGTCTCCATCTGCTTCAAGGACATCATGTACAGCAGATAACTTAATCCAAGTCTAAATTAATTGTCCTGTCAGGGTAATATTATCCTTGCAGATCAGATTCACAATAAAACGCCTGACAGACTGTGTAACATATGAGCAAACAGGAGCTGGTAGGAAAAGACTGGGAGTCCATGTTCATGTCATTTCATCTTCAATCTAGTGGTCGTCAATCGAAACAAAAGCCAGGTCAAACCAAGCTACAATACTAAAGATGTAAACAGATTTATTAGCACCAATCGAACAAAGAAATCATTTTTGAGGCAGATATTAGTTCAGTTTTCCCTGGACTGGTCATAATTAGGGGCTCAACTTCTCTGGGTGCCGTACTGTTCGAGTGGTGGATATAATATTAGAAGGTAACTGTTTGATGTAGCGCTGCAGCGCCCTCGGTTTCTACCAGCATTGATGGGCGAAACATCGAGGAGAAGATTAAAGTCTTTCCTCATCATGTTAATCTCCTCTGTCGGCTATAGAGGCACAGAACAATGATATCAGTCCTCTCATCTGTTATCTGCTGTCAGCTCTTAAACCTCAGAGGTGCCTTCACTTAGGAGGCAAGAAGCAGCAACAGAAAAAGATCCCAAACTGTAATGATGAGGGATAGTTTGCAGCAAAGATGATGAAGCATGAAGTTTGTAGCTTCACAAGCCCACCTTGCTTTGTAAGACCTCACCTGTACCGGAAAAGATTTTGAATTTGTGAAATTGTAGTTTTTAGCTGTGCCAATTTATCAGTGTGTTGGTCCACCATACCTCGACAACTTGATTGATGATTGGATGTATTGCCATGAAATTATGCTGACTTCGCATTTGTGGTTTTGAGTGAAATGTCCCAACAATTATTGGATGGATTGAAATTGGTACAGACATTCATTGTAACAACCTTAATGATCTCTTAACTTTCTGTGAAGCACCATCATGAGGTGCTTTGGTTTATGGCCAAATACCTGCAAAGCTAATGACATTCTCATCAGCCTCAGAGCATCAGCATGTTACTAGTGAGAGTCGTTGCTGTCGCGTTGCTGCAGGCTTGTTTTTACATGTTGGATGAGTATTAACAATGAGATCGTTGTCTACAGATGAACAATGGCTCCTAATGTGAAAGCACTTCACAAACACCGATTTAAATGTTTGAGAAAAGACTGAGGCAGAGGAGCGACCACATGATTTATGAAACAAGTCAAGGATTTGTTTCTGTTCAAGTGGCTGCTGCATAAAATCAAGTGCATCTCAAGTAGCTCCTGTTTTTGGAGAGGCTTTTTGAAAGATTCCCTGCCTGCAGATAGAGAATGTCCTAGAATTATTTATGTCAATATTACAGAATGACTTCAGCTGTTTTTCTTTTCATTTTCTCTCCACTGAAAAAGCCTTCTCACTTCAGTTAATAAATTCAATGACACAGGCCTATGACCAATTTAAATGCGAGTATGACTTTCCCAGGTTGAAGATGCAAGTGCTCTAACCTTGGATGCTATAATCTGCTTTAATAGATCCCAAACACATTCAGAAAGCTTTCAGGTCAGCCTTCTTCTTCTGCTTTTTCTCACTTAACCCAAAACCCCAAAGCAAACTTCTCTACACTCTCACTGTAACTAAGCCTTTCTAAGCTTTGAATCTAACTCACAGCCAAATCAATTTGCTTAAAAGCTGTGTGTGTGCATATAGATGGACTACAAACTTGGCTTGTTCGCAGTTGCAGAGCAGCCTGTGAGTGAGCGTGCATGTTTCTCAAAGCTCTTTAAGTGTGCTTGAGAGTGGGCACAGAGGACTGTCAGCCCGGCGTCGAGGCTCATCGCGGAGCCGAGGGGAGGTGGTGTTGCTATGCGATCCTCGCAGACGGACCGAAGATGAGGTGGGAGTGTGTGTGGGATGGAAGCGGCATTCATACAACAGCTGTACGAATACCAGTTCTGATGAAGGTTATTTGAATTTCACAATCTCTGTATGCCCATGCGACAGGCGGGGTCTTGCGGGAACAACGCACGAGCCTCGCAAATGCTCTCGTTTGCGATGGCGAAGCGGGGAATGGAAATGAGCAGCTGTCAGAGCCACAGAGATCAGATGAAGAAGTGTTGCTGCAGAGGCCACACGTTTTTAATTTAAATCATTTGTGTCACACAGGACAGCCAAGCCAATGTTTATGAACTGGATTTATTAACTATAACTTTTATTACCTATAATCGTATTACTTTGAATAGCCACATTAAGGGTTAATGATTGCAAGTATGTGTGGGAAGGGAAACAGGAAACGTGGATTTTGAATAAGAGAAGGGAAACTGAAGTGGCTACGCTGGTATTAATGTTTAGTTTAAAGCAGCACTCATCAATATTTTTATATCAATAATGGATCAAATTACTCTGTAATGTGAAACGTGATGCTCGTAGTGACAAACCCAGAGAGAATCATCACCTGACTCAGGACTATACTTTACAGAGTGTTTTAATATCTTTCCATTAATTATTTTGCTTTTTATTTTGCTAATTATTTTCGAGAGTAAAATGTCATTCTTATGTTTACATCTTGTTCAAGTCCCTTTAAGTGGTCAATAGATCAATGAATTTACAGTACAGCTTAATAGAAGTTATCTTAATTGATGCAACATAAAAAGCCACCTTTACCTGAGTTACCTTTTTTTGGTGCGTCCACATAATCAGATTCTGGAAACCAGACTGAAACGTTTGCATATCAGTAAGTCTGAAAGTTGTTCCCCGTTCATCAAGTCATACTTTTCTTTTTTCTTTCCAAGTGAGTTGCTCTATTTAATCTGCGTGCCGGCTCTCTGAATGAATGAAAATGACTGTTTCTGGATGGAGTCACACCGAGATTAATTTTATGTTGGAAACCAGAATCGAAAAGAGCTCACAAATACATCTTACGTCAATGCCTCATTCACTGTCCATCAACAGTTACCGCTTTTCTCATCCAAGTGACATCTCATGTAAGAATCTTCAGTTAGTTAGTAGGAGTGTATGTTAATAGAAACAGAGTGAATTGTCTTGGTGAACTGCACATACAAGTTGATGAGATGTGTAATGTTCTGCTTGAAGTCGGTGAAAGAATTGCACCATTGTTTTGGATGAACGGTTTGTTTCTCTGGGTGTGTCCTAATAACAGCGTTGTGCATAGCACATCTTTAGAAATGACGTGTTACTGTCATCATTCACTGTGTACATTCATTAGACTAGACTTTAAATTGCTTACTAAATGAAATGTTTCACTTTTTGTTCTCCGTCATTGAAGCATTTCACAACCTCTTCCTGTCCAAGTCTGCAGCCTGAAATCAAAGCTAAATGAAATTTTCAGCCACAGTCTCTGGACATGCGTGGGACTACGCTCACAGAATGATTATTGTTTTTTTCCCGGCAGTGCTCCTTCAGCGTTCCCTCTCTCCTTTCTCACTTAATGCTGTTTGCAGGCTCGGCTCCGCACATCGCTGTAACCAGGGGTCATGTGGGGCTGAAGCTGCCGTTTGCTGCTCTAGCTGGAGGGGCTTTAGGCTTTATCTCTCCTTGCCTGCGCTTCCCTGCGGTCTCCCTCTCTCTCTCTCCCTCTCTCCCTCTCTCGCCGTCTCCTCTTTCTCCCCGTCTCCTCTGTGAGGTTTTCCACGCTCCTCTCTGTGATGATTCCCTCATGAATTTTCCTCTTTGCTGTATATTTCTGCTACATCACTCCTCCACCTCTGTTGCTCTTTCTCTTACTTGCCTGCTTTGTAGTCTGCTTTTAAATTTTTTGCTTATGGGTAATATGGAAAAGTGAGAGTTGTGTGCAGCAGCAACAGGAGATAAGACAGACTTATGTTTGCATTACGATTCAGTCAGTCTGAAAATTCACATACAGCCTGATCTGATCTTATATGGGGTCGCAACTGATTGTTTTCATAAGTGACGATTTCTTTGATGGATCAGTTAATCGTTCAATTTGCAAAATGTCAGAAAATAGCAAAAACACCTTTCACTAGTTTCCAGATCCAAAATCTTCAAATGACTTGTTTTGTCCAACCAGCAGTCCCAAAACTCAAGGATATTCAGAATTCAGTGATAGAAATCTGAATATTTCACATTGGAGAAGCTCTTGTGCTAAAGGTCAGAGATACTCAACTTGTTAATACAGAAAATCCAATGCCAACTCCTTATTTTTATGCAGTTTCTGCTCTTTAAAACTTCATCCGAGGGTCCATGTTGGCCTCTGTGTTCGGGCGGTCAAGGTTCAGGAGAGTCTCTACTACAGCCTCCAACCTGATGTGTGAATATGATTAAGCTCTTGAATTCCTGACAAATCTATTCACACAGGATTAGTGTTATTGGAAGATTTTGGAGTTGAGTGAAATCCAGATGGTGATTCACTTTTATTTCTCATCAGGCTAAAATTGCCAATCTGTCGGAGGTGAGGGGGTTTAAGATCACCAAAGCAGTAACTAATGATTTCAATTAGAGGACCCCCCCCAAGGAAATCTCCACCCAACAGCATAGTGCTTATGAGAATTACTCATCCATGTTAGTAAGAATAAGCTATTATTTATTGAGCTGTAATGGACTTACACAATGCAACGTGAGGCCAAGCCAAACTCCCTCTGTATAAATCCCTCTCTCCATTATTCTCCTCTGAACCCACCGCTCTCTCCCCACGTTACAGTCGGATTAATCCAAAGTTTTTTGGAGAGAGAAAGACAGCCATTGTTTTTCCTCCTAATCATTAAATCTTTATTTGACTCTTTGCCTTTCACCTCTCTAAATCTCTCTCTCTCTCACCGTAGGTTGGCTTCCTAAAGACGCAGCACCGGTATGAAATAGTGTTCACCTTGCCCGAAGTCCCAGCTCTGGGGAAGGACGTGTGTCCAGCACCAGTGCCCAGTCCGCACCTCCGGATCACTGATATCACACCAGCGCCAGAGGGTAAGAGATCATGAGAGAATGGGAAAAACATCCGCAGAGTGTGCATCTGAAAGGAACTCTCCAAAATATGACTCGTCAGAGCAGAAAATGTGTTATTTTTTCAGCCCTGAGTCGTGTCTGCAGTCTTTCTCTCAGGCTGCATACAGCCCCAACAACATCCACCAAAGGGACATCGTGTATGCTGCCTGAGAGGCTGATTCAGGGCAAGAAAGTCTGAAAATTACTTGCAACTCCTTTAAAGCTTAACTGCTGCAAATGCACGGCAATAACTGACAATCATATTAACATTTTCATCAACTCAGAGTTTCTCCCTTCTGGACTGTGACGGGACGCTGTGTAGATTTCATCTCAGGGAATCAAACTGTAAAAGTGAGGGGGCTACAGTGGGATGTTGATTATCATATCTGCTGTGGTTGGATAAGGTCATTTGTCAATGTGAGACTTAAGGATTACTTTGTGATATAACATGACCGATACTGTTTTATAAGTCAGGTCCAGTTTATTTATATAGCACTTTGACAAACTACAGGAGTTCAGCCAAAGTGTTTTTCAGTCAAGGCAGATGAGTTAGAATCTGCCTCAATACAGGTCTGTATGGTTAAAGAAATAAAAGGTACATCGACGGCAGAAGAGACTAAAGGTGGTAAATGATGATAAGATCAAAATCAAAGTAATAAAATAGGAAGTTTAGGAAGCAAAAACAGATTTAAAAGCATGAATGGGACGTTAGAAATAAGTTATGAGAGGACTTGATAAAGCCTCGGGGCCTCACACTGAGCTGAAAGCAAGCGAAAAGAAGATGGGTCTTTAAATTCGATTTAAAGCCGTCAATGGTGGAACAGGACTTAATGTGAGATTATTCCAGAGCCGGGGAGCAGCAACAGCAAAAGCTCCATCGCCTTTGGCTTTGAGGAGATGGGTTGTTGTGGAGATGACTTAAGTGACCTGAGGGAAGAGTGTGGAATTAGCAGGTCGGTAATGTGTTGAAGACAAACAAATAGTTTTAAGTTAAGTAGTTAAAATATTAAAGTACTGTATTTCAATGCAGATGAGCCAGAACAGGGGTGATGTGTTGTCTTTTCTTGTTCCAGTTGAAAATGTAGCAGCTACATTTTAGACCATTTGGAGTCGAGAACAGGTTGAATGGGTCAATAAGCATAAACATATATTATTGACAAGAATTCCTTTAATAACTTTTTTTAAACTGTGCCCATATTATGAAGTTAACCAAACATTTTCAGGTTTAAAAATCAACTTGTCATCACTCTGTTGTGGACAAACTCTGTCATCATCACGCTCTTTCTAAAATCTATCTGCAGTAAGCTAATTTACTGGACTCACTTTTTCAGACCTTCCTCCCTGCAGACGTTCTCATGTTAAAGTCTGTGGATTGTTCACTTCCACAGATTGTTTACTTGCACTTTGACCTGGACACTGAATTGACCTCCTACTGAAAAACTCCGATGTGTCCAGTTGTTTGTTGGTTGTCCACCAGTGTTTAGGTGTTTTGTGTGTTTTTGCATGATCCTGACTGCAAACCAAATTCCCAGTGGGGACAGTGAAGCCACTTTGAACTTAAATCCCTCCCACACGAGCCAAAATGTAAACGACACAGCGATAGTTTCATGCCAGTACGTTGCATTTTGATTTATTCCCTCGACACACGATGCAACATTCATTCCGAGTCTAATAAACAAACACAAAAACAACTTTAGTACGTGCCTATTTTTATTGCTGGCAGACCTGAGTGAAATACTTTGCGAGTAAATCTCGGCGGCATTGTTACAGGCTGCACACAGCACCAGATGGCTGAGGATTACAGCAGCAGACAGTTCAGATAGCGTCGGCTCAGAAATCCGTCTCTGAGGAATCATAAAAACAAAACTGACTTTCACACGCTTTCCTGTCACTCGTCGTGTTGTTATAGGTGGTAAACCACACACACACACCTAACACCTGCCCAGGCTTTAAAAAAAAAACTTTATTAGAAGTGTAACAGCAAACTTGAATGTGTGTGAGTCTGGGTTAAAGGTGATTCTCTAATGTTTCCGGGAGATGTGCCCACAAAATGCTTATTACTGAAACATGTTATTTCCTTTCAGGTATTGTCGCACCCTTTTTGTCGCACTTTGGTCTGCGTGTGTGTGTGATGTTAGCAGCAGCAGGTGTGAGTTTAGGTGTATTTAATATATCCGTGGCTCGTCAGTCAGCTGTGATAATGCGTTTCATGTTGACATTTTGTTCCCTTGGCTGCATGATTTTCTGTCTAGCGTCAAGTCTGATTCATATCCAAAACCTCGCCTCACGCAGGGAGGCAAAGAATGAGTGTGTGTGTGTGTGTGTGTGTGTGTTTGGCAGCTCTGCAATAAAACAGAAATCCAATCTCTCTCCTTCTTCGCGTTTCTCGCTCTGTGTGTGTGTTTCCCAGGAGGTCTGAAGGTGACATGCGAGTACATGGCCCAGCAGGAGGGAGTTCTGTGTGAGGAGGTGCTGCTGCTGAGCGAGACCAACGAGGACGTCTGTGTGAAAGTCAAAGTTCACGCCAGAGTCATGGGTGAGGCTGCTTCACCAATATAAGTGATAATAATCTTACAGTTTACATTGCAACACACTGTAGCCTGTAGATGACCTTTTTGTCTTTTTTATTGACAGCTGGGGAAGTGAAAGTATGTCTCCACCCACTTGTTTTTATGCCTACTCTCAAGTTGTGCATAAAAAACCTGAGTGGAAACACCAGAAATGAAAAAGTCTAAATATTGCAAAATTGCTTTACCTTTGGCTGAGGTGGAAAAGTTGACAGAGACGAAAGATAGCAGCAGATGAAAACATATCTGTGTAGCGATGAAGAGGCTGTGACCTTCCTCAAATTAATATAAGAAACAAACATAAATGCCACATTTCGTTACATTGTTCTTACAGTGGTTTCCACCTTTTCAGAGATAACGCCACCTGTTCATCTCCAAAAATCTTGGAGTCTCTTATTTCTGCCTCTTTTTAGTTTGAAGATGTTGCCTTCGCTCTATTTTCACTTGTGTGCTGCTGCCTCCTGCTGGTGACTCTGTGCTCTGATTCAATCACTTTAGCTGCACTTTGTTAATCACCAACATCCTTAAAGATAGGAAGCAAAGTGTGGTTTACATAAGCTTTTATAATAAAGTCAGATGATAAGAGTTTATATCACAATCTCTAGAACATATTCTGTGCAGATGATCTTTTCAGTATCAAATCCCTAACGTGTGTTTTATAAAATGCAAAGTTCTTTCCAGTAAACAAAACCTCTCTCTTACACTGTCCCATTATTGTCTCTGCTCTTGTGAAGCCTGAGGCAGAGAAGAGCCTGTAATGAATTTGCATTGGATCAGACGCTGACATTTGTGTCAGCAGATGGAGTGAACGGGGCGTACGTGTGTTTCTTTTTGTGCTGGCGTGAATGTAGTATAAGTAGCGTGTGTTTTTTTTTTTTTCTGCAGGCATATGTGTGTTTGAGAATGAGTGGTGGTTGTGTTGGTGTTATTTTTACACACATAGCGCAGCCTGAACATCTGTCCAGATGTATGTGTGTAATTGAGGCCTGGATGTCGACCAGATCAAAGGATTAAGCTCTGCCTCTGCATCTGCTGTTACTCTTAGCTGTCTGACTGCGTTTAGATCAGTGACTGAGAGAATAGAATATCACATTGTACTGCTGCCAAAACGTGCAGCGTCCAGTGTGGTTTATTAAAACCTACTGTGCATGTTTAAAACAAACTTTGCATTGAGGCAGTGAAAGTAATCATGTAGAGGGGAGGAAAAATGTGTGTTGCATTGGCCGGGAATCGAACCCGGGCCTCCCGCGTGGCAGGCGAGAATTCTACCACTGAACCACCAATGCATCTGTGAAGGAGTTCAGGTCTGCACACCAGCCGCTGTGTGTGTTCGATCCAGAGTGCAGTTTAGCAGGTTTCCACTGGTTCTCGTACACATAAGTCCAGAATGTTGCAAGGCATCAAACTGTGCACCTGAAAGTTCAAACCAAGAGTTACTTCAAAAATTGCACTTCCTGGTCCTCTCCTTGTTAGATATTAGGAAATGTTTGAAACTGCAGATTGTCATTAATTTGAATTATTTATTATAATTTATAGTAACATTTATTTTTCTATCTCTTTTTGTCTTTTCCACGTGCGTAGATCGTCACCACGGCACGCCCATGCTGCTGGAGGGAGTGCGCTGCATCGGGGTGGAGTTGGAGTACGACTCTGAACAGAGCGACTGGCAGGGATTTGACTGAAGCTCCTGCTCCCCTTCCACCTGAAGTACACGCACATATACACATACTCGCCATCATAGGACCTTACACCTGCCATATGAAACACAACACACACCAGCCATTTCCCCAAATAAGAGAGTTAACACATAAATGATTTAGTGCCACGTAAAGTAAAGCATTTCAAGCACCGGCGTGACTCGAATACAAGAACATTCCTCTGCTGTGACTTTCACGACATCAACAGCATCTGAGCGGACGGTTTGTCAATGTGCTTCATCGTTCTGTGACTCCTCCAGCTCCGTCTGTCACTGTGACATGTTCTGTTAACCTGTGTTTTCCTTACTGAACCTCTAGACGGCAGCAGCGCTCTTTGAATCAGTGCAGCCTCAGATCCCTCTCACCGCCTCTCGTGCTGCAGTTCACTCTTTTCCTCATGTGCAAACTGTAACCAACATGGATTTATAGGTGAGGGAGTAAATAAGGGCTCTTTTATTAATTAAGTAGCTTGAAACTGATCTATAGGAAAGAATACAAGCCTGCACAATTCAGGGAAAAGAGTGGAACTGATTAGCAGTGCTGAGCATGTAATGTCTCTGTTGAACCATAAGGGGGCACTGCAGACTGTATGTACAGCTCCTCCAATCTGAAGGCTTTTTTTCTGGAGTGCTGCAGTGTGGTCACATTTCTCCATTCAAAGGAAAAATCCAACAATTTCTTGAAATGTCACTTTTCCGTTGCGCATAATTTCATCTCAAGCGAAGTTCTTCTTCTACACTTCCTGGAAATCCCAAACAGCATGTGTGAACTTCTGTCAGTAGGTGTATACGCAGAAAGCAAAGAGCGGCTTTCTTCTGAGGGAAAACAGAGGAATGAAGCCTCCAAGCATGTGCTCCAGCTACACGGCATTAGTCTGTTGAGGTCTTTTTCTCCATGTGCAATTTTGAAATATCCGTGTCAAAAAGTGCATCTAGAAAGAAGCACTTTGTCTTTCATTATGAGGAACTTGCGCGAAAAATATGAAGGTATATGTTTTTGATCTGAGACATTTTTCTGCCCCCAAACTTCTTTGTTTTTGAGCTGCAAACATTTTGACATGTTTTTCCATGTTTGACAATTAAAAGAAAAACAAGATTGAATCACAAATGCAACAAAGAGCCAATAAGGGTTTTAAGGAGAGATGAAACAATTAGTTGATTAACTGGTTAGTCAGTCAACAAAAAATGAATCTACAGCTGTTCTGATAAGAGATGAACGCTTTAAGATGTTTTTCAAGATGCCAAACTTGTCTGATTCCAGCTTTGCAAAATTGAAGATTTTCTGCTTCTCTCCATTTGATAGCTTTGTAAATTTAAAATCTTTTGGCCTGTTGGTCTGACAAAGCGAGACATTTGAACCCATCTTCTTCGGCTCTGGGAAATTGTGACAGCATTTTTTTGACCAAACTATTAATCAGGAAAATAATCATTTAGTTGATCGACAATGAAAATAATCTCGCATTGAAGTGTTTTGGGTGGATTTTTCCTTTCGCCTGCTGCAGCCGGTCCAGAAGAGTTGGGGAAGGATTTGTTTGGATTCATGAAGCCTTCAGAACACACATCCGACACAAGTGCCTTTCATTGTACTGTCCTGCTTCTCATTTAACTGGACCTTGCTCAAACACAAACTGGACCAGACCAACACCTAGACCCGTCTGGGGCATCCAGAAAAATCCAGAATAACAGCTTCCTGTTTGTTGTCACTCCAGTGTTAAATCCCACCTCTTTCATTGGCTTTGCTTCAAACAGGTGTTTCTGACTCGTCGCTCTCTCATAGAGCAGGTGCCATGATCTGGCTGCACTGTCTGTCACACCCGTCTTTTTACGAAAACATTTCCTCCGTGTGAAGCAACCTTTTTTGTTCTTCTATCCGATTGAATACATCAGCCTTAAAGGAAACGATTCTGTGTGTAATCTCTCTACGTAGTTGACCACGAGCTGGTGTAGTGTTCTGCAGATTAAATAGACTTCTTGATGTTTGCTTGCGTGTAAAATAGGTCAAAGTCTGGTTTGTTTCTTCCTAGTGTAAAACTGAAGTGCTCAATAGGTTACTGTCTCAAGAATGTAGCAGTTTATTTGTTGATATCTGCTCCCTGTGTGTGTGATCTGTATTTTTTAATGTCAAAAATGAATAAAACTGTGTATGTTTGAGTTGTGTGACCTCTCCTGTCAGTTCTTCTCAGGAACACTTGGTGGCAGTCGACACCGCCTCGCTGATCTCACCCCTGTTACACAAGATATCCATATATTCATGTGGCTCCAGTGGAGACTGAGAAACATTTGGATGCATTTTCCTTTAAAATAATGACGATTGCGTGAATGTAAAAGTGAAATTGAATTTGAATGGAGAGCATCAAGTCTGATCTGTTTAAAGAGCAAAAACTAACATGATTATTTTATCTTTCTGGAAACACTGTTGATTGAGCTGTGTGTGTGTGAAGGGACTGAAATCAGCCACAGAGGAGCGAGAATAAACCTGTTTTTAATATTCAACAAGTCATTTTAAGACTCTACATCAATTTATTGCTAATTTACTGAACCTGACTGATGCACAAATAATTAAATAACTTTTTCTTTTTAGTATTTTAAAGCCAGAAACTTTACTTAAAATAGAATATTTTAAAAATATTTGGTTAGCTTTTCATAAATATTAGACTGAATTAGAATTTTTAAAATATTATCTTCTAGGATTTTCCAATTATTATAACCCAGTGTCCTTTGCTCCTTTAATACTTTTAGAGATTGATTTGCACAGAAAAGTTTTTTTCTAAAAACTTGTTGCCCACTTACTCATTAACCCTTCAAGTAAAAGAGTGTCTTTGTACTACTGGCATTTATTCAGTTCAGTTCATTCAATTTTATTTCTATAACACCAAATCACAACAGACGTTATCTCATTGCACTTTCCATGTAGAGCAGGTCAAGACTGCACTCATAATAAATGTAATAAATTCCCATCATGCAGCACTTGGTGACATTAATTTGTATTATGCCTTTGAGCTTCCTTTGTTTTATTATCTTCTTTTTTGTGAGGAGGCAATAGAGTCAAGCCAGCAGCAAAATCAATGAAATAATCAATTTGGGAGAGAATAATGTTTTTATGGAAGTCTGTTATATTGAAACATGGCATTGAATTAAATGCCAATGGAATCACTTCCTTAGATTTACAGCACTTTTCAGAAACACAGGCAGTGAAGGGGTTTTTGCTTAATGGTTAATAGTTCAGTAATAGAAATTGTAAAGTTTATAAAAATGTTTTGACAGAAGAGGATTCTGCGTGAACACTTTTCAACGCTCAGTTTCAATGCCATAGCCATATACCATTTATCCGCCTCTCGTATTTGATTGAGTATTGTACATTTTGTTCCTCTGCATAACCAAGGCTGTTTCAAAATGAAGAATTCATTGACGTGAATAAATGCATTTGAGACTCATGAAGGATTAAAGACTGCATAAATGTAGAATTTAGATTAACCCTGGAGATTCTGTCACAAAATGCATTTTACTAGAAATCAGACAGTTTGTAATATGATGAGAACAGAACATGACTAATCAGTCAAATCTTCATCAGGTGCAACTAAAACAGCACATGGCAGTTGAATAGGAGTCTTTCCGGTCCTGTCTGTCAGGAGAGGGCAGGCTAACCAGTCTGTGAGTGGAGGGAGATATAAAGAAGTTTAGTTCGAGCTGCTCCACAACTTGCTTCTAATGAAGTCCACCTTATAAAAATAATTAGGAATATTTAGAGACATTGGGAAGCATCATGACATTGTGCTTCCTCCTATCATGATGAAGAACCCAATGCTTGATTTAAAACTTTATTTACATTAATGACAAAAATAAGTTTGAATGAGATTCTCAGTCTCAAATCATCACTGCTGTTAGAAATGAAACACTGACCAGTTTTTCAGAAATAGCAAAAAAAAAAAAAGACAGCAGCCTTGTTAATGCTTGAAAATGTAATATACAGTTTGTCATTCACAGATTATCATTGGTTTATTGGGAAGATGCAAGCTGGAGAAAAGTTTGGAGAAAGTCTGCAGAGTTCAGGATCCTTCTCTTCTCCTGTGGGACAGTTTGGCTCCTGCAGCCGAACCCGGACACAACAAAAGCTGCATGAAGCTGAGAATGACTCCAGACATCAGGACAAACCTTCTGACAGGATGTGGGCCTGAACTTTTTTTCTGAAGAGGCTGAAAATGATGTGGAGCTGCAGAGGAATCAGTTTGTAAGAAAAGAGGGAGAAATATTTTTAGTCTATTTCTTGTGTGTGTGTGTGGTTTTATTTTAACAAGTGTGTGTGTAGTAATAAAAGAAAAAAATACTTCAAATTTGTCATGTACAAGAAAATATATGCAGTTTATTTATTAGGCTACAACAGTTGCTTCATTATTAGTTATGTTATTATGGTTCATATGAAGTAAACAGGCATTAACTCTGAGCTTGTTGCAGCTTCATACATGTTGGTTTATATTAATAATTATTGTTCAAGTCTGAGTTCTGCAGGTGGATTAAAGAGAGAAAAATATTCATATGTATAATAAAGAGAATTTAAATAGAAAATAATCTGCAGTCAGTCCTTTTAATGCACAAGTGAAATATTATTTAACACTTTAAAATAAAGCTCTCATCCATCTTGAATTATTTTATATGTTTATCTATGATTTGAAAGTGTGTAATAAAATTATTTTATCAGCATCTTGTTTCCTGACGCAGTTGTTCTAAATTAAAAGGAAAACTTCACAGACAGACTGCAAATATAAATTCAGACTCCAAATGCTGAACAGGCTCTTTATCATTATGCTCACATGTTGAATACACGCTTTTTTTTTTTAAAAAAAAGGCCAAGTTTAATTGTGCAGCAATAATAATTCACATATTTTAAATTTCGTTCAAATGAACCACAGTTCAGTTTTTGAGCCATTCATTTAAACGAAATTATAGATTGCACAGATTTGCAGCTCTCCTATGTATTTGCCCTGTTTATTTTAGTTTATTCACCAGATCAATTGCGCCTGTTTTGCGCAACATTATTCCAGTTTTCCTGCAAAAAAAAAAAAAAAAAACTGCGCATAAACACAAGTTGAGTAAAGTTTGAACCTCTGATCTTTTGAGATTCAACAAACGACACGAGAGAAAAAAATGCATGGAAAATATTTTATTAATCTGCTCTTAAAAAGGCCAAATTCTGACTTCAAGCTCCAGATTTTTGTCCTAAAGTCGAGTCCAGTCTGTTAATGCGCAGAATAAATGGTGCGTAAAACCCAGTGTCCATCATCTCTCCCTGCTACATTTTTCATGCATTTCCTCTCCTCCTCCTTCCAAATGTTTCACTTGCACAAAGCTCCATGAACGCACCTGCATCCTGTCTCTGTGTCCTCCCTCCTGATGAAACCCCTCCATGTCTGCGTCCATTTTACGCAGCAGGTCTGCGGCTTTCACCCAGGCTGCAGCGCGTCTCCTGCGCCTTCTCCCAACAACCTCACATCCACACATGCGTTCATGTCACATTATTTTCTCTTCTTTAAAAAATATACACGCAAAATTGTTTTTTGTTTTTGGATGCATTTGCTAAAATCGCATCCTCTTGGAGAGACTTGGAAAATGACGCATGAGCCAGAAGCTGCAGTTAATTTTTATGCCTGATTACAAACTGAACTTTGTTTGAAATCATGTTTCTGAATCAAGGTTTGCATCTTTGCATAAAAGCGCAGTTTCATGCGGGAAATGTTTGCCATTCCTGCACAGATTTGTCTGGAGCATGTGTGGGATGTGTGAACTCTGAGTGGCCCGGTGCCCTCCCTCTGACCTCTGGGATTACAGTAATCTCTGTTGATTGATCTGATTGATCAGATTCATCTCCACGAGGCCGCAATCCAGGCGCACATGAGGGGGACGCAGATGAGGCAGTCGGTGCGTGGCGCAAACAAACATTTTTTCCCCCCTGGCCTGTGGGCTTTTCCAGGCAGAGAGGAGATCTGGGATCTGGTTACAGGCATCAGTATCATGCGCCAGGACATAGAATGTAATGTAGTCTAAGTGGGATTTTGAGTATGAAATAAAATTGGGTTTTGATTTGATCATCATCAAGAAAAACGAAACATATCAAGGACCCAGTTTTTCAGATCATGTGCTGATAATCACATTATTCTAAACATGTCCTCCAGGCAGAGAGAGCTGAAGGAGGAAACTTGGTTATGAATCCATCCTGCTGATGAATCAATTAAAAAAACATGACATGGCTGATGAATGAAAAGTGATAAAAGTGAATATTGAAATGAAGATGAAGTCACTTTGTTCGACGAAGTAAAAGCAATAGAATGTTGAGCTTTAAGTACAAGTCCTGCTTTTGAAATGTTAGTGTGGCACAGAAGTATTGTCAGCAAACATATGTGTGTGAGATACATGATGCATCGACACAGAAACATCATTCTAATGTTGCAGCTGCTGGAGATGAAGCAAATATTTCATCTCTTTTAATTTAATCTATAGCATCATTGAAATATACAGATATTAATTAATAATGAATAATGTAGACACAAAAACTACAGTCTTCTTCTCAACTGATTGTGTTATTGATTATTTGATTTTATATTCCTCGTGTTGTTTTTGACTCTTTAATAACAAACTTAGATCTGGTCTCCTGTATTTTTGTCTTTATTAATGGGAAGAATCAGTGGAAACTAATAAACAAACAAACAAACAAAAGCTGTTAAATAAATGAAGTAAAAAAAAAATACAACATCACCCTGTGAAATGTAGTATTAAGTAGCAATAAATGGAAAAACTCAAGGTGAGTACAAGTAGTGTCAAATACTGCTTAAATGCAGTACTGGAGTAAATGTACATTATGCAACTCATTTTATAGACGTTCAAAAGTGCAAAACAATACTTGCTTTTAAATGAGTGTAAAAATGTGCAGACAGGTCAAATATTCTCTAAAGATCTATCTATCCATCTATCTATCTATCCATCTATCTATCTATCTATCTATCTATCCATCTATCTATCTATCCATCTATCTACTTATGTATTGACATTGTGCATCTACTACAAAGAAGGACTGGATTAGAGGAGGTGTTAGTCTCTGCACCAAACATCCTTCATAGCTTATTTTGCAAAAGCAGCAGCCAAAAAAAAAAAAAAAAAAGAAAAGAAATGTTTAAAATCACAGAACGACACAAAAATGTTTCCTAATACTCCTAAAGACTGAAATCAAAACAGTCTTCAGAGAAAGTTAAACGTGGCGAAAATCTGCTTTTTGGAGGGTTTGAGTTGTGCATCAGTGAAGGCAGAGAGGGTGAAAACACTGGAGAGAGGGAGGAAGAAGAAGTGTGTGTGTGTGTGTGTGTGTGTGTGTGTGTGTGTGTGTGTGTGTGTGGCAGCACAGCAGCAGCAATCAGTCCCCTCTTGTCTCGCTGCTGAGTGCAGTGTCTGATTGACAGTTTCTATTCATCCTCTGTGAGATTAGGCCAGCTGAAAGGAGTAACGACCCGTGGCTGTGAGCAGTAATTACGGCCTCGGATAAGAAAAATAAGAAAAAACACACATGGCAAAACTATAATTATATAATCCCGCTCAAAAACCTTTTTCCCCCCTTTTCTGCTGCAGTGATTTCAAAGATGTTTCACCTGTAAAGAGGAAATTCCAGCCAGTGTTTCAGTCGTTCCTGCCACTGAAATTATCTCACAATCACAACAAACTACAGGCTGCAACATCAACATCAAGCTGGCAGAAGGAGAAATGGGCCGAACAGCTCTGCATACAGACGGTGAATGGCTGTGAATGAGCTGTTGTATCTGCAATGGAAAACAAATAGTAACCTCACTTTATGCTATTTTTATCATGCAGTGCTTCAGCAGATTATGTGTGAACAGCTCATTTAGCAGGGAGCTTCTGTAGGAGTGCAGGGCGCCATCAGCGTTTCATAAAACAAGACTTGAGTGTGTGGAGAGGTGGGGGTGGACAAAATAACATGAACACCTGTTGCAGTGAAGAACCTGGGTTTGGATTCACCTTCAGTGATCAGCTCCAGGTTTTAGTTCCTCATGTTATTGTGTTGGACTAAATCATAATGTGTGTGTGAGCTGTTTGGTCTGATTTTAGATTATTTTGATGTTTGAATTTGTCAATTTTGGCAAAACTAATTTTGGGTTTTATCCAGAATTTTGTTCTGATCAGGCTGAATTGGCTTGTGAAACAGGATTTAGGGACTCAGTTGAAATCCAAACTCAGATTTCTAGGTTTCATAGTTATTTATAGCACCAGAGTCACTGAATAATAAAGTCAAATAAACCACTTTTTAAAAATTGTATGGTCCCAAAATTACATATTTCACTTATTTGCTTATATTTAAACTCTTGATTCAGATGATACATCTGGTGTTTTAATGAAGAATTTAGAAAAGCAAACCTAAACTAGAATCAGAACCAGAATATGGTATTATGGTAATATTTACATTTATAACTTAAATCACATCAGATTCATGACATTTTCCAATATTTAATAAAAAAAAGCCAATATTGACCTTCATATATCAGGCTATACATTTGGGCCTAAATCAGTTTTTCATATTCTCTTTTCATATTGTGAATTGTGAGGCCCATGCATGATGATGCATTGCCAAGTTTTACCTCAGAGCTGCAGCCTCTTGGAAAACTACCGCGCGCCTTTCGCGCTTTGCCACGGTTTTCCTGCAGCAGAGCTCAGGTCTGGATCGAGAGGAGAACCAGCCAGAATCAGCCTGAGCTGCGGGGGGAAACCCGTGCGTCCAGAGAGGGACCGCGCACCGAACCATCGTCTCATGTCTCCGTGCGTAATCCCGGTCTGCAGCGCCGCTCATCCTCTTGTCAAAACGTGCCCCGGCGATGCAACCAATCCGAGGCGAGCCTGCGTGGACAGGATGTGACGCACGGGGTTCCTGCCTCCGTAAAGTGCACCGTGTCACCACAAATGTTATCCACACACCGAGCTCTGTCCTCCGTGGGTGCAGGCAGGGTGCAGCAGCCGCCCCGCTCCGCCGTCATGTTCCGGCTCTAAAGCAAATGACACACAACTGACAAGAGACTTGATTTGTGGGCCAGTGTGAGCACTTCCCTTTGCCTGACAGTCCCCCCCTCCTGCAGGGTTGCAACACAGACATCTGTTCCTTGTGGGCTCTCCAAAAAACAAGACCACCGACCCCCTTATGTGGCCAACACTCAGCCAAGGATCCGCAGACGCAGGCGCTCAGACCCGGGCTGAAGTAACAGGCTGCTGCTCCGGACAAACCAGGAGAAACTTTCTCCCCTGGCTTGTGCACGGTGAACTGTGACCGCTGCTGGGTGCTTCTTTTTTTTTTTTTTTCCTTCCACCGCCTCTCACTTTATTTCTACGTGGGTGAGCAGTGTGTGTGTGTGTGCAGTGTTTGTGGCACCTCCCCGCTCCTCCATAGATCTGTTGCCCCCCTTTGCACCTTGCAGGCTGCACCATGCATTTCTCCCGCACCTCCTGGCTGCTGTAGTCAGAGCAGGATCCTGAGGTTTGTCCCCCCCCTCCTGCCTCGGTTTGGACTCCGGACCGTGCGTCATGCAGCGCCACCTGAAGCGCACCCCGGGCCCGCTGCAGGAGCGCACGGTTCCTCTGTGACTGGATCTACTTTTTTTTTGACTTGGAGGAAGAGGAGGGCATGCTCTCCTCGTCTCTGGAGAACACTTGCAAAGAGGAGAAGAAAGTCGAGAGAAGAGGGTGAGCGGCGGCAGCAGACGGAGGGAGAGATCCACCTTAGAGTAACTCACTTGTAGATGTTTGATCAGGCCACGACTATGGGCGATGGGAACCACCGCTGTGGACCCAACCCGCTGTGCCCGGACCGGCTGGACACAAAGTGCCGAGCCGAGATAGGGAGCCGGTCCCCGGTGCAGAGCTCCACCGACACCCCGGGGACATCAGCGTCCACGCCGACGTCCTCCAGCGAAGACGGACACGACAAACTTTTGGGAGTGGACCCTGACTACTGTCGGAGGATATTAGTGAGGGGTAAGTGGATGGAAACAAAAACAGACTCGTTGTGTTTCTGTGCGTAAAAACCAGTTGTGGGAAGCTGCGAGAGTTTCCAGGAAAATGAGGCCTTTTTTTTTTTTTTAACTTTAATATTCAATCAATAAGAGAACAAGTATCCAGATGCACTTTTATCTGCAAACATGAAGCAATGACAGACTCATGATTAGAGTAAAATCAGTCTGAAAATAAAAACCAGAGCATGGAGTTGTTTGCAGCTTCTCGCAGTAAAAATGTGAAATTAAAAGAAGCAGATTTTGATGTATTTCATCTTAAAAGTGTCTAAATTTGCAAACAAAGTCATGAACCTCTGCTGCAGCTTGAACTACAAAATAAAAGCTCCTGCTGTGGCAACAATAGGCTACTTTCACTTCCGTGCACCAGGCCACACCTGCAAATACTCAGTTTAAATACAAAAAAAAAAAATTACAGCATAAAATAAAATGAGAAAATGATAGTTTGGCTCAGGCTGCATCGACTTTGAGCTGCTTTCATTTTGAAAATATATAACTTGATTGTTTGGATCAATAGTGAAAACAATGGCTTGCATGAGGTGAATAATTCTCTTTCACACAATCATGGATGGAAAAGAAAAGATGATTTAGAAAAAAAAAAACTGTTGAGGTGAAATTGAACATTGGCTGTTGTGTTGCTTTAATCAACAAAGAAGCAGAAAGAAAAAAAATCCATCAATAACCATAAAGCTGTGTGTGTGTGAGTGTGAGTGAGTGTGTGTGTGTGTGTGTGTGATAGCCTTTGTGTGCTGTGTTAATGAACGTCAGAATAATATTTAATTCAATAATATTCAGAGTGTCCACGCCCTCCTGCAGGAGGCCAGCAGCCCCTGAAACACACTTTACAAATACAGAAAATTAACATAAAATCACTGCAGCCACAAACTCTGTTAAAATAGAATTAAAAAAATCTGGTGTCATTTAATTTTTATTTTTTTTAATTATATATTATTACAATCCTGTTTTAAGACTAAACAGCCAAAACGTTTGCATTTGCCTGTTAAACAGTAAATATAGAAAATTAAATTGTTCAGTAAATGTGTGTAAAAGTGCACCAGCTTTTAATAACATAAAGAAAACACGTGTATCTCCACATGCAGCTTATTTGATATAAAGACTGTTTAGTTAGTGAGGGGAAAAAAATCTGAATTTAAAATATGAGGAATATATTTGAGTCATTGTTTCCTGCATGAAGCATATTTTAATCTTGATGCTTTCCAAGAACAAAAAGTCAGCGCGCTTTCTCTTCCATTCAGAACCTCATAAAGAAAAAGGCGAATTTAAGCTGCAGCTGGATATTTTTGAGCAGGATTTTTTGTGTGTGTGTGTGTGTGTAGCTGTTTGGACACAATCAATATGTCGGCCTATCAATTCTCAGATATAGACGGATGCTGTGGATGTTGTGGTTGCTGGTTGGTTGGTTTTATCTTTTTTATTGAGCCATGAATGTCCTGTGCCACAGACACTCAGCTGCTTTAGCTCGAGAATAGAAAAATAAAATTTTTTTGGATGCAAATAAATAAATAAATAAATCTAAAACAACCTACTTCCAGTTGAATTTGGAGGCGTTTATTATTATAGATATATTGATTACTAGACTGTAAAGCTGCTCATCTCTCACACATTTTACTATTATTAAATGTCTCTACTCCTGATCTCATCCTCATGTTTCTCCTCTGAGATCATATTTTGTCTCTGTGAATCATCACTCCTCAGTCACTGGTGAACCCATGCATCAGAGGAGGAAGTGGCCTGTGGAGGAGCAGGACTGTGAGAGTGTTTTTTGGTGGAGATGCTGGGTTTTTTTTTTTTTTTTTTTTTTTGCACCGAGCTGCATTGTCAGGGTTTGTTTTTGAAGCTGAGGCTGGATGGTTTTACGCACAGAGGCCGGGGTCACCGAGAGGTCAGCAGGTCTGGCTGCAGCTCCCTCCTCTGCTTGCACATGTTTCCATCACAGTTTCAGATGTTATATTTTTTTTTTTCCTGTCTGGAGCCAAAGAGAAAATGTGCAAATGTGCGCCACTGTATTTTTATTAGGAGGGTTTGTAGCCTCTCTGGTGCAGACTCACTTTACGCACAAATACGCGTGCGTAAAGATGGAGACCTCTCAGCTCCATCAGGCTTGTGGTGCTCACCAAACTCTTCAGAATAACTTTAAAGATTGAAATAACACTTTCATGCAAACCAGGACGTTCATTATTAGTGAATTTGCTGGGTTTCACTCACGCTTTCATTCACTATTTTAACTCATCTGCTGCAGCAAAAAAAAGCCTCATTTTTCCTTTTACGCGCGGATTCTCCTTCAACACACCTGCTTCATTTCATCACAAATGTTTTGTTTACTTTTTTTTTTTGCAATTTGAGATTTAGGCTTTACAACAAGTTTTAAAAAAATCAGCTCCAGCTTTTATTCTGTTACTTCAGTGTGGTGTTTGCTTGCGGCTGCCTTCCTATAGAAACACTATGGACGCACGTTTCAATCAGATTTGTTTCATGTTTAATTCAGAGCTCTTCATATTTTATTTGTTTGCATATTTTATGACTTCAAAACCCCTGGACAAAGAGGGGGTCTTGTCTGGCCTGCGCTTCTATTCAAGGTGATAAATAGGAACAAATATTCTCGGACACAGTGAAGTCAAAAATACAAACAGTTTATGGCCGTTTAAAAACCCAAATTTGGCGACTACAGAAAAATTAAAGCAACGCATTGTGATTTTTTTTTAAAACAATGTCGACACTAACCTGAGGGCCTCTGGGTCCAGGGCGGGGTTTAACGACTGACCCTCCCTGTTCAGGATTTATTTTTACATTTGCTATAATCTAGATTTTTAACATCTTTTATTTAAATTCGTTCTGATTTTTTGCACACATCGAAGCAATTCTTGAGTTTAATGGCAAAAAAAATGAAACAAAATAAAATGCAATAAGTCGACACAAGTTTGTAATAATTTGTCCAAGAGTTTGTTGTTGTTGTTGTTGTTGTTGTTGTTGTTGAATGACGCACAGCCTTATCACTCAGAGTGGAAACATTTGAGGGTGAAGCTTTTGTTTACGTTATCCCTCCGGTTTGTTGTGAATTAAACGTGAGAAAGACAAATAAAGACGTGGCAACTTTTCCACACTTCTGAGCTCAGAGGTTTCATCATGAGGACAGATGATCCGGGCCTCCACCTCCTGACCACAACCAAACCTGGATCCAGATTTTCTTCGCCCTCTGTTTCTCATAAAGCCTCTAATAAAGTGTTAGAGATGCAGTGGCGTCATTTGAATGAATTTAATTAGTTAATTTTAGTTGGCGAAAACGCGAGATATTTTCATTTTGAAGCACGCAAAACTGACGCACAATCACGTGGACTAACATCACGCAGGCGGTGCGTAATTTCGTTTGACTCGTGGACGTGGATTCACGAGGAAAATCTCAAACCTTTACCCAAATATATATTTTTTTTATTAAAATGACTGCTGTAGATTATAAACCCAGATTATTATGAGCATCAAAACAACCTGCAATTTAAGCAGAAAATTTGTTCCTTATTTGTTTGTTTATTTTACTCAAAGATGCACATCCATCTATGTTTCCTCCCTGAAGCCATGAACCTATAGTCCTGCTCATAAATATTACATCAGTTTGGCACCATGTGAACCTATAGATTCACTCCACCTCAAAAAAAAAAAAAAGTGTTTATCTTTTTTTTTTATCCTGAAGCTAAATTTGAATCTGTAATAATCTCGTGCGTAAAACTTGAGCATCTGTTTGTTTGGAAAATGTTCTGAGACTTTTTTTCCCCCCCTCCTCCTCTGCACAGACGCCAAAGGCACCATCCGGGAGATCGTGCTGCCGAAAGGCCTGGACCTGGACCGACCCAAGCGGACCCGGACCTCGTTCACCGCCGAGCAGCTGTACCGGCTGGAGCTCGAGTTCCAGCGGTGCCAGTACGTCGTGGGCCGCGAGCGCACGGAGCTCGCGAGGCAGCTCAACCTGTCCGAGACTCAGGTGAGTGTTTGCAGCCTCATCCACCGTGATGATAAAAAAACAACAGCAGCAAACAAGAACATTGATTTGAGAAATACCTGAAACAAATAATGAGAAAATATTCATGCGCAAAACAACTCATCTGCTCGTTTTAATAACAAAGATCTTATTTGTTTTTATTTATTATTTCGGCCTAAGCTAATTTTCTATCAGTCCAATATTTGAATTATTGGTCACAGGTGTACTTGGAGGCCTTGAATTGGCTCGTCGGCCAATCAGAGGGGAGGAGTAAAACACCTGCCCCGCCCCAAAAGCTCCTGTCCAGCCGCCTCCTCTACATCCGGGCACTAAACGTTTACAATCCGACAGGAGGAGACTGGGTTGGACTCAGACGCTCTGCACAAACACACAGAAAGAGTCAGACAGTAACAGGCCTCTGGGGTTTGTGCACGAGCCAGAAAGGCCTCAAATGCGCAAGAAGCCTCAGTACGTTTGCACAATTGCACACGTTTTTTTTAATTTTTATAATGTGTGAAGCCTTGGTGCATTCGATGCATGAAAACAAGACAACAGCTTTGAAACTAGACGGGATGAGTCAACACCTCTGTGAGACATGAAAGAAAATTCAGCATCATCAGGCTCAAAAATGCAGTTTCCATCATGCGAGTGTTGCATTAATTTGCGCACAATATCTGCACGTACACACTTGATGCATCTGATTTGGTTCATATCCTGAAAAAGCCCAAAAAAACGCAGAATCCTTTTTACTCATTCTCACAGTTTACTCTGTTGTACATAAATGAAACAGCCCTAATATTTTGTCTTTCGTGTGTTTGTGTGATGTAAAACGAGACGTTGCTGCCAAACTTTCTGACTTAGAAATGGCAAAAATAAATGTTTGGCACAATATTAAACAAACAAACCATCAAAGTGCGCAGTTTTGCACAAACAAAATCTTAACAAGACATTTAGTTTAAAAAAACCCGCATTGGTGTTTTATCCTGCAAATTCTTGAAAAGCAAATATTTGAATTGAGATTTCATCCTTTTAGCTTTTGAAGGATTAACCCTCGAGCTCCTGTTTTATTCCCCTGTTGCCAAATTAGTCTTAAAGTTAATTACACCAACATAAAACAATCAAAGAGCCTAAATCTGAACCTGTTGTAATTTTAACATCATGTGCAAATAAACATCTGGAAGCTTCATGTTTCGGGGCCTTAAATCACTTGTTGCAGGAACTTTATTGTGGATCCAGTATGTAACCACAAAAAGCTCCAACATAGAGGTGGTGGGAAGGAGGTGTGTGTGTGTGTGTGTGTGTGTGTGATTTGGGAACACAGAGCAGCCACTGTGTCCCTCATTAGTGCTGACACTAGGGGTGTTAATGGGAGGGCCTCAGCTTCCTGCTGCTGCTGAGGAGACGCAGGGCAGCAGATGATTGGCTGAATGAAAACTGCATGACCTTCAAGTGAGAACAAAATGTAAATAATAAAAGTAGTGCACAGTAATGGCTGAAATATTAAACCCATTTCTCTGAATTTTCTTAATGCTGTGTGTCATTGAAGCAGCTTTTACGCCTGATCGAAAGGCTTTTAGTTGGTTTTCTTTCTTCTTATTATTCTTTTTTTTTTTTTGTGCATTTTTTTTTTTTTAAGCAAATGTGCCATTCAAGGCTAATCACAAAAAGGAAGATGGAAGCTCTCAAAGTAAAGTGAGTTTGTTTTCAGGTTTTCAGGTGACTTACTGTGTTTGTTGATGTTGTTAGTTTCGCAGCTCAAGGCTTTCAAAGGTTTCCCAGGAAGTCATTTCAGTTTTATGTCCAAATTAAAGACCGCTGGCTTTAAAAGCAGCTCCATTATAGCAAAGAGTGTTTCGAGGCTTTTTTCTCTCTCTCTCCTTTTTTCTATAGCTATTCAGAGACAAATCTATCTATCTATTTATCTATCTATCTATCTATTGTGAGCATGTTTAGATCCACTGTTTTGGGCCTTTTTCACATTTTCTTCACCACAAAAGTTTCATTTTGAGAGAAACTACTTCCTCCTTGATTTTGCATTTGATTCATAAAATCAAAATCTTCACTTGTAACCTACTGATATAATAGAAGTTTGATTTCAGTGACGTAAAATCTGCACAGGCGCCTCATAAATCTGTGGCTTTTGTAATAAACATAAAGATGAACTGAGGCCTTTTTCTTCCACATTTCATTCTGTTAACTTTCTCTTCAAGAAACACAAAACACAACATGAAGGTTTAGACTCAACTTTAGTAGAAAACTGTGTTAAAAGTCACATAATTTTACTCAATTAAAATCACAAATGACCTTCTCCTTTGTTTTAAGACATTTTGAGTTTATAGCAATCAAGCAATTATTGCACACTTTTATTTTGAAGTTTTGAAAAAGCCTTTTTTAATCTGTGGCTGAAAGACAAATACTAATTTCAGTCATATGGGAGGTTGGATTGTTAAGTGTTTTTTAACAATGTTTGGGGATTTAGTCATTGACCCATGGTGTAACTCCAATTAGTTTGGTCAGGTATTCAAACTGATCACGCAATGAGGCAGCAGACATTGGAGACACACACACACACACACACACACCAAATACAAAAGGGCCTAAAATCTTCATCTCAATTACTGAATTTTTCTTGAAAATAAAAACATTATATGATGATCAGAAATTATGAGCTGTCTCCAAAGTATCTCCAGAACTCGGATTAAACATAAAACCTGATTTATATTTTCATTTCTGGTGATTTTTTTTTTGCTATTTTCTTCTTTAATAAGTGACCATTGCGCACAATTTCTTCTCCAAAAGCTTTTTTTTCTCTTGACCAACATTCAATCAGCAAAGATAAATCCAAGCTCCACAGGGTTCAGTAAACAGGACAAATGAGAGTAAATGTAAGAAGACAAGTGAATAAAAGCGCGTAAAAAGTGCGTAAAACTGGATGGAGCTCATATTTATCTGAGCCTGTTCTGCTGATCTGTACGAAGATCAACCAACCTCTTATTGTTATTCACTTACATCAGATTTAACACTGTTGATAACATTAATATATTTGTCTTTAAATAACTTTAACTTGCATTTATTTACTTTTATTTTATGCAAAACTTGCAAATGCGCAAATTTGGATGAGCTCATCATCAAACATTAATGTTGATCAAATGCAAATATTTTAAAGCAGTTCCACCTGCAGAAAAAGAAAAACACGCTTTTCTTTAAATTACACTTCAAATCTCTCTGAAAGACAACAAAAATACGGAAATATACTGTTGGAGAATATTCTGAGTTTTGCGCAAAAACGGCTGCATAGAAACCTATTTTTGTCTCTTAGAAGCTGCGGCATCAAAAGAGGAAACCGACACCTCCTCGTGCGCTCAGTAATCTCACTGCTGTAACGCGTTACTGAGTAATCCGTTACTGGCTCGGAGCTCTCCCTTCATCCCGGCAGGTGGCTCCCCGCTACAGGGTAACACAGCAGGAGGGGCTAGTGTGTGTGTGTGTGTGTGTGTGTGTGTGTGTGTGTACACCACCCCACACACACACACACACACACACACACAGAAACCATGAGGTAAAACATGAAAGCAGCCTCAGTTACCTTTATGATCACAGGACTCTATAGATGGATGCTTCAGCTCTTATTTTGAAGGTTTGTTCATTCATATTCAACATACTTTTTCATCTCCAGCTTCTCTTTGACTTTTCAGCTGATGATGTTATAGGAACATTTCGGAGGCTGTGTCTCCTGTTTTGTTCACGTCTTCTGACTCAAACTGAGTCACTTTCTGTTTGCACATAAACTTTGCACATTCTTGTCCTGGCTGCTGTGACTGGAGACTCTGAGACAGCACCACTCTGTGTGGCCACTCTAAGCTCCTCCTGAGCTGACGTATCCTCTGCCATTGTATCAGTCTATTGTTGTTTGCAGCTCTTGCATGGAGAAGCTATGGATTTAATGGTCTCTGGGCTGTGTTAAACTGGTTTAATCCTGCAGCAAATGGGAGAGAGAGAGAGAGAGAGAGCTGATGGAATCATGGTTAATCTTTAATGTGCTGCTGGTTTAACAATGCACAGATGTGGGCAAATGTTTGCATTTGTTTCTCTTTTTTCTCGCTGTTGTTCGAGGACACAGTGAAACTGGATTTTGATTTGATGTGTTTAAAGTGGATGCAACTTACAGATGGACTCGTCAAGTGCGTTTTAAAATGTCACAATAGCTTTGCACTTAATATTTAGCTGTCACAAATTTACCTTTAACCAGGACGTGTGGAAACAAGATTTTCACCATTTGTCATCTTGTCTTTTGTGTCAGGGTGGAAGCAGACTTTTATCTATTTTTTCTTAATTCCTAACTCTGATATATCTACCTGCTATACCTGCTGGTAAACTGTGAGCTAACTATTGAATATACTCACTTTGCAGGAAGTAAAAAGAATTAAAAAATGTGAGTGCACAAATACACACAAATAGTTGATTTATGAAAAATTAGCTAACAGGTGTGAAATTTCTTTTTAAATCTATTTGTTACTTAAATGAATAAATAAGTCCAAAGTGCATTAACCTGTATTTAAAGCACGTAGTCTTGTGTATTCCACCTGTAGTTGCACAACTTGATCATCCGTGGTGTGTTCGAGACGTGTGTTTGTATTTGATTGTATGTTACGTGTGTGTGTGCTGGACTCCTTCGCGTGTGCCTCGGAGTCACTTTCATGTTAACACCGAGGCTCAGGAGAGTCTGAACTCACGCAGAGTCGAGCTCCTGTGGAGGGCTTTAAAACGCAGACACACAGACGCTCTTAAACATCTCGAGTTTTTATCACTTGTCTCGCTCACTTTTTCTGTGTGTTTTCTGGGTTGTCAGGTCATTTTAGATCTATTTACAGGAGCGTGAGGAAAAGTAAAGCAGCCTGACTCAAGCTGAGATCCACAGTTTGATTGTGAAGCTCTTTTCTAATATAAGTTAGTTTGAGTAAACTGAAATGCTTTACCTGCTGTTTGAATATAGATATTCACATTTTACAGGAATGAATCAATACTAGTTTGATTTCAGTGGCTCAGCAAGGAGTAAACTCTGGCATCACACATGTCAGCGTACTCGAGTTCTTGATATGATTCAAAGCCACCATCCACCTAAATGTGAAACAACCGACCTCCCGACAGGTGTGCGAGTCGTCTGAGATCAGCGTCACGCTTCCTCTCATGTTCTGCCTCCTGTCTTTTCTCTCACACGGACCAGTTCTTTGATACCAAACAGCCTCGAGCTCAGTTTGGTGACGGCTGTGAAAACTTTTAGACGATGCCTCTTGTTGCTGTCTTGTGTTTTGGGCCTCGTGGGTTTCCGTACCACAGCGAGGTCAGAGGTCAGGGTCGGCCACAGATCGGCCCACCTGCGGCTCATATTGTCCTGCTCATGTATTTAGTGTGTTTTTAGCCATCAAGGATTTTTTTTAACATGTCATGTTTGAGACAGACAGACTAGTTAACCCTTGTATGACTTCTTATGAAACCTGGCAAATCTAAATTTCCTCTTAAGATGTTACACCTTTTAGTTGATTCTGAAAATCTTCTACAAGCTTTTTATAATATAATTTAGTTTAATGGAATTGTTTAGACACTGTTATAGTATAAATACACACATGAGTATCTGTGGGTTTGATTTGATCCATGATTTGAAGAGTAAACTTAAAAAAAACTTTTCCTCTCAAACAACAAAAAACAAAAAAAACAGATACCACGTACTGTCCATCTCTCTGTGTTTGCCTCTGCAGGCTGAGGCGACAGCAGACAGGATGACAAGTCGTGTTTATGTGTCTACGTACAGTGAATGTCCTCGTTGTGTGTATTGTTCTCCATGACGGCCCAGACAGACGGTGTCTGGCCGCTCGTCTGGAGCGTAGAGGACCCGGCCATGACGTATAGCTGTGCAGATGTAGCGGAGAGGTCGCACAGTACGGAGATTGTCCAGGCTCTCAGAATAGAGACAGAGATAGGAAGGGACGCAGACAGACACTCGCTGCCTTTGTGCTTTCACTTAAACTGTGTAAAGAAACTCTTTCCTCTTTACTCTGCGGTGACCTAAAGCGAGACGGTCGTCCACAGAGTGGGAACTTTTGTCCGACTCGCTGATGGTCAGGACCAAACCTGCGAGGCTCTGATTATCTAATCAGTTGATTAGATAATCAGAAGAACATCGTAGCAATTAAGTCGTATTTGCCTTTGTCCTTAATCACTCCCTCAGATTGAATTGACTTGTTTCATCAGCTTCTGCAGAGTGAAGTGTGTGTGTGTGTGTGTGTGTGTGTGAGGCCAAGGATGGTGTAATTTTCCAGACATATGGAGGACGATGTAATCCTTCAACTGAGGTGAAAACAAGAAAATCAGCAAAATTGGGTACAAGAGGTTTTCACTTTTCACACACACACACACACACACACACACACACACACGGACCCCATGTTTTCAGACCAATCAGTATAGAACAATGTCTGACATCTCGTTTTGTCAGTTCAACACAGCCTAAAGCTGGAATTCAAAACACATACAAATGTCACAGGCATGAAAAAATGTACAAATCTTGATTCATGATCAAGCAGGAACTTATTATAGAACAGTTCTAGATGGAAAGAAATATTGTTTCACTATTTATAAACACAAATACAACAGAAAGTAAATGTAAGAGATAAGACTATAATACAGTTTATTTACATTTTTTCAGCTCGTCTTGACATCGTATATAAATAAAGTTAATGTAGATAAAATATGTTCACTGTGTTCAATAGACAAACTTTATATAGTCGTGGGTAGAGAAGGAGCTATTTGTTTTTCTCTAAATATTTTCTTTTGCTACTTCTGGAATCGTCTATTTTTTTGCAAAAACTGCAGTAGGACATGATTTCTTTGTAATTTGTTTGTTTGCTTTCCAGGTGTAAACAACCCTCAAGAAAAACACCTCCGTACGGAAAATGGACATTTGCCTGCGCTCAGTTTGTTCCTGTTGTGCTTCTGATGTGTAGTTTAACCTGTTACACCATATTTTACAAACTCATCTTAATCTGAAACTAGTAAATGTAGCTGTCGGATAAACTCAGACAACATTTTCCCAAAATAGAAAGTAGAATGAAAGTGCAAGTTTCCCAAGCATCTAGTAAGTAAAGCACTTTTCACCACTGCTAAAATTCTAAATTACAAATTTGCCTCAATGGGCTTTATAATCTGTGCATCCTACCACATCCTCAGCACTTCAAAAAATCTTTACCAGGCAAAGAAGGAAGAGGAAGGAAGAGCAACCGAGCCCAGATCGGACAGACATGCAATACACGTCACGTGTTCAGACGTGAAATAGAAAGATGAAACAGTATTGTGCATTCGAGAAAATCAAAAATGAGGAAGCTGAATTGTGAAACAGTCCCTGGTTTTAAAAGCTCTGTGTTGTGAATCTGTGAAGCGAAAAACCCAACAGTGATTCGACTGTGTTGGCGACATGCAGGAAGAGTCGTGGACCACAGCTGACACACCTTCTGATTCCTTTGGCGAACGAGCGCGTCGCATCTCGAGCGTTACAGTACGAAAAGGGAGGAGGTGCATGGCTGTTATCTAAACCCGGTGGGGTTCACCCGGGCGTGGGGAGGGAGGGCGGTGAATGGACGGAGGACAGGAGGGAGGGGCAGACGGACGGATGGAGGGGGAGAGAAAGAGGTGGGCCTCATAACAGTCCCAAGTGCTTTTGCGCTAAGGAGGATTAGGCAGCCATATCTACAAGCGATTCTATAAGACGGGGTTAACCCCTGGCTGAACCTGGCTGGACATGTGCTGCGGCGATGGACGACCAGATCGGGTTTATTCGGGCGAGGTTGGGCGACGGTGGGAGGGGGGCGGAGGTTATAGGTATAATGGGATGGTGGTACTGGTGCAGGTGTGAGGAGATGGAGGCAGAAAGAGGAGGATGATGGAGGATGGATCCGAGCGAGGAGGGACGCGGTGGCGTGTCAGTGGCCGTTTTTGATTTCGTAATCCTAATGCCGATGTCAACACGGATTTGAGAGAAACAAACATATTCTGATCAGTTCGTGCAGTTTCAGAATAGTTTTCCAGCGGGAGAAGAAATTATAGTCAAGACGATGCAACGCCACATTATTGCTCTTTGCATATTTTTATTTCCGCCACAATACCTGCCTTTATTTACCTTACAAAGAACCCAGTGTCTTGTTAATCACATAATCTATTTAGTGTAGATATGAGTCAGTAAATAGAGATTTATGAGTCCAAATTCCCACTGTTCCACCTCAACACAATAGCAAATTTTGACCAGACACCAAAAAGGTCTTTTCTGTATTCACCATTGTCTAAATGCTCCAGTGCCAGAAATATAATCCAGATGGAGAAAAACTAAAAACCACTCTACTCCTCCAAAATTCCCCCAAACAATACTGAGGTCATGTCTGCATATGTGGCTATTTTAAAAGGTTCCATATCCTTCACAATAAAAGCATTTAAAAGAAAACGGCACAACAGTAAACGAAAACAAGGCCAAAAAAGGTGTTAAGGAAAGTTTTTAAAAGCTTTTTAGAAATGTCATCTGAATCGGATCATCCTATAGAGAGACTCGAACATTTAGCGGCACAGGTAGGAAACGCAAAGTCTCCTTTCATAATAAGACGCTGATTAGTCGACCTGAGCGACTTCAAGCTTCAAATTTAAAATCAAGTCCGCTTTGGCCCAGATGTAGCTCGAAATTGACGTCTGATTTAGTCCATAGCTTCGTGAAAAGACAGGTACTTTTAGTTGCCTAAGTATTTCTTCGAGTTGTGTCTTAAATCACTTAAATATTTGTATTTCAAACAAGCTGAAAACGATATTTCAATTTATGTTTTCAATGAGTTAAACAAATGTTGCATGATTAGCTTTTACACTTTATCTTAATAAGGGTCTGTAAAATAATTCGTTTGAGCTAACAAATGGCAACAAATTTGTTTAATCATTGTACATCAATTAAATATTATTATATTTCTAAATATATTTTCTATGAGTTCCTGTGAGCCGTCACATGACCCCGCTGACCTGAAAGTCAAAACAGGAGCCAGTTTTCATTATTAAAGTCAGTCATTTTAATTGTAAATAATTGGGATCGTTAACATCTTTAACGGTTTTGATAAAAGACTGATGCGTTGATCCATCACACACAGTCAATTAAGTCACAGTGATTGTGATTTCTTTAATAAAGGCGACCACTGGTCCGTCACACACAGCTGAACACACACCCATCGGCCCATCACATCACATATCGTTGAGTATCCGCTGGTGTGTTACGCGCAGCTCTGGTCCGCCTGGTACAATCTCCATGGAAAAGAGTTTTCATTGTGTGCTGCTGCTCATCACATGCCTGGGATCAGAGGGTCTGAACGGGGTCACGGCGGGAGCGCCGAGCTGCCGGAGGGGTCATGGAAAGTGTGAAAGACGGTCACCAAGCGTCCTTCTTAAAGACTTTATCGCCACAATCCTGCATTTCACTTTGCATTATGGGCATTAAGCAGCCGAGTGTTTTATCACTTAGATGTTTTAGTTAATGCTCTCTGCTGTAGCTTAGCCTAGCAAAGCTGAGAAGTGATTATAAACACAGTCATAAATACACAATTACAAGGTAATAATAAAAACATGTGAACAAAGAAATATTTTTATTCAAATTTTTTCCCGGTGTTTGTCTTAAACTTGGCACCATGTTGGGACCTGATCTGATTTATTGAACAGACGCATATGGACGCTCGGGTTGATCTGTACGCTGGGTCTTGATCTGGCTTAACCTCTCTACCTCTAGCCCAGTTCGCCCTCTCTGTGCTCTGTTTGCAGCTGCTGCCATAAATATTCACTGGAGCATCAAATGTGTGTTCATCCGCGGATTAAAATAGTCCCAGACAAATGCGCTATTTCCTCCTACTCAAGTGATGTTTGCTAAAAACGACAGTGTCCAGATGTTTTAGAAAATTACTGAGCCTTTTTTAATAAACAGAAAAATATATGTGTGTATGACTAAATATAAAACTAGTAAGAGACAGACATATCAATCAAATCAAATCAATCACTGTTTTCCACAATGTAATGATCTAATGGATGTTTGGCCTAAAAACATGACATGGATATTAGTTAATAAGGTGTTTTTGGCACAATCATCCCTCCACCAGTCTCGGTTTTGCCACCCTCACCTCCGTCCTAACCTCCTCACCCGGTCCTCCACCCCGGGCAGGCCTGAGCGCGGCGGGGCGGGGTGCAGAGGGCGAGGCCGGGGCAAATGCAGGTCACGCCAGATCCAGATCTCCCTCGGTAATCTGTGCCCCAGCTCTGAACCCTGGATCCCATTAAAAAGGATTTACATCCAATAGTGTAGATGTACCAAAGGCAGCTTTGCTTTCTTCTCTTCTCATCATTTTCCCCCTCTAATAAAATCCCTGTAAAACACCGGCAAGCTTTCTTTTTTTTTTTTTCTTTTTTTCCCAGCAATGGATAGGAGGGACTGCGATGTGAACAGAGGACTGAGCCACACCCACAGCGGGGGGATAAAGCAGAGGGATTGGTCGAGTTTCATCAGTAGTGAAAGCTTTTTATGGGATGGAGGTGTTTGGCAGAGGGTGGCGCATGAGTAAAAGATCTTGGAGAGGCAGCATGTGAGCTAACTAAATTTAAACTGAGAGGATGGAAGAAGCAGCAACACAGATCATTTCTGCGTCTTATCCCACCCTACTGTCATCCTCCCTCCCTCCATCTCCCCTCTTATCTCCACTATCCCTCCCTCTGCGCCTCTTTTGGGTCTTTACACAAGCCTGGCTGGCGTCAGTATTCCTCTCTGAGCTGTGGGATCCTCTCCGATCCCATTATTCCTGTCGTGGTCAGTAGCTGAAAAGATGCTCTCGCTCGCCCCGGCTGCCCGTTGAGCCCGCCTTTACAGAGCACTGATACTGTAGTTAACACCGGCCGGCCCGATTACCTCCACGCAATCCGCACGGCTACGTCTGGCTTATGTCGCCCAGTTTGGGCAACGCTGCGGTGTTTCAGAAGATAAACTGAAGGCAGCTGCACGAAGAATCGATGGGGAGATTTGGAAAAGTTAGATATTGGATGTGAAGTGTGGAAACAATGAAGCGTCCTTGAGCAACTATTGGAGAGAACTTGAGGGAAATATGTGGATTTTTAGCTGCTAAATGCTCCACCTGTCTGTTGCTGAGCAGGTAGAAAACGGCTGCCTGCGATGGACAGAAACGACACTATGAGAGGGAACCAACTGTAAACTGTTCCTTTTCTCATTTGAGTTTGTTGTTATAAAAATATCTTTTGACTTTGGCATTGGACGTAAGAAAATAGTTTCGTTGAACGTACTCTGGTTTTGCAGAATCGTCCACTATTGATGCCAAGATGTGAACGTGTCTTAACTCTGAATAAAGAAAAGTCAAAAGTACTTAAACTCGAAAAAGGTTCATTTTCGTCTCATTCTGGCAGAAATGCTGGAAATATTTCCCACTTCAGTGAAAGTTCACTATTACAGTAATTGGCTTTTAGACGTGATTGGCTGGTTGGTTCTCTGCAAATTGTCAGGACTGATTGAAATTTTCGACGTGCCCGTTGAAAAGAGTCCTCACTCCATCAAACACAGCTAGTTAACCTGTTTTCTCATCCAAGCTTTTTATCAAAGTTACTTTTGAATCTCTCTTAAGAACACACTTGTTCAGAATTGCTTTCTCTTGAATTGCTCGTTCTTCCATTTTTTTCTTCGCTGTGTTTTTGACGCGTTGCAGTAATTCATACCTTGCTTGTCATTATTAGTGTGTCAATTCCACTTTTATAGTTATTTATCTGGTATTTTCATGTCTCTGTTAACACTTTGAAACTTGTTTTTGAAAAGTGCTATACAAAAAAAAGTCATTATTATTGCTAATTTTTTCAGCAGCAAACACAACAGCTTTACACAAAACTGATAGGACGACAATTATTGTCGATTGTTAATTCAATTCTTAGAAAATCAAAAATTAATTACCAGAGGAAGACGGATGGAGGATTGTTCAACAACAACAGACGTGATTACACTGTCACCATTTTTTTGTTTGTTTTTGCAATTCAAATTAAATTCAAGAGAAATTCAGTGAGATTTGAACACGTTCGAATTTCAGCCACAAATGTGTGCGACAGCTTCTGCAGCACAATCCATGATTTGTGTTGCCAAAAAGCTGCAAACAGAGACCAGAAATATAGCTTTAAAGTATTGAGTGGTTTTATGTGAGTGTGATGTGGTGGTGCAACATGAGAGCTCGACAATACAGGAAGTAATATTGAACTATTTGACCCGTTATTTAGCTGCAAAAGTCTAGACGTCAACGTTTCGTCAGCCCGACTCACAGCGTGTTCGATGATGCTTTGAAGTCGAACTGAGCCTAAATGGAAGTTGAGATGCTATTTGAAGTCTGTAACTTCCACCGTCTGTGAAACTGAAACCTTCAAATCTTAGCGACATCAACCCCAAACCGTTGTTTCACGCCCACGCAGCGTCGAGGACCTCGGCACCCGAAGGTCCACTGACAGAGCAGGAGGCCTGACTGGTGTCATGTGAGAGGTTCGCTCACTGCAAATATGTGTGTGTGTGTGTGTGTGTGTGTGTGTGTGTGTGTGTGTGTGTGAGTGTGAGACTGTCGCGTGTTCAGCTCACATGTGACCTCTGTGAATGTGTGTGTGCTCACACAGTCCCGCTGTGTTTGCACTGTACCTTCACCCGGCCTTTACGTCATTTGTTTGTGTGTGTGTTGACGTGCGTCGTCTGGCTGTTGTGCAATCAACAAACGGTTATGAAACTTTTTTTTTTATTAAATTAAGCCACAGACCTTCGCAGGCTTATGCATTTCTGCTGTTACAGGAGTTTCCTTTTAAGTCGTCTGCTGCCAATCCCCACTTATCAGGGATTAGATTACTGGATTTCTACGAAAAATCATGATCTTGCTGACGCAAAGTCTGTCGGGTTCGTAAATAACTTTTGATGTAGTGTCGGGTAAACGTGCGGATGAGTGGAAGGAAGAGGAGGTAAAACAGGCTTGATGTGAAGGGAAACAAACTTTCTGCTTTATGACACACATCTTGAGTATTGTTTTCTGGATTGTCTTTTGAATGAATGAGTGTTTCCAGGTTTTCAGAAGCGATTGCATGAATGAATCAGAAGCTTAGAAGTAATTTTTTTTGGTATAAAAATGCCAAAAATCTAATTCTCACTGTGATGATTTCTATGCTTTTCTATGTTTTACATAATTGTAAGTTGATTGGTTTTTGGACGGCTGGTCGGTTTTAGGAAATTAGAATTTTCCACCTTTTTCATTTTTTGACAAAATGTTTAATTGAGAAAATCATCTGCACATTAACAAAGAAATATGTTTCAGTTCTATTATAAATAAGTAAATGCTCAGTAAAAACATCTCAATTGCATGGACCAACTCATCATAACTTCCCTTCTAAATCTTATAATAAAAAAAAGATTGGCTGCATAACTGGTGATTTTCCTGTAGCACAGATGGGGCCAAGACATCTTCTGTATCTGTACTGTACTTCAACCTTGTACTGTGATGATTTCTACTGTTGTCACACATCCAAAAAATCACTCCAGCTTGAGGGGAATTGAAGAAGATGATTGAATGTCATTATGTGGTAACACAATTCATTCTCAGGGTGAAAAAGAATTGGTTCAGTTCTGCAACCTGCGAACACGTCAAACTTTCTTCGCTCCAAGGATTCGCAAACTTTTGATCTCGTTTTGTTCATTTTCATCAAGCGTCTATCAAAACAAGCCCGCGCCGGCGTTTCATTTAAATTCTCCTCAATGACAACCAGTTGAAAACGCTCAAGTGTTACGCGCCGCCCTGCACGCCACGCCGGAGCGAGTCAGTAGTGAAACTCGGTCAGGATCGTATACATTTTTCATGTGTGTGATTCCTCTCAGCGGTGGCTCTCCGTGCAGCGATCTCCCGTGACCCCACCGTGCCCTCCAATCAACATCCCGCCCAGCCCCAACCGTTCCACACGCTATACATTAAAGCTTCGCTGCAGCCCATCAATTAAACATGGCGGACAAGGACAGGCAGAGTTCACCGAGCTTTTCTCAATCTGCTGCCGGTGGCGTGATGGCTCGTGCGGTGAAACTCTGAAGGTTGCTGCCGTGAGAGAGGACGATGGTGCAGATGTTGATTACGAGTTTTTTTTTACATTTTATTTAATCTGCACAATTGCTTAATTTATGGTGCATTTAAATAATCTGTCCTCCATCTTCTTTTCAGACTTTTGCACACATGAAAGAGGATCCATCTATTTCTATCATGACCGAGCTAATATTCCCACTCTATAGCTCTGATATCACCGCACATCCCCATATGTGCATTTCAAGCCTGTTAGAGCCGTGAAGTGTGAGAGGAGGTAAAGTGCATGGGACCAACCATGATCAAATGTGCAGAGAAAAACAACACAGTTGATCCAATGGCTGGCACCGGGGGATTACAGCATCTCAGCTTGTTCTGCACGGATTTCTGCGTGTATGGCTGGTTTTACCGCTAAGGTGTCGCGTGTTCTCACCGCTCGCAACCGTGAGCGCACACAACATGCTTCAGCATAGATGTGCATCAAGGAGAGGTCGCGGAGAAGTCAGCCACACGGGCGTTCAACTTTTGGGCATGAGGAGAGGATGGAGTTACAGCATCAGCGATCTGCACGTGTTCTGATGTTGTGAAGAAGAAAACAGTGTTTCATTTCTGATTTTATCGACTCTCTAATCGTGTGTTCAGGATCAAAACTGATGTGACTCTTTCTCCCTGGTTGTTGTTGCAGGTCAAGGTGTGGTTCCAGAACCGCCGGACCAAACAGAAGAAGGACACCACCAAGGATTCGGACAAACGCTCCTCCTCCACGAACGAGTCGTTGGCCACCTGCAACATCCTTCGCCTCCTGGAGCAGGGCCGCCTCCTCTCGGGCCCCGCCCCGCCGCCTAACTCCCTCTTGGGGCCCCCGCCACATCCGGCGCACAACGGCTCCCTGCTGAGCAGCCCGGGCGGAGGCTCCTCCACCTCTCCGGGGATCAGCAGCAGCACCCCTCCCAGCTCCCTACCAGGGGGGACTTTCGGGCTGTCGCTGCCCTCGCTGGGCGGCACCCCGCCCTCACCGCGGCTGGGCGTCCCGCCGCCGCACTCCCTCTGCTTCTCCATGCCGCTGCTGGGGGGCGCTCATCACGAACTGACGTCCACCTACGGCTGCGGCTCTTCAGCTTTTGAGCCGTACATGCGGCTGGACAGGAAGGAGGCCGATCTGGGAGGGAAGAAGACGGTTTCTTAAGTGACGCGTCCCTCGTTCAGGACACCAGGGGACTTGTCTTTGTGAGAGTTTTTCTCCTCAGTCGATCAACCTGCCGCCTGTTTGACACTCGAGCGGACAGGAGAGAAAAAAAAAGCACCCTGGATCGTAAGATGTGAAAAAGGAAGAGACCACCTTTCCTTGCGGCACCATTTTGTGCCACAGCACTGTCGGGCACATTGACACAAAATGGTGAAAAGGACGTGATGTGACGGAAACTCTCCCACATTAAAAAAAAGAAAAACAAACTTGTGAATTTTTGCAAAATTGCCGTGTGTGTATGTTGTGTGACCCTGACAGGCAGATGTTTTTATCACCACTCTCTTCGCAGTGGTTTTAAGTGACTCTTCACTTTTTTGTCCAGTGAGTTTGTGTGTGTGGTTTTCTCTCTATACAGGCCTTCATTTACTGTTAAGAAAAAAAAAAACTTGACATGGAAAGTTCAGACTGAATCGGTGTCTGAATGAGACGAGTGGTATTTCAAAGAGCGCAGTTTGTACACATTTCGGTACATATTCCCGTACAAGTGGCCATGTTTGATTTTAGTCAATGTGCTTTCACAATATGGAACAAAACACTGAAAAAAAAAAAAAAGAATCGTAGCATTTTAATATCAGTCTGTTTGGTGTCCAGCAGTAGTTTTTGTAAATTCTTTATTTGGTTGTGTTTGTGTATGAAATAATCTGTGGTAGGATCTGGACAAATGGTGCAAAAATCTAGATCCGATAGTTTAATATAAAAGAACACGAGGAGAAAGAAGAGTAGTTGTGTGAGAACGCTGGTTAGACTCTGCCAAAGCATTCCCGGATGAAGCTTTGGAGGCGCCACGCTCGAGTCCTCCAACCAACTGAAGCAAGGTCAAACCGAGAAATGACCTTTGAACCCAGATTAACTTTTCAATCTTTAGTTCGCAGATGTCACAGTTTCCCTTCGAGTAATAAACGTCTGAAAGACAAAGACTCAAAGTTTTGAAGCATAAGAGTTAAACCGAGTTTTTGGACATTTTTTTATTTACACCGTCACATTTGTGTCGGCCGGAAATGAAAGTGTCTGATCTACGTCCAGACTTGATCCAGAGATCGTTTTTCTCAGTGTGTTTGCAACAACTGGTTGATTTAATGACATTTTATAATTGGTTTTTGCCATTTTTCACCTCACGTTGTCGGTTCCAGCTTCTAAAACGTGACGATTTGCTGTTTCTCTCATGTGACAGTAAATTGAACAGATGAGAAATTGTGAAGGACATTTTCTCACTAATCGATTAATCGAGATAATTGGCAGATTAATCGATAATGAAAATATAGTTAGTTGCAGCCCTAATTGGGACGAATATGTAACGTGATAATGAGCCACAACACCTGTAGAATCTGCTCCTGTTTTGCCTCAGTACTTATGTTTTTCTTCTTTTTTTAAAGCCATTTCATCATAACGATCAGAAGTACTGTTTCATCAGGTCAAATCCAAAATCACGAGAAATCTCAATGTATTTTTACGCAGGAAACTTTTTACACACGCTTTAGGCAAAAAGCTGCAGCATCACATGTGAAAATTAGTCTTTTTGATGATCTTTAAATTAGTATTTGTGTTTGCTCCCTTTGTGTGTTTCCCTTTTTGATTGACTTTTGGCTTTGTTAGACTTCACCCGACTCAAATGAAAAGCTGTCCTCTGCTTGCCCCTCATTGAAAGCACTTTACGTTTGTAGCTTTTCCCACTTCCTCCTGTATCTCCCCCCTCTTTTTTGCTTTTGAATCCATTTAACTCCTTATTGAGAACAGACTAAAAAAAGCTTTAGTACGAGTCGTTTTATTCTTAGAAAGGTGTTTTTCAGAATTAAAGCCAGAAAACCCCTCAGTTATTTCTTTTCAGCCACATTTTTAATTTATTGATTTGAAGCTAAATGGACCTCAAGATCTGAAAATAGGCCACTTTGAGACTCGTGGATTGAGAAAACATACGTCAATTTCATGCAGGTTAGGCTGATGGAGGATGGGAAAAGGATGAGCTGTAGTATTTTTCTCTCCCTCCACGTGATGCCATTTGTCCAGGTTTCCTTGATGTCCAAAGAAAACCAAAACTCACCTGCGAGAACCTGCGATTCGCCACGGATTGCCCTCAATTTGCGCGTGTCAGACGAGTTATCGCCCCTTTTCATAACTCACGTCTTATCTGCTTCTATTTTTCGCCTCCTGTTTCATTCATTTCCAGGTTTCGTCTCATTGTGAGGTTTAATACGTTTTCCCTGATCTCTTTCTCTCACGCTCGCCAAAGGTGACTCGACATCTATTAGGACAAAAAGGACACTCCCATGACATCAATTTAAAAAGCCGCTCAGAAGTAAACGGTCTGCAGATGGCCGAGCGTGTTTCCAGCTGCAGATACGTCTGCGGCGGAGAGCGTGGAGAGGTTCTGACCTCAGCCTATGAAAACTCCCCGTCTTGTCGGCTCGCTGGGCCTTTTTGCACCCGTGTAGCGGCGTCTGGTCGCAGGTGATTTGTTGTTGTTGTGTTCAGACCCCGGCAGCGCTGCAGAAACCCCTGTTATCCACTCACGGCTCTTTGCAGCACCTGTGCTGTTGTTGAACACTGTATTATTTTCTATAAGCACCATCCATAATTCACACGCTGTGGCATCAAATATTGAGCAGAGAGATGGAGCTGAGAGGTCAGGAGGCTTGCTTCTCGCGTAAGGCCAGCGTACCCTTTCACAACCCCTCGGTTTTTTTTCTTCTTCGCCCACAACAGGGTCGCGTTGCTTTGCTGTTGTGTCGTAAGCAAATGATTCTTTTCCCCCTTTTTTTGTATTTAAATGTTAACTCTCAACACTGCTGTAAAAATTTTCAGCCAACGTGACAGGAGATTTTGTCGGTTTCCGAAAAGCAAACTTCCCACACTCCCCTCGACATCCAGAGTCGACGCTGGCTCCATATTCTGTCACTGTACGGTGGTGTTTCGTAATGTAAATCTGCAGTTACTGTATTGTACGCTCAGTCACGACGAGGCGACTGAAGGGCAGCACGATGCAGCTCGAGGGGGCGGTCAGAGAGGCGAGATGCCACGTCTCATTCCAGGCAACAGAAAGACACTTTGTAAAGCCTTGCATCAGTTACACAAAGCCTTTTGTTTTTATTTTTGGTTCTACACTTTTTTTCTGCTTTCTTTAGCTTCCTTTTCTTTCTTTTTTTTTTTACAGTTTCTTTTCATTCCAGCTGAGTGGAAGTGTTGCTTTTGTCGCGTGCAATCTGTGACATCTTGCACTTGTTGTAAGTCGCCACCGTCTCAGAAGCACGAAGAGCTCTCGCTGCTGCGTCATGATTCTCCTGATGAGTTTTGAGATCGTGTGGACATTTTATTTTGAATATGAACTGATTCTGCTTGGTTGACTTTTTCTTTATGCACAGCCAAGGTCCTGCGTAGGTCATAACTTCTTTTCTTTAAGCAGTAAAAGTTAATGTCAAGCTAATGGCACCAGCTACTACTTATGATGAACAAACTCTATGTACATATATATAAATTTATATATGAATATATATAAATGGGTCTTTGCACAAGTTATCTCCATGTCCGCTCTCATGTGATTTTAACAGGAAAAACAAAATGCGAAGGAAGATTCAGAAAAAAAAGACTTTATATATGCTTTACAATTCTTTGTCTCATTAACATTTTGCACTTATTTAAAGAGGCTTACTTCTGTTTCTGGGCTGACAGAGCTGTTTTCACGCTCGGCCAAGATATTGTACAATATGTATATGTATTTTTATTCATATGCATATAAATATATGTCTATGTAATTTGCCTCCGGTGTTCTGTTTTCTTTATTTTCTCACCTGCCTCAAGGCCGTGAAAGCTCAAATCTGAGACGCGTGTGTGGACAACATTTTTCCGACTTTATGAAAAAACTTATTTCAGCGTTTATAAAAGCGCAAAGATGTGTTTGCTATAAACTATTTTACTATTTGAGAAATCTGCTTTTAGAGGACCATTCAGTGGAAATATGACTTTCTCTTTGTAATCAGTCCAAAAAAAAAAAAAATCCATAAACATGACTGACATCTGCATGTCTGAGCTCTCTCTATTCACACGGAGGATTTTGGGCTTGCCTTCGCTCGCTCGCAGCTTTATTAAAAACCTTGGCTTCTTTGTCCTTCCCGTCAGTTTGGCAAAAACATCAAAGCAGTGGACATTTCACCTTTTCTGTGGAGGCACTGCCTTTAAATACTTTGCACTTTTAATTCTGTTTTGGTTTGCACAGAGGTGCACAAAGGCTGAATTGATGTGCCCTTGGGACATTAATTGGATGAAAAGATGAGACTAAACTTCGCACAAATGTGGAATGAGGCTCAGGCTATTCTGCTTTTTGTCTGCAGGAATCTGATATTTTCATGGCAAGAATTTTCTTAGAATGAAAAAAAATTAGTCAAAGTACAAACCGTGTGCTTTTATACAAAGTGATGAGAGTGGAATCTGTTCTGGCTGCCATCTGCACGACCAGGAAAAGCCCTTGATGTTCTTTTTCCTCCCACTATAAAACAGCTTTGAATTGAAATATTTGAGTGATGTTGAAATATGCCAGATGCAAGTAATAACTCAAAGAGGTCCAGAAACTAAGTCAGACACTTTAGAGTATTTGTTTCTATGTTTCCATCTGAGGTAGCGAAAGACTTTTAAAAGACACAAGAACAACAACACAGTCATCGCTTTGTTCTTGGATTTATGACTGTGATGATTCAACTGATGATAGAAACATCAGTAGCATTACAAAGATACCACCTCTCAGTAAAGTCTACGTTAAGTCAACCCTAATAATCTTTGGGCCAGAAACTAGTGGTGGAAAGTAACTACGTATATTTACTCAACTACGATTTTGAGGTATATTTGCTTTACATGAGTTTTTCCATTTTCTGCTATTTTAACCTTCTGCTCCACCACATAACACAAAATATAATCAATCAATAAATTATGATCTATTATTATTAGTTAAGACTTTATTGATCCCTGTGGGAAAATTACTACCTAGGAGTCTGTGAAGTAATTAAATTTACCTCCATCTTTACAAGCTGCAACATTAAATTGATTAGACTCATTAATGCTTCAGTCCAATAATACAATATACATTATTCTGCATCATGAATACTTTTACTGTTGGTACTTTAAGTATATTTTGTTTCTCATACGTTGGTAGTCAGCTCACCGATTCAAGTCTTAAACGTGTCGGTCGAATCACACTTTGACGATTCCAAACCAAAACTCAACCACTGACACGTCGAATTAAGAACAATCTGCCGAGAGGGAACAAGTCATGCATCGGTTTCACTGAGCTGTAAAGGTACTACATACAGTATATCCCCCCTGTTCACCCAGACTCCAGCCAGGGGCGCTTGTCCAAGATGGGACAATTGACATGCAGGGTGCCAATTATAGTGATTGGCACCTTTATTTGAGCGAGGACGAGGCGAGAGGAGCGGCAGAAAGGAGACCAGATGGGTGGCCTGTTTCAGAGGTGGGGAGGAGAGCGGGGAGGGGGACGGAGACGAGGACCTGGTCTGAAGCAGAGGGTGGAAAACAGCTTCAGTCAGGAGCAACTCAACTCCACCAATCTGCTTTTTATTGGTGGTTGATCTCTCACCGGCGGCAAAATTGACCAATAAAATAACAGTTGAAGATTGGATAACTCAGTGGTCAACAAATATTAATATTAAGTATATGTTTGTTATTTACATTTGAATTATTTTTTACATTTGTTTCCCAAAGATTTTCTAGAAAGGACTTGATGTAAATATACTTTAAATAATAATAATAATATACAGAAAATAGAGACGGTGTTGGTACATTTCCAAGGAATTTCTTTTCAATGCATATGAGTCTTACAGTCATTGCACAGGTCATCTGAAAATCCAAGCACACAATTCAACGTATGAAGAATAAACTTGAGAATCAATGAACAATAATAGTTTTTTTTCTAGTACGTTTCTTTGGAAATTAAAAATTGCTTGACATTTCAACACAACCAACTGAACTTTAGTAACTTACTCAGAAACGTGTCTCACATTTCTTTCCTGGAAACTTGCACAGACTTTTTGGAAAAATAACAGACGTGCAAAATACATGTTAGTGCAGAACTCACTCTGCTACAAATGGAGCAATTAAACATGATCAACAACTTTGTGCCTGTTTGAAAATTACAACAAAAAAAAAAAAAAAAATTAAATTATCAACTTAGACAAAAATTAAAATGAAATTATTTCATATTTGAATAAAATAAAATGACACAACAGATAAAAATAAAATTCAGGTTTTTTCTTCTTCACTGGAGGAATTCAGTATCACTAAGCTATGGGACACTAGTGTTTGATTCAAATTCATATTTCGTTGTATGTTACATTTATCCTAGATTATTTGCAAACAGCAAAAAAGTTACTTTCTATGTCGATAACGCCCTGATTTACACCAACGCTGCAAAAGTTGGGTCTGGATCTCAGTCAAAGTACAATTTTAAGACTTCATCAAAAATATTTTCAGGTTTTACAGGAAGAAAATATCTATTTATAGGAGCTCTTATTATATTTGTATATCAGTATATCAACATTCAATGAGAACGCTTTCTTTTAGCTGTAAGTAGATTTGTATATTTATTAATGTCTTAACAACTATTACTCCTCCTGTGGAAATTCATAAGTGGATGCTGGTGTATAAACAGATAATGAGCAATACTACAGGAAACATGGAGGAGAAATTATTCATATAATTGCTGACAAATACTGTACATGAATATGCACTTAAGAATTCACTTATAGCTGCGTATAGCTACATTATAGTCGACGATAAGTGTTTAAATTGAACGCAAATGATAAATAGACGAGTTTAAGTGAACAACTAAGACAAGGACACAGGATCAGAGTTTATGTCTTCAATATAACCACGGCTCATCATATTCGACTGCCTTTGTGACTTCATTCATTCATACTTTCTATTATGTCTTGACATATAAAAACATCTGTGTAATGTATCAGAATCTGAAAAAGTCTTTTGTCAAAACACAGTAAACATACACATAAAAAGAATATATGATAGTAATCTTTATGAATAAAACAATATGAAACAAAGCGGAGCAATAAATAAATGACAAGATGCATGAGGTGTTCTCCGTTGTTGCACCTGATGCTTCCTCACTCGTCTCATGTTTGAGGTCTTGTCTGTGAGTGAGCGCTGGATCAATTCCACATCAGCGCCCAAAAGCTTGTTTGTTGTGCGTCAACAAATGAACTCTCAGCTCCGTGTTGCCTCTGTTTTTCCTTTAACAGGCACCGTACGTGTTTGTGTGTGATTCTGGAGGGTCCACAGACCTTTAGGAATGCATCACTGTCCTGCCACCCCCCACCTTTTCCTCCCCCCTCCTCCCCCCCTCCTCCTCCTATAAAGCAGCTCAGCGGCCCATCAGGGGGGCCCCTCCACTAATTAGGGTCACTAATTGGGGGTTGGTCGGGGCAGAGACCCCTCCACACCTGCACGGTCATGTGACATTCAAAGAGGTGCGCAGGGTCAAGGGTCGCGTAGTCGGGGGGGCGAGAGGAGAGGGAGGGTTTGGATTAGTTTGACCGAGCAGGCGAAGAGAGGGGTTAAAGGAGGAAAACGGCAGGCAACAAGACGACAGAAAGGGCAAAATGGACTAGTAGCTTTAGGAAGTTTTACATTTCAGATTTTATTTGCATTTGCTACAAAGACAACCGGAAAAGTTATGTAGGAAGAAAATTACAGAACTAAAATATAAGTTGAATTAACTGTTTGATGTCCCTCCCTTTCGCAGGTGTCTGTCAGCTTCACTGTCACTGTTTGACTGCAGGACAACAGTTTTCCACAAAGCTGCAACATCAAAATCAAAAAGTGTGTCGTGCACTAACTTTTAAAGAGCTGGAGTGAATATGCAGAGAAACGCAGAGGAAGTGTAAGATGACAGAGCGAAAGACACGTTGAGAAATCAGGGCGGGGACACGGTGCCCGGTCAGAGGTTAATTGCCAGGTGACCTTAAGGGCCGGACAGCTCAGCGGAGGCCCCAAGCCCGCCTGCCTCTCTCAGCTCTCGTGGACTAAGTGATGTCTGCTTGTTTTGACACGATTCACACAAGAGTCGGGCTTTAGCTCGCCGAAAAGATCCACAGCTGCATTCCTGAGAACCAAACCGACCCAGAAAATCTTCCAGAGAGAGAGAGAGAGAGAGAGAGAGAGAGAGAGAGAGAGAGAGAAACAACCTGGCTTGAAGGATCTTTTTAAAATGATGAGGCGTGATATGACGATGAAAGTGGTGTTGGTTTGTTTGGAGGAACACGGCATTACGTGTTTAGGAAGACAGAGAAATGTGTGCATTAAACATTTACAGTATATTATGCATGTTAAATATTAAAGGGTAAATTGTTTATGGGTTTTACAGCCCTTTATCATGGAGACATTTTGACTTGTCACAGCAGCGAAAGCACGTGTAAATAATAAAAATGAATCAGGGTTGAATCTCATTTAGCTGCTTCAGTTTTCGTGTCTTATCCTACACTTGTAGTAACTAAAGCATGATGCTACTTTTTCATGGTTGTGTTTAGGTGCTTGGATGAAGTTAGTCCAACCATCCAGCCCGACCAGCTCTCTATGACTTTTATGCTGTAGATGAATGTAGAACTTCCTTTAATAAAGATAAGAAACATGACCATGGAACATAATGAAGACTTCACTTGTTTTACAGGACAAATTAGAATGAAACAAACCTCATTTGTAGGAGACTGGGTTAAAAGCGACACTAACAGGGTCAGGGATACCTGCACTGTCTCACCCTGTATGATTATATTAAAAACAATTTATCATTGAGAAGATGCAGAGCTGCTTTATGGAGTTTTTGTAGAAGCCTTTCTGCCCTTAATCATATTTTCATTATTCATAATTTGCTTGTGAGTGTTTATGTTTTCACCTTGTATATTCATTTCAAGGCTGCACGTAGTTGTTAAAATCTGATGAACATATTTGATATAAAACTGAGCTCAAGAGTTTGTTGCCGACCTCAACAAAAACAAAACTGTCACCACGAACTTACTCACATCTGCGGATGAAGATCATGTGATGAGGCTGAACAGCTATTAGATGGATCTTTGTCGAGGCTGCTTTCTCTCTGTCCAACGTCAAGAACGAATGTTAAACCTCAAACACATATTCACTCTAGTAACAAAAAAATGCAATAATGACATTTTTAATGCAAAAGATGTTCAGTAAATTGTTGCTCAAGTGAGTCTAAAAATTCATGTAAGATTTAAAATGAAACAATCCAGTGTTTTATAACACAATTATATAGCATTGTGTAGATTCTGCCTTCATAGTGGAGCATTTTTTTCTTTTCTGAAGGTCTGCTGATGCATTGTTGTGCAGAAGCCAACATGCTTGCATCTTCGCTGGGTGACAATATTTCAAAAGCATGTTTTCGGTCCCATCTGCAAACACCAGAATCAAGGACTAACACAGGTCAAACATGTGGACAAACAGGCATTTAGACCAAAGAATTGTGGGTGACCCATCGCAGTTGTATTTTGCGGCATTGTGACACACGCACACACGACAACACACCGTTGCACTGTTCCCATTTTCAATTTCTCCACCTTTCACAGAGGTGAATGAATCTTGCCTCTGCATACAAAGGAAGCGCAGCTGAAGACATAAAAAGTTGAGATTACATGTTGTATTCTGCCCTTCTACACAATAAACCTGTGTGCAGCAGAGGAGGAGAGGCCACACTCTCCTCTTTTCACTGACGTCTGCGTCTCTGCAACCTAAATCTCCTTTTCAAGACCCAAAGTCTTCAATTAACACTTTTCTGTTGTTGCCAGATTCAAGGACGCTATCCCCCTTCTCTTGTTTTGTCTGCGCGCCCAAGCCACATTTTTGCATCACCTCGTTACCTCGTCTTCTGCGTTTATGACCGTCAGGCCTGCATTCAGGTGGCCGCGATATTATGTGAAACAAGCCACGAGTGCATCGAGCATATTCCAGAGCTCTTCCGTATTGTGCTGCGAGTCAGTGGACGGAGCCGCAGATTGACATTTGGCCTTGGGTTTAAAGCTGCTTTTGTGGAGCAGCCATTCCTGCGCTTATCTTACTTGATTAGGTCAGTGGATTTTTCAGAAAGTGATCACACCTCAAGGACACAAGATGGCACCTTTATTTGTCTCCCGGAGCACAATGCACGCGGCCTCTATAGCAGCGATCTTCCGCCATTAACCACTACAAACAGTCTTGAGACCTTGACACCTTGAGTTAGACAAAACTTGATAAACTCTGCTTTTAAATCCGCCGTAATGTCTTTCACTCCTCCCTCGTCGCTCGGCAGGAGTAACGCAGAGTGCTTCCTCCACTAATGAATGCAAGGTTTTGTGCGGAAAGCTTCTTATGTTTTATCATCATCACATACTTCAAGACTCGGTGAGCCGGCGAAGCATTCAAGGGAAACCAACAGCTAATTACATTTCAGAGACACTGAGAAGGAATATGTTATTTAGCATTCAGCGGCACAAGAGAGTGCTTTTAGAAATAGCAGGTGAGGTGATGATGAGCAGAGTGCTTTATGTGCTGAAAAATGCAGCATTTAATCGGAAAGAAAGCCGAGAGCGAAGACAGTACTTAAGATTTTGTATAAGACAATCCTAATAGAGCGTGCGTGCACGTCCTTGTGTGTCTAAATGTTCGTCATTTGTTGCCACACTGGAGCCTTAAGTATCTCATTGAAAGCTTAAGGGCACTCGTCTCATATAAATGAAGTTTTCTTGGGCTTATTTGTGTCCCTCCACTGTCTCTTCAGTGAGACGCTGATTGTGCGATTGTGTGCGATTTTGAGCGATTGCGTCTCGATCAGGAATTTATTATAATATTTTGTGTTTGTGGCGTGTGATCGTTTGCTTTATGTCTAATCCTTAGGTCTAGGTAGGTATTTCTTGGAGATGTGATTGTAATGATTGATGAGCAAGTCTGAATTTGAATGACAGTCCAACATGAGTCTTACTTTCATTTCATAAGAGCAGCTGGTGTCGCATATAAAAATGTCGTTCTTGATTTTGACCCTTGGCTTGGATCATCCCATCAGGCTCAGCTTGACCCTCTGCACCCCCGGGGGTCACTGCAGGTTGCCCTCATTAGTAACAGGGGGTCTCCACCTCGACCCAGTCCGTCACCCTATTTGTGTCCTCCCTAATAGAGCCGAGACGACCACACATGAGCCGAGGTTCCTACCCGGACCGTAACCTATAACCTCGGGAACTTCACTACCTTCTTTGCCTCCATTCAGACTTCATTCACTCGGACTCCAGCAATCCGTTTAGTCAATGAAAAGGGACAAGACACATGCACACAAGAGATCATTTCCTTGTCCTGCCCTCGGCTCAAACCCAGGACGCCCACACACACACACACACACACACACACACACACACACACACACTCATACATCCTTCAGTGCTCATGCAGCGCGTTTCCGGGCCGGACCGAAAACAGAGGGAGCTAGTGAGAGAGCAGGGGCTCAGAACGGGATTATTGGGGAAGAGGAAGGGAGGAGGAGGAGGGGGCCGAGGCAGAGCAGGGGGCCCCTCTCTGCTTTTCAACGGACGTGTGAACAAAAGCCTGGTCAAACTGTCGGGCCCGCAGCCTAGGGTGTTTACTGCTCTTGTATCTATAACCAACAAATCAAGGATCCCCCTCCTCGCCGCCACCACCTCGGCAGCTCCACTCCCCCCGCTGCCCCTTTTTCCCTTGAGCTGCCTGGCTTTATTGGGAACAGCAAATTAAGGAACCATCCATCTGGGTGTGATCACCAATTACGGAGGGAAGCTGTCAGCATGCATTAAGGCCTGCAGGGAAGGCGGGCGTGTTAGGGCGGCTTTTATGAAGAGGGAGGCAAGAGAGGGAGTTAAGGAGCGATAAAGTGATTGGATATGATTGAAAAATCTTCAAGAAATTAAAAACTCTTTTCTTTCTTTTTTTTTTTTAAAAGTCCAAAACATCGAGAACTCATCCGGGCGTTTCTCGATAACCCGTATGTCTTGTTGTGTTCGTCTTGGGGGAACAAAGTCTGCTCATTATTTGCCGCTTTGCCGCTCCAAATAAATGACATTGTTAGCAGAAGCGAGGATGAGTGAGTGCACTTTTTCAGCGACATAAAGCGACCATGTAAGCGATATAAATATGGTAAAAACTCAATGCAGCTTATGGCCGGCCCCCTTTTGTCACTGCTCACTGGCACAGGCCGTGATTCCCTGTAACACTTCTCCTCCGGCCAGCTTTCTCACAACACAATAGGGCCGTCATTAACTTTTTGCTCCATCGGAATGCTGAAAGACCCCGTCGACCAAACGCCCCCTTCCCCTCCCCTCCCTTCCCCTCGTTCCACCATGCATCCCGCTTTTCTCTCCGCTCGCTGGTTTTCCAGGGCCCTAATTTGCGAAGGCCAGGTGTGGACCCACAGTAAGGGAGGAGGGGGGCGAGGATGGGTGAGGAAAGGGGTGAGTGGGGGGTGGGGGCGGCACACAAAGGGGACCCACAAACCAGAGGGCACAGACTATTTTCGGGCATGTTCTCTCAAGCAGTTGTTTGAATGTGTTTTGGGTTTTAATATGTGAATTTGAACACGAAACCAGTTGTTTCCAACCTGAGGGGTCACAAGAAGAGGTTTATTTTTCAGCTGTTCCTCTTTTTGAATGACTTGATTCGATGACTCTTCAGGCCGCTAAACATTACTCTAAAGTTAAACTGGTCACCACAACGAGACATTTATAAAAGTTGCAGACACGTCCAGCAGATACAGAGCAACTTCATGATTGATTTGAAGTTGAGTTTTTGGTAATTTGGCAAATACAATTCCAATATTCACTCTCTTTTAGCTCTTTTTTTAGTCTCCACCAACTCCTGAGTGAAATCTCTTGCTTTTCATCGTCTTTTTTTTTTCAACCTGCTGTTGCTAAAAATGTTAAGTGGGAATGGAGCAAAACAGTAAAGTTGCAGGACAGAAAACCAAAACAATGAGCTGAAAGATGCTAAAACACTCTGAGGGGAAGAGCTGAGAGGAACGATAGAGTTAGGTGAAATTTTATGTTTCATCACGCTCTTCACATTACATATAATCATTTGATCCTCTGTTATTATAAAATATTGAATATAGCTGCTTTCATGTTATGTGTTTGTCTCATTTCTGTGCCGATTCATTCTGCTTTCATGTGGGCTCCGTCCCTCTGTGCGGCTCCTGAGTCGGATCTGTGGGAGTTTATGTGCCGAAAACTATGGTTTCTATGTGATGTGTCACTTTGAATATGTGCTCTGGCGCTGAGTATGAGTATGAATGTGTGAATGAGTCATTGTGTGTGTGTGGGAGGGGGAGGATGAAGAGGAGGGAGGGGGGGGCTACAAGTCGCTCCAAAGTTGTTCACCAGCCAGGCTGCCAGGTTGAGCGAGTTGCTCCAAGCTCTGCAGCTTTGCTTTTTTGGAGAGACACAGCGGGTGGGTGAGGAGGGAGATGGCAGCGGAGGGAGGAGGAGGAAGAGGCGGGGAGGACCAGGACTAATTGCCACTAATTGAATTGGATGTGCTGATCAGATGGGAGGCTGTGGAAGTAATCTGAGTTGTCACAGCAGATAACGCTGGGCCGTCCCAGAGTGTCCGCCTCATGTGACAGCCTGTAACATAGCCTGCGAGAGGGCACCGGCCCCCTTTGTCACCACCACAAAAGGGGAGAGAAGCAAATTTGCCAGTTACAGTGAGAAGCGACGGGCTCGGAGCGGGAGGAGGGGGTCACGGAGGGGAGAGGGAGAGGGGGGAGGAAACCAGGAGGGGGAGACATGACTGAGATGAAAGAGGAAAGCTGAGGAAGGGGAGATGTTCAGTGGATGAAATAGATGGTAAAACGAGATGAAGACACACACCTGTAGGAAAAAAGGGGGCGGGACGAGGCGAAGGAGGGAAATGTGTCTTCAGCGTCTGTTGAGTTCATTCACAACCAGCAGGAGCTTTACAGAAGGTTTTGACTCAGATGGACGACTGGGTGGAAACTATCAATAAAAAGAATTACAGAGCCGTGTGATCACGCTTTGTTTGAATGGTACAGCACTGACCATCAACTGAGAAGCAAATGAGTGTGTCAGTAAAAAATAAAGGAGTTGAAGGTGAAACAAAGCTGTGAAAGGCTACTGGTATATTTAGTGAGGTTAAGATTTAGATGCAGCAAAGGTGATAATTAAACATCCACTTGTTGTCACTTTATTGTTGGTATGTTGGTATAATGTGGTTTTTATTCACTGTACTTTACCTTGGGACAAAGTGTTTAAACCAAAAATGACTGTGGTTTCATAACAACTCTACATTATGTAAAAGTTAATTAGCAATTTGAAAGTGAATTATTTCAACATTTACCAAAATGATGAAATGATGATTGAATTACAACTTTATCAGCGTTACTTTTTTTGAGGTTGTCGTCCGTTTGCACCGAGCAAAGTTTCTTGTTGAAACCTGTAAATGATGGATGATGATCAATAATTTGCCTCTGAGGTTTTTTTTTTTTTTTGCAGAACTCTGTACAACCGTCGCTGCTGATCGTGGAAACGCAGGATAATACGAGCACAGGTGGACGACAAAAAAGAGGAAGAGACGGGTGAGAAAAGAGAGAGAGGAGTAGTAGAGAGTGACTGTGGGTCTTTCCCAAGCCTGCAGCAGTCCAATTAAGCCGGATTTCTCCCACTCCACATCTGACTCACACACACACACACACACACACACTTACAACCACAGCAGCTGTGCAGTCAGTTGGTGCCATTGAGGGAGGGGTTAAGTCTTGTCAGCATGATGAAAGCAGGCCGGAGATGTGTGTGTGTGTGTGTGTGTGTGTGTGTGTGTGAGTGAATCTGAGCGTGCGTGCATGTGTGTGTGTGTACATCCACGTTTGTGCATTTTGATGTCACTATGTATATATGCTCTGCAGATACGAGTGTGTTTGTGTGTGTGTTGTGTAAAGGGTGAGGCATGCATGCGTTGGGCATCCCGGGGCACGCAGATGTGTGAGTGTGTAGGACTAAGCCCTGGCGAAGCCCGCTGCGAGGGGTCACGACCTTTACAGAATCAGTGCCTCTGCATGTCAGGACTAATGGAAGGGCCCCACCAGCTGCACCGAGAGGACGAGGAGGAGGAGGAGGAGGAGGAGGAGGGAGAGGAAAAGAGCGAGAGGTCGGAGAAAATATGAAGAGTGGATAAAGACTGAGGTGGGGAAAAATAAGGATGGATAGGAAGATTTTGGGAGTGGGAGGAGAGAGGAAGAGGAGAAGAAGTGAGGAGGGGCTGGAGCGGGTGGGAGAAGGAGGATGGAAATTTTGAGGGAGAACAAGCCGTAAATAGTCATAAATTTTGGAAGAGAAAAGTTGGATTTAAAAGGAGAGAGAAACCAAGTTGGACAAAATGGATAGAAAGAGGGAAAGAGAGACGATGAGCAGGAAATGCAAGGTAAGATGAGCTGAGACGAGAAAGTGAACGAGGACAGTGTGGAGAGATGTTTGGGCGAGAGGAGGGAGGAGTGATGTGTGATGGCGGGATGGACAGATGAAGAGAGAAGAGAGGGGGAGAAATGGGTGTGGCCTCGGTGATGGAGACAGATTTTTTTTCAGGTTCTCTGTCCGTGTGGTATTTTCCTAACATGATCATCAATGAGTCTGATTTACTTTAAATCTGTAGCAACATGAGGAATCTGCAGATAAATATCAGATGGATCGAGTGAGATCGATGTGATGCTGGAGTGTCTAATGAGGAAGGTGCAAAATACTGTATATCTATATTTAATCAGGTGCTTCAGTACAGTTTAGAGGTAGTTTTACTTCCATTTTATGTTTCTTTATACTGAATTTCAAAGGGAAATATTTTATATATTTAACAGCTGTAGATGTTGATTAAATGTTTAGAAAATACATGAGCTTATAAAAGTAGGTATTTTATTTATGAAACCACCAGACAATGTATATAATTGCAATATAAATTTACTTTCATGAAAAAATAGATACAGTTAAATGCTGCTTTCCTGTTAATGCATCAGTAATATTAATGCAAGAAAACACAATTTACACCAAATACAACACCAGATAACGCTCTGGTTCCAGCCTGCTTATGTTTCCAGTCTGGTCTTGACCTTTGCCCTTTGAAGGTCTACAGCTACTTTTTTTATAGTGAATCATAATTATAAACTACTAACTGATTGAATCTAAAGCAATATCAGTGCGTTTGTATATTAAAGAGACTAAAAATGATAAATCCAAAAATAATGACTCTCCTCTGAATTTTAATGTTTGTTATTAACTGAAGGTTGAAGTTTTCCTTTGTGGGCTGAAGAAATTCTTCCTCCTTTTTGAAATAAGCAAACTATTTAAAAACCCTCTTGGATTAACTGGAAACAGGAATATTGATCCAGAAACATCAGATGTGATGAAGAACACTGACAGGGAACATTTTACTGCAACATGAGTACTTTTACTTTTCATACTTTAAGTACACTGTGATGATAATACTTTTTAAAGAAGGCCTTTGAATGCAGGACTTTCACTCGGAGTGGAGTATTTTGATAGTTTGCTTCTTTTATCGGAGCCAGTGTCTGAACGTTTCTTCCGCCGCTGTGACTCCACGAGTGTGATTGCATTTAAAAGCAGTATTTAGAAGAAATCAGAGTGTGTTTGGAGCAATCAGGTAATTGATGTCGAATGATGTTCGGCACTAATAAGAACAAATCAGCTCTGACGTTTATTGAAGAGAAAATAAGCACCAATCAAGATGAGGTGACTGAACGAACAGCAAGTTATGATTTAAGAGCGAGAGGTAATAAGATAATTTTGTGCAACAATGAAAGTTATGCTAATTTATGCTGATCAGTACTTAAATAAATCCAGACACACAGACAGACAGACAGACAGATGCCTCTATCAGTGTCAGTCTGTCAGCTGCCAGGCCAGAGTCTGCTGACTCTGTGTGTGTGTGTGTGTGTGTGTGTGAATGCATGTATCTGTGTAAACCTCACTGAGTGTGTGTGTGTGTGTGTGTGTGTGTGTTCAGTGTTCAGCTGCAGACAGTGCCACTGTGTGCCCACCATGACCAGACACCCTGCTTCCTCTCCTGTCATGACCCGGAGACGATGATCGGGCCGTCTGTGCCACTTTGTGCCGGGTTCAGCAGACGGCTTCCCCTACTGACATCATCACTGTGAGACGGTGATGTAGCTGCCGTTACAGGAGACGGGGTAAAAAGCCATTGACGGAGGACACTGACAGTGTGTCTGGTATTTTGTCGGCTGTACAGTGGCTGGGTTTTTTTTCTTACAGACTTGGATTTCAGTCTGGCGTGAGCACATTTTTATTCATAACGACAACCTTCAGGTAATGAACAAAACAGGAAACGGAAGAGGAAAAACTGGATCCACACACTAGTTCTTAGCTCCCATAATAACAAGTAAATAAAAGATTAATATGGGAGCAAAGAGACACTGTGCAAATTCTTGTTTTGCCACAAGACACACACTCCCATTGTACACCTTATTTCTTCATGATGCAAAACATGAATTCTTGTATTTTTGCAAGCGTTTATTTAACGTGTCTATCTTCAAATGTTTCCCCCTGCAGTTCTGAGCCTCAGAGCTGAGCACTGAAGGAGGAACCTGTTGAAGAAACGTGGCAGCGGAGCAACAGGTGGCAGAGTTAGAGTGACACCTACAGAGCTCAGGGAGGAAGAACTGCAGGGTGGAGCTCACAGGGCCGGCCGGGTGGATGTTGGCTTCAGGGCTCATGTTTGTAAGTTTGTGCACAGTCTTAAGCTCAGTTTCAAGTCGGAGGAAGCAGCTGTGGCCTTGATACGTTTTAATTTTTTTTTTTTTTTTTGCAGAGATAGATAAATATCACTAAACATATTCTATAAATGAGCATTTATAGTTTGAGCTAATTCCAGAGAGATTTAAAAAAAATATGCAGCTATAAGTAACAAGAATATATCAATCAATGAAACTTTGTGTAGAAGCTTTCGTACTTTTTTGCTGTAGTTCACAGTGACATACAGACAAACTAGAAAGACTGTAAACTAAACTAATGCTACTGTTAATGAGGTTATGGTGAGTTTAGAGTGATCAGACGTGTAAAGGACATCAGATGTTTTTCTTTTTAATTCTAATTTGTATTTTCCATTTAATGTCCATCCGTCCACAAAATCCAATATACTGAAATAAGATACCAAAACAATACTTGTTTTCTTGCTTGAGGAGCATAAACATGATTTTTACAATAATAATTTTAAGAAAATGAAAGAAACTTTTTCAAATTCATTTCTATTTAATTGTGTCTTAAATCCAAGCGGCCGTATGAGAACCTTGTAAAATAGAGTCAAAATGATGAGTTTAAATAAATTCAAAATTCTTTATTTGAATCTGAAGAGGAAATTCGAGACAAAAATATGCAAATAATAAAAACTGTACTCTGAAAAATACAAGATTCAATGATAAATGATGAAAAGAAAGGGTCTCAATGAAAGTTCAGTGTTAGTTCAGGAACTTTTCTCTTCTGAGGTTTTTATACCTGCCAAAGTGAAACGAGCTAGAAAATTAGTTAGAAAACGGATCCATGAAATATAAAATTATTGCCCACAATTTACAAACTTTATCTCCCAGGAACTGTCTTCAAAAGAAGATGTAAGAACTTGTAAAGTCTGCAGAGTTTGATCGGGCCACATTTGTGAATCCTCTCCCTCAGTTCAGTGGATCAGTGTTTGAATCTGCCTCTGTTTGTGTGCGAACGTGAGCTGGAACTAATCACAGGAGAATTTTGTCATTTACTCACTCTAATAGACTCGGTCATCATCCTCTGGTCTAAACTAACGCAGAGACAAATCCCCCGCGGGGAACTGACTCACTGGCTGCTATTCTCAGCCAACTGGACTCGTTCATTTCATCACCTGCAGCCTCCAATATTTATGCGTCTCCTACTTCGGCGTAGTAGTGAATCATAAAATACACTAATGTGAATTCTGTAACTACATGGTGATGTAATATCAAGTGGTAAACGTGGCCCACATATTAAATATCCCATTAAGCGCTTATAAAAATCCCTGCTGGCTCCGACCAGATGGTTAAAGGATAGTTTGGGGTCATGGAAAATGATATCCTTCTGTTCTGAGGCAAATCAAGTGTTGCTGTTTGTTTGGGCGAAATGCAACGGCTCGGACGATGAAAGAGGAAGGGGAGAGAAAGTGGCCGGGGCCGGCGGTGGCGGCGGCGGTGGCGGCCCTGTTTGTTTGTGTTTCCAGCGTACAGTGGAGTCACCGGGAGGCCAGCAGTGTCTGCGAGGCTCTGCTGTCACAATGCATCCCGTCTCCCTCCGTCCTTTCCTCCCCCTCCTCTCTCAGCATCCTCCTCTCTGAATTCCCAGAAACATGGATCCTGTCTGTCACCGTCCTGCTAAAAAAAAAAAAAAAAAAAACACTCCTCCTCTTATCACTCGCCTCTTACAATCTGCCTGTCATTCTCCTGCAGTCCTGCCAAAGGCCTTGTCTTATGCAAAGGTCACGGTCCTGCTCACCTCTTGTTGACCCCCCAGCTTGACCTTTGCAGGTTATAGCTTCTCTATCAGCTGCAGCTGTGGTGCTGCTAAAAGCCCAGATAATCCAATCACACAGTCATTAGTGCTGAGTCGAGCAGAGCCTGAGCAGGTGAGTGTGTCTCTCTCGTAATCTCTCTCTCTTTTACTACGAGTTTTTTTTTCTTTTCGCTCACTTCACACAAACCATGCCGATTTTTACCCATGATCACAAGCGTCCCCTCTTTGTCACATGCTCAAAAACACATCAGTGGAGTTCAAACCCAACGATGAGTGTTAAACACCCAGATGCTGCTGCGGTGTCACAAACTAAAACCAGACGTTACGGCTTCATTAAAGCGCCGTTGTCGAACTGAGTCGTGGAGCAGCATGTGTGGATGCAGATGAGGGAGGGGTTGCCAGGTCTGAGATGTTCAGGGTGGCAGGCATGTGTGGCGTCCGAGCCAATCATGGCGGAGATGGAGGGAAGGTGGAAAACAGGCTGGGGGGGGTTCAGCTGCTTTTTTGAGAGCAGGAAAAAACACGACTCTTAATGATTGTAAAGATCAATTAAGATTAAAAGAAATAGATTGCATTTAGTAAGATGACACATGATCTGCATATCAGTATAATATTATTAGATTATTCATTGCTTATGATACACTTTAACTTTTTTGTTCTTTATTCTGTTTATTCTTCTTATGTCTTTTCTCGTTGTGTTTCTTAAAGATGTTAGTGCCTCTTTATGTCTTTATGGAGCATTTTGAGTTGCCTAGTTGTTGAAAGATGACACAACAACAACTGAGCCTGAACCTTTTCATACAAATCAACAACCTGAGCCAACAATGAAGAAGCTGAAAGAAAACAGTGAAACATGACAATGGAAATATAAAAAATCCTCATGTGATATTTTTTTCTTAATTTGACCTCAAACAAACAAACAAACAAGCAAATAAATAACTGACTGTTTCTTGTTCTTGTGGAGAAATGCTAAACTTATTTATTGAATGATTCATTCATTTATTAGGATATTCATGTATCTATTCATGCATTCATTCAATCATTTACTCATTTATTACATTGTGTCTAAAAATAATCACATTTAAACAAAAATACAGCAGTGAGCATAGAAAATATCCACAAACACTTAACTTCAAGTCGCCCTGTTTAGCATTCACAAGCAGATTACACACATTTATTAAAACACTGTGATGTAGCTATAAGGACGTTTTTAAGTGTTAACCAATTTACAGAATTTGTCATCTATTATAATATCTCCTATGAAGTCATATTTTATATTATTACAACTGAGTTTTACCATATTATCATTCTTACATCGTTCTTATAAACCAACCTCCACTAATGGGGTTTCAGTCGTAGCCACATTGACTTAAAGCTGTGTTATAATATGTCTTAAATCGTTCATTAAATGATCACATTCTGCTTATAAATACTAAACAGAGGGACATAAAGTCTAGTGTTAGCAGTAGTTTTGTAGGACGTGAGGTTGGTAAAAGCCCAACAGCCCAACAGAAAATACTGAGGACGTGACCTCAGTGTTAACCTGCCTGTTTTTTTATAGAAGAAAATAACTGTAATAGAAGATAATATTGCTGCAGGAAATCCTACATGTCTTAATAGGATGTGGAGTTTTCATGTCCACCACCGTGCTGCACATTTTTCCTCCCATGACATGACATGACGTGTGTTTTTAAAATAGCCGGACAGATTAAAATAAATCAGCACCCATTCAACAAAACAGCGTGTAAGAGTGTCACGAAGGCCGAAGGCTCGCCGAAACCCAAAGCAAGCCTTGTTTGGTCTCTGTGTTGTTTCAAAAATAAATCCTGCTGGCTTCTCTAATCTGTCTCCATTTAAGCAGAATGTAAAAGACACGGTAATGAGGGGCCGAGATTTCTGACAACGTCGCCCGCTGCAAGAAACACCAGACAACGGCTAATGTTAAGTGACAATTTCACCTTTATTAACATGGTGAAGAATCATTAGTAAAGGTCAGGGTGACGGGCTGGAGGAGGTTTTGGTGCTCAGGTGGTGCCTGTAAAGAGAGCAACACACTGAGAGAGAAAAGACTCATTAAATCACAAGGACGTCAGCGCCATCAATCACAGCAGCTTTTGATCGCTCAGCTGCACAAGGGCCGTCCGTGTGTACGTTGAAGGTGAATTCAAAAAAAAAAAGCTGAATGAGGCCTTTTGATTATTTTAGATTAACTAGGAAATATTACAAATATTTATTCTCCCGTGTTTGTGTTTGCAAATAGAGAAATCTTGTGGCAAACATCGTTATTTATAACTTTGATGCAAAATGAAAAAGCAGCTATTCGAGGCGTCGACGTGCTTCAGCACAAAAACTCAGTGTTTAATGAAGCATTTCTGAACTTTATTGATAACCTTGTGGGCACAACTGAATTTCAACAGCAAATCAATTATGAAGGGAATGTTAACGTGCAAACTCCGGTCTCTGTTGTCAAAGACCTTCCTACGACTTCTGTGCATTAGATAAAGGCAGCGTTTTGTTCTCTCAAAAAACGCCTGTGATCATAATCCAACCAGCAGTTGCATTTGCTATCACAAGAAAATTGACCCTGTTCCTTCATTACAAGCAAACACTGGTGCTTGAGTTGATCCCACATATACTGATCTGCTACTGTAAATATGAATGTGTATTAATCCACAACATAAAATAGTCCCCAACAAACGCACCTTTTCCTCGTGTTTGAGTTACGTTTGATAGAAACTACAGTGACCAGCTGTTTCAGGAAATAACTGAGCCTGTTTTTAAAATGACGTTATATTTATGAGCCCATTGATTTAGATCTTCTGTAGGAGTTAGCATTTGTTGGCATTAAGAAAATAATAGACCAACCTCTAAGACACTGTTCTCCATCTGACCTCCTGTTTACTGCGAACACTTCAAGTACTTAACCTTGACTAGAAATAAACTCCTGGAAGGCAGGTGAATAAATAAAAGACTTTTTTTTTTTTTAAATTATTCATAGCGCAGGAATGTGTGTCATCAACATCATCTGCTGAATTATCACCCAGAATTAGGTTCCCATGGCAGGTCCGATGATTCAGGGGTCGTGAACTCCGAGCACAGATGCTAACAGAGGAATGAAAGAAGCTTTGGCTTTGCTTCGGCTGCTTGAGTGACATTGATCTTGCAGTAGAGAGACAGTGTCGTCCCTCAGAGACGTTTCCCTCTTTTCACTGTATGAAAAGGGGGGAAAAGTTCAAACACCTCGTCCTTACTTGAAACATCGAAAGCAAAATTCAACAAACATCATCAATATTTGCATAAAATTGATGGATGAAAACTATATTATTAGGGTATAAATTAAGTAGATTGTGATGATGAAGAAGTTTTTTTTTTTGGCCTCTATAAGGAAAAAGTTCCTCTTTTTCAACACAAGCAGTGGGGGAGGGTTTAAGCAGAAATTCCCACTTGCTTCTCCATAACAAGGCGACTGCAGCTCAGACAGAAAGCAGCTTTTTGTTTGTGCCGGAAAGTTTCAGTTTAATTCAGTTTGGCTAAAGTCTTAGAAACTGTGCAGACGGCAGGATGTGGGTTCAAGGTGAGGACGGCGCAGCGGCAGGTAAGACTTGATAATGTCATACTTAGTTTAGTCACTTTTGCAGTTTTGGTCTCTCAGGATCTCAAGAGGTCATTTCAGTCATTGTGAACTCGTGGAATTAGATAATCAAGAGGTTTGAGTTGAATGATTGAATATCGATGATTTGGTGTATGAAAAAGTTAAGAGATTTCCTTTCATGTGCCGGTTTCATGGTTTTGTAATTCAGCCATTTTCATTCATTTCAACACACTCTTTGATCAGTGACATTTAAATTGCTGTAAGAAAAGTGAAAACAGTGGTTGAATGAAATGTTAGCTGGAGTGAATAATGATAATTAGTGAGCTGGAGAGGAGCTGGTAGGTGGATTTCATTAACTTTAGACACAGCAAATCTACCTGTTTCTAGTCCTCATGCTAAAGTGGCTCCACATTTGTTCACTTTATTGCTGATTTCCAGATGAGAAGGTGCAACTCTCGTATCGAAATGGTAAAGAAAAAACAAAAATCTAACAGCTGGTTATTTTAACTTAGGACAAAGACTGGGAACAGGTGTAACCACCTCACCTGGCTCACTAATCAACACATTATATTTATCACAATGTGGTTTTATAAGACTAATTCCTGGCTGGATATAATAATATTGTATCAATGTTCTCATCTAACTCTCAGCAAAAAAGTGAAGGAACTTATTTCCCAAAAGGTCAGACAGTTGCTTTATAAATGCAGAACTCTCAGTTCGTCGAAGCAGCAGCTGGAAACGACTGTGAGTCAGAAGCCACAGAAAGTGAAACATGTCGGTGTAGGATCCTTCTGTGATTTCACTTCCTGTATTTTCCTCGTCCTCCTCCCTCGTGAGCTTCCTCTTGCACTTCCTCTTGGATCTCTCGCCTCCCAGCTGAGCGCGTCCTCTGTTTTTCTGTTGCCACGTCCCGAAGATGAAATGATCTTCTTTTCCCCGCAGGGTCTGACGGAGAGAGTGATTTATCCTCAGAAGATGAGGGAGACATTCAGGTATCACTGTTAGTGACAGGCAGCAAATTACTGCTTAATTAATGCCACTTTCTAATGCACATTAGAGACGATCAGCATGGGAGGAAACACAAGTAGATGAACTGTTGCCTTCTTTCATGTGATGATGAAAAATTGGGAAATCTCAATTCAATTTTTTGCTTTTGCTTTTTGTTTAATCAGAGACAAGACGTGTTATTTTGCCTTCACAACTCGCATTTTCAAAGCAAAATAAATATTTAAAAAGCTTTTAAAAGTGAGCAAGCTTGATTATTATTAACACATGCAAATGCAATTTTGGCGCCTTAGTCGTCTCATAATGGAATAAAATATGAATAATATCTAATTGTTGTTACCTGATTGATGTCTCAGTCCTGATTTGCCTGTTTTTTTCTTTGTTGATGTTTGATTGTCAGTGTGAGATCCTGGAAATGCAGAGGGATGAGGCCAATCAGAGACTGTCTGAACTGGAGGAAGGTTAGAATCATTTATTCATTCACCTGATTGTCCTGATTCTGGACCGTGACGGAGGTGAAGACTATCCCAGCATGCATCACAGAGCAGATCAAAACAAGGAAGGAGGATAAGACAAATGCTGGAATCCAAATTTCACATAGAAAGCGAGTTTATGTTTCAGGTTTATTCTGTGCAATTTAATTCAGATCTCTCCTCATCTCCTCTCTTTTATTTTTATGACATGACCATGAGGTGATTAACAACTCTCCTCTTTTCATTTCCAGTCTCTAATCAGCTCTTGAAAGAGATTCATGTGCTGGAGATCCAGTTCCAGATTGAACGCTCCTGCAGGGAAAGTGCTGAAGCGCTGGCTGTCAAAGTATGTCCTTTCCTGTCCTTTCCTTTCCTTTCCTTTCCTTTCCTTTCCTTTCCTTTCCTATGCCCTCTCCTGTCATTTCATTTCCTATGTCCATTCCTTTCCTTGTTTGTCATTTATTTCACTCTCCTTCAATTTCCTTTCATGTTCTTCCCTTTCCTTTCCTATCTCCTTTCCTGGCCCCTCTTCTCTGCCCTATGTCCTTTCCAATCTTTTCTTCTGCATTTACGAGTCATTTTCCTTCCAATGCCCTTTTGCTTTGTTTCCTTTCTTTCCCTGTGCCCTTTCTGTCATTTCATTTCCTTTTCATTCCTTTACTTTTCTTTGCTATGTTCTTTTTAGCTTACTTTACTGTCCAATGTCCCTTCCTCTTACTTTCCTATCTCATTTTCTGTCATTTCATTTCCTCTGTCCTTTCCTTTCCATTTCGTTTTTCTTCCTGTGTCCTTTCCATCCTTATGTCCTTTTGTTTGTGTTTGTTTCCTTTTTATTCCTTTCTTTCCTTTTGCTTTCCCTTTCTTTCTTCTTCCTGTCATTTCATTTCACGTGTCTTTTATTTCCTGTCATTTCCTTCAGTCTCCTTTCCTTTCTTGTTCTTCCTTTCCTTTCGTTTTTGTGTCCATCTACTCTCATTTCCTTCCTATGTCCTTTTGTTTCCTTGACATGTCAAAAGACTGTACATCAGATTAAAACACTCTGTTTCACCTTTGGTTCATTTGTGTCATTTTCACAAATTAAAACCTTCACACTCGCCATCGTCTCCTCTTTTTTCCAGGTGACCAAAGAGAACAAAGTCCTGAAGAGGACGAGCCAGATGTTGATGCCGCTCATCCCCGAGATGCCTGAAAACTCACCTGCCGTGACCTTTGACCCAGAGGCCGACCTCACGGTTAACTGTGACGTGGTTGATCTCGGCGAGGAGGACGGCAGCGAAGAGACGCTGCTGCTGGAGAGTCAAGCAAAGATCGCAGGTGAGACAAAGCTGCTCATGATGTGGATTCACATGATTCTAAATGAGACATCCAGCTGGGATAACTGGCATTTTAGTGTCTGTCTGGGAAATCAAATTGAAAATAAATTGCCAAAAACTATCAATAACAAATCAGTGTATATAAATAGGACTATATGAAGCAATAAAACAAGAGGCACTTTAGTTAATGTTAATGTTAATATTTATTATGAAGCTGGTTCATGTTGATGGACTTTGGTGACCTCAGTTGCTTTAGGATTTGCTCACACAGTGTTTCCTACATGAACCGATATAAAAGGTTTTTGGTGTCTGAGTCTGTAACAAACCTCATGTGTGTGTGTGTCAGAGCTGCAGACGTCAGTGGACGGTTTGCTGGCTGAGAAGCTGCAGCTGCAGCAACAAGTGGAGGATCTGACCAAAGAGCAGCTCCAACTCAGAGAGCAGGTACATCAGTGTGTGTGTGTGTGTGTGTGTGTGTGTGTACATGAACTTTATCACACACCTTTTTTCTCTCAGCTAGTTCTGGAGGTCGAAGAGAAAGAGGCCATATTGAGGAGAATGAGCAAACAGAGCAAGACCGTGAACAAAATCAAGCGAGGTGAGTTCTCATTACACTTAGTAATTATTTTCATCATTCATCAGTCTATCATTACCTACCTTCAATTTTATCTATCATATTTTTTGCCCAAATAATTCAATTACTTGCCTTGTTTGTATTTCTTGTTCAGCCAACCAAAAGTCCAAAATCAAAAGGTATTTAAAGGGTCATTTCACCCAAATTACAAAAGAACACCACATGTTGTCTTACATCTATAGTTTTGGTGTCTGTGTCTGCTGAGGTTTTCAGATATATTTCCTCTGCAGATTTCTGGTGCCATTGTTACTGTGACGTAGAGTTTTAGTTAAACAGAGAAAAGCTTGACAAGATCAGACACTGAAAGACTGAATGAGCGAATCTGGCATTTTTTTTGCTTCATGAAATGTGATCAATCTTTTGCAGGCTGATCAATTTATTAAGCAATGAATCATTTTATTTCCAGTTCCTCAGTCCAAAACATAATGAACGCCATCGTATATGTCACTTAATTTTTTTATTTGTGTGTGTGTGTGTGTGCGTGCACAGTGTCCCAGCTTGTCACGGAGGAGTTCACAGAGATGTCTCAGAAGCTGGAGCTGGAGCAGGGCCTCCGGCAGCACGCTGAAGTCTTCGCCCACCAGGTGTGAGCGCGTGGCATGCGTGTGTGTATGAGTGTGTACATGTGTGTTTCTCTGCACGGCATAAAAACATTTTGTCATACATTCACACCTATACACATTGAGGGTGACAGGTCGGGCCACAGGAAGGGAGCAGGAGTGTTGGAGCTGACCTTCGGGCAGCTGGGGTGAACTCACGGACACTCGGACAGGAGCGGGGAGGGGAAGAGGGGGGTGCACACACAAACACACACAAACACACAACACACACACACACACTTCTGTCAGAGCGCAGCTGATGCAGCGGGACAGGAGAAGGGGTCTCCATTCTCCGTTTTCACACCGATCACACTTTGGTCAAATGTGGGCTCTCTGTGTGAGGCGAGGCGTTCACACACACACGGGACAAAAGCAGACACACACTCGTACACATGCGGGAAAAACACCAATTTACTTAAAATCCACATACCCAAACACACACACACACACACACATACAGAGTTTTTGGCTGCCCCAGCTGCTCCTATAATGAAGGCCTTTTCTTTCAAAAAACATCTCTCTGTTCCCTTCCCTTCCCATTTAGCCCCTCCCTTCCCCATAATTAGTGGTCATCACTGCCGCTGAAGGAGAATAGTGGTCTTTAAGCACAACCTGTCTTTGCCTGACACCTTTATGTTTTGCCGAGCATATAGCAATTGTCGCCTTTGTGCGCGGTGTCCTCCATTTACCGGACAGGCGCACAATGGGCCGCCTCGCAGGGGTCCTTACCTGTGAAAAGGACCCCCAACTGTTCACACAATTCAGCCCCTTTACTCTCAATTCATGGTAAAAGACCCCCCTGCGCTGAATGCCTCTTGTATGCACTACTATTTGTCTGTTTTCATGTGTTTTGAAAACAGCAACCATTCACACCTCTTCTCTGTGATGCATGGTGGTATAATGATGCAGCGCCTCAAACAGGAAACAATTTGGAGGTTTTTTTTTTGTGTGTGTTTGCGTCTTTGTCTCTTTGTGTGTGGCTGGATGTGTGTGTTTGTATGTATGAAATAATTGTGCTAATTGCTGTGTGAAAATTGCTCCCTGCTTAAGGGAGAGCAGAGATTAGAGCGGTGTAATTTGCGGCGTGGGGCCTCGTGCTGCACGCGCTGATACAGAGCTCACCGAACCTGCTGCTTCCGTTTGTCCTGACGGTGAAAACACAGAACTGAAAACCGTTTATTCTCACACTTCCTGTTCTCTGATCACGAACCTGCTTTCAAAATGTGTCCATGTTTGATCTGTCAGAGAAACAGTTTGTGGATCCAATATGACCGGAATACACTGAGATCATGTCCTTTGTATTTTGGGTTTTATTGACTTGACAACTTGACTAATTGCATTAAATACCTTGCTATTTTAGTGGCAGCATTATTTTGTGGCAGCTCGTCTTTCTTATGTTGTATCTTGATGTGCATGTGCAACTGTGGTTGAATAAAGTTACCCAATCTGACAGATCACATTTTGCCTGCATTTACGATATTAAACAAAAGGTTTGTTTAGCACTCTGATCGTTTATGAGCTCTAAACCACGATTATTAACTGTATTTATCTGTCACACCACAGAAGAAAGAATCATATTTACCATTGAATCAAGGCAAAGCTTGACATTTTTCATTTTTCCTTTCAAGCCACTTATCATAATGTTAGAAAAATGATGCTTTGTCTCAGATAAATCGTCCATGTTTGCATTGTTGCTATTCATCAATGAAGCCGATGAGTAATTCTAACAAGGCTTCCAAGTCATTGTTCAGTCAAACACTGGTTTGAAAACATTTTCTCTGCATTGTGACAACCTCCTGATGGGGAGAAAATTAACAACCAGCCACTCAGATCTCACTTTGTTCTTCCTCTTAATTGTGGCTCATTGTCGCTGGTGTATTTTCTTTTCCATTTTCGTAGAAGCGGATAATCATAAAGACGTGTTTAAGATGTCAAAAGGTGATGCTGGATTTGGTTTGTCTTGTCAGATGATGGCGCAGCAGAAGGCGGCCCACAGACAGAGCATGATGCTGATGCAGAGCTCAGAGGCCGGCCTGCAGCTGCAGCAGGCGCTGGAGCAAATCTCCACCATCAGCACCGCCCTGTGTGACATACAGCGCCATTACCAGGACCAGGTGTGTGCAGATGTGATGAAAGAGGGCAAAATCATCCACTCTGGTCCGTTTGTGTTTCAGCATGCCCAATGTTTCTTTCATCCCTGTGAGCAGGTACAACAGAGTCAGAGCGCCTTGGAAGAGAGCAGCGTCCTCTCTGAGCTGCAGACCCTGAAAGACCAGCTGGAGAAGAGCGAGGAGGCCAGGAAGGATGTAGAGACTCAGCTGTCTGAGGCTAACAGCACTGTCACACAGCTCCAGGAGGAAGGTAGCTGCAAGTGGAGAAATATTTCTTAGCCAACACACTTGATGCTAACTGCAGAAAAGAGTGGAAAGTAATGGCTGAATGTTGAAGCCAAACTGGAGTCGCCTTCTGGAAGCTCCTCTGCTGGCTTCTAGATGTCGACTCCAAAAAAACTTTACATGCATCACATTTCAAAAACTCCCAAAACATCAAAGAAGGGTTATAGTAGCTAATATCAATCCAATGTTTTTCTATGGATCAATATAATTTTGTATTTTCTGAGCAAATTCTCTCTTAGTTCATGATCAGTAGTAACACCTTACTCTCTTCCTCTGTAGTGAAACAGTTACAAGATACACTGAACAACGAGGATAAAACTGTGAAACCACAGGAGAAATCCACTCCTGCTCCACCTCCACCTCCGCCGCCACCTCCACCGCCGCCTCCTCCACCTCCCACTACTGTCACCAAGTACGTTCCTTCCCTCGACCAGTTTCAGTCTTAGTTTCACATCATTGTTAAAAATTGTTTCAGTCTTTTTTCACCCTGCAAGAAAAAAAAAAGATTTTTCACCCAGTATGAGAATTTGAGCCTGTGACCTCTGTCTTTCTCTCTCTGTGCCAAGTTCGCTTGATTTCCTGAGAAGCAGGAGAAAAGATAGAGCCGGTAACGCTGATCAAAATGGTGAGTCTCACTCTTTCATTCAACAGCAGCAATGTCACAGAAAACATCCGATTCCAAATAAGTAGGGACGCTGTGTGAAGCGCAAATTTGAATCTTATACAATCATGTGTTCACAAAGTGGTGAACCTCCCAGTCTTTCCAGGATGAACCTTTCATACCCAATCATGACACTATCACCTGTTACCAATGAACCTGTTTACCTGTGGAAGGATCCAAACAGGTGTAAATTATTTGATCCATTTCTAATCTTGAAGAAGCAGCGCCATTGTTGAACATGAAGGCCAAAGCAGTGGATGAAATGATGGAGAGAATAAAGAAAGGCATCGTCCTGAGGCCCATCAAGAGAATACAGGTGCATAAATTATATTCACAAAGACTTTTTACATTTGTTGTTCCAGAGGAAGTTATACAGGAACAAAACCCAAAGTAATAAATAATGAACTCTCATAACTGACGTCTGACTTTGCTCACAGGAGGACGACAGCTCATGGAAGGTCAGTTATCCTCATACATTGTTTGTTCCTCTTTATTTTAAAGACACAGTTTCAAAATATTCCCTGTCTTCAATTCCTGAATCTTCTTACAGGACCAGAGGAGTGACAACAGAAAGTCAGCCATCCTGGAGTTGAAAGGAATGCTGGTAACGTACTTCCACTCACACTGGTGTCGTGAAGCCAGAACCTTAAGTGATGAATGACAGTTTTTGAGCCACTGAGTTTTGAAGCATCTTTCGCCATCTTACACACCAGGACAACATGAAGCCCCTCCGCAGAGTGCCATCCAGGAGGACAATCGGCCGAAATGTTGGGGAAGCAGAGCTCCTGCGGGTTCTGCAGAGGAGGAGGAGAGCGATGGGAGAACACAGGGACGCGTCCTCCTCAACACAGACACAGGGTACGCCTTCCCATCACTCCTCTGTGTTCAGAATGTCTGTCTATTATCTGTGTCTTTTGTTAAATGGGTTTGGGTTAATATTGCTGTTGTTGTCTCTTGGGTGTTATATCAGTCGTCTGTTTAGGGCCACAGGTCTGTAGCACAACTCAATTAATGTATGTCTCAAGGGATAGTTTATAGTTTTTTAAACCCAAATTAGGATTATCAAAATACGGTTTGCTGTCTTTTATGATTGTGCTTAATACAATATCACTGATAGATGTCATTTAGGAAACTACGGGCCTAAATAATCCCTAGTGACAAGTTTGTCAGTACAAGTGTTAAAAGTAAAGTACAATGTTAAATCATTGAAGACATTTTAATTAGGTCTGGAGTGAAAAAAGGGAATTTTTAAAATTTACATACAACTGTTTTGTGGTTTTGACAAAGAAAGAATACAAATGTGAAACATCCATCGGGTCAAACATGTCATCCCTGTCTTTTATTTTCATTGTTTTACATTTTTTTTGAATGGCTTATTGCTTTTCCCTATTTGTTTGCATTAATATTCACTAATGCTATTTACATATCTTCCTATATGCAAAGTGACATTAATTCACTTAAAGCTGCCACTGAAAGATCACTTCCATCAGAACAAAGTGCTTTATCATATCACTGTGGTCTGCAGTTTAGTTCTCATGTTTGAGATTTGTACCTAACATGAGGACGTGCTGATCTCTTGCTCAGACCCTCAGTCAGGTCCACAGTGTGTCCCAGCAGCAGGAGACGTTCCCTGGGCAGGCGAGAGCGGCAGCGCCCCTGTTCTCCGGAGGCTGAGACAGAACAGAGAGAACAGAGACTCTCGCATCCGAGCATCAGCACTGATCATCAGCCAAAACAACTGAGAGCAGCTCCGGGAGGAAATACAGTTTTTAAACATCACTGTCGTCTAGAGTGTCATTTCATCGGAGATTACCTGAATATACATTTTTTTTAGACTTCAAAGAAACGTATTATATCTTATTTGGTGAAACAAAATACATGAATGCATTGCTTTTGTGATACCTGACAATAAAACGTCAGTTGATCTTGGTCTCTATTGAAAAGTTATAATAAAGACTTGTATTCACCTCGAGATCAAATCATTCCGGGGAACAGTTTTTAATGTTTTATCCTCTGTATGAGTACAAGACAGAAGGCGTTTGCAAACATTGCAAACAGACATCAAATCCCACATTCAGGGCCAAAGAAAAACAAAGACAAAGCCATTTAAAGGCCATTTAACCCAGATCTGCTTCAAATAGCCAGAACTTGTTGCGTGTCAAAGGAAATGAAACTCATTCATCCGTGTTTAATGCCCATCATCATTCTTTTTGGGTGCCTGGGTTTTAGCTGATCTAAGTGCAAGTTAGAATATAGAATATAGATGAAAAATAGCCTGAGCCATAAAAAAACACTTATATGCATACCTTTGCCCCCTTCTCTCTCGAGGTGTCTGTCTCTTAAAGCGTGATCCAGCACAAAGATGGAGGCTGCCATTTATTTGGGCACATTAAAGCTCTCACACCTGGAGCCCAGAGGTGTTGTTGAGATAAGAGCCTCAGGTGATCTGTGTCACTTCCTCCTGAAAGTATCTTTAAATGCGGCAGGTCGCCTTTTGTTTTCTCACCTCCGCACAGATACTGTATATATGTGCTCATGCATGCATGAATGAACACATGCACCCTCACACCACGCTATCTATCTATCTGCCTATCTGCCTTAGTTAAAAGCATTTGAAAAGAGGATGAGATTACTCTCACCTTTGACTCCGACACCATTTTAGTGTCTTCACACTGTTTCACATTATATATTTACTTTATTTAGCTCTTTTTACTCGAAGGTCTCGGTCCTTTCACTCTCCACCATACATTTTTCATTGTTTTCCTCTTCAGTCTCAAAGGTGTTGGCTTTTGGCATGCAATAATGTATTCTGCCTCCTCCATGTTATTGAATCAATGCACGTGAAAGCCAATGTGTGTGTGTGTGTGTGTGTGTGTGTGAGAGAGAGAGAGCAAGAGATAGAGACATACAGATAATAAAAGAGACACAGGAGGTTCTGAAACTGATGTTTGAGGATACTAACAGAAAGGATGTGTTAACAAGAGATGATATTAGAAAACTACATGCTCTAATTAAACAACTTTTGCTTGATCTCTATGCAGGAGGATGAGGTAGCTGGCTGCACTGGTGTGTGTCTGAGTGTGTGAATGAGACCAGTATAAAAGCTCTTTAAGAATCCCATTTATTTCACAGGACAAATTTGAGTTATTTACAATAACAATGACTGTATTTATGTAGAACCTTTCAAGTTACAAACTGATTAATAGTAAAAAAAAAAAAAAACAACAGCTAGTAAAAGCAAATAAAATCCAGAACATAAAATGCAAACACACAAATAAATAAAAATAATTAATATAATAACATCAGCTAAGAAATGTCATGCAAAAAAAAAAAAAAAAAAAAAAAATACAGCCATTTATTTCACAAGACAATTTTGAGTTATTTAACTGCACTTCTCCTCCAACCACAGGTGTCGCTACAGTAAAAACAAACCTTCCTGAGGCCCTTCTTCAAAACTCTCCTCAGCCTGTGCTGAAAACACAGGGGAGGAACTTTGACCGGCGCCCCAGTGCTAGTTAGCAGCCAGCTATCTGTTTTCTGTATTGTTTCCATATTTTTTCGTGTGTTGTTTCATATGCAGAGAGATGTGGTTTATTTATTTACTCAGCTGGCTGTCGTTGGTGATCCAGATATCCTTCGTCACTCTAGCAATAGGTGAGTACGTGCTGAGAAACCCTGCGAGGGCTAACGTACAAGCTACTATTAGCTTGCTAATGCTAGCGGACCAAGTTAGCAGGTGAAGTTGCACCATTTAACGTTGATGAGGCTCCGTTTCACACAGCGATGACTGTTTTAATATTGACAAAAGTAGTAATAATAAGGTGCAAATGCAAACAGTAACCCTGCCCCAAGAATAAACACGTTTCATGTGCTACTTTACCGAAGTACTCTTAGCTACCTACCTGTTTAGCTAGCTAGCTTTCCAGTACTGGAACTTATGGGCAACGAAGATGTTATTTATTAGCTTTTCATATATTATAATATTACATATTTTTGACCGATAACATTAAGAAAAAGTACAATAATTCATTATGGTCACATTTTGACATTGCTCCATTTCTAAATACTTTTCTTGTGCATGAAAAACACTTCTGCTAGATGTAATGTTTGCTAATAGTTAGCTAGCATTTAGCGTTCTCCATCTCTTCAGTCAACAACAGAAGAACTTATCGATACAAACTAATCAATAAGGTGATGGCTCAGCAAATAAGGTCAGTATGGTCATAATGTACATGCAGTAAAGACTAGCCAAAGTAGCATCCAGCTACAGGAATGTTAGCATGTCAGCTAATATGAACTAGCAAATATTACTTTATATCAAACTAATATTAGCTTGGGGGCAGTTTCGTTTGTTTACATGAGATAATGCACACAAGCAGAAGCAATAATATGTTGAGTTTGCTTTAAAACTTTTATAGGGAACTTGCTGTGGAGCCTGTCTGTCCACATTGACAGGTAGTTACCTGGCCACGTAACACCTGCTGCAGCTGACAGGTGTGGCTGCTGACTGTCAGACTCTGAATATCAGTCATACTGTGGGTCTATGTCTCTGTTTCTTTTTATTTATTTATTTTTAGCTCTTTACTCTCGGCATTAGCAGAAACAAACAAAAAAAATGTTAGACTGGATGTTTGTGTTGTTATTCTTTTATTGTCATGAAGGAACACTGATCTCAGATTTCCATGTTTGTTAAGTTGAATCCGGTTGGAAAGACAAACAGCCACATTAGAGGAAATGAAGTCAACACTTTTTTTCTTATCTAGGCAACCTCTATTAAGGGTTGATAAGTTGTGAACTATGGCATTATCTGATTGTGATAAAACATTTACTAATGCTATATCAGTTATAATCCATTACAACTGTTGGCTTGCCAGGTTCTTGGTTCCTGGTGTCTTCTCAACTCCGGTATGACATTTGCTTTGTCTCTCCAATAAACTGTTCAATCACAGACTGCTTGGCGAAGGGCTTCAGAGCACCTGTTCATTACCATCTTATTAACATTAATACGACAGATTTAGCTTCTCAAAAAGTAAGAAACTTTTAATCATTTAGATTTGCTTATAGATTTAAATTTAGTACTGCATTATTAATGAGCACATTAAAAGACAAAAAAAAAAAAATTTGATTTCTCACAATCTAGCAACTTTTCAATGGCTTATGAATCATCTGTAAAATATTAAGAAATCTTTTATCAACCATTAATAATAATTGTTGCCCCATTTATTTGTGATTTAGTTTGTTTTATACCATATTTCATTGAGGCAGTGTTCTTATAATTAGGTTCCTCTGGTAAATGCAGCAGGCAGCAATGATTTCAAAAAATGGCCCAATATGTTGTTCATATTTTATTTATTGTGGTGAGCTGTCCAGCACATAGAGGAGCAACAAAGATTAGGGTGAGCGTCTGTCTGCTAGCAGACAAATATGAAGTTCAAAAGAGCAAGGCGGTTTGCCGTCACTATTCTTCTCTCTCTTTTTCTGTCTTTTGGAAAGTGCAGATTGCCTTAGCGGGATGAAGCACTCAGACTCTCCCATGAGCCTTTTCTCTGTGAGCCATCACCTTCTCAGCCCCGGGCATACATGTTTTGACTAGTTTGATCAATTGCCTGCCTCTTTTCGGCTGTGTTTGGCCTTCATTCCACATGGGCTCAGTAACTGCGGGTCATGTCTGTGTTGCTGGTGTGTTTCATTAATTTACTCGATTGAACTGATATTATTTGGCCCATCTTTCTTGCTTTGCCTTGGCTGTTGACTAGGGCAAGGTATTGAATCTCTATACCTATTGGGCACTGACTGAAATTTGTCTAAGACCACAAAACTGTCAAATACTGAAAGTTTGCCTTGAATGTCTGGTCAGTTCATACTCTTCTTATTCTTTGGTCAGTTATTTACAGATTTTTATTCATGGTTTTGTGAATAAGATTCTGTAATATTTAACATTTGTTTGAAAGCTACCAAGAGCCCTAATACATTTGCCACTGTCTGTAAAAATATTATATACATTTGTGTTGATTTCCAGCACAGGTGTCAAAGAATTCTGTCTGTCTGTTTTATTACTTTCTCTGATCACCTCTTTGTCTTCACTCAGCTGCTGGCCTGTACTACTTGGCAGAACTAATAGAAGAATACACAGTAGCCACCAGTCGAATAATAAAGTACATGATAATGGTGAGTAAGTGGATATAGGGTGATGTTATTTTCCTTATGCACTTTTTAAAAAGAATATACTGCAGTAAAATATGCAGTAAATTCCTGTGTCCAACTTCTTTGTAACTGTGTGTGCGAATGTGCCCAGTTCTCGACAGGTGTGCTGGCGGGTCTCTACCTTTTTGAAGGCTTCCCAGTGTTGATGGTGGGAGTTGGCCTCTTCACCAACCTGGTGTACTTTGGCCTCCTGCAGACTTTTCCATACATACTGCTGAGCTCCCCAAACTTCATCCTCTCCTGTGGTAAGTATGACAGACACTGACTTTGGAGTCTTTGTTTTAAAATGGAGCAACTCATATCAGCATCACCTAAACAAAATGAAAAGCAGAGTGAGGATGGATGATTTGTGGTATTTAGTGGAATTATTAAATTGAGTGCACATTATCAGTCAGTGACATGTATAATAGCTTTCACTTTTTCCAACATTGTGTCTTTTCCTTTGCCCTCACTCTCAGTGTTGGTGGTGGTGAACCATTATATGGCCTTCCAGTACTTTGCACAAGAGTATTATCCATTCTCAGAGGTAAATTCATCTCAGATTTATGATAGCATGTACAGTCTTTGATAGTGTTTCTTTATGTACTTGGGAAAGATTTCCTGTGATTAGTGTCTCCTGTGATTGTCTTATAACCTTTCATTTGTTCCTGACTGGCTTCAAGGTACTGGCATACTTCACCATCTGCCTGTGGGTGATCCCCTTCGCCTTCTTTGTGTCACTGTCAGCGGGGGAAAATGTGCTTCCGTCCACCATGCAACAAGGAGGTAGGAAAAATCCACAGTCAGAAGCTATTTCATGATGTCAAAGTACACTGCTATTTGTTGAAACCATGTCTGTGTGTTGTAACATGTCAAGTCCAGCTCATGTGCTGACAGTAGCCCGGCTAGCTCAGTCGGTAGAGCATGAGACTCTTAATCTCAGGGTCGTGGGTTCGAGCCCCACGTTGGGCGCTTCCTTTTTTTTTCCCCAATGTCCCTCTGTGGGATGAGTATAGTTTATATTATCTTTATCGTAAGCACAAAATACACATATTTGACATTAATTTCACAAATTTCCCTGTCACCCTGCACAGGACAAGTGGTCATGGATGAATCATATCATTAACAACTTTCTTTCTTTTCTTTTCTTTTTTTTAATTAGATGACGTGGTGTCTAATTACTTCACCAAGGGCAAGAGGGGGAAGAGGTCTGGGATCCTCCTCGTGTTCTCTTTCCTCAAGGAGGCAGTGCTGCCCAGCCGACAGAAAATGTACTGAGGAGCTCAGACTCGGGGTGCAGCCTCGGGTGTCGGGGGTGTGTAAGTGTGTATGTGTGTTGGAGATTAAGGGGGAAGCAGGAAGGACTAAGGAAATTTGCTTTCTGGACGGGACTAAAACGAAGCAGTGGCCAAAGTGGAAGAAGAGCACACGAAGAGGACGGACCAATGAACAGAACAGAGCTTCCTGCTGGACGAGCCCACGAGTTTACACAGGCCATGTTCGTCTCTCTTTGTTTTTCTGTCTGTCTGTACTGACTGCCAACAACATCTACTAGAGACCTCACTGAGGGGATCTTGTCTGTAGCGCAACGCTTTCTAATTGTCATGTTGGACTCCTCCATTTTTTTTAAGCTTTGGTATTAAAATATGTATGTGTGGGGTCTGAAATTAACAACCACCAAATACCTGTACATTTTGACTTTGGCAGATAAATCCTTATCACTTTTCTTCTCGAGATGACATCTGCTGTCATTTATGTGTTGTGTGTTGCTCAAACTTCATCTGATCCAATACACAAAGTAGCACTAATGATGCAGAGTAGCATTAGGAGAAAAATACAGCTATTAAAAACTTTAGGTCTCCTCACGTGAAGAAGGTGGGTAGATAAATGAAGATAAATGAGACTGCTTAAAGTTGTTTTTCTTGCTAAATCCTGATGGATCCAAGCTTGGATTTTGATGTGAAGAGATCCCACAAAGGATAAAAGTGTTTTAAAGCAAACCAGCTGAAGGAAAAATGCCTTAGATTGCCACAGAAGCGCTTATTGATATTACTTTAAATGAGAAAGGGCAGTCTGAAGTTTAATTCTAAGGAATCAGCTTGGAGCTATGGAGACATCCTGTTCTAATTACAAGGTGTGACATGGTCTAAATACTCTCTGCCTTGTTGCATAACAGTGCTTGGAAAGGATAACTTTTATAATCAAACCCCCTTAAATTAAAATGAACGACATTTGATTTCTCCGACATGTGGCCACAAAAGCACCTTTTTCTTGTTTGTTTTCCTGCCTCGCATCTACAATTTCGTTAATCACCAGCGCTGTAGTTTGAATTTTTGGACTGTTTTTAAAAATTCACAGTAATAACAAACTGATTTTTGTACATTGATTGTTGCGTTGCGACATCAAAGACAAATGAAAACTCCTAAGATGAAGATCGAACCTGTGCAATGACTCTTGTAAGCTTACGGGTGTCGGGGACAAAAGCTGCTAAAAGTGGTTTGATAAAAGTAGTATTAAAGAGGCCGAAATTCTTTTTACAAATAAATGAGTGCGATTCATTGTAGGCTGGTATGCACGCAAGTGTGTAGTAAAATAAAAGAGATTTTGTTGGAACATATCACAGATGAAATGGTTCTTTTCACAGGTTGTTGTTCAAAGAAATAAAGGCAAAAATAGATGGACTGACTCGTCACTTCCAATTAAATCAGGTTAATTCACCCGTTCAATGTTAAATTTTATTCGCAGTGCAATGGATTTTCCAACTGTTGTCACACCCTGAACTGTCCATCAAGAATATGTGCGTGTGTGTGTGTTGGACTGTCTTGCTGGATGGCATTGTGTTATCCAAGTCCCATATGGCTCAGTCACAGTGGGTGCACCAGGTTGAGGCTAGTGTGCACTCTGACCCTCACTGAGGTGTGAAGTGCTTCATGAAGTAAAGGAAAAAGACAAAACTGCGACACACACGCACACACCTTTACCTGACAGGCCACAGCTCGCAGTTGCACACATGCTGTTGACAAGCCCTCACCTGGATCTCGAGTCAGTTCCCTGGGGGGGATCAGTGAAAGTGCAGAGATACATCTGTGACAGGTGACCCAGTTCGCTGAGGTTTTCTCACCTTTCAGTCACCCTTCTGTTCACCCCGCTTTTGGAGGCGCAGCGTCTGGAGAGAGTGGCATTTTTAATTTTGTCACTTTGAGCTGAAGTTGTGGGGTGACAGGATGTTTTGTTAGGGAAAGTCTGCTTTTATGCCTTTTGATACTCTTCATGTGAAATTACTTACATGTTAATTTGTCATTTGATATAAAAACTATAAAAAAAAAGCTTACATCTAAAAATGGCTTAATGCTCTTTTGACCAAGTTTGGATGTAAAAATATACTAGTAAAAATATTAGTTATTTCTGTACCAGATGATTTTTAATGCATCTCTTAAACACCTCTACTAGTTTAAGGTTGACTTAAAGCTCCTCCAGCTCAATAGTGTCCGGGCTCCAGCACCTCAGCCAGGTGCATGGCCACCTCTGTCCAGGGGGAGGTGCTCCGCCCCTGGGGGTATCCTCGGCGCTGGACCTCCACTATGTTCTGTGGCTTAAAGGACCGAGGGGAGGCAATCCTGGAAGGGAAGGCTCTGGGGAACAAAACTCTCTCAAGGACATCCAGAGGCAGGTCAGGGGCAGGGCGAGGCATACTGTCCCACTTGGTGGTGTACTGAGGCCGCCTGCTGCTGCTGTCCCTCCACACTGTGACGCTGTCCCGGAGATCCGGTACTCTGGGGGCCTTCTCTGGCTGGAGGCCCATGAAGATGGTCCAGGGCCTGGAGGATGAGGCTGGAGGCTGCTTGATGGAGGCGCTCCTGCCCTCCTGAGGGCCTCCTGGCTGGGGCTTCATTGGGCCCTTGGCATGTTTTAGATTAGACTTGTTTAGATCTGATGGGAGGCACTGGATGTGATACTGGCTCACCATGACTCTGGGAGAGAAGTCCTTTAGGAGAGGAAAACCTTTCTTGTTTGCCCACTCTGTCATCTTCGCATCTACAAGCGTCTGAAAATATAGAGCAGGAAAGTGTGATTAGTTTCTTAGATATGATAGAAATATGCCGCAAATGCCATTAAAAGATGACAAGTGAACCAAAAATACTGACTGACTTTGCACCGATAAGAAATTGATGTTAAAAATTAAAATCCTTAACTTAGTGGGGATGTATGAAGATTAAGAAAATGTGATTCAAACATTGTCCAAGAATACATTTTAAACTTTACATTTCATTTAGCTGTGTTTTCTTTAACACTGATATGTGAATGTTTCTCTGATTCTGTCAGTTTGGTAATTTATATGTTGTCATAGATGTTGAATGAAGTGATTTCTGCAACACACAAACTAACCTTTTTATTGAGATCATTCAGTTTGACCATTTCCACGAGATCACTGTGTAAAGCTTGAACTAGCTTCCTCTCCTGCATTTCTTTCTTCTTATCTTTGTGCCACATGCAGCTTTTCAGATACCTAAACAAAAACACAGGAGGTCTGTTAAAATATGTCGATTTTAACTTTTAACAGTTTAACCCAACTTTCATTTTGGTGTGAACTGTTTGTTACCTTGCTACCTTCCTGTGGCACCAGATCTGGGCCAAATCCAGAGCAGTGTGTCCCGTGCTGTCCCGGGACAACACATCTGCTCCGGCCTGGATGAGGATCTCTGTGCAGTCCAGGAGGCCTTCAGAGGCGGCCAGGTGCAGCGGGGTCGTCCCTGAATCTGTGGCACTGGTAATAACAGTTAGAATTATTGAAAAAACTGTCTTCTCAGCTTCATCATCATCTTCAGTGTCATCATAATCATCATTACCATCATTGTCCCTCGCAGTAGCAGCACCAGCTATAAACTTTCACCATCATCTCATTGTAATCAGAACTTTACTTTTGCACTCTGCAGTATTATTTCTATTCTAAGCTTTTAATTTAAAATGCTTTACTTAATTTGAATACACAGCTGAGTGTTGCGGAATCCAGCTGACAGAAGTTATAAACTATCCATAATAGAATATAAAACCAACAAAAGCAATTATTCACAAAACAAGGCCCCTACACGTTGACGTCGGCCCCGTGCTCCAGCAGATATCTGAGGCACGAGGAGGTGTTTGGTGAGCTCCTCCACAGGACCATGTGAACAGGCCGTCGACCCTGGAGATCGCTGCTGTTGATCCACCCCAGCTTGGACTCCACCAGGAGCTGAACGGTAGCCAGCTGACCGTAAAGGCAGGCCTCATGGAGCTCTGACAGTCCCTGGAGGATGAAACACAAAAACAAGCAAAAAGTTTACTCCCCAATATCTCGCAATTTATCTAACACTTGCAATTTACTTAAGTATTTTCATTTCAGAGGGAAATACTACTTATCAGATACATGGTTATAATACAAAATATAATCAACAAATAAATCATAATATATTACTATAGATTAAGACAAGAAATTCACAAGCTAATAAGCAAATAAAGTAATTAAAATTAGTAATTCATATTTTGAATGCAGGACTTTTATTTGCAATTGAGTAGTTATACATATACACTATTCAACCAACATACATTATCCTTCACCATACTATAATGCTAATGAGCTAACCTGTCTGCTCACATTGACATCCAGCTTCTCTGGACTCCCAACAGCTGGAAACATGTGGCCGTCCTCTGCAGCTCTGAGGGGAAGCGTCCTGCAAAAACGCACCACAGAGATTTAAGCTAACTTCAAAATTTAAAACTAATGTAATCTTACCGATGTATAATGGTTTAAATTCAGACTATATGAAAAATATTATTAACGTTATTTACAGATTTTTACGTCTCCCGCTTTTCCTCTTCCCGGATTTGTTGACGGTTTCCATGGTTACCCGGCTATAGGTGGTAACCAGGAAATGAACCCTGATTTACCGCAACTCGGTCACAAGCAAATAACAAAACAGTTTAATGTTAACAAATTATTAAAAAGTAACAAACAAACAATCAATAAAATAAAATAAAATAAAATAAAAATAAAATAAAATAAAATACTACTACTAATAATAATAAATTACTAATAGATGATATATTAGTACTTAATCTGAAACACTAAACTGATCCAACACGTTTAGTTCATCTCTGGTATCCTATGCAAATTTTGAAAACAGATAATGAGAATATGAACCTTTTCATAAGGGGAGACTTATGTTTATTTGAGCAACTTATAATTAAAAAAAAAGGGAAAGTATTTTTCTTTTTTCTGTATTGTGGTGTCATTATACAGCAACTCCAATTATGTTCATTTGCTTTCCACTTTGTAAATTTTTTTAAAAAGTAACTTAATAATGAAATAGTAAGTTAAAAGTTAAAAAGATGTGAACTTCCTTCTTTTTACCTTATTTTTCTTTAAGAAATCTGAGCAAACAAGACTGCAAGTTCTCCAACCAGACAAGAAAATGATGGAAAAGCTGCAGCGACTCTGAACATGTTTCATAGATCCAGCCTTTGTCATCATGTAACTGCTGCTGTTCTTCCATCTCTTGAATAAAAGTGAAAGAAAAGCCCACTTTCTTTTACAGCATGTTCAATAACCCATGTTACGTTTGAGTCAGTGCATTATCTTGTGACAGATAGAGTCAGATCAGTGGCTGCAGGCGTAGCAGAAACAGATACTTCCACCCTCCCGTGTAGTCTGCTCTCCTCATACATCCCCGGTGTGTTCGTATTGACAGTGCATTAGGATTGTCAGCTCGCACTTGGCCCTGAGTAAAGCAGATCAATCCTGCCAGTGCTGTGGAGGCCTCAGAGGGCCCGGTCGCTCCTCTGCACCCCCGACCTGCCGCCACATGCGAGGCCCGTATGAATCGCTACAGTTATATTCTCCATGTCTCTGTGGGGCTGAGGGGTCGATGGGCTCATCGGGCAGCGGATCTCTCTGATCACTGCTATTGACCACTTGACCCCCGACTGAACTTTGGACGAGAGAACAATGTGTGTCACAGCAGAGATACTACAGTTTGGCTTTAGCATGGGTTTACAGTATTTATTTTTTTTTTTTGGCAAATTAGACAAGTCAGAGGCAGAATTCAGGAGATTCAAAAGATTAAGATTAAAATATCTTTATTATACCGAAATAAATGAGACAAATGAGAACTGACACATTTAAACTCTATAGTGTTTAAACTTTTACTGTTACAACATGACAAACATTCTCATCACCTTCATCATCATCACAGTGACAGTTACTGAGCGTCTTTTTCTCTGTTTTTCTGGAGCTTTTGACCACATCTCATGGTCTCAATCAAAGTTCATTGATGCACTAAGAAATTGGTTGAAAAAGAAATAACATCTCAACATCCTCTTACTACTTTTTCCACATTAACATTAACTGGCTGAAAACTCTCGCAGTTTTCCTGCAGCTGTATGTTTTCATCAGTTCTTTAATTTGTCACTTCCTCTTTTATTCTCTGTCACTCTCTGTCTCTCAAAGCCATCAAGGTCCAGTGGAGGGTCAAGGACGGGGCACGGACCTCTGGCTTCCTGCTCTGGGCGCCGACCCCCCCGGAGCCCTCGCCTTTATCACAACACGGCCTAATGCTACTTTGGTGACACATGCATGTGTGTGCGCAGAAAGACTGAGTAAAGTGTGTGTGTGTGTGTGTGCACATGAATGAGTATACAGTACTTGTGTGTGAGTGTATATGGGTTAGTAAGTAATAGTAAGAGAGCAGCACGGCCCCGCTGTGGCTTCCTTTGACCTCGGTCACATGTCATGGAGGTTGTACGGAGCCTTCATTGTAGAGCTCTTTCATGTTTGACTTTCAGCACAAGTCCCTGGACAACAACCCCCGACATGACCTCTTTCTTCTGACAGTTGAGTGTGTGTGTGTGTGTTTGATTGTCCATGCACTCTCAGGTTCAGTCTGTATGAGAGTGTATGCTCCTTAAAAGCACCAAAACCTTAAAAGCTTTCTGTCGTATGTTGCCTGTCGCTCAATTTGCAAGAAATGTAGATTAGAGCAGCTGTTTACGTGAGTATTTTGACTCTAAGTTCAAAAAATGTCCCTCAGAAATTTCTCTCTCCCGCCCTGAAATGCTCATCGCGTTCCAAAAATACAATGAAACTGTGTGTGTGTGCGCATTAGCTACAGCACATGCAGTTGGTACAGAGCAGATTAGGCACGGGACGATCAGAGATGTCTAAACCTGCTTAGGGCGAGGATGAAAATGAGATCATGTCCCAGCAGCCTTGTGGCGGGCTTTCCCATTGGTCTGTTACGTCATCCAATCACATCCCATCTGTCTTTATCTGCGGCGCAATAGGAGCTTCTGCTTGGCTGGTGGCACCTGACCAATCGGCTATCGGGTCTCAGTGCACATGGGATGGAAATGAATTTAGTCTTGTGTATCCTAAAAACTTTTTTTTTTTTTTTGGTTATGTATAAAATCATATCCCTCAATTTTGGGGTTTTAGATACTGAGGGAGATGACAAGAAAGTAAGGGACGTGCAAAGAGCGTCAGTGGCCAGAAACAAACCAGGGACACTGCAGAGACACTGGCTTCGAAGACACCTTCAGTTTGGGTTTTTGTCAGGGTTTAGGTTCACTTTAAGGCCTCTTTGCTTGGCTTGCTGAAGCACTATAAAAATATATCCACTTGACTGTAAAATGACGTCGTAATTTCCTGAAAACACATAAACATTTTTTTCAATTCAGCTGCCTGTAAAAGTTGGCATCAGTGAATGAGAGTTTCAAGAAATGACAAAAGTGATGGAGGACAGAAAAAGAGACTGAGAAGAGAAAGGGATTAAAGCGAGGCTGTGAAAAAGAGAGAGAGAAAACAGAGAGAAGGAGAAGATGAGGAGTAGATACCGGAGCGAACACACGGCCTCGATTTGCCTTCATATTTGATGAGCCACCTTACGAGGACCCTGTGCCCCCGGGGCTCCTGAACTCTGCTTGTGTAAGTGCGCTGATGCCCTCACTTTCCTCCTCCTCCCTCCCTCTTCCTCGGGTCCTCCTCCCTCTTTTCCTTCCCCATCTTTTTGCCTTTTACTCCATCCCATAGCTCCTCCTCCTCTTTTCCTTTTTGCCCTCCTCCTCCTCCTCCTCCTCTCTGTGCCTCATGCTCAGCCAGGCGGCAGCGCGCTAATGCACCATGGCACATTCTGCAGCTCCGAGTCACAATGCAACCAGGCTTTGCGCAGTGACCGCACGGCGACCTCCCTCAGTATCGCTGCACACGGGCGCTGTGCTGTACCAGGGCCTGTTCAGGGCGAGGATGGAGGCGATGGGTTGGGGGGTGGGGGATGAGATAGAGGATGAAAGAGTGGAGGAGAGGAGGAGAGGAAGAAGCAGGGTTCTGCCACTGACAGGTATGATCAGATCAAATGACAGTGAGATAAATAGATTGCGAGTCAGGAAAGGCTGAAGCACCATGAGTTCTCCATCTGAGAGACATTTTCGTGCCTCGTGTGAATTCTCTCTGAAAAGTGTCAAACCAGAGGAGGTACGTGCCTGTGTGCAGTTGTGGCAGCATGACGAATGCCCCTGAGATGAGATTATTCTGTGAGTCTGTATATGGTTTCTTACATGGCAGAAATATTTTTTGCACCTGTCGATGACCAAACACCTGAGCCACTGCTGCCGCAGGACATATAGACTCTCTTAATGATTACTGAAAGTGTTACTCCTTCAAAAGTCATTGAGGGAGGAGGAAGGAAAGTGGATAACCTCACTCCCGTTTTGCCCCTAATATCATCTCTCTGTGTCAGGCCATGCTCCTTCACCCCCGAGGTCCCGACAGACATCCCGCCATCACACCTTCCCACGATCCCCAGTTTTTTTCCACATCCCTCGGATACGTTCTTCTCAATCCTCACAGTTCAGAGGAAATGACCAGAGGGGAGGAGAGAGAGATAAAAGGACTGAGATGGTGAGAAAAGGAAAGAGGGACGCCTGAAAGGTCAATGTTAGCGAGGTAGATTTAGAGGAAAAGAGACATTATGTCTATGCATGGGAGGAGATAGTGAGACTCAAACTAGCTCATGGCAGACCTGTTCCATTTTATCTATTTGCTGGTTGTGATTACTTTCAAGAAGGCCACACGTCTGTCCATCTGTTGGTTGTCACATTTTCCAAGCGGGCCTGGTTGTTGGAATAAGACAGATTTGGATTAAATGTGGTATTTCAGCTACATCCACATCTAAATCTTAATAAATGAGCATGAGCAAACTGATGTATTTCTAAAAATTTGTTAGGAAATGGATCTTGGGCCAGATGCTCTGCAGCAACTGTTCCAGAAGGTCAGAGGTCAAATAGTCTTTTGTGTCTACTTAATGAACAAAAGAACTACAAAGACGAAGCTGAAAGAGGCTAAACATCTGTCAGAGAGACTTTTTACAAGCTTAGGAAAGGATTTACTCACATTAACAAACGGCTTCCAGACTCTGATACTGAAAAACATATGAAGCATATGCATATGAAAAAAGTCTAGTTGTGAAATGATTAGGACATTTTGAGTTTTAAGTATGTTATAAGCTATGAGACCATAGTGAGCTTCAGAAGTGCAGCATTCACCAATAAACTCATTTCCATGTGAGAATCATATAGAGAAACTTTCTTATTCAAAATTGCTTCAGAGCTTCAATGACATAGAAAAGGACTCAGAGTGGATATTTCCTTCACATGAACCTCCTTGGCCGTGACCTCAGAGTTCACTGGTTCAGCTGCTGCGTGAACTCACACTCTGGTTGTGTGTAAAGCTGTGAAGATCAAGCGCTCAGCAACACCATTAACAAGGTCAAATTTGCATGTTCTTTATCCGATCCCTTTGCTTTGCACTGTTGCTTTGCACTATTAACCTGCACATAAAGCTCTGAGAGATGAGCTGAAACGCGACCACTCTGACACACGCTATATACGTACAAACAGTATGTGCTAATGCTGCATGTGCGTGCAGTCACATTTGTGTCATACATGTATTGTGTTGTGATTGCTTTTCCTTACACGCATGTGTGTTGCCACTGACACCCTGACCCTTCCGAAGATGGCGGCCTCTCCCCTTCTATCCAGGTCACGGAGCATTGGCTCGTCCCGGTTCATAAGCAGGGCAACGCTCCACAAAACCCATTGTTCCAGTGACACGCATCCTGATTATATTCATAAAATGCGTTGTTGGTAGAGATAACACGACATCAAAATGCAAATGCCATTGGGACAGCGATACCACAACAGCTTCGGGACAGTCAGACACTTTATAATGCGTACACACTGTGCCTCGACAAACATGATACGACAGGAAGTGAAAGACACACACACACATGCAGGCCCGCACACAGTGTAAATGGTATTTTTTGCCTGAGGTTTTTCATCTATTCAATTAAAGTGCTTGTATTTTGCTCATTTTTTGAAGCTGTGGAGCTGGAATCAGGCCAGAATAAGCACAATAAACAGCAGAGGTGGCGGGAGGTTTGTCTTTCAAACAGATGGATGGATAAACAGCTGATCTGATGATCTTCCCCTTATAAAACTGATAATGTTCTGACTTCACTCTCCGGAGACATACAGCAGCCACAATCACCTAATTACCACCTTAAATAATTCAGCAGTATGGCAGCAACATGCAGAAACAGTGAAATCCATTTGGACTGACAAGACTAAAAGGATGTAGCCTCATAGCCTGTGTAGGACATGTTGATCGCTGTATTATTAATGTTGAGTGTTTTATCAAGCTCAACTTAAAATGAAATAGACCTAAACTTAACCCCAAAGACTTTACATTGAACTTTAATTCACGTGATAATCAAAGGACAAGACATTATTTGAATAATGTGAATAATTAATTGATATCAGTTCTTTGTAAAAGTGCTATTTGGAGCAGATGAATATTCTTATTAAAATATTCCTTCATCAATAATCACTGAAATGTGTGTGTGGTTGCTGGAGGTTAATGAGAAGAAAATCTATAAATACTAATATATAAATAGAAGTCAGGTGAAAACTTCATATCATCAAAATGTTTACCTTTCCGGAAGAAAGGTTGATTGTTTAGCTTGACACTGAGCTTTTTTGACATTATCAGGCTGTTTATGAAAAAGGGTTCATAAATAAGTTCAAGAGGTTGTAGAGGAATTCTCTTCTCAGCAGATGTAAAAATCCCTAGTGTTGGAATTAAAATACTTTAAAGTTCCAGGCTGCAAAACAACAAGGAAACAAACTTCTCCCATTTAAAAAAAAAACTCCTGTAACCAGGTTAAAAAATACAGTTCATTGTTATGTAACGTTAAGATGAAGTTGAATACATATATGTGACTTGGTTAGAAACACTTTGCATAGTTAAAAAAAAAAGAAGTGGTTAAAAGTTGTTTCATAAAAGGTTAAAAAAGAGTACAGTTGAATAAAAAAGTTAAAAACATGCAGCTGTAAAATTATAGATGTATTTTATTTTGAAATGTTTTATTGTGAAGAGTTCTTATTATCAAGAGGGAGTAGCGTGTGTAATACTGGTCTCTTATTGGTTCAGGTGTGTCGGACCACGTGGATGAGCATGAGTTCGTTATGGTCACTTTACGAAGTCATATTGTCAAACGGTGTGTGAAGTTATGCAGACAGGTGAAGTGTGTAGCTTGTGTCTTTTGGACTATCTACTCGAAAGTCTAAAGCAAGATTTTCATCGCTTCTATGAGCAGCCGGATATTTGTCAACTCGGAGTTTGTCTCGCAGTGTGTATATTAGCTCCACTCGGTTTTGTTAGCTTGTTAGCCGACACATGTTTATGTTAGCATTCGTTAACAAAGTGAATGGACTTTTAGCTAAAGTAAAGCTAACACAGCTTACTTTAGCTAAAGAGCTAGAGCAGAGCTAGAGGCTCTACCGTTCATCGTTTCTGAACTAGAAACCATGAAGATTTATTGGACAGTGCTTCATGCTAACTTAGCAAGCCCTCGCTCGGACTTCCGTTGGACTGGAAGCGGCTGTGACGGCGCCATCTTGGGACACCTGCCGCCACTGTTTCTTCGCCGGAGGATGAGAGGCTGGTACAGCAGTAGCTGAGGAGACTACGTCCTTTTGGATACCTGCTCTTCACTAAATGATCAGAGACCTGTGAAAGCTGCAGTTTGGACCAACACTTCCATAAGGTACCACACTTTTATTTTGTTGCTCTTCTGATTGAAGTGGTCAGTAAGTTTTGGGCCTCATTGCTCCCAAGCCTCACATCAGGCCTGCAGCGAGGTTTCCTTTAAAGGGTAATTACGTAATTTATATGCCGGCTTGTGTGGGGAGAGTGGGCCCACTGAAAATTGGTATAAATTTGAGTTTGAGGTAACCTGCATGTTGTGTTGTTGCCAATGTAAAAGGACATTGTTGTTCATTTTAAGTAACCCCCCCCCCAAAAAAACTAAGTAACTAAGTAAGTAACTAACTAGTGACTAACTATGCAAAGAGTTCATACTCTTTAAATCTTATTCCAGTGTGAAGTCTGGTTATTTTCTTTTCTCTAAAAGTCTTTTCTTATGAAAGATAAATATTTATTACTATTATTATTATTAGCTGGGTAATAATAGTAGTAACATAAGCATGTATTTAGAGGCGTATTTCTGGAAACCTGAAGAATAAAGTCTAATATTTACTCACCTTTTAGCTCTGTTTTGGCCTCATCCATCTCCTGAGCTATACGCTAACTTCTCTACTGTTAGAGAAGTAACTACAGCAAGGTAGTTTACAGCAGGTTTTAGATCATTTTTACTGCATAGTGCAAGAAAATAAATACATAAATAAAGATTTGGACATAAAATCAAAACAAAGGGCTTAAAGGTGCTAAAGTGCTCATTAGAGCTGAGGGTAACTACTGAGTTAGGTGATATGACACCTTTCATGTTACACATTCTCGCCCAACTCACTGTTAATATGAAAATATGATTAGATCAGCTGTAACTGATAATTCTGGCATTTTAAAAACTAGACCCTATTTCTTTTTACATGTGTTGGCGTCTAAATGACCAATGGGTACAAAATGTTGTGGCATTGGTCCAGTACGTCCAGTAAAAGTGTTTGTTTTTGCCACCGACTGGCTCAGGTTGTAATTCAGAGTTTTTGACAATATTATGAAAAAGATTCTGACAGACAGACCTTTTTGTTAAAGAGTAAGATCCTGTTAAATGTTCAAAGCCACCAGACTCCATTGACAAAAACAGTCATTTTACCTTGCAGAAATAAACTCGTCTCTCGGCTTTGTGTGTGTGTGTGATCCTCACCTCCCCTGGCATCCCCCGCAGTGCCGACACTAAGGTCTGCCACCCTTCCCGTTCAGCTCCTCTTACCGGGGGTCGCGACATCGGCCGGGCACAGAGCAGCAGATTTTGATCCTGCCTGGCATTTTTGGGCCCTCTCTGCATTTTCGGTCAAGTCTCCAAGCAGGCACCCGCTGTGTTGTGTGTATTATGCTCTTACAGCTCGTGTATGTGTGAGTATTTGTATCCGTGACAATGCCAGATGTGTTTTTTTAACACGTCCACACAGCTCCATGTGTTTCCCTGTTGTCACACTCGTACTGTATGTACACTGACATCAGTTGCAACATGTGGTGTTAAGCCATATGGCTCATGGATATGTGTGTTTATTATATTTAATGCACTCCCTTATATGATCTCATTTAATCTAATTTGAAAATGTGTGGATGCTTGTCGAGTCCACATCTGTCTGTCTTCATCTTCATGTGTTTTACTATGTGCTCGCACACCCTCAGGGAAACAGATATGACCCATAAAGCCGGGCCATGAGCATGCTTAGTGCTGCCACTCCTCTCATCGGGTGAGGGTATGTGCAGATGCTTGACCCTGGGGTTGCCCTCACGATTGTGATCGAAGTGTGAAAAGAAGTCTGGGCATGAGAAATGAGGGTTAAATCACACCCTGGACCAGAGTCTGGCTCCTCTGGTTCTCAGGTGTCCTCTCACCTCAGATGATGCTAATGTGCAGAGAAGAGAAACGATTTGAAAGGATCCCGAGAGGCTGTTTCATAAAGGTAAAGGACAAAGAGAGGGTGTTAAAAGGTGGCATTGTTCTCTCTCTTAAGCACCAGTGGTTCAGAGATGTAAAGGAGATGTAAAATTCCCCTGGAGACATTTGGAGGTACAGTAGAGTCTGTACTGTACAGCACAGCACAGATGAACATATGAACACACACACAGGAAACTGAGTTTAGTGTCATGGTGTGAGTCATGGAGGATTATGCAAACTGAGTTTCCTTCAGGTGAAGAAAAGGACTTATGTTATTTATAATTGTTGGTTGTTTCTGGTCAATCTTAATGCACGTATTTACTTTAACTAAAAAAGTTGTATTTGAGACCTGGTGCTGGAAAAACAAAAAATGCACATTTGCAACAGGGTGTTCTTTTGAAGAAATGACCACAATATCCAAAAGAGTCTAATCTATCAGTACATATATTACCAGTTTGTATTTGTGTAACTTTATAGTACTTGCAATCCTTGAAAAATATAAGAATATATAGGATACAGCTCATATCTCAAATCTCTCTCTAAGATAAATCTGAGGGATCATAAGATGATTTCCAAGATAGGAAAGCAGAACAAAACATTTAATCCACACAAAATTCCTCTAATTTTTACTATTTTGTTTGTAAATTACTTGATAATTTTATATTTTCAGGCCTCTAAAATTATTCAGATAAAACAAGGGGAAGGCAAATCTCTCTGTTTGACATGGTCATAATACATAGTCACACATAGACCTTGTTAATTTTTAGGGGTGACAGGAAAAAGCTTAAGCTGTTATAATTAATTGCAAAATAGAATTTGAAAAGTGGTGATTTAAACATTGCTCCTATCAATGACAACTCTATTTGCACACATTTAGATAATCTGTTCGTCCATCCAGATGTTAGCACCTTCCTCATCCAGGTGCCTCTACCCTTCAACAGCTGCTGAGATGCCGCACGCTTTTATATCACTGCGACGTTGCTCTCAGGCAGCGAGAGGAAATGACATCTCACCTCACCCACACAGCCGACAACACAGGCTTTTAAAAACCTCCCCAGTCCTTCCCTCGGCCGTGTCCTCGCCTATATTACACCGCCAGCCTGAGAGCAGCGCTCCCTGCTCCACTCTGACCTAATGGGCTGTGAAGCGGCGAAGGAGGGGGGGAGACGAGAAATATCTCTCACCTCTATCTGCCTTTTCCCTCCTCTGCATGTGTGTCTCTCGCTATTTTTGGTTTGATGTCTGTTGCTCTCAAAACAACAAAAATGTAAATGTTAATTGCAATATTTTCTGGCTTCTGCACAGAACCAGGAGTTTACATGTAGATGCTTATGCAGAGCTCTCGAGCTTCAGGGGCCAAATCCTCTGTGGCAGTTGATGCAGGGGGTAAAAGATTTCAAAATATCAAGAGTTAATCTGTGTTTCTGCCCTGCAGCCAGTTACAATCAAACACAGGATTCACACACAGACACTGGAGTGGAGGTAACTGTTTGCAGCTCAGATATCCAGCTGTTTGCACACTTGAAGTGCTCAAAATCAGACTGGGGTCAGCCTGAGGGCGATGGAGAGAGAGAGGAGGGAGAGAGGGAGAGAAAAGAATGACAGAGACAGAGAAGACAACAGATTATAAAGACTAAAGAATCTCTTCAATAACCCTGTTAGATTCATCCACTACTTGCTGTATGTGGACATGTTCTGTTCAGGTAATATTGGCTTAATCAGCTACAGGTGCACTTTTAACACTTTCCCCACATCTGCATCTCCATCCACTGATCATCTGGAGAAAAATGAATGATTCCACTGCACGTCTGAAACAGGAAGTAACCGGACTTTTGGAAGATTGTTGATTGAAGAATCAAAACCAGAACCTCTGGATTCCAGTGTGTATAAGGATTTTTAGTCTTTCTGGCATTGAATGTGTGGGTGTAGCAATGATGGTAAGATGGGTTTGAAAAGGCACAGGTGGTTCATTTGGCATAGATCTTGAGTTCAATTGTTGTTGTTTATTGGCGTCTCACTTGTCTCGATCTGGTGCCTACCTTGACTTGGATCAGTCTCAGTCTTGGCCACGGCTCAGTGCTGGCAGTACTTTCCTCTAAGCTGTAAAAATGGGTTATATTTTCTGCTTTAACATGCAAACATTTAACTGTGGAATCGTCATGTTTTTTGGCAACCTCATAGCAATGAGATAAATCTACATCTCTGCTCATGCTCACAAACTCCCCATTGATCATACACTCATTGATTATTACCTATTTTGAACATGATTAAGACTTTTGCACTGGTTCCATCAAGTTCTGTCTCAACTTAAAACACACACTCAACCTGGCCTTTAAAGTGATTTTAACCTGGTCAGTGTGATCTTAGAGATTCATAGATTCATCATAGCCCACCGCTGACACCTGGCCTGAACCAGTCCAGTCTGCTGCTCTATGATGGACCGTGTGAGTCAGAAATAGAAGCTCTGCTATGACAGCTGTACATCAATGTCACGGGTTTGAGGAGTTGACCTTGCACAAACAGAATCCATAAACTGGTGCACATGAGCAGGGATGCGGGGAGAAGCCCTTTAGTGGCCTTAAAATCAAACTGCATTCATAGAAGGCAGTGTCTCCCCCCTCTGTGTTTTCAGCTGGCTGGGCAGAGCGGCAAAGATAGCATCATTAGACTACTCAGCTCGGTCGAAGACATCACGAAAGAGATCTCATGATGGATGATAGTGGGACTGAAAGCTCAGACCCGGGGACGTTTGCCCGCAGGAGGAGAAAACAGCAGCGCCTCGGGAGCCGGTCCAGCTCGGCGGTCAGAGTTCGAGGACGACTCCCGGCCGAAGGAGCCCCCTCACATCGGCCTGTTTTGTGAGACATCTGCGGGCTAAAATGACCTGACAGCGCTTGATGCATTTGCTGCCTGGCACATAAGCGATCTGAAAACGCAGAGCTATTTTTGCTGATGTTAATTTGCTCCATGTTAGGGCCCCGGTTCACAGCTCGGTCAGCCTTCCCTGATACTATATTCCCGTTTGTTTCAGTAAAGGTTCTCCCGTCACATCGCATTTAGGTCGAGATGCCTGTGAACTGTGAATGCACTGCGCGCAGGGACTTGGCCACGCTGAGGCTTCTGGGTCCTAGAATCTGCCTGTTTCAGGAAAGACTTCCCCATGTTCAGGGACTTGTTAATAATTTCTCAGTTTCCCTTTATGATGAGTTTGCTGAATGGAGAATAGAAATAATGAAGGTAATTTAAAAAAAATCCATTAATTTTCTCTCTTGTGTGCAAATGAAGGGAAATTTAAAGCAATCACCTCTGAAATTCCACTCGGTTAAATAGCCCCTAAAAAGGTTTAAATTTTTTAGCAATTAATAAAATATTAACAAACTGTAGCATGCAATGAAATATACGACTAATTTGATCTGGTCTACAATTTGATCTTATTCTGTCAAAGTAAATGAGTAAAAGTAATATTTGTAAATATAAAGTATTTTTTTAAAATGTAAAATTCTGAAACCAGATATGTAAAAATGCAATAATAGCACTATAAATTCTCATATTGGTGAAAAAATATGCTATTTTTTAATGCAATTTTTCTTCAAATTAATAAATACAGCAAAAATGTAACAGTGTCAGAATAAATTAGTGTATTTATAATAGTAAAAAGTACCTGAATTGTGCAGTTGTATCCTCAAGCAGCAGCAGCAGACTGACTGTGTGTCTTCTAAGAAAAGGCTCCTGTCTTTATACCAATCCCTCCTCAGTGGGCAAGCTGATCCCTTCATTCTCCTTCTTGTTAACTCTGATTTCATGAATAATTCATCACACAATCAGAAGCACAAACGAGCACGCTAATTGGTGCCTTTTTTTAAAATTATCATCATTATTATTGTTATTATTCCCATCACCGGTGCGTACAATTAAACGTGAAATTAAATTAATGTGATGGTGAGAAAAATATTTTTCTAATAGCCCTGCATTAACCCTCGTGCTAATTTGGAAACAGATTTAGGGAAATTAATTTTAGATTTGAACACAGTTTGTGAGGGGAAGGAAAAAAACTCCAAACAGCTAATTTAAGTATTAATTTGTGTAATAGCTCAATTTGTTTGCCAGTGGAGATATGCTAATATTTCTTTTCAAACTAGTGGGGAGGAGAAGAGGTTAAAATGAAATATTGATAAAACTAAATATTGAAAAATTATGTTTATTATAAAAGTCAGAAGTAATTTTTCCACAATAGTCACATTGGACCTAAAACACATTTGTCAGTAGTAGTTTTTGAATTTGAATTATATGTCCATAAAACCAGCCCTTACAGCTGCCTCTAGTGTGTGTGTGTGTGTGTGTGTGTGTGTGTCTGTGTCTGTCTGTCTGTATGTGTGTGTCTGTATGTGTGTGTGTGTTTGTGTCCCTTTAAAACAGCCAGAAGGTGTGTGTGTGTGTGTGTGTGTGTGTGTGTGTGTGTGTGTGTGTGTGTGTGTGTGTGTGTGCGCGCCTTACAGTGAAGTGGTTAAACGGAGGTTAGCACGTGCTGAGGCAGAATACAAACATAATTAGGTCGCATCAAGTTCATGAATGAGTAAATTTATTTCCTACATTTTTTTCCCTCCCTTCTTTTCAGTTTCTCTGATGCGATTGGTGCTCGAGGTTTGGAGCGAGGTCAAGGTTGCTGAAATAAAAAAATACACTTTGAAGTTGCATTTAAAATTGATGGAACAACCACACTTACTCCATCAAGCTAAAGGCCCACTGGTTTACTACCTTCTCCTTCTGCATGCACTGAACTACACAAGGGCAGCATGAATCCCTTAGTATTTTACAGGTATACTATGAGTTTCTCATGTTTCATTAATGCTGCCTCTTTTTAACAATAAATAAATAAGTGTTCTGTCCTGTTGTAGCATCGAGTCATTAGATGTCAAACAGAACTCATCTAGTGGACAATTATATTATTATATGAAGTGAATGGGTACTTGATGTGTGACCACCAACTCTATTCTTTAGTAGAATAACTCTTTCATTAGAGTAATCAAAGATAGAATTGTTCAATCTTCACAGTATTTTAGAATAAAATGTTCAATTCTATAAAGTATTCTCGAATAGAATTGTCCAAGTTCTGAGGTATTCACTTCTATTCTGGAGTATTTTCGAGAGTCTTCTGGGATAGAAATGTTCAATATCCAGAGTATCTTAGAATACAGCTGTCCAGACTTCTAAAGTGTGATGATGTATCCTAGATTATTTAAGAAGTATTCTAGAATATCATTGTTTCCATGATGAATTCTTCATTTCTGGAGAGTATTCTGACCCTAACCCTATCCCTTGAATATTGAAGGAGTACTCCAGAATAGAATTGTTTAATCTATATTCAGTAATTGAACTGTTCAATTCTAGAAAGTATTCTGTAAATCTCCAGAGTGTTCTCACAATATACCACATTCATTAAATACATTATTTGAGCTTTGGTGTGTGCAGCTGCTCTGAACCTTTTGGTCTATATTGCTGTGGTTGTTTGATGTACAGTTGTGCACATCAGTCACAGAGGCCACCTCCGGACACCACTTTCCCTCAGGAACAGGTGAATAAGATTTGTTCCGATGTGTTGGAAAAACACTTGTAATAGTCCAGGTCTGTGAGAGGATTGAGGTCCGAGACCTGCAGTGCTCCTGAAAAGCGGTCGCCACTGCTCTCCAGTTTGAGTCAAAACGCATTAAAATGCACCTGCAGCAATAAACACTCTCTCTCTCTCTCTCTCTCTCTCTCTCTCTCTCCCTCTCTTCTCTCTCTCTCTCCCTCTCTTCTCTCTCCATCTGTCAGGCAACAACGGCGGCAGCAGCCAGTTGCGATGGCAACAGAAGCAGATGTTGAGGGGTTTCTCCTGTGTGATGGGATGTGAACTATTGACCTCTGCCTTTAAAAAAAGAGAAATGGCAGTAATGGATATGGATTTATGAGTGTATGGGCTGTAGCTACATCGCTTCTAACGCTGCTTGGCACACCATATGCCACTGTATGCATTTTTTATGATGTGGGCCTGCTTACTTGCAGGGGTTGAACGATTTACTTCGCTCATGGGCTCTGGGGCTTTGCAGCACACACACATACTGTATGTTGAAACTATATAGCATAAACTGCACTTCTGTGTATAAATGTGATGATGCAGGCAGTTGTGTACCTTCTGTAAGCAACAGGTTCTGCAACCCAAACAAATCTCAGTCCAGACAAGAATTGATAGATGAAATTAAAGCATATTGAAAACAATACACGGCAGCTCAAGCTCACATATTAATTAAACGGCGTAACATTCGACATGTGACTCACACACACAGCTGAACCAGCTGCAGACCTAATTTGACAGACCAGGATGCATATATGCATTAATGGCTCCGAGCATTAAGTGAGTCACAGCAATGCTACAGTAACCACAGGGGCTTGCTTCTGCATGCTTTCCACAGGCTACAACATGCCGGCTGCAGGCTGCCTTTACATACATGAAGACATACTTGACCGGCGGTTCTTGCACGACTGTCTCTTTTTGTTTAGCATTTATGTCGCTGTCGTTGCGGCAGATCAGAGTTGTATTCTGTCATGTAGCACTTGAGGGACCTCGAATTTTTTTATTGTAAAGTATTGTTAAAACTGGCCTCGGGCTGGAAAGAAAACTAATCAAGGATGTTTACTTAAACCAGGATGGTCTATTAATCAGCAGCATCATTATAATGATAACAAACAGCAAAGCACAGACGGACATTTAAAACACATGAAACAAAGAACGTAGTTAAAGATGAAAATGTTAAAAACACATACTTTTTCATCAGAGAACTAAAACTATAGATTAAACCAAATGTAATGTTGCAACTAGCAGAAGGTTTTGTGTCTCTACTTTGTGCCTATTTAATTAGCTGTAAAAAGTCATATGACCAGAATTAGTCTGAGCTGAAGCGAGTTACTTAAATGTTTAACATGATGCGTTCACATGGTTGGAGGTCAGATGGGTGTGTGAACAAAGAGAGACCCATCGTCTCGGCCAATGATCCTCCCACCCGTCCACCTCCCCATCGGAGAGAAGCAGGAAATACAGGACAGGTCATGTTCTGTACCTTTCCATTTAAAGTTGGTGGTTTATTGATTTGTTTTGAGCTCATGTAGAGGAGCAACCTCTTAAGCAAAGACATCATGAAAGACACAGTAATATCACCATTGCTTCTTGAACATGAGATCATCTTAGTAGATGTGTTGATTACCGTTTCTGCTGCATTTGACTCAACTCACTTTTGGTACCAGGTACTTTTCTTGACATCTTGCAGCTTGATTGGAACCTCGATCGTCCGATAGTATCAGGTACCCAGTGCTATTGAGTTGAGTTGAGTCAAGTCCAGCCGAGCTGTTGTGAAGATCCAGATGGGAAGAAAGCATGTGATCCAAAAAGAGATGGTGTAAATTTGAAAAAAGTGGCACTGACTTAAAAATGTTTGACACCATCAAACTACACTAAATTGGATCATTTAAAAAGTAGAAGATAACTGATGACCTTGTTATGACTTGTAGAATACAAAGTGAGTCTTGCGTTGAATATTTAATCATAGAGAATAATAGAAACAGTAAAACAATAAATGAATAATAAGCCTCTAATAAAGACTAAGGTCACTGTTTTGCCTACAGAACAGCTTCAATCCTACTTTGAACTCTGTGTGTCTCGGACCTTTCTTCTACAATAAAGAAAACTGGCGTCATTTTCTGTTGCTTTCCAAGAAAGCTGAGATCTAGTGACTGCTCATGGAAGACTTTACTCTGGTGTGCATGACCCAATCCTGTTTTTGTATGGCAGTGTGTATTTAGGGCCTGATAATCTTGGACTGGAACATGAGGAAACATGCTGTGAAATGGCTCCTTACTGTGTCATGACCACGCAGAGAAATCATCTGACCCGATCCTTTGGCTCAGATATAACCCTGGTCTTGATGTGGAAAAAAATGATGACAAACAACTTGTCAGATCCTATTTCTTGATTTTCAGCGCTACATAGCAAGGCTTGTGGATCCTTCCTCGTGGATTCAAGTTGTTTCCAAAAAGCTCACAACACACGGCTTTGATACTGAGACACAGAGGTGGAAGGGCACTGCTGAGGTTAATCTTGTGAGTACAATCCATTGACTGTATCTGTCAGCTTGTGATTGTTGGATCACGCAGTTAGTTCAGCACTGCAAAAAAAGTCTCAACTTTATAAAGTCATTTGTAGTCATCCAGCCAGAAAGTTTTTTTCCCACTAGATCAATAAGAGTATTTGAACATTTTCTAGAAATGTGTGTCAGTAGCTTGAAACAAGACAGAATAAAGCTGCTGCACAAGATTCACAAGAAATGACTTGTAAAATTCATGAAACAAGTTGATTTTTTGTTGTTTGATTGATTGACTTGTTTTAGAACTTAATCAAATCAAATACCTGGTACAATGGAGAATTTGTAATGTGGTCATCATTTTTGTCATTGTTTCTTTCCTCTGACATTTTTGTCACTGATACCTCCCTTTTGTTTTCTATTAGTTGCCTCATTTTATTTTAAGAAGTCATGCACTAAGCAAGTCGTCCTTTAAAGCTAGAAATGGCTGCAGTCCAGCTCTGAAGTGGTCTGTCCTTGCATACATTTACTTATCCAGACAGCATGCAGGCCACAAACATTGCCCTTTAAACAGGTGTACACACACACACACACACACACACACCACACACACTTGACCTAAGCAGGAGAATAATAGTCCTTTCAGCACTGACTTCATTATACATACACAATTAATCTTTTATCTGCTCCTCACCTCCATCCAGAGCTGTGACTCCCGCTCTCCACCGGCGCATCAAACTTTCATAAGGGTAATCGAGATAAAGCTGAAATGGAATAACTTCTCCTTCCGCACAGTCCTGGAGGAGAGGTGAAAGAAAACGTTTTCAAGGTGTTACAAGGTGCCAGATGACTCTCTGAATTAGCTTCTCCACCCAAATATATTAAGAGATTAAGAAAGTAAATAATTCAGATGAGATAAAAAAAAAATCTCTTTCCTGTTGCAACAGTTGACATGAGTGTGTGTGTGTGTATACACTTGTGTATATGTGTGTCAGTACACAGGGCAAGACAGCGAAAAAGAGCAGAGAAGAAAAAATGCATGGAGAAAACACAGCAGTATGATGCAAATACACCAAAATAAACATTGCCCCAGAGTGTACATTCATGCATGCATGCATCTGTACAGTGTATACATCCGCATGCATTAAATAATGAGCACAACACAGAGTACACACATGCACTATGCACAGATGGGACACTGCGATCACCACTAGAGAGCGCTCATCCTCTGTGAACTTTTGACCCCCGCTGCTGGGCATTCAAACAATATCGCATCTGTTATCATGTGATATAACTTTGATTAATTGGGCGAATGTGACTCTCTGACCCTCGACCCACACCGGATGATTAAAGAGGCAAAGCAAACACAGAGGGTGAGGTGATGCAAATTGACAAACTATGAAACAGAGGAGATAGAGAGAAAAGAGAGTGGGAGGAGAAGGAAGAGAGGAGCTGACAGGACTGGTCATAGATGTGTCGCTCTGACCGCGTGGATTAAAACTCACAGAAGCTTTCTGTCTCTCACAGCTGATCCCAGATGTGTACATCCATCCTGCCCTCTGTTGCATCGGTCTTTCCCTCTTTTATCCCTTTCTACCATGGATGGATTATTGACAAGCCTCTGTTTGAAGTGAATGAAAGTCAGTCACAGGTCAGTCAGGCCTCTAACATGTTTGTGCCCTGGATCCATTGTCTTATCATTAATCCACGTTTTTGTCCCCACGTTCTTCCCTGTAAGGCTGAAGTCACATCTTTCCTCTTCCCCTCCTGGTTGTAGCCCTGTTTCTCCTCCCGCTGCTCTCTTTTTTTCCTGCCGTTCTTCAGCCTTCAGGCGTCTGCCACCATGAGCTGATCAGAGGACGCTCACTTCTGACCCGGGAATGTTCATCATCCCCTCGTCTTGCATCCTGACCTTCAGCTGAACTCGCCTCACAGCTCCGAGGAGGCCACTGAGACAGAGAAGCGAAATGTCAAAGACAGGGTGGAAAAAGCTGCAGGTTGGACTTTTTCTCATCCTCTGCTGTACTTTTTTTAATGTCTTGAACTTGTCTTGCACCTTATTTGAAGTATTTCAGATATAATTTCCGTATTATTTACAGCACATTTTAAAAATCGCTTCAGGCTCATTAAGATATTCCTCTTTGCGCCAAGAGTCCAGATGGTGTTTAGGCCGTCTCATCCTTCTCCAAGTGCAACTAAAAATATTTGTAGATGAGAGGTTCTGCCTTTTGCACGTAGTAAAAAATACAATATTTTATTCATGCTGCAAGATACTCAGCATGTCACTTTCATTGTCAAACTCCCTCCTCAGATATCTCACTGAATTAGTAAAATCTATATATGTATGTTTTTTTTACAGCAAGTGGAAGCAAGTCATCATATATGTGTGTTTCAATTGGAACGTTGAAAAAAGAGTGAATTACATCCCTGAAAAATGATTCTCTGTAGAGGCGTCATTACTTATTCAGCCATAACGGTGAAGCGAAACACATAGAAGATCATATACAGTGACCCAGCTGTGGAGTTAAATGTGGTGTATGAAATTGGTTCAGAGAAGTAAAGATGAGATAGTAAATGAGAATCCCAGATCAAATCACAAATCACAGATGAGTAAAAATGTTTTCGAAAATGAGAGAAATGAGCTTCAGATGCATCACTTGAAAACATGTTGAAAAATCCTTCATCATCTGCACATGTGGTTACATCAAATATCGGTTAAAAGGATGAAAGTAAAAAGACAAATTCTGCAACTCCGTCTTCAGATTCAACCTGTAGTTTTGATGATCTTTCAAATGTTAGCTTGAGTATAAATGTCACTCCTCTCATTTAGCTTCTTTACTGTGTGCCGTGCTGGATATGAATACTGTGAGTTTGATTTCCAACACGCTCTGACAGCTGCTTGCACAACACTCGATCAGCCAATGGCCTCGGCCGCCGCCAGCCTGTCAGCCAATGGGACGACTCGGGCCCTCGGGGGGGTGTGTCTCATTAGCTAGATTCCAGGACCTGGCTCTGGCCCACTGGACGCACTCAGCCGGAAAGGATGCAGTCCAGAGGGGGATTCATCATCTGCAGCATCGTCTCCTCTTCCTCGCTCGCTCTCTCTCCCCTCCTCAGGAAACGAGGGGCGAGAAAGTAAAACACACAGAGAAGCACAAAACTGCCAGAATCAGGTAACAGATCAAAATGTTTTCTTCAGTTTTGTTGAAAATCTTCCAACTTTTATGTCCTCATTTCACACATCAGCAGTCGATGCTACTTTCAATATCAGCTGAAGTTTAAGTGTCTCTAAAATTTTGTGCTCCTGGGAGAGAGGGGGGCACATCTAGAAGTCCTCATGGTCCATCAGGTTCGGATCTTTGACCTCAAGGGACCAGAATTGACCTTTACAGCCACAATCGTGCAAATACCTACCTGTCCACCACACCAGACACCACTGGAAGATTTTGCACAGAGAAAACAAAGAGGTGTTGCTTAGGTCTAACTAACGACTTTCTTAATGGTTAATGGATAATAAACTAATTAGCTATAAGGTATTAATAAGAGCAAACATGGAATTAACAGCTTGCTGATAATCCTCCAATTTTCTATAGTTAGTTTCCTCAAATGAACTGTTGGACCACATCTGAACCAAAATCCATGTATTAACAACTTATTAACATTAACTTAGAAAGTGGTCAAATTAGTCCATGATGAAATAAAGAGATAACTAAAAAGAAAAAAGTGAGTGTCATGCTGGAGAAGGATTTTCCACAACCTGACGGCTCAAAATTTGTTCTTATTAAAGTCTTACAAACTCCTTATGGATGTATTAGAGAGGGGTAGCAACAAAGGAATTGAAATAGTTTAAAGCTAAATTGCATAAGAATAAGAAATTAAACTACAACAGTGACTGAAATGAAGAGTTCAGTTCAAAGTGATTGGAACTTACGTGCAAGAAAATCTGGCGTTACGGTGAGTTACCTTAAACACAGTGAACAAAGTTATTATGTATTTCATGACCAAATCAATTTTTGTTTTTCAAAATACAGACTACTATGTATTTTTTCCTCACAAAAGCTATGTATTTTTTTTTCATATTTTTTTCCACCACCATCCAAACGTACAATCAGAACATGATTTATCATAAACTAGCACCAGACTGCCGTGCTAATTACGGTGAGTCAGAAATAAACCTGGAGTATTAAAGCCACTTGAATATTAATGGAGGTGTTAAAGCGGAATCACATTTATTTCCCTCCTGGGTCAAGTACTGAAAAGAAAAAACATTGTTTGAAAGACCATTATTCAAATGAGAGTGCACAGACCTTAATAGAAATCAGCCCAACCATTAACTTCTGTTTTAACACAGCCCAGTAATTTTGTGTCCAACATTTGTAGACGTGATTGACGGTGCTGTTCCTGTCTATTGTAGAGCATGTAAATGTGGCCTCATCCATATTTCCCAAAAAGCCTCATTCAGGGCCGTAAAAGGCTCCAAATAAAGATAAATTAGGGTTACCATGTTGCCTTAATCTGAACTAATGCCAGCTAAAACAGAAATGAGTGCCCAAGAGTGGTTTCATCATTCACTGTTTGCACCATTCAGCGTCACGATGCCAATATGGAGCAAGGATTCACCTTTGACCTCGCAGATATAGTGGTGATTTTTGTTTCCTGAATGGCCTTGAATGCAAAGAAGAAAGCGTGTGATGGCTGGTGGGATCAAAGTTCACTTTAAAAAAGACATTTCACATGCTTGTACTCTTTAATTCTCCACGTCTAAACCTCTGTGAACTTGATTTTAATACGCTTTTAGATCATCATCATTCTGCCAGTGTTAAGGAATGTCTTTGTACAAGAGACATGTCAAAAAACTTATTTCAAGAGTCTGCATCCACAAATCCTGTAACTGAATTTAGACTTGTAATGCAGCTTTACTGTGCTGATACACAGATGCATTTCTTCTTTGCTTTCCATTGATTATGGACAGGAAGTAGAACTCTGATAGAAAACGTCCCTGGGTGGGCTCGAACCACCAACCTTTCGGTTAACAGCCGAACGCGCTAACCGATTGCGCCACAGAGACTTGTGATCTGTTGTGGATATAAGGGTGTTTTGGCTCATTCCTAAAACCCCACACTCCGGCATATGCTACTTAGTTCCAGAAGTCAGGCTGAGGCGAGCAACGGAGGGGTGGATGGAGATAGAGGTTGGGACTTTTTCCAAATTCATAGATACACACGAATGACATGAAAGCAAAATACACTGTAGTGGTAATGAAAAAAAATATTTAGATAACAACGTCCCTGGGTGGGCTCGAACCACCAACCTTTCGGTTAACAGCCGAACGCGCTAACCGATTGCGCCACAGAGACTGCGCTATTTTGAGAAGAGGAGTGAGGCCTCGATCTTCAATCTCCACCCATTTCCCATTTGCTATTTTCTCCTAAAAGTCAGGCTGGGCAATATAACAGAAACTTTAATCATGACATGTTAAAAAATGAAACCCTTCTCGGTTGCCTATAACAGCCACTCAATGCAACTAACGATTATTTTCATTACCTATTATATTGAATTGGATTGTAATTTATTTTTCTGCATTCAGTCTTGTGTATGTTACTGTTCTGACCGATGCCCAGGTTGATGCTCATGGCAGTTCACAAACAGCCACCAGTGTTATTAATAGGATTTCCTGAAAATTACAGATAGTAATTTAAGTACAAAACCCAACGTCCCTGGGTGGGCTCGAACCACCAACCTTTCGGTTAACAGCCGAACGCGCTAACCGATTGCGCCACAGAGACTGCTCTGTTGTGGAAGGAAGGGGTTATGGTCTCATTTCTCAAACAAACAAAACCAAATGAAAAGCAGAGAATGAGGATTTTAAATTTTAATCAATCTTAACCTGTCAATAATGGGGAGCAGAAGCAATAATCCTGAAGGATGAGGTGAGGTGAAAAGGAGCTCTTGGATCCCAACGACCAAACTTACTATCGCCTGCTCGTCGTCACGTCTCTTCTCCCAAGACTGGACGAAGAAGCGTCGTGACCAGATGTGATGTTTCTAAAATTATCTGAGACGCAGGTACAGAGAGAGACACAGGACACGATGTAAGATCCAAAAAGTCAAAGTCTTTACAGAGTGGCCATGCAGTCATACATGAGATATCAATCCACATAAGCAAACTGAACCAAACCGGGAGTCGGCAAAATTGAAAAACCAGAGAATGAGTCCAAAAAACATATCACTACGATAAGTTGGAATGCAAACACATCAGGTAGAACAAATCTATCTATCTGTCTGTGTTTCGCTGTGCAACATGCGTTTTTAATGATGTACTCAAAAGTTTTTGTCTTGCATGGTTGACGAGGTTTAAACTTAAGGCTAAAACAGCCTAAAACCATTTAAACTAAACCACTAATGATTATGTCTTTGAATTTTGCAGAAAACCCATCAGGCACTCTGTAATCAGTCCAAGCTTATAATCAATAAATCAAGTGTTGTGATACTATAAATGAGATATGTGATGATAAATCTAAGGATTTAAAAAAATGAAAAAGGGCGTTGCTTATGACATATAATGGCCGAGTTTGTGTTGGATACCTGATATCTGTAAAACATTATGCTAAAATGTATGAAAATGATGTCTGCATCGACCGCAATTTGCCAACTTTTTTCCCCCTTAATTTCTCCCCAGACGCTTTGAAAACAGTCACACCCTGCAGAGATGATCAAAGAAGCAGGGATCCATCTTAACACCCTCTCATCTCGCCTCTGAAGGCAGCTCACATTGAATGGACAGATTAAAAAACATTGCTGCCATGTTAGATACAGACCAGCACTCACACTCCATAATTTTTAGCCTGATGATTGCACACAAGTGTTTTTGGCTGTTGCATCTGGCTCTGTGGATGATGGAAGTTGTTGTATGTATCCACCCGCATTTTCCTGGCTGTCAAAAATTGCATTCTGAGAAAGCTGTACTCCTCTCATCAAGAGTCATAATTTACTTGTCAAAGCAGGAGTCCTCTCAGCGTGCGGGAGGCCTCCTGGGGTTATAATTGCGAGACGGTTTGCTTCTCCTGAAATGCCTCCAGTCAAGATGGAGCACAGGCCTGCGAGTCAGCCTTTGTGTGCTCTTCCTTTTAAAAGTAGCCATTTACACAGAAAATTGTAAAACATGGTTTAAAAAAAAACAACATTTGACTAGCTTCACTATACTTTCACCATCAACTCCTTGTCATCAGTGACTTTCAACACTGATTACTTTGGTGCTCAGAGAGTAATCTCTACCCTGACACAAGGTCCCCATCTTGTGGAGAGAGAATGAAAGTCTTTATTTTATGGGTGGTGACAATGCAGGTCAGCTGAGGTTCGTCTCAAGAGCCGTGTTGTGTTTGCAGCTCGGTTGCAATGAATGGGAAATTAATATTTATTTGAATCTTTCAGTTAAGTTGTTGATGTTAAATTCAGTGGTTGAAAGAAAGAATTTCTCAAAATAATTTGGAGTTCGTATTTCCATTTTATGCTTCTTTATACTTTAAATTTCAGAGTGAGATAATTTACTTTCACTCATTTATTTGACTTTTCAGATTAAGGTTTTACATTAAAGAACAAACAATATGCTTATAAAGTATAATGTATTGTTTAAACCAGTGTTTAAACCAATCTTTTTGACCTTTGACCTGTTCTACATATAAGAGTCCCCTAGACTTGAGGCACAAAGAGGTTAAATTATCAAATATTTCACCAAAAAACTAAGATTGGAGAAAAAATGACAACAGATTTTCAGAATTCTAATGTACTTTGAGTTAAAATGCAGTATTTTTGGTACTTTGACTTGCAGTAAATAAAGGATCTCATTACTTCTTCCACCACTTGTTAAAATTTAATTAAAAATATTCGCATAACAAGACAGAAAACAACAGTTTTTACATGATACATTCATACAGTCTCAGCACAGTCCTACACACTGTTCAAAGCCACCACATCCTCCATCTTCAAAAATAATTCCTCAATCCTAGAGTTGCTTTTCTTGCTGCTCACTACATGATACCTGCCTCCACATTTCTCTACGAGCCCCGTTAGCTCCCCGTTCCTCAGGATGTGCTGCTCTGCGCTCTCCCCTAAAATTTCCCCCCATGTGAACAGCAGCAGTGTGCGTTGCCAAACGTCTTCCCCGAGCAAACTCATGTGCTCCTCCACCGCTCTCCTGTACTTCTGAGTGCAGGTCAAGAAGGCCGGCACGAGCAGGAGGACGACGTGAGGTCCCGGGTGACACCAGGAGACACTGTCAAGAATGCTTTTCCTCTGCATCCTGTCTGCATCCGGTCCGTCTCTCCACCTCAGACCCAGCGGCTCTACGATGGCGAGGCGACGTCCAGAGATCTGACCCCTCCATGATCTGAAGGTAGACCCGTCGTGTTTGAATGCCTCTCCACATAGGATGGTGACTCCAGCCGGGGAGCGAGGCGACCAGGGCTCCCCTAACACCACCACCCTCAAATCTGACCTGGGAGACTCTCTGTTGTTTGAGCTTCTGTGACCCTGACTTGCAGATAAAAACTGGTAATCTCGAATGACCTTTACCTTTTCCAGGTCTTTTTTCTTCCTCGTTCCTTCCACTTCCTGAGCCATCTCTATCTCCTTTAGTGTTTCAGGGTGACAGTTATTGCTCTCTGTAGCTGACGATGCTGTTTTCATCCTCTGATCCTCGCTATCCTTTGCATTTCCTCCTCTATCTGACTCTCTTCCTCTTCCTCTTCTCTCGCTGACCTCTTGGTACATTGAGTGCAAGTCGTCTTCCGAGCTCTCGACTGTCAGATCAAACGAATCCCTCTCATGAACTCTCTCATTGCCATCAACCCCATGTTGTCCATCCCCTAAATCTAGTTTCTCTCTTTTGAGCAATTCCTCTCGTTCTTTAAGATTCTGTTCCCATTTGATCAATCTCTGAAGTGACACCTTTACATTTTTCTCTTTGTTTTGAAGTTCTTCCTTCAGCAAAGCCAAGTCTCTTCCCATCTCGTCCAGCTGTTGCGTGGTCGAGTTCACGTGCTCGTTTCGCATCTGCAGCTCCGACTTCCAGTTGAGCAGCTCCTGCTCTTCATTTTTTAAGTAATACTCCCGATCTTTCAGCTCTTTCCCTTGATCTTTCAGGCCTTTTACCTTCTTCTGAAGATCTTGACCATGACAGTTCAGCTCTTTCTGTTTTCCCTCCAGAGCTCTGAGCAAGCTTTCCAGCTCCTTTTCTGTTTTCTCGATGTTTTTCGCTCTCATTCTCACATCTTGGTCGTATTTATCTTTTTCTTCTTGCTCTCTTTTCTGTTTTGCCAGACTTGATTCCCATTCGCTCAGTTCTTGTTCCTTACTTTCCAACTTTAAACCTTTTTCAACAAGCTCTTCCTCTTTTGCATCAAGTTCATGTCGTCTTTTGTTCAGCTCTTCATCCCTTTCCCCCATTTCGTTTTCCCTTTTCAAGAATTCCTCTTCGATCTCCTCCACCTTAATTCTGAATTCACTTTGTTTTTCCTTCAGTTGTGTCTGGAAATGGTCTCTCATTTCATTCGCCTCACCTTCTCTCTCTTTTATCTTTTGTATCGCCACATGCAGTTTGTCATTCGCCTCCTTTAATATCATGACCTCCTCATCTCTCTCTTTCAGAACACTTTGGATTTCTGCTTCTCTGCTCTTGACCTGCTGTTCATAACTCTGGAGATGTTTTCTAACTTCTTCTTCGCTCTCCTTCTTCAGCTCCTCACACTTTATTCTCATCTTCTCATTTTGCTCCTGCAGCTCCTCAACTCTCCTTTGACTTTCCTCGTATTTCTCTGTGACGCCCGAGATGCTTTGCTGACTTTCTTCCTCCAAACGCCTCATCGCACAGTCCTTTTCCTTCTCAACCGATTCTATGTTCTCGTTCTTCCTCGCGATCTCCTTTTCATATTCCTGAATCATGCTCGTCATCTCCTTTTCCATCTTGTTGGTGAGCTCCTTCAGCTCGGACTTTGTTTGCTCGATGATCAGCCTCAGCTGGACGAGCTCTTTCTCGTTTTCTCTGTCTCTCTGCCTCAGTTCGTGGAGTTCTTTTTCTTTCTCCTGAAGTTTTTCCATCATTTCTGCTTTTTTCCTTTCCTGCTCTGACTGACGCTGCTCTATCTCGATGATGCTTGAGGTTTGGTTTTCATTGCTTTCTTTCAGCTCTTCAATTTCTTTTAAGTAGTTTGCACATGTCTTTCTCGCCTCATCAACCTCAGTGTCTCTCTCGGCAAGAAGACATTTTGCTTCTGTTATTTCTTTTGTTTTCTTGTCGATGATTTCTATCAGGCGGTTCATCTCGTGTTCTCCTCTCTCGTCCTTCTTCCTCTGCTCTTCCCTCCATCTCGTCTCCCTGGAGTCGGCCTGTTGTTTAAGACTTTCAATCTCAGTTTCCTTTTCTCGTAGTTTTCTCTCTGTGTCGTTTAAAAGTTGTACTTTCACCTCCTGCATCTCTCGTTCTCTGTTTTGCAGCCGTTGCTCTGCCTCTTTCTTTTGATTCAGAATAATTTCCCCTCTCTCTTCATCTTTTCTTTGCAGGATCTCGTCTACATCCTTTATATGATGATTCAGGTTTTCTATCAGTCTTTCTGTTTCTTCTAGTTTTTGCTCAATCTGTTTCTTGTTATTTAAATCTCTCTCTCTGTCCTTTTCTGTCTGATGCAATTGTTGTTTAGCATCTTTTAAATGTTCTTTCATGACATTTATTTCCCTCTCTCTTTCTTCCAATCTTTGCTCCATGTCTCTCCTATAATTTAAATGATCAGTTTCTTTCTCTTCCTTTTGTTGCAGCCTTTCCTTCACTTCTTTGAAATTTAATTTCATCTCCTCAATTTCTTTCTCTTTCTCCTCCAGTTGTTGCTCCATTTCTTTCTTGTTCTTTAAATTATCTTGCTCTTTCTCTTCCTTTTGTTGTAGCTTTTCCTTCATTTCCTTTGCACTCAGTTTTATCTCCTCTATCTCTTTTTCTTGTTCCTCTTCTCTCTGCCGCATTTGTTGCTCAAGTTCTTTTAATTGTTCTTTTATCACTTCTATTTCTCTTTCTCTTTCATCCAGCTGTCGCTCCATTTCTTTCTTGTTCTTCAAATGATCTCGCTCTTTCTCTTCCTTTTGCTGCCACTCTTCCTTCATTTCTTTGACATTCAGTTTAATCTCCTCTATCTCTTTTTCTTTTTCCTCCAATCTTTGCTCCATCTCTTTCTTGAGATTCATAACAATCCTTTCTTTTTCCTTCTCAAGTTCCTGCATTTGTTCTTTCATTTCATTGACGTGCTGATGCTTTAACTCGTCTATTAGTTTGTCTCTCTCTTGCATTTCTTGCAAAATATACTTTTCATGATTTTCATTCATCAGTTCTTTCTCTTTTTCATTTTCCAGCTCCTTTTCTTTTATTTTGGCTCCAAACTTTTGCTCCAAGTCTCTTATCTCTCTTTGTCTTTCCTGCAACTGTTTCTCAGTTTCTTCGACCGACTGTTGTTTCAGCTCTTCAATCTCTATTTGTCTTTCTTGCTCCATGTCCCTTATTTTATCCTCATACTCTTGTTGGACTCTTTTCACATCTTCCTCCTTTTCTTTCACTTTTCTGTCTATTTCCTCCTGATGTTCAGCTCTTGTCGCCTCCTTTACATTTTCCATTTCTTTCATCTTTCTTGCCATTTCTTCCTGATGCTGCAGTTTTAACGCTTCCACCTCTTTTTCTTTCTCTTGCATCTTTTTTGTCATGTCTTTTTCAAGCTTCAGATGAATCATTTCCTTCTCTTCTTTATTTTCTAGCATTTTTCCTTCCATCTGGATGAGATACCTTTGTTGTAGCTCTGCTATCTCTCTCCTGTTTCCTTGCACTTGTTCCTCTGTTTCTTTTGCAAACTGCTTTTTCAGCTCTTCAATCTCTCTTTCTCTTTCTTGCTGCATGTCCCTTTTTTCACTCTCATGCTGTTGTTTGACCTTTTCTTTGTCATCTGCATCGTCTTTCATCTTCTTATTCATTTCTTCTTCATGCTGAACTCTCATTGTCTCCATCATTTTCTCTATTTCACTGATTTTTCTGGCCATGTCTTCCTGATGCTGCAGTTTTAAACCCTGGATCTCCGTCTCTTTGTCATGAGTTTTTCTCTCCATCTCTTTCTTATGTTGTGATTTCATGTCTTCAACTTTCTTCTCCATATATTGTTCATATTGTTTCAACTTATCGAGAGCAGTCTGCTTTTCCTCTGCCGCTTTCTTTCTCAGTTCTTCTTGCTCTTTCTCTTTTTCAAGCACTTTTATTTTCATCTCTGTTTTCAGTTTTTCTTCCATCTCTGCCATCTCCCTGTTTTTCTCTTCTGCCTTTTTCTCCAGAAGATCATCATAGTGTCTTTTAGTCTCGTCCATTTCTGTTTTTAAAGAATCAACTTTTTCCATCCACTCTCCTTTCTCTTTCTTTTCCAGCTCTATGATTTCTTCCAATTTCTTTACCTCGCTCATCCACTCTTGTTTCTTCACTTTAATGGTGTCCTCCCTCTGTTTTCTCTCGTGTTCATTTTCCACGCCGGCACGTTCAAGGTCGAGTAGCTTCTGTTGCTGCTCGTCAATTCTTTCTTGCAGCTCCTCAATCTCTCTGTCTTTTAGCTCCAGGCTGAGAATCGCCTTGTCCTTTTCTCTTCTACTCTGGTTTAGTGCAACACGGATTCTCTCCTTTTCTATGCTCAGGTCCTGAATTTCTCTCTCTTTATCCTCTGTCAGCCATCGCATCCTCTCTTCAAGCTCCCCAATATCGTTCTTCCTTTCATCAATCCTCCTGTCCTCATCCTCCTCTTCTTCCCTTTGAACGTCGGCCTTCCCGGGCGATTTCACCTTTTTCTTCCTGTCAAAAAACCACCTGATGCTTTTCATCTCCCTCTCTCTCATGTTTTTCAGCTCTGCCTCCTGTCGAAGCATTTTATCCCCCATGTCCTTGAGGCGCTGGTTGAACTTCTCGTTCCTTTGCTGGCTCAGATCCCTGACCTCCTGAACCAGGCCAGAGAAAGACTCACACCTGTTCATTGCCGCCATCTTTTCCACCTTCTGCAGGAGCTCCGTCACCTTGCTGGACCCTCCATTTCCTCTTCCTCCTCCATCTATGCTGCTAATGACGTGATACCTGCCCCTGCACTTCTCAAGCAGCCACTGGAGGTCCCTGCCCCCACTCTGGATGTGCTGCTCGATATCCACCCCCTCTCGAAGCTGATCCCCGTGTGTGAACAGCAATATCGTGTGTCTCCATACGCCCTCGCCCAGAAGCTCCAGATGTTCCCTCACATGTCCCGCTGTCACCAGCGTGTCCACCCTCAGAGTCAGCAGCAGCGCGTGAGGCCCTGGAGGACACAAGGCCACGCTACTGACAATCTCCCTCTTCACCCTCTCAGGTGTGGCTCCCGCGATGCCTCCCTCCCAGCCTGGAGTGTCCACCACTGTCACCTGCCTCATGGCCACCTCCGCCTGCTGACGGACGCACTCCTCTGTTACTGCCCCGGCCTGAAAGAATCCCGTTTTGCCCAGGATGGTGTTCCCGGCAGAACTCTTTCCTGTTTCACGCTCGCCCAGGAGAATCAGTCTGATCTCGGGTAAACGTCGGGGAGCCTTGGAGAACGACTGGTGGGCATCCAGCTCTGAACCTTGAAGACCATCACCTGGAGGGGAGAAAGGTAAACGTGTCGTAATCAGTATTCAAGTTCATCTCTGATAAAATGATTAAAACAGCAGTTGATGGTGAAACAGCAGTTGATGATACTACTAGTCTTGATAAGTTGTTGTTGCTAATATGGTGGCAAACAAGTTACCTATTTATTAATTTCAATGTCATATTTAACACCTGATGAATTTAACTCGTCTGTTTATCTCTGTTTTCATCTCCACCCATTCATGAGAGATTTAACAAATTGAACACTCACTCATTAGAGCAGCTTTGATGGTTCCTCTCTGCATCTGCTCCTCCATCTGCCTCTGTTTCTTCCTCCTCTCCCTCGCCCTCCTCTTCCCGTCTGCTTCCAGACCCAACAGAACCGTGTTGTTCATCTCTAAATAGCCGCTTCCGTCCTTCTTCCTTTCCACCATCTCCTCCAGCTTCCTTATCAGCTCTTTAACCTGCGTCCCATCTCCTTTGCTCCGGTTGTCCACGACGTGGTATCTGTCCCCACACTTCTGGAGGAGTCTCTGAAGTGCCGGGCCACTCGTCTGGATTCGTTGCTCCATGGACACTAGGCCTAGTTCGTCCCCCCTGGTGAACAGCAGCATGGTATGCTCCCAAACTCCTTTCCCCAGCGGCTCCAGGTGCTCCTCTATCTCAGTGATGTAGTCCTCCGTGACTGAGGCGCAGGATCGCACCACCAGAAGCACAGCATGGGGTCCAGAAGGACAAAGCGACACACTGCGTAATGTTTCTCTCCTCACCCAGTTGGGGGTGCTGTTGAGTGGGTAGTACCACTCCCACCCTGGGGTGTCCACCACCGTCACTTTCCTCCCCGCCACATCAGCTCGCCTCTTCACGCACTCCTCCGTGGGCTTCCCGCTCTCGAACCCTCCCACTCCTCCCAGGATGGTGTTGCCGGCAGCGCTCTTCCCTGCTCCCTTCTTGCCCACGAGGACCAGTCTGAGTTCTGGGAGAGCAGGAGGGACGACGTGGGAGGCAGGAGGCGGTTGTGAGTCCATGTTGGCCTGCAGACTCTCATCTGTGAAGAAAGGGAGAAGTACTTCCTCAGTGCACCGTACCGGATAATCTGAATGACAGAAAACACACAAGTGTGACAACAGTGAGTCATCTAGTCTCTGCTTTTGCATAAAACCTGCATTTTAAACCTTTTTTCCATTGTGGGTATTTCCCTGTTGTGGGACTAATCAAGGAATATCTTATCTTTACCTCAAAAAGCATGATTGGATTGTTTACTTGCAAATCCATCTAATATAATTATAATGAAATACCTAAACATTAGACTGTATTTACTATCAGAAAGTACATATTTGTATTTTTCACCTTCACCTATACAACTTATGTCAGATTCATAACACTTGAGTAAACAAAGAACGTAAGAGCTCTGCAATAAACTCACCACCATTCGCATCGGTGACTGCACTACAGTTCTCTTTTATCGTGTCCATCACCTCTCTGTCCTCTTTCTTCCTCTTGTCCTTCCTCTTCCTCTTTTTTGTTCCTGTGCGTCTTTTACAGGAAGTATTTCTTCAGCGTCATTGTGCAAGAACACAGAAACACCCTGGTTGTTAATTGAGCCAAAATGAGGCTCTGTGCCGCTCAAGCTGAGTGCAGACAGTGGAAGGCTTGTCGTGTCACGTGACCGACCTGTGGTTTTCTAACGTGCTCTCATTGAAGGTGACAGGATGTTAAGAGATGGCACGGTGAGCTTTTGTGAGATGCACATGATTGCAGAACACACATGCAGAACACACGCCAATGCACATGCATGCTGCACACAGCTGCGAGGATTCATTCATTTATGCACATTTGTACATAGAGAACATGTATGTGCACACTGAGACACACATGCAGGCTTCATGATGAGAGCTCCACAGCTCATTATCGACAAACGCTGTCCTGTGGTAAATGTGTGGCACTTCTGCTTCCTTTAACCACAAGCAAAACGAAGCTAACATGGCCTTGTGGTAACAACTTCCTGTCTTGAATCATGTTGTCAAAGTCCTTTAAGGGACGACATGACCTTACTGAGCAAACAGCAGATAGAAGTTAGTTTTATAAAAAGTGCAAATGTTGAAATAAAGTAGTAATGTATGATTTTCTTCAGTTAATTTTTATAACAAAGTTTACAAGCGTGTACAAACTGAAAGTAACAGCGCCAACTGAGGAAGAGTGTCTTTGATCAAGTTTATCAGAACATTAAAATATCCTGTATGTTCCTCAATTTAATGTTACGCAAATATCAGTTTAAAAGTTTATTCTTGACCTTGGAGTCTCAGAGATTTGGCAAAATCATCTCACCACAAGCTGCATTTAGCAATCGTTCAATCAGACATGCTCTTCATTGTAATAATCACGACTTGGACCCATGAGCATGTTTGAGTTTCCAAACAAAGGGTCATCAACAGCAGGGCAGAAATCCAAAAGTCAAAAGGCAGAGAACAGGGAAAAGGCTCTAATCTCCAGCTGGGATGGCATGATAGACGATCTGGCAGGGAGCTGGGTGGAAACGGGCTGTTATTTATTCTGAGGGGATAATTGGGGAAAGAGGAGCAGGTGACTTGGATTGGCAGGAACACACTTAGTGTGGCTGCGGGTGAGGAATGTCCATATGTGAAATGATAGGTGGGTGAGCGACTAGGCAGGCGAAAAAAATGGGCAGAGAATGCGTTAAGAAAAGAGTTACCCCCATGTTAAAAAACATTACAGCATACAGTCAATGGTTGTAATGAATGTGATATGATCGAATAGCAAGCATTTGAAAGGATTTAGTGCAGGGCTTCAGTGTAATATTCAGCTTTTTATGTATCCAGTAATGCTTTATTTTAATCCTCCTCTATTTAGCATTAGAGCTAGTATAAAAAACATTTATTAAAACTTTATAACACACTATAAATTCACAGATAAACATATATGTATTTGTCCATATCTGCATCTCTTCCTGTAGGAACATAGTAAAAAACTGTAATAGTATGAAATATATTTTCATAGGAGATGTTGACATTACTGTACATTAGCAATCACTTTAAATGTCAACCATATTATAGTGTGTTAGAAAACATTATAAATGCTTATAAATGCTAAATAGTGGGTTAAAGTAAAGTGCTACCCATTACTGTTTCTGTTCTGCGTCTCCATCACAGTTTTCATGCAAACATTAGATATTTTTTTATCCCCCTATAACAGTCGCTGTATTGTTTGAAGAGCCAGTATCCTTTTACCATGTCCGCCCGCTGTCACTGCTCCTTGGCTGTGTGGCATCTGGCTGCATACATGGTACAACATGTTCTCATGTCCAGTCCGCTCACATGAAAACACACAAACATTAGATCACGTCCTTTATGATTCACCCGTTCCTCCAGCACCAGGCAGGGTTAATAAAAACAAACCCTGTTTATGGAAAGGACTGATTCAACCATATTGATTTGGCGCCATTAACCCGAGCAGAGTTGTTTTGAGGTCTGTTAAGTGTTCGGTGAATATTACCATGATGGATGCCTTTTCACATGTGTGCTGCTTTTTGTAAATGTCAAATGAATTACTTTTTATTGGACTCCCCGCAGCATAAGCAGCACTTCCCTCCAAATACGAGTCTGCCTGGCATCTAAAAGACTCCATATCATGAATAAAAAACAGCCCAGAAAACGCTACCATCAGCGCTGCAGCTCACAGTTGTTCTTTTTAATGCAACATATAAATTTGCATTGGCATTTGCTGATTAGTTTGCCCCTGAAATTAACTGGTCAATCAAGAAGATAAGTGCTAGTGGTGGAAATGAGGAACCCAGAAACATACAGTGCAGTGTTCCCTCTGTAATTTCAGCTCGTGGGTATTTTAAGCTTTGCATCTGTTGCTGACTTGGAATCAGCTTTGAAATAAAGGCTGCACATCCAATAAAGTTTCCTTTTTAAAACATTTAAAAACATGAGAAGCTTGCATGTCGTTTCTGTAGATGGAAATTAAGCTGTTTTCTATCTTCGTGTTTTGGGTAGCATGGACGGAAATTATTTCTCATGGTAGCGAATGAATGAGAAGGACATAAGCAATGTGGTGGCTCCGCTCGCTCTTCAACAGTTGTGCCTTTTATTGTGTTGGACTCATTTCTTGCTCTTTATTGCCCTTCAACACAGTATCAGTGCCAGTATGGAAAATAAAAACATGCTAGAGTAAATGCAGAAAGTGGTCTTAGTAGTATGACTAAGTACTACTTAGTCATAGTATCAGAGAAAGTTCTGTAGGAGTGAGGTGGAAAAGTTGGTGAATCATTCTCCATCCATTATCTATAACCATCTATTATCTATAACCACTTATCCTGGAGCTTAGCCCAGCTGACATTGGGCAAGAGGTGGGATACGCCCTGGACAGGTTGCCAGTTCATCACAGAGACAAACAAACATTCAATAAATCTAACCTTCATGTCTTTGGACTGTAGGGGGAAACCTACGCAGACATGCAGACTCTAAACAGAAAGGACCAACTCGTTAGAAGGTTTGAACCCAGGTTCGAGGCGACAGTGCAAAGCACTGCACCACTGTGCTGTCAGTTGGTAAATCATTAAAAACAAAATGCGACAAAGTGCAATGGAAATGCGAATAAATTGTGACACGTGTGACCTCAGCCTCACTTAAGCTTCTGGAGAGTTTTTGAAAAATATGCTCTAAATTTGGATGGAAAATTGTATTTAAGAAAAGACTAAAGACCCAGCTCTTCACTGAAACACCTTTACACTTGACAGACTGCCAAAAAACAGAAAAAGAAATTCCTATCATGCTTGAACTTTGTTTTACGGCACTTATCCAGGTTGTTCTCTCCTGACTAGATCCCTGCTTGTGTTGTATCTACTCTCAGACGTACGTCGCTTTGGATAACAGTCTCTGCTAAATGAAATTGTAGAACTGTAATGAATCACACGATGCATTATGTGATAAAAATATGTAAACATATGTTTGTTTTATTTCAATGTCAGCATCCTGAATCAGACCAGTGCGCTATTCTGGTCTATTCCAGTCATTCATCACAATCCAGCAAACAGGTGCTTCTTAGTGAAACTCTGATCGTAAATAGCCTGCCAGGAATGACCAACTAAACTGAGACACGGGGGCTTCAACAAAGAGCCCACAACAGTCAGTGTGGCTTAACTTTCACAACTGGATCTTTATTTAGAGCAGAGACTAGAACCCAAAAAGAGAGGAAGAGTAGAGGACGTACCACAGCTGGGAAGCCACCGGTGGGAGTATCCTACCTGTGTAAAGATAGCATGAACCAACACCTCAAATAAAAGCATCACACTAAGCAAACACACCACCGCTAAACCAGAGCAGCATCAAAAGACCTCGACCGCAGCGGCGACTGGAGGCCACCACAACCTGCACAACTGGAAACAAGAGAGACAGAATTAAACTCATATTCTAATCAACCCTGAAATAAGCTAAAACAAACAGTATTAAAATAGACAATCAGACAGAGCTTTTCCCATCAGCAAACACCTCGGTTACAAGAAAAACATGAATTATTAACAACTCTAAATTACATTACATACCTTGAACCAGGTCACAGACATGCTGATGTTATTCTGATATAGTGTTTACAATGTTCACCATCGTAGTTCAGCTTGTCAGCATGTACAAAACACAAAGTACAACTGAGGCTGATGGGAATGTTGTTTCTTTGATGAGTTAGTTTTGCCTTGATGATGGTGCAAGATTAAAAGTCAGGGGCTCATATAAGTTATTGCAATGCATCCTCTGGGGACTATGAATGCCTGCACAAAATGTTATAGCAATCCATCCAAAACCTGTCGAGATATTTCACTCTTAGACCCAAGTGGTGGACCGGTAGCGTGGCTAATAAAAATATAAAACTAGAAGGAAAAAGCAGTGAAACAAAAAAAAGATGTGTCTCCTGTTTATCCTCAGTAATAAGATTATTGCATGTAAATCAAACTGAGTCCCATCTGACAGCTGCAGAGCTCAAACATCAGAGTGAAAATGTCAATCAGTCACTGACTTTATCTGTCTGAGCTCCGTCCAGATGTGGGTTGTACACACAGACGGTAGATTCCACATCCGACTCCTAAGTTGGACTGACCACTTACACAACACTATTTCCCTGCAAAGGTCTCTCTCACATACACATACACACACACACTCATGGATGGCTCTTCCTCTCCCCTGCAGGGTATATAAGTAGAAGCAGAAGTCTCCCAAGACGGAGCAGCAGCAGCAGCAGACCAACTCCAACCAGCAGCAGCTTCTCTCTCCAACTTCATCTGACGTGCATCCACTCTGCATTCAAACCTACTCTACAGGTATGAAGGTTGCATTCATAGTCAAGAGATGCTTCCAGATGTGCAGATGAATTTAATTAGTTAATGATACATCTGAGAGTCATTTAAAACATTCTGCAGTTGTTGTTTGATCTTTAAAGCTCTTTTGGTGGAACACACTCTGAATATCTCAAAGTCTATAATACATCACTATATGTTTTTATTATTTAATGATTAATGCACATTTCTCTCATCTAAAATTTGATGCCATATCTGCAATGTAATCTGTCTCATCCTAATATTCCAGGCATCAATATCTGAGTATTAGTAGTAGTAACAGCAACAGTGGATTTAAAGATTAAGGGATTATTAATTGAACACTAAACAAAAAAAAAAGTAAATATAAAAACTCCTCATTTTAAAACAAGAAGTGTCTCATCCTGGTGTAATTGTGCACTTTTCCAAATTGTTTAAATGCTTTGACTTTTGCTGGAAAAAGTATGGTCCTGGTAGAGAGTTTTATGGTGATCACAAAACCTCCTGAAGCTCTAGCGGGCTCACTTCTGCTGGCAATCCTGAGCAGAGGTTTTTCTCCTGAGTCAGCGTTTACCAAAGTTGTGTTAAACTGGAGTGTGTGTGCATCTGAAAAGTGTGTCAGACATGGGAGAGCTGTCAGTGATATTCATTGGTGTGAAGTAGCTAAATGCATTTACTCAAACTATGGACTTATGTCATCATTTAATTTACTTAATCATTAGCAGAATATTACATTTTAGTTTCATTACATTTTTAATTAATTAATCTGAAAAGGGAGTAAAGCTGTCAAATAAATGAAATGCAGTAAAAAATAATGTTTCCCTCTGAAAGTAGTGGAGCTGAAGTATAAAGTAGAGTAACAGAAATGCTCATATAAAAAGTATTCGAGTAAATTGTTCTTAGTTACTTTCCACCGCTGTGCTGCCGTCTGTCTGCCAGTCTGCAGAAGTCAACTGTCTATCTGTTCCACTGGTGGTTAAAGTGAAAACAGAGCTTTCACTGTGTTAACTGATGACTCATTTATCCAAACCTCTCTCCTCATCCAGCACACACACCCACATTATGTAACACTGAGCCTTATTCTCAGGCAGGTGTTTGTGCCACAAACTGCGAGCATCTTATGAAAACAGCTGTTGTGTATTTAATGGTTAAATCAACTTTACCACATAGTTACATAATCATCGTGGCAGCGGCTTCGTGCCTCCCTGCAGCCTGGTCCTGGTCTTGGAGGCAGCTTGTAGGTAGACCCCATGTGGGCTCAAGGGGTTGATGTAATTTTAGTTCTGGTTCATGTTTTGTGGATTTAATGAGTCACTCTGAACAGACTGAAGCTCTGTGTTTACATCAGTTTGATGTTCACACCCAGGACTAAGTTTGAACCTGCCAGTGGTCAGTTTTGTTTTTTGGGGTTTATTGTTTTCACTCTCATAAAGTATTTTTAATTACTGTGGTTAACGGTGAATGGAAATAGATTGTTTGAGAGGCTTATTTTTTATTGCAGAGGCACTATTAGTGTAATCACCACTACCTCCTCTAACATGCTTCTGTGTTAGTTATTACATTATCACTTTTAGGGCAGCACCTAACAATTATTTTCATTATCAGTTGTTAGTGACAAAAAGAGTTTGTCCATAACCTGCAAAAAGGGTCAATAAGATTAATGCTTTTCTTTTCATACTTTTATTATTGTTGGTAATCTTTTAAATCAATTTTTCTACCATCAGTACTCCTATGTCAATTGCTTCATTACAAAACTATTTACTTTTTATTGGTTTGTCCCGGTTGACTGCATTCAATATTATGTAATACATGAAGAATCCCAGTGGATTTCTATTATATGTTTATTTAAATACTTAATAAATTGAATGTGTTCTTCATAACAAAAGAAGACCTCATTAAGACTCAATGTGATTTCGCTCCATGACTCAAATTATTTGTCCTAACTACAGTAAAGTGGCCTTTGAATAAACATGATTTAATGCTTGGTGTTAAAACATGTGTTTCTTTCTCTGCAACCACAAAAACACACAATGTTTGTGAAGTGAAAATAAATCACCAAACGTTAAAAGCGTCTTTCTTTACCAGCATCTTGCAGGACGGGGGGCAACTGTAAACTCCCTTCACCTTCACTCCCCAACCCACAAACACACATGGAAAGTACTTCCATGTGTGTTCATGGGTTTTATTATTTACATGTGTTCTACTTTAACAGCTGTTCCAATTTGATTATCTTTCCTTTATGAATAAAAGGGGAAAAGACACACTCTCTCTCACACACACATTCATTTCCAGTTGTTCACAGATGTAAAGCAGATGCAGGAAAGAACAGAGCATGATGGGAAAACAGACACACTTTAAATATGAAGTCAGATTTGTGTTGGTTGACTTTTCACTTTGGAGTTTACTGTACAAAATACCTTAACTATTTCAAATTCTATTTAAACTAATGAGGGAATAACTGTTGTCCATGATCTCCTCTTCCAGTCCGGCGACAGATCGTCCACCCTAAACCATCACCACCATGTCTGACCAAGGTGCCACCCCGACTCCCTCTGCTCCCCCCCCTGTTCCCAGCGGACCCCGTCCCAAGGTGGGGAACCGTGGCCGTACCAAAGCCCCCGTCGCCATCTCCAACTCTGAAATGTTCGACATACCTGAGATGGAGTCCTTTGGTGGACTGGGCCCGAGAGGATTTCCACCTATGACTGGTGAGGGAGTACACTGTAAAACATTGTAAAGGAATTCAAAGGAAGTATTTTCAGACCACTTCAGAGCTTAAATACAACCAAAATTCCAAAAAGTTGGGATGCAGTGTAAAACTCCTTCTCTTAAGCTCTTATTTATACAGAATGGGAAAAAGGTTATTAGTTTCTCAAAAAAAAGCTGATCTCAGAGTGCGTCTTTGTTGGACAAGATAAAGTCCTTTTCCCGACAGTGACACAGTTTCCAGTAGGTTTTGCACATGACTGACACATGAATAACGTCCAAACAGGATAAGTGCTGCTCACTTCCTGCAGCTTGTCGCCACGCTCCTCCTTGTATTATTGTCAAAAAGCTGCGCAGTGAGAGATATCCAGATGTGACAGGAATTTATGAATAACGGGAATTTGGTGTGTGGCGCATCAAGATGACAGCAAACAGCCAGATATGAGTGGTTATAGGGGAGACTTAGAAAAGTTAAAGTTAAGTTAAAAAAACAAAACCTTTAAGTGTTTTGAATTTAGCTAATGTGTTTTATTGCTTATGAATTTGACTTTTTATTTGTAAGAGGAAGTTATTTCTTCTGTCAAAAGTTTAAAGTAAGGTTTCAGACAAAAAGGCCATTTGGCATTCAGCCCCAAACAAGTGCAGGAGTCTTCATTCATGATGCCCCCTCATGTGCACATTGGGCTAATTAATGAAAATCTGAGCAATCAAGTTTTTAAGACCTTCTGTTATTTCTCTCTGTGTCCATTCAGAGTATCTTGACATCTGGGACGTGGACATGATGAGGAGGCCGGATGAACTCAACAAGAAGCAACACCACACCATGCTTTACAACTCTGACCATCTCATCGTCCGCCGAGGACAAGAGTTCCAGGTCAAGATCATTTTCAGTCGTCCCTACAAACCTGCTGAAGACAAGTTTGCTCTGGAGTTTGTAATCGGTGAGTTGATCATACTGTAGTAGTGTAGCGTAGTCTTCATGTGAGCGATATTTTCCATCCTGCAGCTGTTGCAGGATCTTGCAAGTAAACATAGAGGACACTTTTTTTTTAACTTGGTAAAAAACACCTTGTTCACCCAGGACCCAGCCCTCAGTACAGCAAGGGCACCTATATTCCCGTCTTCCCCACCCAGGAGCGTCAGAGCTCCTGGGGAGGCCGCGTCATAAGTACCTCTGACAACACGGTCACCATGGGCATCACTCCTTTGGCAAGCTGCATCGTGGGAAAGTACCAATTGTACGTCGCTGTGATGGCGCCCTTCGGCATCCGCAGGACCAGACGAGACGACAGCCGAAACCTCTACATCCTCTTCAATCCCTGGGCGTCAGGTGGGTTTAGGCCTCTTGACCACAATGTTTATACCATTTTGTTGTCTTTTCATATTAATGCCCATAAACATGTGTATGACGTGCTCTCCTTCCTCAGATGATGCCGTGTTTCTGGATGATGAGATGGAGAGGCAGGAGTGTGTGATGACTGAGATGGGGATCATCTACCACGGCGCATACGATGACATCGCTGAGAGAAACTGGAACTATGGACAGGTGGTAGAAAGACAGATCAAGGACTTTAAGACTGATTTTTCAAAATATTTTTTTAACTTATATTTTATTTCCAGTTTAACTATGGAGTCCTGGATGCCTGTCTGTACATTATGGACAGGTCTGAAATGCCCATCACCAATAGAGGAGACCCCATCAAGGTGGCCAGAAAGGCCTCTGCTATGGTGAGAAGAATTTATGGACATCCTCTAAAACAAACAGACCCATCAGATCTGCAGTTACATCAATAAATAGTTTACCTGCCAGTTTAATGAAAGATTATCATGTATGTTATGGACAATAAATATCTAATATCTGCTCTTTGTCTTGTATTCAGCTGAACTCCCGTGATGATGAGGGCGTGCTGGTGGGGAACTGGAGTGGCGACTACACCTACGGAGTGGCGCCCACTTCCTGGACCGGCAGCACAGAAATCCTGCTCACCTATGCCGCCAGCAAGATGCCCGTCTGCTACGCTCAGTGCTGGGTCTACGCTGCCGTCTTCAACACCTGTGAGACACAATCCCAGTAGTATTTTCCAAATCTCACCAAAATGTTTCTTACCTTAACCTTAACTTCCTTTCATTCCGCTCAAGGAGATAGGAAAGGAAGCATAGAGGCACATTTTCTCAGCTCTTATTATGGCTGATTCTTAGATAATTTGGGACAGTTCAGAACCTTCTGTTTGAGCCTTGATTTCTGTCTTTGCTTGTCTGTCCAGTCCTGCGTTGTCTCGGCATCCCATCGCGGGTCGTCACCAACTACTTCTCTGCTCATGACAACGATGGAAACCTGAAAACTGACATCATCCTGCATGACAACGGCAGGATCGACCGCGATCGCACCAGAGACTCTATCTGGTAACACATCTGTAGCTTACCATTACACAGAGATCTCAAATTTTTCATTATGGGTTTGTTTTTGAGCTCTTGGTGGTGTAGCCTCCCCAGAGGATGAATCTTAACAAGTTTATCCCTGGCCTTCAGTTAAACACCAAAATGTCCATTTCACTTTGGTTCATTACAAGGTATTTTTTAAAACTAGCTACTTTTTTAATGAAATGTGTTGATGAATGAATGGTCATGGTCATGGTCATTATTGTAATGATATTTGAAGTAATGTTTGTCATTGTCATTGTCAGGAATTATCACTGCTGGAACGAGTGCTACATGTCCAGACCAGACCTCCCACCTGGTTTTGGAGGATGGCAAGCTGTGGATGCAACACCACAGGAGACCAGCGATGGTAAATAATAATCATATGAAATAACTGCTGGCTCCTAAGAACAGGTTGTGAGTTATTAAGATTGCTATTAATTGCTAATTTGATTATTTACCATCATTGAGCATGGTCTCTGTGGCGCAATCGGTTAGCGCGTTCGGCTGTTAACCGAAAGGTTGGTGGTTCGAGCCCACCCAGGGACGCTGTTTTGGAAATTGTAGGAATATCTTATTCACAGAGAAATCCCAAACACAAAAGAAACAAATGTGAATAAAATAGTTTTGGCGTTTTAGGTTGTGCTGTATGTTCCTCAAATATGAATGAATGGACCATTGTTTTCTGTGTTTTGAGTCAAGATAAAAATTAATACACTTGACTGATGGCACATTATTATTTTTATCTCTATTTATCTTTCTCCATTATCCACAAAGGCTTGTTCAGATGCGGTCCTGCATCAGTCAAGGCCATCAAACATGGGGAGACATGCTACCCATTTGATGCTTCCTTTGTGTTTGCTGAGGTGAGTCTTTAAACCCCATTATTTTAGTGTAATTTTCTGTTAAACGTTTCTTATTTGACAGGGTTGCATCTCTGTCTTTCTCCCTGCAGGTCAACAGCGATGTGGTGTTTTATTCCCGGAATAAAGATGGGACCATGGAGCCGGTCAAAGTGAACCGGACTCATGTAGGCCGCATGGTTTTGACCAAAGCTCCAGGGGACGTGACCCGCCTCGACATCACCGATCAATACAAGTTTCCTGAGGGTCAGTTGTTACATCCAACACAAATCGCAGTATTTTAGCTTCTGCTTCTGCTTTAGACAAATACACTGAGTGTGTTTTGTATAAAATGTCTGTGATTATATGTTTAAAAACGGTCATTTCAAATGACTCAGCCATCACAACCAAAATGCTGAAAGAATACAAATAACATGAACACATTTATCCTAGACACATGTCATAATGAAAGCAGTCTTTAAGTCAGTGGTAAGTCAATTTGTTTTTCATACTATGCAGCAAAGCCAAGTTAATTCGGGCTGATGGTGGTTGAGTGTTGACACAGTCGGCTGTGTTCTGGCACCAGAGGACCAGCCGAGTGCTCCGACGTGGCTGCCAGATTTGGCAAGGTTATTGGGGTGTGGACTTGGACTCTTTTGATTGGAAATCAGCTCCAGTTGGCATCATTCTGGCTTGGTTTGGGCCAGAGCTGGCACATGGAAAAAGACCAGAATACTTGTGCCAATTCTGGTGCTTTGTTTACCTCAAATTTGGCCTGAACAATGATATAGACTGCTTCAAGCCCAAGGCATTTTGTCACTGTTGGACCAGGAATAGTTTCCTCCTTCCTCAAACAGAAAAAGATATTTCCAAATATGAAGACTTTGTGCCGATGAACAGGAAGGAATAAAACTGTCACTAATATATTTCAATCATCAAATCTAGATAGCACAGAGGAGCGGACCGTTCTGGAAAAAGCGGAGGAGTACGGCTGTAAACGGGAGAAGTCCAACCCTCCTCAGGCTGATGTGGACCTGGTCCTGCCCACCTTGGAGATCAGCGTGGGTGACGACTTCGAGCTGAGCCTGGAGTTCATCAACCGCAGCGCCGAGCGCCGTGTCGTGGACACCTACATCAGCGGGAGCGTGGTGTATTACACCGGAGTGGCCACCTCTGATTTCCTGTTCAGGGATCCCATAGTGACAATTGGCCCCAACAAAAGTGAGTAGAGCATTTTTTTTTTTAATCACAATCAAAAGTTTTTATGAGCTCAAACAATTATATTAATCAGAATTATTTCTATTGAGTGTTGTGCTTTTGTGTTTTCCAGGTGTGAAGGAGTCGGTGACGATCGAGTCCAAGAACTACATGAAGCATCTGGTGGAACAGGCCAACCTCCACTTTATTGCTACTGGGAAGGTCAAGGAGACCGGCCAGATCGTCACCGCCATGAAAGTCGTCACCCTGCGCAATCCCAAACTCATCGTCACGGTCTGAAATTACACTTGCTTTTATTCTGGCTATACGAAAATGACCTTTTTGAAAGTGGGTTTGTCATGTTTTTTTTAATGATGTAGGCTACATCCTTTGTGTACTTCAGGTGTCTGAGGGAGACAAAGTGAATGAAGAGATGATGGTGACTGTGGAGTTTACAAACCCCTTCACCTTTGCCCTGGAGGGCGTCTACATTCGCATGGAGGGACCAGGGATCATGCTGCCAAAGTTCAAATATTACAGGTGAGCTTTCAGAGGAAATAGGTGTGTTTGGGTGTAATTTTTGTCTTTGATTCTTCTAATATGTTAATGTAATGTTTATATGTTGGACTGTACATAAACTCTGAACCCAGTCCCTCTGGCATCTAACTCTAACCTGCTGGTTTCAGTCTGATCGCAGGAGGCTCTACCCTGACCTGGACAGAGTTTTTCACCCCACATCGGGCTGGCAGCACCAGGGTGATCGCCACTCTGGACTGTCCTGCTCTCAGGCAGGTCCACGGCCAGGCGTCCGTCACCATCAGGGCCTGAAGGTCACGGCAGGATCACTGATGCCCAACGTCATTCCAATCACTTACGCTTCAGCCCAAATGTAGGCATATGATATAGTTATGTATCTTTAGGTTTTACCAGTGTAGCTTCAGCATTTATGATAATAATGGTGATAGATTTAGTCACAAACAAAGAGAGTACAGACCTCTTAGATCTAATTCCAGTGCAAGTGGGTGAGTTTAAAAAGAGGCTAATCAACACATTTTTGTACCATATCAAACTTCAACAACAGTTGAAGGGCAACTAAGTGATTTTTACACTAAAAAAGAAAACAGTGTTAATTGATATTACTTTTTTACGAGGGTGAGGTATAAGATACAATACACAGGACTCTACAGAGTAAATGCAGAGGGATTTCTGACACAGCCTGTGCTTATTTTAAAGCTGTCTTAATCAATTATTTTTATTTGCCTGACATGCTTTCATTTTATGAAGTGAAGAGGGCTCACATCCAAACATTGCCCCCGTAAAAGTCCAACAGATACAGAGCAACATTATCAAACTACAAGGTTGTTTTCTAGTTGCCAGATATTTTTAAGTCTGATGTTCACTCTACTTTTAACTCAGTTTGAGTCTCCACAAACTCCTGAGAAAAATATCTTCGTCATTATTTGTTAATGTTCAGTTGTATTCAGCAGCTTGTTGCTAACTTTCATCTGTCTGCTGCTTGGTAGAAGGTTTAGTAGATTTATCAGAGCTGGATTTCCTTAAAAATGATGCTTCATTTGATAAACAAAATATTGATTAATGCTGCTTGGACCAAATTTTTGCAGCTACAACTATGAAACTAAAGTCTCAGTGTTTCTGCTTGATAACTGTTAAGAACTCTTTATGCCTCTTTATATCGTTCAATGTATAATAATAATCAGTTTCTTCACATTTTTCATTGTACGAGAACAAATTCAAATATCAGCCAAATAAAAGATCCTCAATAAGTGTGTGTTTATGTGAGTCCAAAACTTCACAGTGACACATCAATAATTTGACAAAATTTATTAATGCTCAGATTGATAGTAAAACCACGATTTCCAAAACAAAATCAAAACCAGACATAATTCATCACTGAAGAAAATGAATCATTAACGGCGTCAAAAGCCAGAAACAGTACATCTTGTAATCGAAAAAAACAAAACAAAAGTTCAACAGTAAAACATCCTCATTCCTGAAGGAACCCTGCAGGTACAAGCAGCTAAGCACAAAACTGCCTGGATCCAGTTTTGATGTAAAAGTTCAAGTTTCGCTATGATTTTACAAACTCTCAAACATACTGTTACATACTGTATTAACTATAACTTTAAGTAAATATACAGAAGAAATAACTATTTAACAATTATTATTATTATTATTATTAAGTTTATCTTTTTGTTTGAGAGATGGCAGTAACAAATGACATTCACTCTTGTGAAGTTGTCTTGTTGTCTTGTGAGGTCTTTCTGTCTGTCATCATATGGCATCATCATTATTTAGAGTTTTTTCGGCACCCTCCCTCCACTCCGCTCCACACACAATCACTTGAAGGTGATGAGGTAGTCTGGGTACACTTGGTTATCGTGGAACACGACGTACATGCTGGGGTTGTCTGTTCTGTCCACCACACTGTCGTAGCGGTTATGGGGCTGCAGGTCACTGCGGGGCGGAGGAACCGTCATTCCGCTATGACCCAGAGAGCAGATGCCAGTCAGGACCCGGGCCACAAACATCAACTGAGAACCATCGGCAGCTGGTTTGGAGTAGGTGGGGTTGGCTGAGTAGCTGGCGTTTACAGCAAAATAGGTTCCATGACCATATGCAGTAGCTGGGAACAAAAGGGAATAGGGAATTAAAAAGTTCTTAAGTTTAGGTAAGTAAAACTACATGGTTAGGTTTAGGGAAAGATTATGGTCATGGTTAAAGAAACCGGTGCAGAGGAGACAAGATGCAAACTGTGGTTACACTTTGTATTCTGCACAAGAAACTGCTAGTTAACAGAGTCATTTTAAGCCTTTGAACAAATTATTGATGTTGTTTTTCTGGTGCAGACGGTCTCTTTCTGAAGAGACAGCTCTTTCCAAGTAATCCTCAAGTTTTTCACAGAAATAAATGCTGGTATAGTTTTAGCCAGGATTTTAGAAATTAGTCCAGATAAACTAAAATATTAAATAAAAAAGGAAAGACTGTAAAACTTTCTAATTCGATTTTCTGTCATCTTTTATTTCCTTACCTGGAGGTTCGGTACAGAATCAGTCCATCCATGAGTTTCAGTTGTTGAATGTAAACCCCCTTCAAAACACCTCATCCTAAACTCCTATAAACAGGTCCCTCTTTTTTTATAGACAATCCCTCCTCTACATAGGAAGTGATGCTTTCTAAAATAGCATTGATTTGTTCTGAATAAACAGAAAGATGTGGAGGAGACGTAAGCAGCCACAGTCTGCAGATGCAATATCTTTACCGTTCTGCCCAGCAAAGCGCCTGTTGAACCCAGTCTTCATGATCGAGTGGCAGTTCTGCTGGGTCGTCCCGTGGTACAGAAGCTTTTCTCTTGCTCCACCTTCCTGTCTGTTCTTTTGAGAAATGCGCTCCTTCTGCACTTCATAGGCGCGTCGCAGATGAACATTCTGCAGGCGCTCGATCTGTCAAGACAAAAAGGAAGGAAATGGTGAGTGAATTTGAATGAATTTGAGTGAATTTGCCTTGGGAGGATGTAAATATCTTGACTCTTTTCAAATGCACTGTGTTGATTGCAGGCTAAGAACAGGGATATTATGCAATTTTACTATTCCAGTGAAAGCCGCCCACCTTCATTACAGTCTTGGAGACAGTTCGTTTGAAGGCCTCCTTCACTATCCGGTACTCTGGAGAGGAAGGCTGCAGTACAAATGTCTTCAAATCTTCACTGGCAGCCATGTTGTCCCAGTACAGAGGGAGAGTGAAGTCTGAAACAAATTTGAGGACAAAATGAATTCAAAATGTTGTGTATTTGGAGTAAATTTGTTTTGTTTCCAAAACCAAATTGGATCTTCATCTTACTAGACCTTGGTTCATCTTACTGACATTCATCGGGATGACGAAGGTCCAGTGCTGTAATAGTCACCCCTGCCTTGATTTTTATGATTCTCAAATATCAATATTGTTATTGGTCTCAAACTGTAGTATCAGTCAGGCTCATTATGTAACATCAATGTTCACCTTGACCCTTCTGCTCACCTTGCAGATTCTCAAGTCGTTTCAGGCTTGCCCTCTGCCCAGTTACCCGCCTTGTGGCCACCAACCTCTGCAGATCCACGCTCCACGAGATGCCCTGTGCATCCACTATCCCTCCTGCTATATCATTCTTTTCCAGGTTGTGATTGTCTGCTTTGGGGAGTCTCTCCCAGTTGCCGTTAAGTCCCAGGATGCACCAGGCCACACGAGTGTACAAATCCTCCTCCTCCCTGACTCTCACCTCTCTTTTGAGGCAGCTCTGCAGAGAGGCATTTATCATCTGCATCACCTGGTTGACCCCATCTTTTGACCCACTCACTGTTAAACTGCCTTGACCGGACTGGTCCTTCTGTATGTACAGACCCTCTGTCTCCATCAGCTGCTTCAAATTCTCCATTTTGTCCTGCGTGAGGCCTGCCAGCTCCTCCTTTCTGAAGGTTTGAGTGGAGCACTGAGCCTGATACAGATCCTTCAGCTTTGTCATGGCATCGTCAACATCCTTTCTGGTGAGACCCAGGAACAGGAAGACGGACTGCAGACTTGCGGAGGCGGTATGGAGGAGGCTTAGATCTGTGCTGACAGACGAAGGGGGCTGTTGCTGTTGTACGCGAGGCGGCTGATGCACTGACACTGTCAGGTAGGTCAGAAGATAACAGTTAAAATTCTCAATGAGAATTCTGAGAAAAAAAGAGGCTTATAAGCAACTGCAAAGACAGAAGGCTGTGAAATGGTTGTGAAAATTGCTGCTACCTCTGTTGATTACAGCAGTGGAAAACATTTGCATTGCTTCCTTTTTAAAAGCCAAGAAGACATTGATCTTAATGAGGACGATGTGGATGTCAGTGAGACAGTGAAGAAAACGGGACGACGTGGCAGCCTTGACACCTCGGAGGATTGCACCAGCCACAACACCAGCCTCCAACCCACCAACTCCTGCAAAAACAGTGCAGGTTAGTTCTCAGGTGAGTGTGTGTTTTTTTTTTACTGAACATCTAGAAAGTTTTACAAAATTCATACCAGCACAGATGGCAGGAATGGCCACAGACTTGAATGCGTATGTCTCACAATAATCAATGATGCGAGACACCAGTTGTTCAATGATACAGGCATCCTTCTCTCCACACACATGGAAAATGGCTTCACAGGGGAACAATCCAGACTGAGATACAAAAACCTCTCCTTGGTTCACTTTTGCTACACACAACAAACAAAGACAACGTAAGTAAGAAGCTGTGAAGCATGTGTTGCTTGAAAAAGTCTAGCATGTCCTCTGTCCTCACCTGCTTTGAGTTCAGCCTCCACTTCTGGTCCAGCTATGGTTAAGATGTCTTTGCACACACCATCTGCAAAAGATAATCAAGATTATGGTGTTCTTAGCTTAGTGTGTTCGATATACTAACCTTTTCTGATTAGCACAAAATGCAACTGAGGCTGACGGAATGGAATTCGTTTTGTAGGTATTTACTCATAAACCAAAGCGACTATTGGTGGCGCCAAATGAAAAATCCATGGATGACACAAAGTGGTGCTTTGAGCTAATTGCTATTGGACAAACTGAAATTTTGTACTTTGGATCTGCACCTAATTTTATGGCAATCCATCTGATAGTTAAGATATTACAGTCAAGTTGGAACAAAGTCAAGAACCTACTGTTACTGCAAACCTCAGTTACAGCAGCTCTCACCCACCGTTCTGAAAATTTGTGAAATCCGTCGTGTTCACCACAACATCTGTAGTCTCATTGGTTATGTCACCAAACACCAGCTGTAGGTTAACCCTGCCGCCCACTGTCATTGTGATATCATCAAGGTCACTGGTGAGGGAACTGTAGATGGCTGAGAGGAAGAACAACCTGTGTCATATTTGTTAGCTATAAAATCTGATAATTAAGAATGTGAATGGAAATGGTGAAATATTGAATTACTAATGAATATATACTTGAAAACATGTTTAAAATGGTGCAAAGGCCTCACAGTATTTATAATTAATAGTTGTTCAAAATAGTCTGAGCCTAAGTCGAGTTTACCTTGGCTTCCGTGGTTCATATTTAAGCTGAGGTGCCTGTAGACATCGTAGTAGCACTGTCAATAAAAACACCAGCATTAAACACTTTCTCATCACTAAATCCTGCAAGCATGCATCTTACAACTCATTTAGTGTTGATAGTCACCTCCTCAGAATCAGGATAGTCTGGACTAATGACGATGTGGATGGTGGAGAGAGATCCACAGGATGCAGATAATCCAAACTGGCGAATGCTCTCGGTCAGCACTTGAATGGCTTCTCTCAGTGGGAATTTTAAAGCAATTCCTGGTCCGATAATTGGAAAAGCCACTGAGCACAAGCGCTGCTGTACACAGAGGTCCAAACATCTCTTCAGCCCATTGCCAAGTGCCTACAAAACATGAAAAATCAGACCTTTCCACAGTGTTTTCAAGTTAATAAAGTCCAGTACGTTGGGTATATGTCAGTAAGTGGGCCTTGAATTTGAACTCAACCTTTGCTCTCAACCTTAGTGTTTTCTCGCCAACACTTTTGAATCCACCAAGTATTTCACTGTACCTGCACACTCTGCCTTCTGACTCCATCCCATGGAAGGCATTCAATGAAGAAGAGCTTGGAACAGCCAAGAGATGGAGGCGCATCAACCTGCAGAACATTGCCAGGGACGAGGGTACAATTCGCTGCCATCAAGTCAAACTTTGACTTGATAGTGTTCCCTGCTTCCTTCAACAGACATTTACCAATTTTTGTAGAACTCAGCTGCTTGTTGAGCATGGGGACCACGAACACGTTCACCTATAAAAATAATAGGAAATAATATCAGTGTGAGTGCTGCATTGCTGCTGTACAACTTGATGTAAAGTAGTAACAGAAATTTTCGAACCTGCTGATCCACCAAACTGCCAAGCTTAATCTCCAGGCTTGTCTTGTTGACTGCAATGTTCCCAACAGCACTGCAGTGTGATCTATTGGTGGAAGGTCCAGGTGTGACGCTGCTGGTGCTTCCTAATTTAGTTTTCACATTCGAGATGTGCACACCATGCTGTTCCCTGATGACAACCTGACAGGAGCTCTCGACCAGCTCCTTGCTCACTTTGCCCTCTGCTTGGAAGTACCGCTGTGCCCCTGGTCCATCTAGAGCCAAAGTGTCTAGTGTCAGACTGGCTAGAGTTGCATTTAAGTTTCCCTGAACTTCCTGGACCAGATGGCGGGGGCCAGACACAAGCACACAAGGATAAGGTGAATGTGAGGCTTTTAAGATCACCTTGGTCTGCTTCAAACCAATCATTTTTAAGATTTGATCGAAACAGTCAACCATTTCAGGATGAGGTAGGGTCAGAATTTCTTGTGTCCTGACTTGGTTCATCTGGTAGTCATACAGAACCTCTTTGAACTTGTTCACATGTTTACTGTAGCCTACAATTTGTACTTTGGTGATTGCTGTTCCACTGGGTCCTGGGATGAAGCTCATGTCCACTCTGAGCTCTTGACAGTTTGCCTCGTTCTTTGCTTTGATCAGGATTTCTTTCACTCTGTCGAGTTCTGGAGGTACAGCTGCAGCTCCCTGCAGCTGCACAGTGGCCACACTCAGGTCTCTCAGCAGTGCTGCCTCGGCCTCATCCAGGGCATCAGAGGACAAACTGGACAAAACCAGGTCTGACCCCACCTCGAGGAGAACGGGATTTCTGAGGCTCTGCTGGAAACGAGCCTGGTACTTCGCGGTGGCGCCACTGGATGTTATGAAGGTAAGTAAATCTGTAGGCAGCTTAACTCTCTTATCTTTTATTTTCATGATGAGTTCATCAAGTTTTGTGACTCCTCCCAGCACCTCCTTGTCAGGGCCCTCCAAGACGATCACCGCATTATCTCTGAAAATCTTAACCTCTGGGTAACGTGCCCTCATTTCTCGACTAAACTCTTCTCCTACCAGTTTGAACTGCTTCTCCAGGATTGGTAATTCCTTCCGGGTTGGGAGGCTCTTTTCCAGGATTTCAATCCTCTCCTTCACGGCCTGGACCTCTCCCACAACCACGGCATAACCACTCTCTTTGTATAATTTGATATCATCAGTGACAAAGGAGGGGTCCTGTCTGAGGATTTTTACTTGTTTTGAGTCAAGCACATGATAGCATAAGTAGCTCTCAGTAAGACCGACGATGACCCGATCCACTTGTATCTCCCATTCTTCTGCAGCGCCTCCAGACCCCTTCTCAATATCCCCCCTGACTATTGCCTCCTCTTCATCGAGATCAAACTCTACTGTGCAGCCGATCGAAGAGAGTTGTTTCTTTAATACTTTATATGCTTTGGGGTTGTCATTCAGGTAATACAGGAGGAAAATATCTAGCTTGAAAATCTTCTCAAGGCCTTTTGTGTTGGCTTTTGTGAATGTCTAAAGAAGAAAAGCAAAAGCCAGTTTTTGTGTTGTTACAGCAGATAGTACAACAACATGTACAACATTTTGATTTGATCAAATCTTGACTCTGCTAGGAAATACCCCGAAGCTGGTCAGGCCTGATCATTTGGCTCTGACGTTTGTGTTTACCACCATCAAGAGCATGTCAGCCAAGATTTTAATAGGTCAATATTTTCTCACCTGTGAACTGGTGGAGGACTGATCAGGTTTCTGTGGTGAACTGCTTCGACTCACTGTCAGACGTAGTTCTCCACAAGGCAGCGAAATGGTGTGAAACTTCCTCTGTAAAACCCTTTCCTGGTCTGTGAAAAACAAAAGTCCAAACAAAACAATGAAACTAAAACTGCAATGTACAGTCTAACTCATTTTAACCCAGTTCCTTACCTTCTTGTTCCTTGAAACTGATTCTATAGATGTTGCCTCCAATCGCTTCGATCATTCCACAATCACCTCCCCCAGAATCTCGCCTTTTCTGAAAGTGTCTCCTGATCTTCTCTTTCCCTCTCTCGGTCAGATCTCTTGCTTCAAAGAACAGCGGATATTGGAATTCATCCATTTTGCCTATAATCCCGTATAACAGAAAAATTTTCAGTATATATTGCACTTCCCAGTTTGCTGTCGTGCCTCTTTAGTGAACGTGTACTCTGAAGTGCTGTTTTTTATTTTCACTTTCACTTACTGCAAGCGCTCTGCTTTCTGTTTCTGCAAATGGAACACGCCCAGTTACACAAATACTTTGTTTTCAGTTTTAAGTGGGGCATTTCCCAGGTTGGTCATGTACAGGTAGCTTTATAAGTGTTAGGGTGATGATAACACTGACGATGATGATGTTTTTCCACATTATAAAATGTAGATATTAGTCATTTCAGCAGTTATGATGGCACCATTTCACACAGCAAGATCACAAAAGAGTTAATAATTGATAACTAACAGTGGGTTCATTAGAGCTTGTTTGAAGAAAACAGCTGTAACAGCATTGAGATTGAAGCAAAACAGTAAAAGGAAAAACAATGAGCTAAAAGAGGCTGAAAAGTTCCATAGAGCTGCAGAGTTGGGTGATATTTCTGTGTGTGTTTGTCATTGCTCCAATCCACCACTTGTCATTGGATTTAATGTTAAATTTAAATTCCATTTTTATTACAAAAACATTGATTAAAGCAGCTCTAACATTTCTGAATTGATCAGATATTCACCAGAATCTTTTGAAAAGTCAGGTACGGACATTTATTTTACAATAGTGCTGTTGATGGCTGTATTTGATGAGTTAAACCTTAGAGGATTGGCTGACATTTTCTCCACAGTGGCTACAGAAAAAAACCTTCCTAGTGTGACTCCAATGTAAGAAATGGAGGAGAAAATCCACAGTCTGTGCAAAAATGCATTCTCAAGTTAGTCTGAGGTTTTATCTGAACCTTGTATTTCATTATGTCTCCTCACTAACACTCTTACAACGTGGTTTTCAAAAAAGTTGGGATAGTGTGTAAAACATTTATAAAACAGAACGTGATCATTTGTGTTGTGATTTCACACCATGGAAAAATAAAAAAAAGACCAAGCACAATCACACAAGAAGCTCTACGAGGTGACCCCCCTTCTGCATTACCACACCAGACCACTAGATGTCCTACTTGACTGAAAACTCTACTCATGCACTCGCAACAACAAAGCAGCAGCCTGCCATTAAAATGAACCTTTATAGTCTTTTAGAGTGACATTATAGCACAGTAGAATTCAGGATTATAGCCACATATTTGCACTAATCACAATCAATTACAATGGAAATTATGGTTCATCATGTTTTTTACCTTCCTGAAATTTTCCACCTTCCTATATAGTAGATTTGTAAATGCATCTCTTCCAAACAAACTACTTTGCATATGTGTGACAAAAAAAATTGCAACTCAAAGGTCCACACACCAGCTTTAGTCAGAGCTTTCAACTGGATCTCATGGTCTTCATCAGCAAATGGAGCTGATGTGAAGACCATCATTGAACCAAAAAGGCAGTTACAATCTTCCCCTTTACATGTTTAGGTCAAGTGGTGACAACTGAGCTCACCAAAATAGTAGTAAGTGGATCTTCAGTTTGAGATCACTTTGCAACTTATGCTGTTTCCAAGTTTGACTGTGATGTTGCAATGATGTTTTCTGCTCAAAACCAGACTAACAACTTGGCAGCAATTGGCCCAAACATAGGAGCATTTAGGGCTTTTGAGGGCACTCACACCACTTGTTGTTCTTCTCTTAAACTTGCACATTTAATGTGTTAATTTGTCTGTCAACGAGTTGAGAATAAACTGGGATCATTTATGACAGGCAGAGGAGTTGAGAAACAACTCAAGTTGAGAAACGACTCAATCACGAGATTTCTTGTCTCAGTGAATTTCTTTAGGGTTGCGCAGTGATGATTTCCCGTTATTTTTTTTCTGACTAATGCAACACACTTATAGCTGTGATTCTGAGAGTGTGAGCTGCATTTAAGCACCATGAACCTGACTTGTAAAACACAAGATGCAGAACACAGAGAGAAAAATATATGTTATTTTTTCTGCTTTAAGCATTGAAAATGAAACAAAATCAATAGCTTGAAACGTGGGAGAATTTTGTGGGAGAACACAGTGCAGATATAATGTTGTGCAATCATGGATCAGATGATTGAAAGATGTTTAATGACGCATGAGTCCAGTGTTTGTATTAGTATATTCGTCTTCGTCCATTAGGAGGAAGGGTGACGCTTCGCCTCCCGACCTCCTTGTTCTCTTCAGCTCACTAAGTAACATGTTTGCCTTTTGTGCCGTATTATTTCTTGGCAGATACCAGTCGTCAGACAGTCATTGGAGACTCCAGGAGATATAACTGTTTCTGCCTGTTTTCAATCATCTTATTTAATCTTATTGAGTCACATGCATTTGTTATTACTGCTGTTTTGAACATCCAACTTAAAAAAATGTTAGATGTTCAGTTGTTAGTATGAATGTCACTGGGGTTGTTGCTGCTGTGCACAACTCAATTCATCATATTCATTCACACTTTTTGCTTTTGAAGAGAAGTGATAGTTCCCACCTTTGGTGGTGATGAAGCAACTTGTTGACGTGTCTCCTGCATCTGTAGTGAATTCCAACACAAACAGAAAGCAGCATAACTACTGCAGATTGTTCTGCAGTAGTTATTTGGTCATCTGTCATCTGGTCATCTGTCTCCTTTTTGTTGCTGGTCTTGTAAAATAATAGATGAGAAGTGGTGTGTGTGAGTTGAAAGTTCACATGAGGTGAGAAGGAGATAAAATAACAGGAGAGGTTGGCAGCATGAGATTTAGCTTCGAGCCAATTCCCAGTCATGCAAGGCAAGGATGAGGTGTTGAAAGAGTTGAGTGAAAGGTGAATTCACTTTCTATATAGAAATATTTGTTAATGAATATTTGAAAGGATAGATAAAGGAGCAAATAATAGATTCATCCCACATTATGGCTTAGGATGGTTTGTCCCAAATGGACTTTTAAATACAAGCAGTGAAAAGAAATTGGCACTTAGAACTGAGAAACTTGGCTTTAAAATATTTCTTGCTATAAACATTCTGAGTTTCGAGGACAAAAGAAAGATTTCCAAACAACATAGGCAACAGGAAAAGCTTCCTGTGTTTTTGAAATCTACTAATCCAAGTCCAAGAGTGACTGAGTGCTATAAACTGCCAATACAAATATTTCAGACTGCCAGTAAACCACAATGGTGTCAGTGCTTAGTGTTGTTCTCTGAACACCAGATAAGAGTTAAAAAAAAGATAAGCATATATGTTATTAGAATGATGGTGTATAGCAGAGAAATGCAAAACAAATAGACAAGAGACCAGAGGTATGATTTCACAGATCTACAAGTAGGAAAACTGCTCTTTAAGGGTTTATGTGCAAAAGTGACTCATGAGCGTTGGGGCAGAGTTCAAATTGCAGAAAATATGCAAGATTGTCTCGACATGTGAACCTCATTCCTCGACACGCAAGGAGTGATAAATAAAGGAAACAATGTCAAGCCTGAGTGATGCATCCTTCTTTCTGAGGAAAAACGTAGGGATCATAAAAGGATAAGGATGTGAACGGATGAATTTTTTTTTAAGCACTTCTGAGGAAATCGTGTCAACTGTCCAACTGTGAGTGTATAAAAGGAGTTGCAGAGAACATGGAGCTCACAGTCTCGCACACTTTGCAGAGCAGGGAAGACTCTTCAGATCGCTGCAAAAAGACTTTGCCTCGAACTCAGCAGAATTCAGCAGATCCTCGTTGAAGATTTCTCACTGATTTCTACCATTTAAGACGAGGATGAATGCCGCGATCCAGTGCATCGTTCTCCTGGCCTGCGCCGCCGTTTGCACTTCAACAGGTAAGTGCGCTGATTTGTTGGATTGTGGAAAGATTTTTTTGCTGTATTTCTGTGGCTTTAAATGAGCTGAACGACAACGTCTCACTTCCCTTTAGTTATTAAGAGATGCCAGTGTTTAAACACAACCAATTCTGTGGAGCTGTCTCTCATCGCCGATGTCATCGAGTATGCTCCTCGTCCATACTGCAGCAAGCGTGAAGTCATGTAAGTACACATGGAATAAAAACACAGACCAGTCATTTGGAAGTTGTTCAGAGTTTTATTTTAAAGCTTTCTCTTTCTCCTACAGCGCCGTCCTGAAAGATAAGAGCTCGCGGTGTCTTAACCCCAAAGTAGAATTCACCCAAGCAGTCCTGCTAACGATACGAATGTAAGTCCAGAGAATGAGCTTTTTTTTTATATGGTGCACTTGCTCTTATTTAATATTACATGAGTACTGATGTAATTAGAGAGTGAGCTAGTAAATAAAGTGTGTGCAAAGAGTAATTTCAAGGTTTTCTGCAAGCAGGGGAGGTCAGCAGTTGTAATGTGGCTCCAAAGTGTGGCGCTCTGCACATCAGGCCGTCACTGTCAGCGTGCATGAAATATACAGCAGCTATATTGGACGGCCACATTTGCTTAATCCAAAATTTATTGCATTTCCTCTTGCACACTGGGCTTATTGCAAATCCTCTTGGTTTTGTAGCAGTGGTTCACAACCTAGGGGTCAGGATCCCCTTAAGGGGTCAAAAATAGAGATTTCTGTTATATATTTTTTTTCCTGCTTTCCTCTCATTGGTGCCATTTTTCTGACAGGTGTCAAAGTCTTATGAATAAACAAAATCAAGTCTATTTTTCTGATTGATGGTTTTCAATCCATTCATTTTACCTGCTTAAACAATTCAAGCAACTTCTGCTTGAACAGGCCACCAACCGGTGACATTTGCACCCGTGATGAGGGTCACAAGTAGACATTGCTTCATTTAAAGGTTAACAAGCCAAAAAGATTTGAAATTTGAAATCAAAGGTTAAACATGATGCATTTTCTTCACAGACAGAGAGCCAGGAGGAAGGCCACCAAGCCAAAAACAACCACAGCCTGAGCCACAGTAACGCCAACATCATTGTAATGCAAACAGCTTGTGTTTATCACTGTGACGATTAAAATGAGGTATCAATTTGTATGAACGACCAGCACACCGTCCCAAAGGGTATGAAACACTTACTGTAGATACTGAAACAAGTGAAATTGTTTCACTTCGCCCATTTTGACCTGGAAATGACCACAAGACGTGAAAGTGTGAGACAGTATAAGAAGTCAGGGAAGTGTCCTTTATCCAGAATGTTCAAATACGTACACTGACGACACTGGATTTTCACCATAAAATACTACTTTAATATTGTATCAACAGCAGTAACAACTGATTGCTCTTATTCACTACATCTTAAAGCACCTTGTGACTGTCACCTTTCAGACTTGTGTAAAAGCATAGCATGTGATGTTATTCAACCTGGTAGGTGATAATGTGAAGGTCAGTCACCTCTTTAAAATTTGAGTGTTGTGAAATGATTCTAAATGCAAATTGTGTTTTTTATGGTCAGTATGTTAAAGCATCACTTGTTTGTGTAATGTGAAGGATTTCTTTCTATTTTTCTACTGCAAACACATCTGTATTTATGTGCATATGTATTATTCTGACTGTTGCAATGTGATGTTGCTACAAAACTGAAATAAATCTGAGTGAAAATAATTACGATTCATTTTGAGAATCCATCCAATAGCGGCTGAGATATTTTAGTGTGGGTGGTGGACAGACTTCCATCCACGCTGCTGCGATCCTTATCACACAATATGTGGCTGTGGGAAAGCTGGCGCCTTTCTTTGTTATTATCTGTCTCTCTTTTTCACTTTCCTTAGAAGAAGGACAATTAAAAGCACAAATCTTGCGTCACTGACATCCTCTGTTGAAATCAATGCTGAGAACACTGCTCTTAAACATGTTTCCACACAGCCCCTTGCATCACCGTGGTCTTTAATCAACGTGAATGACAAGGTCAGATTTTATCAATATACACAAACGGCCAAGTAAATGATAAGAGAAATACAAGATGATAGATAAGATATAAGTACTGATTTCATGTTTTCCAATCACCTCGTCTGTTTTGTGCTGCACAGAGCAGATTGATCCAGGCAGGATGTCAGAAACAGCGAAGAGCATCCAACCAACTTTTAAATTGACTGTGCAGGATCCCAGATTTACAGCCAGTCAATAAGAGCACTTGACTCTGAAGCCTCCAAACTGCAGGAAAACATATAATCTGAGAGAGTCAACAAAATGTGACACTTATATTCTTGGTGGAGTATGAAGCCATGCTGAGGACGGAACAAAGACATCACATTGTCGAAAATATTATGGTACTGAAATTTGTAATTCATCTCCAGTATGTGCAATATTATGGGGTTTTAAAAGTCCCATTGAAAGGCCCCTCAAGGTTGTTTTTCAAAGGATGACAATTCTGCTAAGTCATACTGTAAAACATCATTTCAGTCCTTACAGTCATGTGGCCTTGAGGCTTTGCATGATGTCCCACTTTTATCCCACATCTATGACCCGAACGTCTGATGAAGACACATGCCTTCAATCATAAGGGAGTAATATTTCTCAAGCCGAGTCTGGAGGTGCCTTGTCATCAAAAAATGTGATTTCAGCTGTTTTATTTGTCAGTAATTATATGTCATCTAATGATACTTGGTGAACAGATACAGACATTTTGATGATAGAGACATATGTATAAACCTTTATCTTACATTTCAAGTCTCAATTAATCAATTTAACCTTAAAACAAATTGAATGAAACAGTGTAGACGGTGGTGGATGCCGTCAAAGTGCTTTTAGTTTCTTCTTGAAATCCCATCTGTCTCCATAGGATGTTTTAAAAATGTGACTGGTTTATATCATCGAATGATAAAATATAAATTAAAGTTACAGTTAATGAGCATTGACTTCATTTTGGCAAATTCATGGATGCTCTCGTTTACAGTAATCCCCTTCATCTTGACCTCATTCAACATTAGCAGTCACGTGGGTGTTAACGTAAATCGAAAGGAAAAAACACTGTTGACACATGAAAAGAAAAACTGAACTGAAATGTTTTTCTTTTTCATTCCCGTGCGTGGGGATTTTTTTTTTTTTTACACAACACTGATTGTAAATATGAGAGAAAAACATCCGTCTCTTTAGTGACAGAATACTCCACCATGCTCACCAGTTAGTTGCCAACTTTGTCTTTATCTTTTTTTTTTTTTTTTTTTTTTTTTTTTGCTGAATGCAGCCAAAAACTGATGAGAGCAGTGAGAGTGAACCAAAAGAGAAGAGTTGTGGGTCTGGATACCAAAACAATGAGCTGAAAGAAGCTAAAACGCTCCATAAGTGCTGAGTTAGGTGATAATTCTCTCACACTGAGTGTCCTCTTTCCAATTGCACATAGTTATTTCAGTTATAGTTTATATAAAAATATTGATTAATGCTGCTTTAATACCTCCTTTCCTCCCCAATAAGTTGATCAATCAATATGTAGTTAATCAATAAATAGTTTCCTGGAATAACAGGCATGGTAAAATACATCCACACCACAAACTAGCACCAAAACGAAAATGGGAAAAAAGAGAAGAAGAAGAAAAACTGATGAGCTATTTCACATAGTGAGTCTGTTGTCTAACGGGGTCAGAACAAGCCCCAAGGAAAAACACCACTATCTCTCAGTCTTAAATGCACAGTAGTCGCAGGTAAAACTGTTTCAGAGCTGCTTCTCAAATTGTTTTATCGTTTTCAGATGAAGACACATGTTGGCTGGACCGTCCAGACAGACACGCTTCATCTGTGTGACTCACATCTCAGGCCTCTGACCGCGAGCATGCTGTCTCACCTCAACGGGGCCTCTGGTCTGTCCCTGAACCCACCGTCCCATGACTGCCTTCTGCTGCACATGTGAACGCTCAAAAGTGAAACCAACACACACACACACACACTTAATACAAAGGTTTTTTCTCAAATTTCTTACAGCCAAGTTCATGCAGAGCACATGATCTCTGTATGTATAAATACTGGAGCACAGAATGGACATAGACAGTCGCAACAGCTGTGTCACATCTGTCTGACTTAACGAGAAGCTGAAGAACAAGATGAAGCTCTGCATCCTGCTCGTGTTCGGGACCCTGCTCGTCCTCATTGACGGTAAGAGTGCACTGGTTTCTGTGTGACGAAACATTACTGCGAAGAGTGTGACTCAGGAGTTTTGAAGGGTTGTTGAAGAAAGATTCTGGTAAATTGAATTGCTGGGACATAAATTAACGGTAGATATTAAATAGAAAATCATCATCATGGGAGCAGCGTTTGTGCTTTAACACGATGTTACACATGCTGCCAAACGTTCGAACAAAGAGTCTTCCAGGTAAACCAGGAGGTGATCTCATGTTGTGCTAAATGCCTTTTTTAGAAGTCTAGAAACACTCAACACTGTGTTGCAATAAATATTGAATTATTTACTTGAGTTTTACATTAATGCATTTTGTTTTTTGCCCAAGTTCAGGAGATTTTGTCCGACTAATATAAAATGTTTGCAAATCATAGTTTAATATGAACTTAGATGGTTTGTTTGGTTGTGCAACAAGATTGAATAATGAACCCATTCATGTGACAAAAGTACAAAAAAGTTATTCAATGAAATGAAAGGATGAAAAAAGGTCAAATTTTATTGCAGCCGCTTGATGGTGTCTTCATAGAGACGTCGTCAGAGAAGACTCCACATGGCTGGATAATGTTTGATAATCAATACATCATGTTAACCACATGTAGCTGTAATCACTGTATATCACTGTAACTCAGAGCATGACCACACCATGAAGTTGTAGTGAACAGGAAGATGATGGAGGGGAAGAGAAAAGGGGGAAGTGCCCGTTCTAAGAATGTCACAATACCAAGGCTGGCGATTGTGATGAGAGCTAGAAAGTGCTCTCGTCAGCATCGAACACATTCACCAGAAGCCAATGGTGATTCCCAGTGAGGTATAATAAAATAAGGAAGCTGAGGTTTTAGTGGAATTGCAATTAGTGTGGGAGGGTGAATTAATGATTTCACCCGAATCATGACAAACCATCACAGGATGAAGCAGAATTAGATCCTCAGCGTTTCTTCTTTCGCTGTGAAATCTTACTGATGATGTGTGTTTCTGAATTGAATTTCTGAGAGCAAACTCACCTTTTTGCATCGCAAAATAAAGACCAGATTGAAACTACCTGCACGATCCAACCTTTCAAATAAAAACAAAGGTCAAAGCATTGTCTGTGCAAGTGATTTCTGCCAACGAAGAGAAGCCTGAGTGTTGAGCTTCTCTGCTTAATCTGCCAAAATCTGTTCTCTGACCGAACGTCTGTTGACGACAGGTATGCCGCCGATCAGCAGGGACTACAACACCCACTGTCGGTGCGTGCAGGTGGAGTCGAGGATCATCCCTCCAGACAGCCTGAGGAGCATCAAGCTCTTCCCTGAAGGGCCTCACTGTCCGGACACAGAAGTCATGTGAGTTCAATCAAAGCCGCCACACGAAGCTAAACTACACGACCATCACGATTTTACATAACAACATAAATGAGAGATTTATAATAAACAAATGCAGGAAATGGGTGTTTTCAATGGCAATTAGAAATGTTTAGTCAGTTTTTTGTGATAGTAAAAAGGACGTGTGATTTCAGGTGGAACAGGTGAAAGAATGAACAGCAGGTTAAAACTTACAGCTCTTAGCAGCTGCACTTTCTTCAGTTCCTCCTCTTGGACTCCGTAGCTTTCAGTTTTGAGATTCTTTCCATCATTATAAATAGATGTTTTGATCAGGAAAGGATTCTCAGGAAAATCAGAGCTCAGCACACTCAGGCAGCTGACACCAACAACTGTCAGCTGTTAAACACAGCATGTTTGTATTTATCTCTATGTCCTTGGCATTGTTACTAGGAATTTTTGGGCTTTAGCTGTTTTACTTTCTACAATCATGCATGCAATTACGCATGGTAAGATTGTCTTATAGGTATTATCTTTACATTTTTCCGTCCCCCACAAAATACAGTAGAAAACATGTCACATATGTCTTTCTATTATAACCCTGTCAGTGGATCTGTCTCTTATTTCCTATTTATTTTCAATTTATTTGTTAAAGAAGAAATGCATGTGTGACCCCTCCTAATTGTACACTCGCTTGCACCCATACATGACAGTAATTATACTGCATCACATAACTGAATTTATTAACTCAACCTATTAACTAAATGAACTCGGTGCAATGATTTCCACAAGACCTATATGAGACATTTTTAGCATATTTTTGTCTTTTATTGTATTTTACTCATATTTAAAACCCTGTCTATATGTGTCTTTTGAAATTACCTTGTGTTTCTGCCCTTGTTGTTGAAAGTGCTCCACAAATGAATTAGCCTTGTCTTGCCTTTGAAACTTTGAAATTCTTTTGAAATTTGGATATAATATGAAAAAAAGATCAAGTTTAGTTACTATTCCAACATTTCTGGAAGGGGTGAGGTTGCTTTTGGACTCATGATCTCAGTGTTTTCCAAAAAATCTGGCTCTAATTATATTGAATCTTTCATGGCCAGAGCTGGATTGGTGAGCGGGGAGAAGGTTTGCCTGAACACCCAGTCCTCCTGGGTAAAGAAGCTGATCCGCGTCCTCGAGAAACAGTTACATCGGAAAGGAGGAGCAGTTCCTAAGAATCAAGCATAATGCAAAAATACAAATCGAAAACATGCTTGAATTAAAGCTGCTAAAACTAATTCCTTTCTGCAACTATGAGCCATGCAGTTTTACTTTAATATGACACACTATTTACCCGGTTTGTGTAACTTAAATAACCTTTTTTTGTTTCTGTTCTTTGTGTTTTCACTTCAGCGACTTCAATGTAAAACCAAATATTTAAGAGTGAGAAAGATCACAAAAAAAATCATATGTGTGTGATTGATGTTAGGAAGTGAATGGAAATTTAACAATCTGCTCTAATATAAAATAAGACACCAGGTGCATGAGGTGTTTCATTGTGCCTGTAAAAAGTCAAGTGAGACTTGAAATGTAAATTATTTCTCTGTGTAGGAGGTTGGCTTGTATGACCCTTTGAATGTGTCATATTCTAATATGTAACATATTATTTCTGTGTAATATTCCTCGTGGTGAAACCTCTCCAACAATAACAAGAAATGATTGATTCCTGATAAATCTAATGTTAAGCTTTAAAGAAAAATAAATGTCTTTAAAAAGTAAAAAGTGTCTTGTCTTGCATTCAAGACTGTTGAACAGCGGCTGTAGTAAACTTCAGCTTCAGCTTTATTGTTCTCCAAAGGAAAATTTGTTTTGCAGTCAGGTGAAACACAGAAGAGACAGGATATATTTCTCTTCATATCTGACCAGTCGTCATTGGTTTTGATCAAATCTAAGAACTAAAATCTGAACATTAAAACAATTCCAGATTAAGCATTCGAAGTGCCTGTGGCATTACTTTGAAAACAACAGCTGAGTCATAAAGTATTCAACCTTATGCACAAAGTCAAATAATATATTTTAAAGAAAGTGAAATCACATCGTGCCTCACCGACCAATAACCCCTCTGATGGTCAGTCTCATTAATCCAGTCCAATCTGTGACACTGAAATCTCCCCTTCAATGAACTCTAAATTATCCAAGTGAACAGGGAATAGAAATATTTTCCAGAGAAATTTGGGCCATGTACAGAAAAGAACCCTGGGTGGAGAGAGAGATCAAGCAGAGGGTTTGTTTATAAAATAAATTAGCATGAGAAGTCTCTAAAAGTGCAGTGACGCTTCTTGAAAGCCAATTTACCGTAAAACATACACAATGTTAAGATAAGGACTGGGAATGGATTTCAGTGGATCGTTTCAAGTACAGGCTGCACGCCAACACAAACTGCCGCTTTTGAATAGTTTAATCAACATCTTTCAGAAAAGTGTTCACTCTGATTCACAACAATAAAAATGCAATAAAACAAGAGGAATTATACAGGAAAGTTTCAGTGTAAAACAATACTGAGAGATGTTCAATTCCTTTTCCAGACAGACCTGAGAGAGGTTTGTTATGTCTCCTTAACCAGGCACTTATGACATTGTGTCAACTCCACTCGGGTAATTAACATGGAAAGTGATGACTCAAGAAGATTTCTGTCTTTCTGAAGAATGGATGAAAATGAACCAAGGTGCTAAGTCTGTGGTGGAGAGACAGGAAGCTGTGGGGAATCATCTGGTGCGACAATGTAACCCTTCCCCTGTGGGAACCAAGCCTGCAGGGCTTCTGTCCAGCTGCTGGTGTTACAGAATGTCAGCAAGATGTCAAACACTGCGGACAGAGGGGGACTGAGTTAATAACAAGCACAAAATAGCTTCAGTTCTCCTGCAAGTGAAATTACTTCACTCACCTTGATTAACAGCCAGGATCTTTGAGTGGAAGTTCTTCGCATTGTTTTTCTTCACCATGTACTCGTCGATGGGCAGCCTCGCCGTGTGGACGCTCAGTTCTCTGGCCCTCGAGAAGCTCAACTTCTGCAGAGGAGAAGCTCAATCTAATTACATATCAAACATGCACCGACATAACCTCAACTTCTCCAATGATGTTAATAACAACAGCTCGTGGATTTTATTTGACCTGAAAGAATAGTGATTTAAAAGAATACTAACGTGTCATCAGCCATATGTGCTGCTGCTGTGTGACTCTGTGCTGTGCAGTTAGAATTCATTTTGTATAATACCTTCTGAATGCTTTCATCCACCAGGCCACCGAGGACGTACACCTTGTCAGCATCCACTGTCTCTAAAGCTGAAATAAAAGAAGATAAAAATAGTATCAAAGAAAAATAAATAGGCAAAGACACTAAATATGGATATTTGAATGTGCAGTGGGGTCCAAAAACGCTCTAACATTTTCATGTAGATCTGGAAATAATCAGAAGCTGCTTTAGCTTTTCATAGAGGTTTTCGATAACCTTACATTATCTTTGTGGTTTGTTGTGTGTATGTTGATTTGGTAAAGTCTTAGTACCAGTATTAGTAGTAGCAGTATTGTATATTCAGATGGCTAGAATGCGCCCTCTGCTGGCCAAATATTCAATTAATTCAACTAAAAACTTAAAGTTCATCTCCTCTGCACCAAGATATTTTTATTCATAAATGCCGCAGAGACAAATCAAACCTTCGTCAGCATCTGGTGTGAGGTAGACGACACTCTCTGGAGGAAAAAGGTCCAGACAGCTTTCTTCTGTTATGTCCATCTGGAAAATGAAAAGAATCTTCAGCTGGAGGTTACAGCTCATTTTATTTACTCGGTTTTAGGCTAAAATAACACTTTATTTAGAATATTTTCGAAGGTTAACTTCAAAGGAAAGGAAAAAAAACTTCTAAAGACATTTCCTGCTTCGTCTTTCCTTTGAGAAATATTTCCAGTGAATTCAGGATGTGAACAACAATAATGACCATGTAGTTGAGGAAGCCGTCGTTCTTTCGAATGCACTCTCTGTAGAGACGGCTGTCCTCTCTCAGGTCCGTCAGGAAAAGGTGGAACGGTCGCGTTGCCTTCTTGTTTGACCCGTACAGCCTTCTTAACTGACCAGCCAGTCGACTTATTTCCTGAACCAGACAAACATGCACAGCTGAGGGTAGGTGGACTAATGCAGACAGGTGAATGGCTCTCTTTGGGAAACCATTGTTTGAAGCAAAACCAGAAACTGTTTGGGAGTTTGACACTTGCTCATCAGACACCTACCTTGTCAGACATGCTGTCTGTCATACTCAGGTCAACGCAGAGTTTGAGCCCTGTGGACTGAGCCTCAGCTAAACGCTCTTTGGTGATCGCTTTCAGGACCCGTTTGGTAAACTGAGGATTGCCCTCATTACCACCTGTATCACAAAAACACAGGAAAACCATGTGTTCAGGTTACTTTCACCTTAAATCTCACTGCAAAACCAAATTAGTGATTCTCTTCACTTTATATTTACTTGACTCCTGCTCACGGTTCAGCTTCCTCCTCTGCTTCTCCTCTTTCCTCTTGCTTTTCTTCGCTGCCAGCTGCCTCTCCCAGTTGCGCTGCTTCCTCAACACATTCCTCTGTTCATTAAACAGACAAAACACCATTAACCTGGTTTAATCTGAATAATTTGGGCGCTTTTGGCTGCACATCAGACCACAGAAATCTAATGAGATCATTTAGATTATCTCAGACACAGATCATTTATTGCATTCAGGTTTTTGAGCACATTTCCATTTCAGATGTTTTTATATTTTGTCTTGCTGCTTTCATCTTTTGCCAATTTGCCTGTACTATATATGTAATTAAGCTTTATCTTCATAGTTAAAATGACAAACTTTAGCAAACATTTGGCATCTCCCTGGAGATCCATGCGTGCTTACAGAGGTTTTAAAGTGGTCCTTATTTCAAATGAAGGCAAGGCTAACTTACTGAATATGCTGCATCTTCTCTCCCTGGCCTTTCTTCCACCACATCAGTCTCCACATCAATCTGAAGCAGATCCATCACATCTGAAACTCCATTCAGCTGCATTTCACACACATCTGAGTGAATATGGGCCATTTTAATCTGCTGCTCTCCTCTGGAGCTGCTGACTTCAGATGCATCACCTAAAGGAACAAAAACATTATTGTCTTCCACAAGAGTCCAGACATTTCTCTAGTTTTTTTGTGGCATAGTGTACATAATAACAAGGAATACCGGTTGTGAGTAAATCTAAATAAAGTATCACAGTTATTCGTGAGTGGGGAGACATTTAAAAGCGAAAAGCCATATTTCTGTTGCCAACATGACATTAACTGTTGTAAAGGTCATAACATTCTGTTAACATTCTCTAAATAACACATTCAAAGCAACATATTCATGATATAAAAGCAGTAAGGGAGAAAACATGCCTGGAAGAAAAAGTGTCGCTTCCAGGTTGCGAACATGTGAGCGGCGCATGAGAATGACGTCAGAGTAAACAAACTGGGATAAGAAATTGATTTTGGAGGAAAATACGGGTTCATAAACAAATTAGGATTAGATCGCTTATTTGGTCATTTGTGTTATTTGTGTGATGTTTAATTTAAAAAAAAAAACATACTTTGGTCACAAGCAGAGTTATAGTTTACATTTCCACTAACACACCACAAGAGGGCAGTGTAACACATAGTCCAAATCATTTTAATCGTTTAAGATAGATAGATATACTTTATTTGTCCCAAACTGGAAAATTCTTTAACTGATTCATAGGAACGATATTGATCAAATATTTAATCACAGAGGTTCAAAACTGTTCATACCTTGATTCCGCCAAGGAATTCAGATGGAAAACAAGAGCATGACAAGATAAACCTTTATTGATTTCCAGTGAGGAAATTCAGGCGTTACAGCACAAGGACAGTAATAAGTTCAGATAAATAGAGTAAAAGCAATAATAAGAGGCACATAAAACTAAAATAAGAATAGAAAAAAAATAGAATATAGAATAAATTATACGACATACATTTAATGTTGTTACATGTTGAACAAATCCGTTATGCCTCTGAAATACATACATACATTAGTCCAAAAAGAAAGTCTGTGTTCCATAAGAAAGAAGTACTGGAATTTATATTTTAAATATACTGACTAACAAGGTTTAAGATGTGTTTTTGTGATCATTCATCAGTGAGAATCGTTCATTTTTGTTTATCTTTTTCCTTATTATTTTATTGATCTATTCGCTTCCTGTCTTAATTACGCATGCGCAAAGGGGCGCTATTTAAGTAAGACATTTTAGCGTAGTTACTACAGGTGGTGAGTTAACACCATTGTTTGTTGTTTTACACTGTTTGAATCTAGATAAAAGCGTATGTATGGGTTTAATTGCTTTGGGGTTTTCTCTGAAGATGCGAAGAAGTTAATACAACAAAATACTTTCTGAAAATTCAGGCTAATTAGCATTAGACGTGACATTGGTTTATTAGCATAGCATTAGCAAGCTAAATTAAAGTTATCCTGTTACAAGCCGGTAGTTTTTCGTACCAAAATATTTTATCTGTACAGTATTTCTGAAACGTGTGGTGGTTTAAACTTATCACAGATACAAAGATGAACTTTCATATTCAGGCTGGTTGCATAAATGTGTCAAGGTCGGGGTAGACTGCTAAAGCTAGCTAGCGCTAAAACGTATGCTAAATTAAGCGTTAACTTTACGTGAACCAAAAATGAACTTAGCTAGCTACATTCAAACATGCAGTACATTGTACACGTTATATGATGTTGGATTACTAAACACAAGTTTACGTCTTTAAGCCTAAGTTTAATACAAACTGTTCTGTTTGTTAAACTGCTGCTTTAATTATGATTTTGGAGTATATTCATCTATATTATATTTGCCTTTGTGTCTGTGCTTCCAGCAAGTCATTACATTAACATATATTTGTTTTTTTAATTTAAAAAAACAACTTCAAATGAGCTAGAAAATATTTCCCTTAACTCTTACAAAAGTAAATCTTCATACCTATAAACGTTTTGTTCTAGTAAGATATAATGTTCTATATATTTTCTTAAACAAGCTGATGCGTTAAAACCTTTTTAAAGTTCTCTCTTGCCGCGATATTCGGTGATGCGCCGGAACTATCGTGTAAGCTCGTTTGTAGTCGGACGCCAAAGGTTGGTGCACACTCTGACTGTTAGCTCACCTAGCTCTTCTTAATATTAAATCAGAATCTTCTCGTCTTTTCTCCAGTGACATTATTTCTATCTCAGGTTATTTTACATTATGCGACACCAGCATTCAGCCAATGTTCACGTCTTCAGTATTGATTAAGATATTAACCCTTAAATCAATAATTACACCTCTGTTGTTGTTAGCATTTGAAGCTAACACGTTGCCTTACAGGGTTACAGCAACCAATGAGAGAGTCGGGGGAGGGATGTGCCTTCAGGCAGCATTGTGGGTATTTTAAATCAAACTTATTTATATATTATTTAACACTTGATTTAGGCTTTAGTCGTGGGAAGAGCTGTCAGGTATAATCTCTGCTTTGAGCTGTCAGAAGAAAGAGTTTACAGTGATGAACCCACCATGATAATGAAGCCTAGGGTCGACATACTAGTAGATGGGAGAGCGCAGTTATCTGGCAAGACTATACTTTCAGGGATCATTTCTATAGTATCTTACTTGAGAAATGTGCTGCTAAAGTGTATGGTCTCGCTAACCACGATGAAGAGTTGGTGATACTTCTTCCTGAGCGCGAAGCGGGTAGAGAGACTTGATTTAGTTCAAATGCTCTCTGCTTTTGATGACCGTTCACTGTCTCCTCTGGGGGCAATGAGGGAAGAAGTATGATCAGAGTGGTAGTGTAACAATGTTCAATGTCAATGTTTTAATAAGATAGGGTTTTTGAGCTTCAGTATTTATAATGATGTCACTATGCATTCAAGCTATTTTAGACAGTATGCAATCAGAGTAATATGTAGTTATGTTATGTAATTTTATTTATAGTGTTTTAAATTTCAGTTCTACTGCATTTTCTTTGTACTTGTATTTCATCTTTTCACTATTTGTTGTATCATACTGTCATTTTATTCACTACTTAGCACAATAGAAATATTAAGTTTGCAGTCACCCCATTATTAAATATCTCATGGCAAAGTCCAAAAAACACCTTTATTTTGAAGACTCAAAGTTTTAGTTCAGTCAGTCAGTCACTTACTAATTTATTTCTATAAGTGATTTAATACTTTCACTCAACCACATTTCAAATAAGATTTTACACAGGCCGTTTTAATGGTTGGATAGAATGCTTATATGTATTTTCCAGCCTTGAGGTTGAAATACTCAAGTACTTTTACTAAAGTATTATACTTATTTGATGTATTTGTACTTTATTACTTCAAAATTCTGCTTCATTTCAGGTGTATGTTTCACTCCTTCACTCTATTTATTTGCTCTGTTATATTATTATTGTATGTATTTTATTCATTGTTTTCAATAGTTCCCTGTCTGTCAAATGTACAGTCATTATTAAGAATCATGTGGCTATATCCAAAAGTACTACTTTTATTCACTTTTACTCTTTACTTAAAACTATTTTTTAAAATTTATCTATTTAAAAAAATCTCCTCACAACTTCTGTCTTACAGCTGGAGTAACTTTTGAGCTTACATAATAACCTTTTTGTGTTAAAAACCGATGGAAATGACATTGTTACAGCGGCCTGGCATAAAAAACAACCCTCCATATAAATCAAAGTTTATTGCTGCATTTACTGATCTAAGTGACTCGAATGTTTTTTCCATCAGGGCAATACAAGTGCATGATTTGTTGTTGGGATTATTGTGGTGAAGTAACTTTATTTCCCCAGACCTGAATACTACACTTTGTTGTATGAAAGTCCAGCTGTGGGCCTGTCTGCTCAGCTTTGTGTCGGTAGCCTTGAGGAGGCGGGTTTTGACTCCACCTGCCAAGAAGACCGCTGGGACAAATTCCGCTCTGCTGGCCTGGAGAAACGCTCAGGAACGGGTCTCTTCTGCCCTGGAATAGTGTTGAACCGTTCACGACTCCGGGTCCGTGATTGACGTGAGAAACCGGAGGAGGACTCGATCTGGTCTCGGAGACACGGCTCAGCCTCCATGGTGTTTTTTTTTAATGCGATCACAAGCCTCATAAGGCTGCAGAGGAAAGGGATTAATTTTGATTTTATCCTCACTCTTTTAAGCTTTTCTTTGCTTTTGAGTGCATCTTTATAAACTGGACCTTTTGAGTGGATGCAGCGTTGTTCCAGCAAAAACATGATCCACAAATGATGTTTAACATTTCTATTGATGGAGCTTCATTCTCTAAAAACTTGGAGGACTTTGACTCTATTCGCAGTGTTCTCCTGTACAGGTAAGTTAAACCTTTACACTCTCCATAGATGACACTATTATCTGAAACTTTTTTATTTTCAATGTGATTTAAAAAAAAAAAAAAAAAAAAACCTTCAGTTGTGTGCTTTGTCAGAGGTTTCTCTAAATACCGGAGGGGATTTAAACCCCTCGTGCAAATCTGCAGGGAGGTGGATTCAGGGGGGTGAACAAATTAAAATGTGCATGTGTTAAAATTCAGCAGCTCCTCACAATAGATCCAACATTCCTCTGGGGTCATTTAAATGCTGAAGTTGGTTTAAAGCCACATTAGCGTGCTTCTCATACATTTTACCCGTCATGATATTTATTTTTTGACCTAGAATAATATTTTGGTTCCACTTTTGCGTGCTGTTTAATAAAATTACGTTAATTTCTATAACGTTAAATTGGACGAAAACGTCCTGTAAATATAATATGAGCAGGTTTGTGTTGTTGTCTGTGTCCTCCCTGCATTATTTAACGGGATGAGAGTGTCTTGCTGCCAGGTAAACTGTCTCCCCTGCTTCACGTCGCCGAGCAAAGAAACTCTCGGCTCTGGAAGCATCTGCGTTGTCAGGGGCAACCGCGGCGTCGACCAATCGGATGGAGCGCATTCGCGTCACGTGAGCGCGCCCGTCGACGCTTAAAAAATGGCGACCGAATATCAGCGTTTGTTTAACTAAAAGTTGAAGCTTTTAAAGGCGGATATCGTGATTGTGCGGGAGAAAAAAAGTCGCGTAACAGAATGGCCTTAGCAGGTGCTCGTCCATGTACCGAAAAAACACTTTCTAGCGGCCAAGCTGAAGAAGATGGTGGCGATTATAGCGACTGTGAATCCGCATCGAGTTTCAACAGCTCCGACTACTCCGAGTAAGAAGATGGTTTAACTCCGAGACTGAAAACAAACAGACAAACCGCTTTCAATTGAAGATCACAACATCAATCTGAAGCTGCTTATTGTATGAGATGACTCTATTTCAACAAGCTAGTCCACAGAAAAGTTCTCACTGTTTGTGCGGAGGAGATGTAAACAGTCATTTTGATGGTTTGCATTGCAGATACAAAACGTTGCTGTGGTGTGTGGCTGCTCTTGATCATTTATTTAAACATAATCTAAAATTAGTTTTTTAAAATACAAGTCTGGTCAGTGAGTGGGCAGCTTTGCCAAAGAGGGAGTGTCTCCCCATCCACAGTTTCCTTCTCTCCTCCCTTGTGCTTTTCATAGCTTTGGGCAGTGTTTTCAATTTGGGAGGTAAAGCTTCATAAATAATTGTATGCTTCTTGCCATCCTCTGTAAATTTATGGATACCGTGTCAAAGCTGCCGACCACAGGTTCTTCAAAGCAGGTTTAAAAAGAGAAAACAAAACACATCTTGTTTTTACGCCCACCCTTTTGGTCAAGCACGTGATTATGTTTTGGACGTAGTAGTTTTTAGTTTAGCTTTTTTGTGTGTTTACTACAATATACACATTGGCAGATAGTAGTAAATTTAAAAAAGAAAAACAAGTATTTTTTAAGCAATAATCTGGAAACAGTTTGGGCACAACAATTACCCAAATACTGAAAATGTGGATGGATAGCATTTCATTCCTTTCAGGACAGAAATAATTAGTAATGTTGGTCTGATGGCAACTGTTGTACATTTTACACAGAAAAAAACAGCCCAATAGATAAATGTGCCACTAAACTTTAGTACAGATTTTGAGACCAGAAAGAGACAACATGTAAGCTTTATTATAATATCATGATAACCAAAATCTCATGCTATACATCTCCCGTCTCTACGACTTTCCCCCTGCCGTTGATACTAGTTATCTTTCAATGTTTGTTTCCTCTCAGTGACTTGGAACCAGAATGGCTGGATGACATCCAGAAGAATGGCGAACTTTTCTACCTGGAGCTGAGTGAGGGCGAGGAGGAGGCTGCATTGGCCCAAGCTAATGCTAATCAAGGTGTATCCACTAATCATGTTCGCTTTAGTGAAAAGGAGGCTGAGATCATCACAGAGCAAAACAAGAAGCAGCGATGCAGTTCACAGTCGAAAGGTGAGCCCACACTGAAAAGGCTAGCCAGGATCCTGCGGAGAAAACGCCGGCCATCTCAGCGCAGAGGAGGAGGGAAGGATGGGGGTAAAGACAGCTCGGCCTTGTCGTCACCTCCAGCATCCATCCTGAAGAACCAGCTGGGTCAAAGGCAAGGTGTGACGGTTCAGCCGCAGCAGCTGAAGGAAGTGTGTGTCTACCTCAACCCTAAACGCCTTGTAGGTTCATCAACACCTCTATGTGACAGTGGAGGCCTGCTGGAAGTGCTGCTCGGGGTGGTACATCGGCCCTCCTGGAGCAGACAGGGAGACCCTGCGGTGGTCAGACAGGAGGAAAGACTGACTGTCCATGGATTAATACCCAACAGCCCGGCCATCAAATGTGGCCAAATCCTAATTGGTAAGGCTGTAATTCCAACAGTGAGCTGTTACTACCTGTTACACAAAACTACAAAATATTATCATAATTACATTTATCATGTCAGTGGTCATCTTAAATAACTTATTTAAGATTTTCTGTACAATAGGCATACACACTTCAGTAGAGGCAGGATGTATAAATACTTTTTGTGACTGACATTTGCATAAGGCTCCATCCTCAAAAATCACCCACAGGACAGGGAAAATGCCACAGTTATGATTTACAAAACAGTCATCGGTAGAGTCATGAACCAGCACTGACTCATCCAACTCCACACCACACAAATGCACTGCCAGAGCACGGGCTACAACATACAGCAGTCATAGTCACACACACAGATTGAATCCATAGTAACAACTACAAAGTAATACACACCATTATCATAGTTTCAGTTTTCAGCTCTGTGTTGTAAAACCACAAAGTTCTTGTTAAAAATGTGTGTAGGATGTTTAATAGCAACTTTTCATGGCCAGCAACTATATTCAGCCATGGTGAAACTTCCAGAACCGTTTCGTAGAGTAAGTGAAAGTCCAAATGAAGGTTTTGAAATGTGTCTGTTTGAAAGCTCGGCTTCTCTGAAGTGATTTTCTTCTATCAGGCCTAATAATTGGACAGTTTTTACAAGCAGACAGAGGAATGCCAGTTGTGCTTCACCACAAATGATTACCCACATGGTTACTGTTTAGAGCTTTTGCACAGCTACATGCTTAAACAATTAGAGTGGTTAAATACCTGAAATAGCTTTGTTGCTGAGAGGGCGGTGAGCCTCCCTGCACACAGGCAGGTGAAGCTTTTTACTGGCCCTTTACTGGGTCTAGTGCTTAGGTCAAACACATCACAATGATACAGTCAATCAGATTATTCTGTCTTACTTACTGACCATATAAGTCAAGTCTATAATTCATTACTGACTGAACACAGGTTAAATTTCTTTCTTGTGGACAGCTTACCTGTGCACCCAGTAAAATGCTTTGTGTTTCATTACTGTCAGATCCATGTAGCACATCCTCCTTTGTTTTTTGATTCTAACTATTTCTTCTTCCTAAGGTGTGATAAAATGATTAAATGGGAAATTAGGAAGACTTGATGATCAAGACCACAACCTTTGTCACACAATAGCACAGTCTCTGTGGCGCAATCGGTTAGCGCGTTCGGCTGTTAACCGAAAGGTTGGTGGTTCGAGCCCACCCAGGGACGCTGATTTTTTTTTTTTTTCTTCCCCTGCCTCACTAACCAGATAACATGTAAATGATTAACCTGGTTTCTATGACTTCAGTGTATGGCTCAGAGAAACCAGAGACAAAATGTGAACATAACAGCAGGACACATCATCAGAAGTGGCATTTATTATGTGTGGCTTAAGCTGCAAACATACACTACTCACGTTGTTTATTATCATTGCTTATTATATATTGTAAATGTTGTATTTCTGTGCTCTGTGTTCAGGTGATGTGCTTGTAGCAGTGGATGATGTGGACGTGACCTCTGAAAACATCGAGCGGGTTTTGTCCTGCATCCCAGGACCAACACAGGTCAGTGTGTCTACCAAACAAAAAGAAATGTCCAGCAGCAGCTTGCGTGCGCACAGTTTTGTAGTTTTCTTTATAATCAGTGTTAAAAGCTACTGGCTGTCATGATCCCTGCTGCTATACATTTTAACACCCTTTTCAATATTGGATTTGCCTTCCAAATCCGTATGTTAGTGTTTAGGTCTTGTCACAAATAGCAAACCTAGACAGCAAGTATAGGCATTAAATTACTTTGAAATGCATTGGTTCTTCTAAGCTGCTAAAATGTGAATAGAAAGCAGAAGTCTGTGCCCTTTAACATCAGAAAACCTTCAATTACTGAGAAATGATCCTTTGATCGGTAGCTAAAAAATCCATAGTCTGTGCCTCAGTCGTGCGTTTTCACCAAAAAACAGACCATCAAAAAGTAGGAATTTGCAAATGACAGAGCGTGCGCGGATTGATGGCGAACACGACGGACAGACAGGACTGCGGTGTGACTCTTTTTCTGTGCCACAGGAAGCTGTTGTGGGATTGAAAGCTCAGCTGATTAGAAGATGTAGTCGGAAACTAAATTACAATGTAGGGAAAGAGCAGGGGAGATTTTTTTTTTGTGAAAAATACAAGGTTCCCCAGGCATCATGATGACTCTCAAAAAACTTGAAATAGAGTTGTATTGCTGACAGAATGATTGTTTTGTGTGAGTGTGTGTGAGAGAGGACTTGTGTGTGTTGGGAGGGTGGTTTTCGTGTGTGCCAGCCCTCCCAGATGGAACGTAGACAGTACTTATTATGTTGGAGGAACAAATATTAGTATTAAAGTCAGTCCACCGTGCCCTCTGCTAACCCTTCAGTTAGTCCTTCGTGTGTGTGTGTGAGTGTATACGTGTGTCCATCTATGAGCTTGTGTTATATGACTGACATCAACAGACTGGAATTCCAGTGAGAGCACACTCCAGTCTAACCACATCCTTATTATTTATGATGAGCGAAAGTGCTGCAGTTAGCCCACTCAGCCTCTTTACCCAGTGATTTCCAAAATTCAGGGTTTGCGTATTTGAAAGTTTTTCCATTTTTCATATCCAAATTCAAAGCCCTCAGCTCAGTCTAATCAAAGCTTTTTCTTGCATCCTTGGTGAATCCTAAAGAACTGAGCATGTGTTAGCTTTAAATCCATTTTTACCTCTCGCTTCCAGGAGCGAGTGAACCAGCCAGAGTCACCAGTTGAAAGGTACATCACGTGGTGTTCCACCACCACTCGGCTCTTCTTTAATAATACCCCTAAAATTGGCTAAAATGGCTGGCAGCCCAGATGCAGGCGCCTGCTGGAGAGGCGGGTGGCCTGTGGTTAGCGCTGACAGACCTTGGAGAGTTCTGGGAGTGATCGTTGGATTAGAGAAATACAGTTTCGACATTTTTGACCCGGCGATATGATCTTTTTTTTTTTTCATCAAAATATTTGGTAGGCACCATACGATCTAGGACTGAGAAAACACAGACCTTCCTTTTTCAGTAATGACCACAATACCTCATGCATTTCTGTGAGCATACTAAATGGCTTTCTTAGGTTAGTTGCGAACACAAACAATGCCTGGGTTAGGAATTGGACCGGAGTGTACAAAACAATGTAAGCGGTCATGGAGTGTTCAATAAATTACATATTTCACATTCAGTGTTACAGTCAAACACCAAAATGTAGTTGGGGCGTGTCTGGTTAAGATGTAGTGGTTGAAACTTATAACTGGATCTGCAAGGTCCCTGGTGGTTTGAGGTCAAATCCCAACAGAGCCTCCACTGTTCTGCCTGCCTTCCAGCTTTTTCACTAAATGTCTCAGGAAGGAAAAACTCCTTCTGTATTGTCTTTATTAAATATTCCCTTTGCATCAGGGCTACACAGCTTTTTTCCTCATAGAAATCCCTGATGTGCTTGTAGGGCATTTACTGAAGGACGGTAGAGCCCTACTCATTCAGGACTCCTAATGAATCCTTCTTGACCAGTGATTTCAACCAGAGATCTTAAGCACATTCTTTTAACCTTTGAGATCCAGCTGCTCCTTCTCACATCTGGTCTCTGGTTCCGATTTTCTTGAATCAAGATCAGTTTTGCTCCATGGACGGCCTCTCTTGCGCTGACAGGTTTTAGCCCAGAGTCAACACAATGTGTGAACAGGCATGCCACCATAGCGTGTCTATGATGTGAGCCTTCTGTATTTCATGAGTCTGTACTTTGTTCGTTGTAAGAGAACTCTTGTTATTAGTTTGTGTTTCCATTGATTATGTGTCAGTTTAAACTATAAAAATAGTGGTATCATAGTTTGTATATATGCATATGTGCACAGAACACTAGTATAGATCACCATGAAAATGATCTATGATATTTAGTATCTGGATATGTGAGGTCTTTGCCTACACGCAGCCTCTACTAGATATAATCTGACATAGGATGCAAGACCTAAATGTAGCTTTGACAGATTGTTTTAACAAGGACACCACAGAGTTGCAGTTTCTCATCCTTCTGTGCATCTTCATGTGTTTCCATTTGCGTGCTTGTTGGGTTTCCATGCAGCTCTGTTTCTGTTTCCACTGTGACTTTCTATGAATGGCAGCGTAAAATAGAGCACTGGGGTATGGAAAGTCAAAAAATACTGCATGAACGAGAGAAGATAGGCCGTCTGTTGTCTTGCCACTGTTTCTGCGGGTTGCAGAGGTCTGGTTTTAATTTAGTCAAACACACACAAAAAACACACACACACACAGTTCCCTGCTATTTGTTATGCTGCGGTTGGGTCTGGATGTCGGTGTTACGTTCTCTCTGACAATCTTTTCACTTTTCAGCCTTTTCCTGAATGAATGTGTAATGATTCAAGTTTTTCTCCCCTTTGGATGCCCAGCACATGTGCACACCTCTATTTTCCTAAAACAGACACATGAGCACCATTAAGATTTCTTGCCAAGTATAATTTTGTGGAGCCATAGTGGCTTATTTTTAGAAACGAATGAAAACTCTGAGTCGGGCTAGTAGGCAGGCTGATGCAATGATTTTATAATAGCATGGTTTTTTTAATCATCTTCTCTTTTTCCTGTCCCCATTTGCTGTCTTCCTTTTATAAATCATTCTCTGGCCCACAACTTGTCCCATTCTTCATTTCTCTCCACCTTTTCCTCCCTCTTTTTCTTCTGTCCTCCTGCCTCCTCCTCCAGGTGAGGCTGACCTTGGAGACCGTGGCTGTGGTGGACGGCAGCAGTGCAAGCGACACTTCATCTGCCCGTAAGACGAAGGCCTCTCCACCAGTCAGCCAGCTGGTGCGTCTGCTCTGGGGGGAGGACACAGCTGAACTTCAGATGTCCATAGGACACATCCCACATATCGTCATGTACCTCTCACTGAAACTGGACTCAGCTTCCCCACAGGAGGAGGTCAGTTTTTATATGGTTGAAATATGCTCTTAACCCAACCCCAATAGCTCCTGTCTCATGGGAAAGTTTAAATTGATAATGCACAAATTTAAAATGCTATGATTTAACTTTCAACCATATTTCCCAGCTAAATGCAGGTGGATTGGGTTTTAAGATTGAGGCCACAGTCCCTCAAAAGTAGTGCAGTCTCTGTGGCGCAATCGGTTAGCGCGTTCGGCTGTTAACCGAAAGGTTGGTGGTTCGAGCCCACCCAGGGACGCTGATTTTTCTGCTTCACTAACCAGGTAACATCATGTAAATGAGTAACCTGGTTTTCATAATTAGGGTTAAGGGTTAGAGAAACGAAGAGCTAAAATATGACTGTGCCAACACTGTTGCAGAAATAACAGGACACAGCAGTAACAGTATTTACAAGTACATTATTGTGTAATAATCTATACAGTAATTGTGCAGAAAGCATAATGAATGTTCAATTTAAAATGTCATGTTTATAGTTCCTGCCATGCCGCCCAGACCCCTCAAAATAGATTGCACATGCAGATGGCCGTGACTTGATGATTGAGCTCAAACCACCACAGTTCAGCACCGGAGCAGTCTCTGTGGCGCAATCGGTTAGCGCGTTCGGCTGTTAACCGAAAGGTTGGTGGTTCGAGCCCACCCAGGGACGAACATGTTTTATCACTTTACTATCAGGTAACACCATGTAAATGAGTGACCTGGTTTCCATGATTTCAGGGTAAGACTCAGAGAAAACAGGAAGTAAGAATGTGACAATAGTGTTACGGAGTGAACAGGACATATGGTCAGGCATGTGACAAACCTGTTGTCATGTGTGGCTGCAAGCTGGTCAAACATACACTATTAGCACTAGCAGTGAATAGGTCACTTAGTCAGGTGCAGTGTTTCCTTGTATCCAACATAGTTCAGTTCAGCCGCTACATAAGTCAGCTTCCACTTTGACAGTAAATTTATGAACATATCAATTCAGAGAGCCTCATTAGCAGCATTACAGCTCCACATTGAGGAAAAGGAAACAGACCAAGAAGGTTAAACATTTAAAAATAGAAAACTATATGAATTTAATTAATTGGCCCAAGTTACAAAACTCCCAGGCTTTACAGTTTTCTTCCACAGTCTATGTATTAAAGAGAGATGATCGCTTACAGCTGTGTTATATTGTCATCAGCCATTGTCTCCCAACTTCTAGAAATAAATCCAGCTTGGTGAGACTTGAAGATCACTTCCTCATCCAGTCTCTGTGGCGCAATCGGTTAGCGCGTTCGGCTGTTAACCGAAAGGTTGGTGGTTCGAGCCCACCCAGGGACGCTGATTTTGTGCTTAAGTAACCAGGTTACATCATATAAATGAGTAACCTCATGTCCTCAATCAGGGGTCCAGCTTAGAAAAACAAAGAGCTAAAATATGACTGCTACACCACTGTTGAAGAATTAACAGGACACAGTGGCCAAACAAAACCTGATTGTTGCCACTAAATAAAAATGACAGACGAAACAGAACATAAAGGGTTGCTGATATCCAAACCCATTATGACCACATATTTTTCCATCCCTTTGGGTCTTGGGGAAATCTGATCATCACTTTGTGGTCACAGGCACTCTGAGTTTGAGCAATCCTATAAAGCTGGATTTAAAACATTGAACTGTGCTGAACAGACATATTTAATCATCTGCATTGTTAATGCTTTCCACAAATTTCGTCGCTTGCTCAATTCCATGAGGGTCCACGTGGACGACTGTGTAGACACCTGGGTACAGTCCAAAATTTGTGCTACAAGCTTAAAGCCTTGATCATACTCCAGTGTGGAGGTGTATTCTGAGAATGGCCTGACTTGTGTTGGAAATCCCAAGTCCAGGAGTGGAAAGCTTTCTCTGAATTTCACTGATGTGAGTCACACTCTTACAGAAAGCTACTGAACTGGATTTCTTCCAACGCCTACTTCTAAAAGAGAAGTTGATGAGCTCTGCACCGATTACAGCTCCTGTCAGTACATGATCAGTCATTTTAATGTTGTGAACTTTAATCTCTCTCGGGTGAATCCACATGTGCCGCTTTTGGCTGAAGTGCAGCAGTCTGTAAATAAAATAACATACATATAATGTTTATTTGGATCAATGCACAGGGCACTGTTTTGTGTCCTATATGGTAGGAAGCAATCAGCTTGTAGAGAAGTGTTAATCCCAAAGCGTGAGCTTTGTAGCTCAAAGAAGCAAACTACTCATTTGCTGACCGTCATCTCCTGCACTGTAATCACATTTTCCCCGTGGACGACTATTGGCAGGTTGATCTTTTCTTCATGGTTGGACTTCTGCAGTTTCTTTCTGTGTCAAGAAGCCAAGAGTTTGAATTTTTTTTCTTGACCTGAACAGCAGTGGAGATAGAGAGTACGGGTTGTCAGCAGCCACATCAGCCAGCAGTCGACTCTCTAAATGACAGTGCTGTGCAAGAACCCGCTAAACTCTGACTTTGATTTTTTAGTTCTTTGATTGCAGGGTAGCAGGAATTGGAGAGGTTCAGTGGTGGCATTTTTGAGTTTTAGCTGTGTGAGTTTTTTGTGTCTGTATGTGCAAACAAGATGTAACTGAAGTGTTTTACTGTGTTGGTTGTACTTTTCGTTTCTTTGGACTGGTTGCCAAGGCTATAAGGACTCGTTCATTCAAGGTTTTTATCCCCTCACCCACCACTCAGTCCTCTGATCCTCTCAGCGGCTCAGCTCTTATCCACCCTTTATCCTTCAAAGTTGCCAGCGTGGTGGGAGGAATACTAATATCACAAACAATACACTGAATCTGCCCAAAGCACTCCCTCGTCTCTGCTTGTAGTTTACACGAAGGGTTTTTTTCTGTGACATGTGGTCCTGTGAAGTATTTGAAAGTTTCTCTGAGCCTCAGTCGAATTCCTGCATTTCCTGAATCTGCTTTTCTTTACTCTGGAAAGTCAAACACGTGAAAAAATATAGCACTCTTCTTCTTTAAAGTGACATTTCTTTGTTCCAAAGTGAGAATGGATTGGACAGTAAAACTGAAACCAAACTAACATTGTTGAGGCGACAGAATAAACATCAAGCGGTTAATGTCTTCATTCTTCTTTGCTGTCCATAATTCAGAGAATTATGAGTGTTATGAGTCAGAGGAGACTGTTGCACCCAACAACAGATACTTCACATTTTTATGTGACATTTGTCTGTTGATAGACTCACCAGATAGTTTTCTTCCTGCTGCATGTATAATTTTCATGACACAGACTCAAAGTTACACTGTGCATATGTCTTTGTATGACTGCAGGAGGAGATCTTGTACCAGTACCCCGTATCTGAAGCATCCAGCCAGCTGAAAGGAGTGAGGGGGATCTTCCTCACTCTGTGTGACATGCTGGAGAATGTCACAGGAGGGCAGATCATCAGGTAGGGGAAGCAGCACGGAGAACAAATAGTAATGCAACTTTTTCTTTTGTAGAAGTGCAACATACAGAGTTTTAAAAATAACATAGTGAAAAACTCCCAACTCAAGTTCATTGAGCCCGTGATGAAGTCTTCAAATGTTTTGATATTCAATCTACTCCCATGTAAGACTAAGAAAAGAGGTCCTCTCGATTTTTAGGATTTTATGTGTGGTGATGATGACCGGTTGTCTTGTAACTCCCCCAAATTCCTAACTTCTCTGCCAGTTTGCTGCTGCATTTTTTTGATTTGAACACAGTTCACGGTTGAGTTTAAAACAACAGGAAAATTTTGTTTCCATACGGACTCTGCTTCACAACAGTCTCTGTGGCGCAATCGGTTAGCGCGTTCGGCTGTTAACCGAAAGGTTGGTGGTTCGAGCCCACCCAGGGACGTTGGATTTTGTGCCTCACTAAGCTGGTAACATCATGTGAATGAGTAACCTGATGTCTACAATTAGAGGTTAGCGAGAAACAATGACCTGAAATATGATTGTAACAAGACTGTTGCAGAATTAACAGGACACATCAGTGGCAGTATTTACTGGTACATTGCTATGTGTAATAAGCTTTTTATCAATTGTTTCCTGCACAATGAATACTCATTTTAAAATGCCATAATTCTGTCATATTGCCTAGATTCCCCAAAATATATTGCAAATGCAGATGGCTAGACAATTGAGCCCAAACCACCACAATCCAGCATCAGAGCACCAGTCTCTGTGGCGCAATCGGTTAGCGCGTTCGGCTGTTAACCGAAAGGTTGGTGGTTCGAGCCCACCCAGGGACGGTGCTTTTTGTAGCCAGGTAACATTGTGTAAATGAGTAACCTGGTTTCTGTTATCAGGGGTAAGGGTTAGAGAAAGAAGGAACAAATGTATGACTGTGATAGCAGTGTTACAAAGTGAGTAGGACATGTCATCAGTGGTTTTATGTCCTCGTGTCCAAAATAATTCTGTTTAAAATATGAGTACGTTAAAAACTAAAAACGTATTACACATAACAAGAAAATAATCTAATGAACAAATTTGAAAAGCTTTAGTAGCAGCATTATAGCTTGAAATTCAGGACGGGAAACAGACCAAGAGGAAACTATACGTCATTTATTTTTCCAAAGAAGGATTCAGGAATTTAATTATTTGTAGTTAATATATCGTTCCCAAATTACTTTTGTTGTATCTCCCCCAAATTCCTAACACAGTTCACAGTTGAGTTTAAAACAACAGTGAACTGGGAGGAGATCTTGTCTATTGAAGGTGATATATCACCTTGTTTTTATGTATTAACCCCGCCCTCCTCTTTTTCTCTTCCATCTGTCACTTGTCCTTCCACTCCTGTCTGCTCCCCCTCAGTTCGTCTCTCCTGCTCGGGAAACATCTGGTACACGTGGGCTACTGGAAGGAAAGCAACAACCTGCTGGTCATCGGTCTTCCTGCTGAGAGGTAGAGGGAGGCAGCATCAAACACAGACACAGATTATTACCCTGAGATGGCTTCACCACATTTCATTTGAACTGCAGCCTTTGCCAGCGGAGAAATTGATAGATATTACACAGGAAGAGTTGATCACATGTGGCAGATCTGCCAGCAAAGTCTCAGGACATACCGATACTGCTGTGGTAATACATTTTCTTAGCATGACCTGTGCTCGCGAAATGAACTATTTCTGGAAAAAGGGAGCACGATCTGTAAAAACAATTGGAAAGAACCGTCAGTTTTTCTCAAATTCAACGTGCACGTGCTTCTTTTTGTCCTTTGCTGGCAGGATGAATACCTCTTTCAGGAGCATGTGCTTGTAAAATGGTTCATGAGATGAGTCATATTAGCCTCCTTTTCATTTTTAGCAGTCAGGTCAACCTGATCAATCATCATCTCCATTGAGAAATAACTCATGTTTGATTCTTGAGGAACACCCACGTTTAGACAGAACAATAGCTTAGAAAATGTTTTTCCTTCATGGCTCCTCTCCAGCAGTCCAAATATTTGATAAGCAGCTGAAGCTGAAGTTTATCCAGGGCTGCGTTTGACATTTTTCCGTTTCTCTCCAGGGTTCCACTGCTGTATCTGCAGACGGTGGTGGGAGACGTAGTCCGGACACTAAAAGTGATGTACGGCTCCTTAGACAGGTTAGATGGTTTTTACTCTTTTCCCTCTCTGGCTGTCGTTTTTATGCTTAATGCAAAATATATTGAAATAAAAACAGTGTTTCATTAATTCAAAGCACCAGCTGAATTTTACACAAAGTCTTCATTGTCTCACTCTCTTAACCCCCCTTTTCTGTTCTCTCAAATATCTTCCCCTCATTCTCCTTCTTTTTTCTTCAATCTAACCACTAACCCACTGTAGTTATTACTTCTGTGGTTTATCATGACTCTCATTTCTCCATTGTGTCCTCTGCAGTGCCTTCTGTAAGGCGGACCACGCTCCCAGGTTGGACCATTTCTTCTGCCTCTTCTTCCAGCAGCTCATCCAGCCGTCTCGCTTGAGGGACGGCTCCTCAGCTCCTCCGCCCCCGGACGTCTCAGGGACCCTTTTCCTCGACGGACTGCCAGCGGTCCGTTGGCTCACGCTGCCTCCAGAAATCAAGGTGCATTTATGCCCAGACATGCTCTGTATGAAAAGTGCCCTGGAATATTTTCTGTTATGATTTGGTGCTATATAAATAAATTGTTATAACGTAGTGTTCCTGTGGATGTGATGTCACAAATGCAGCTACAGTGCCATCTAGTGTCCACTGTTAAAACGACTCAAATATGAAATGACACTAGATTCAAACTAAATGATATTTTAACAGTGTCAGTACAAATATTGGAACTGTTCATACTGAAGAATAAATATGTAGTTCTCTGTCATGGTGTAGTGACTCAAATCATTGCACATATTCTTCATGCTTTATACTCTGAACTTTTGCACATAACTTAGTTAATATTTTGCATATTTGCATATTTTTTTCACTTTAAAAACAGATATATTTTACATATTTTTTTTTTTTAAATTAATTTTTTATTGTCAATTTCTATTTTATTCATGATCGTTTTATTTTTAGCTGCTCTTACTATGTTTATCTAATTAGTTCTGATTGATTCTGATGCTAAAAATGAAATGCTATTAAGCTTCTATTTGATTTTCTCTGTCCACAGATGGAGGTGGACACTGTTCTCTCTGATTTCGAGTCTTCTGATTTCGGAGAAATGGTGAGAAATGTTGAAAAGATGTAATCAGTCACTCACTCTTACATCGAGCAAATAAACTAAAACACCAGTGGAAGCATAAAGCACTTCAAAGTGTATGCCCCCTGACATTTTATTCATAGATTCTACTTCTTAAACCCTGTCCTGTGCTGAAAGAACATCTCCTCACAGCCCTGAAATGCCTCAACAAAATGGCCAATTACAAATGAGTGTTTTTTTAATTACATGAATGCTTCATGCAGTGTTGTGATCCCTTTTCCTGCTGCTCAGTCGTTGTTAGCTGAGATGCCATCTGTCTCCTGGCCTCACCATGGAGAGGAGAAGGTTAGACTATTTTTAGAGGCTGGTTCATGTGTGCGTGCGCGCTACGTGTATTTTTAATGAGAAGCTAATGGTTTGTCCTTTGTACATGCAGCTTTAACTGATTACATGAAGCTGCACTCGAGGACAGAAAGCAGCTGACACAAACTAAGAAAGAGGAATTATTGATGCAGGAAGTGTTTAAATGACACCGATGGTCACTGAGTTTTCAAATGATCATCACAACAAGCTTTGTTTATGGTACTTTCTTCTTCTGTTCATTGTTCCAAAGGTTTACTCCTAAAATAAGACAGATTACCACCATTTGAATAATGTCACTTAAGTTCACTCAAATTATTGATCAGACAATGTCACCCTCCTTTTCCATCTGCCTCCAATAGCTGTCTTTGTTTACTTTCTTGTATTCTTATCTTTACTTTTTTATTTTTCTAACAGTCAGAAGACTTTTTTGGTCTGAGGCGTCTGTATGTAATTCTCGGCTCCTGTTTGTTCTACAAGGTAAGTGTCACACATCAGCCTTATCTTATTCATATCCTCCCCCACAATCTAGACAGCTATCTGTAAATGGCAACAATGAAAGCCCCAGCTAGCCGTCACCGTGTGCCGAAGATGACCTTTCACAGAAGATAACATGATGAGCCTGTTCTGTGGCTCAGTCGCAAATCATCAACCTAATTAATCTGTTTAAATATTAACCAAGGGGAAAAGGGAGAAGGAGGAGAGTGAGCAGTGGACTGTTGCATCTTTTGTTACAGTAAAGGTGTGAGAATTACAATATCTGTTATCACCTTTTACTGGATGTGATTTTATGTCCCCAAGTGCAAAAAGCGTCAGTAAAAGATTTGTTGTATGTACAGTAGATAGTAATAATGGCTCCTATCCTTTAAAGTCAACATGGATGCTGTATCTTTTGCTTTAAAAGCCAAAGTTTACTAAATTTCCAAGAAGATGAGAAAAGGGCTTTTTGTGCTCCTCTACATTTTTCAGAGGGTTTATTTAGCTCTACAAAATTCATTTTCTCTGACCAAAGATTTTAATAAATCGTCCACACTCTGACCTTCCAGTCCTACCTGATCGCCAACCATCTGCCTAAAGAGGACCTGCTGGACGTGTGTCTGTACTGCCAGCACTACTGCCTGCTGCCGCTGGCGTCTGAGCAGCGGGTGGGTCAGCTGGTCATCTGGAGGGAGGTGTTTCCCCAGCAGAGAGCTAACGGCGGCAGCGGGGGCACAGCGCCAGGCTACAGCCAGCCTCAAGGACGACACTTCCTCCTCATCGTGGGCCTGGTAAGGAGGCGAATCAAGGACTTGTTTTTGTTAGAGTTTAGTTCTTTTGGACCGTGATCAGTCCTTTTCTTTTTGTGAACACGTCGCTAAAATAATACTTGAAGCCGTACAATGAAGCTCTAGAAGCTTTTTAATCCTCTCATTTGGCAAAATCCCTGTTTTAGTATTTTTCAAAGGAAAACTTTGGTTTTCCAAGTCATAATTACGACTTTGATGTTGAAACTAGTAATTATAATCACTTAGATATGGCTTTAATAAATATGACTGTAATAATTCCCGTAAAAAGCTGGGTTCCTGCATCATATGGGCAGAGTGTGTATTCACTACTTCACCAGCCAACTATGCACACATGTAACAAACAACATGCAGAAAGCCAAACAAGACAACTTACTGGAAGAGACTTCTTTATTTAATCATTGGATTTTGGCACAGCTTTTTTTCCCACATTCTTACATGAACCCCACAGATGGTGAACTAAGGCAAAGAATTCCTGCTTTAGCTGTTACAGGCACCAGAATTTAATTTGTTTTGATGCCAGTACAACCTCTGATCTCATGGAAAAATGAGCTACCAAAACTATGTCCAGTAAACAAACTGGTCCATATATTTTCTTGTGGTTGACTTCTGATGTGGTTGTTTTAACCTTAATTGACTAAAAGCAAAAATGTAGCAAAGAAAACATGACTACCCTCATGTCTGTCCTGTAGTTTCCCTGCGAAATTCTTCTGTTGATCATTCATGTCTTTGCTGCCCTGTTCTTTTCATAGTAATATTTTTATCCTACAATATTATCATTAAATATTTTCTCTCCATGTATTTGTTTATCTCTTCACCTCAGAGGCACTTCATGCAGTGTGTGCTGTTGGAAGCAGGTGGCTGTGCTTCACCAGCTTTGGGCTCTCCAGGCCCAGATTGTGTTTACGTAGATCAGGTGAACCTTGTTGAACTTCATTTGTCTTGTAGTTTGATTACTTTTACAATTAAAAGAACTGAAAATAACCAAATCTGTTGATTGCTACAAAATAAACTGAAAGTGTCTTACGCTCAGGTGAAGGCCACCTTGCTGCAGCTGGAGGTGTTGGAAGCAGGTATCGAGGAGCGTCTGAATGCTCCACCCGCTCCCTGCCTGTCCTGTGCTGACTGGTTCCTCCCCGCTGCCACAGCCCGTGACCGCCTGGACAGCCTGGCCTCTTCCTCCCCCGTCTTCAGCAAGCTAGCCGGGGCAGTTAAAGGCTCCACCACAGGCTCCCGAGGCCGCAGCCTGTTTGGGGAGAAGGCCCGGAGGTCCAGCCCCCAGAGGAGCCTTTCGGACAGCGGGAGCGAGGGACAGATGGATGCCGGGTCAGGGTCTGGTTCATCAATGGCTCCAGGCCTCAGTCCCCATTCCACGCCAGACTCAGCGAGAAAGCTGGGGGGGCGACGGGACTCCCTGGGGTCTGGAGGGTCTGATGGGAGTGGAGGCAGCGGAGGCCTCTTCAAGGTACCTGTGTCGTCTCTTATATCTTCCTGTTTGGTTGTTACTAATTTTATTGGACATTGTACTCATCATACTTTTTTAATATTATTATATAATATATTCTAATATTTTGACTTCAGATTCCCAGGATGAAGCACCCAAACCCATTCTACCTGGGCACCCTGAAGAAGACCCTGACTGAAAGGGAGACAGAGGAGATGTATAGCACCATGAAGTGAGTTTTATTTTCCCAGTTGCATATTCAGTATAATTTATGTTAAGCTAAAACCCTGTAAATTTAATTTCCCTCTCATGTTTGTGACAGACTAACCTCAGGGGCAGAGAACACCTTGTTCCACTATGTCCTGATGGAAACAGTTCAGGGGATCTTCATCGCTCCTACTCACAGAGAGGTGGCTCAGCTCAGCGGCTCCATTCACCCACAGCTCATCCGCAACTTCCACCACTGCTGCCTCTCCATACGGGCCGCGTTTCAGCAGAGCCTGCCAGCCAGGGTGAGCTGCAGCTAAAATAACAGCAATTGTGTAACTAAAGTGTGTTTGCCATCAAAGTAAAGGCTTTAAGATAAGATAGAAGATAAGATAGAGAGGAAATTGTTGTGCAGCAGTTGCAGTAAAAAGTAAGAAAGAGTCCAAATATAAAACATCAATAAAGGCAAAAGTTTAAAAATATCACTCAACAGTCAGAGTCACTCACAAAATCCACAACATCATAAATATACAAACACAAAGCCAAGAAAAATCCCGGGTTGCTTCATTGTGGAAAAAGGAACTCCCCGTCGGGGAATCGAACCCCGGTCTTCCGCGTGACAGGCGGAGATACTGTCCACTATACTAACGAGGAGAGACAGCATCCTGTGAGACAACTGTGAGACAAATGATCAGAGCCAGCAGGGTTCCTGGACTTCGGAGTGACTTATCTGTGGATACCAGGGCAGCAAACTCCGTGTCTTCTATCAATTTTAAAATCTCACACTTTCAAAATAACTTTTTATTTATTTGTTCTAACTTAGTTTCATGGGTTGTGTTTTTATGTTGTTCTGACAGACCATTTTGTAAATGTTTTTGAAAAGTGCCATATGAATAAAGTTCATTTTTCTCAATTATTTCTCTACTAATCATTTGAAGTAAAAAATCACAATCTACTAAAACAAGACGATGTAATGTTGGTGTGGTTGTCTTTGCTGCAGGGTCGTCGGGCTGCAGACAGACCCCAGAGCGGTGGTTGGGGTCTGGGTCCTGTGAAGGAACATGGGGTTCTGTTCCAGTGTAAACCTGAGAACTGGACCGACCAGAGGAAGCCTGCTCCCACCATGACGTACTGGGTTATAGGGTACGTCAGCTTCCACTTTGATTAGACTTTGTTTTCGCATCCACAAACTTTGAGAAAGGTTGGGGGGGCGTCACCAAGAGTAAAATGGGGTACATAAAATAAGTTTTTCTTTGTTTGATGTATAAATATCAAACAAATTTTATCTTCCTAAACTGAATGTCAGTAAACACACCCTCAAAGTCTAGAAATACAACCAAGGTTAATGTTGCTTCATGGTGGAAAAGAAACTCCCCGTCGGGGAATCGAACCCCGGTCTTCCGCGTGACAGGCGGAGATACTGTCCACTATACTAACGAGGAGAGACAGTGTCCCAGAAGACAACTGTGAGACAAATTATCAGAGTAAGCATGACTGCAAGCCAGTGATGCAACTAGTGATCATCTCTCACAGTTCCTGGACTTGTTTTCATGTTGTTTTGACAAAGCACTTTGTAACAGTTCTTGAAAAGTGCTGTATAAATAAAGTTTATTGTTCATGTTTTTTTTTTATCAATTATTTCTCAACTAATCATTTGTTTTCTGACATTTTATGCTCCAGTGAAAAATTACAATGACTATTTAATTATTCCTTTATTAGTCCCACAACGGGGAAATTTGCAACATTTACTAAAACAAAAATAAGGTGATGTAATCAAATGTCTTGATATTTATCTCTAATTAAAATGCATTACAGGATTGACATAACTGTTCAAGCTTTTTCTCACATCCCAATCTTTTCTTTTCCTATTGTCTTTCAGTCGGATGTTGCTCGAGCCCGTCCCTCAGGAATTCTACGTGTGTTTTCATGACTCTGTGGCAGAGGTTCCTGTAGAGATGGCCTTCAGACTCTCCTTCGGTCTGGCCTTGTGATGATGTCATCTTCTCCTATTAGATCCATGACAATGATGGACAGACAAACCATAACATTTCTAAGCCGCTGAAGCATCAGTTGCATTCTCAGGAAAGCAGTTCAAACTTGTGGAAAACACCTGAGAGCAAATGTGGGGATTTTTACTCAAGCCGTCGCAGTTTCTCTGGGATCATGTGACACAGCAGAGATAACAGCAGAGCGTGACCATGGCCTTACAGCAGTGATAAGCAAATAGCAGGCAGACAGCTGGACTTGGGTTCAGACAAGGTCATTTTTGTGCCTTGTTGCTCACGGGAGACGTGTGTAAGTGTCTTTATCTGTGTGTTTGTGTAGCTGGAAAGCCACTCAATCAGTGAATACCTCAGACACCTTAGTGTAAACCCCTGATAAGAGCAGACAAAATCTTCCAGCGAGAACGAGTTTGCTACTGTAAAGTTTGGACCAATAAAAATCATGCTGCTGCTGCTGCACACGTCTCCATGTTGAAAGAGCAAATAAGGTTGTATTGATATTTTCACAAGTTGTCTGCAGTGTTGGAAAGGCATTTCATTTGTTACTTAATTTAAGATGTACAGTTTTATATGGAAATTGAGTCATTTGTTACAAAAATGAACGTTGAGATTAAAGAAGCAAAATAGTTTCTCGTTTATTTTTTCAAAACAAATTTGCTTGTCTGTAAGTATAATTTTTACATTGACAAAATGAAAAACAGTGAAAACAAATCTCCAAACCTATAAAAAATATTCACATTTGAATATTTCAGCTCCACAATGGAAATTATAAATATTGTATAATGTTTGGATTTTTGTTTCTTAACATTTCACAATATACATAATTGTGTAACCAGCACCACTGCAGGAAAAAAAACATTATTAATACGACACAGCTGATGAAAAAGTAGATAAAAAATCATCACATTCAAATGTAGTTTAATCAACTGCACCTGCGTCCATTTGTAATCAAGCTGCACTCTGAACTAGCAGCAGGTTCCTCTTGTAGCACTCGAGGCTGCAGAGAGGAACCCCGGTCTTTGAGCAGGAGTACTTCTTCAGGTTGGTGCAGCCGCTGACCCCGCAGTTCACAGGGGCTGCTGGTGGAGGACGGGGAGGAGCCGGGGCCGGAGCGGTGACCCCCGTGGGGAAGGAGATGGCCAAGCCCTGGGCGGAGTCGCTGTACCGGATCATGGGACACTGACTCTGCTTGGACTTCCTCTCTTTCATACTTTTGATCTTGGCCTTGCTGGTTTTTGTCAGTCTCTCTATGGTCTGGTTCTTGTTCTCCTCAGCCTTCTTGGCGGCCTGCAGGCGTCTCTTTCTGGCTCGTTCCTCACGCTTCTGCATCATCTCTGCGGTCATCTCTTTCTCCTTGTAGCCCATGGGGAGCTCCAGGAGAGGTTGGCTCTGCTGCTTGTGTAGCAGAGCTTTCTGAACACAAACAACAGAAACACAAACACTCAGGCATGAGCATTTTTTTCAAGAAGAAACCGAAGTGCATACATTCCATGCTTCTGTCTCTCGTCCTCACCTGTCTGGCTGTGAGCAGAGACTCATCAACCTCCTTCTTCAGCTCTCCGTTGTCGTCGAGCTCTCCCTTCTCCAGAGCGTCCAGCCACCTCTCCTCCTCGTCCACTGGCCCACCCAGCATGGAGTCTGAGTCCATGTCTGGGAGAGGGGACGTGGCCAGGTTGCTGTCTTCATCTGATACAGAACAAACAAGATAAACAATGAATTTCAAGGCCAGAAAATTCTCTTGACAGAATGGTACAACAGAAAAACCACCAGTATGCAGTCAACAGTATCTACAGGCAATATTTGTAACTTACCCAGCCAGGCCCGATACTGCTCCAGAGGCACAGAGGGCTCGTCCTCGTCCTCGTCATCATCTTCATCGTCATCATCGTCGTCATCAGCATCATTATGAATAATCATCAAGGGAGAGGGAGGACGAGCCACCCCAGGGTGCACAGTGAAGGTGGGAACACTGATACACAGAACAGGAAAACAGAAAAAAACTCACTGAGTGATCCAGTTTTAATGAAACTGAGCACAGACACAGTTCACCCGTCTCACCTCTTGGTCCCCAGTGTCTGTCCTCCCAGTTTGATCTTGAGTCTGAGCTGTGGAGGAGGACGAGGAACCATGACAGGCTCAGGCTCGGGGGGCTCTGGGAAACTGTGGTGCTTCCTCTTGTGCTTCTTGTGCTTTTTGTGTTTCCGCTTGTGAACACTGTGCAGGCTGGAGCTGCCTTCACCTGCAGGGGACGAGAGGAAAGCACAGATAAATACAATAAACATGTATGAACTATTCATTTATGGACCAAAATAGGCATTGTCATTTTCTACAGATGCACCTATGTTGGTCAATGAGACGATAAGAAAGTAATAATATCAGTCAAATGACATTTTAATGCTAATATTTGGTAGATTTCTCATCTAGTTTTTTTTGTGGTCTTGTATTATTAAATCAACAGCTTTTAAGCAAATTAAAAAAATGCAATCCAACAGCGAATAACGATGAAGCTGAATCAACATATCGAAAACAGTTTCACGAAAAGACAGCAGGGATTTTGACACCAAATTTAAAAAGATGCACCTAATAAATCGGCGACTAAGTGCACATTTCAGCACAAGGAAAGTATAACTGATGAATGAATAAATGATGAATTACAGGCCAATAATCTGACACACTCACCTAGAAACCTGGGGTGAATCATGTCTTTCCTTTTCCCCATTGAAACGACGACAGGGATGTAAACAGCGAGGACAGATGAGCCAGTCAGCAGCTCTACATAGCAGCAGAAATCTCAAAGTATTCTAACAGATCTGTTCATACAGAAGAGAGAAACACATCTGATAACGTTACCTAAAGCTTAGTCAGTCATGTGAGGTTAATTTGAAAGAGATCGTTAGCTTTAACTCAACTGTAACTTATTTAGCCGGGAGATCGCTCACATTAGCTAACATGAACTCCTCTAACGTTTCAAACTCCATCGCAAAATATACTTGAATTATCAGTTTGAAAGAAAAAAACGTGACACCGACTGTAAATCTGGGATAATTTTGACCGCAATCAGTGTAAAATTACGCTAAAGTAACACAGTTTGTCATTCTCAGCTAGCACGACTACGCTATGCTAACAACACGGAAGTTAACCTACTTCGTCATTTCCGGTAGTTTTGAGCGTTTGGGTACATTCGACTGCCCTCTAGCGGAGAAACACGAGACTGGTGATTTAACACTTATGAAGATTTTCTGTTATTTTTTAATTTTAGTTTGAAAGAGAAGCAGAGAAGAGATGAGAGTGAGAAAGAAAGATAAATCCAATTTTCTGGAATAAAATTGATTGGCAGATTTGGTGTCAAATATGAAGATGGTGTTAAAAGAAATGGATGTGTTTGTTTGTTGGATGTGAGTCACAACTGAAGAATGCATTGACTTGAGTTAGATGGTGTCATGTTTCCCATTTAATAGGAGATTTCCAGTAAAGGAGTTGTTGATGGATGCAAGATTTAAAGAACATAACAGAGTAAGTAAGTGTAAAACAAGATATGTTATGATGCATTTTGAATCAGAAGAAAAAAGTTTTCTTGCACCACATCAGTTAATCAGTAAGGTCTTTTACTCACAAACCCATTCAGTGCAGACATTGATGGAAATCTGGACACTGTACACATAATTCAGTGATATGTGCTAATGTGTAATCAAGTGTAATCGGGACAGTGTGGGTGGAGTCAAAAGAGCCAGTAAGAGAAAGTGAGAGATGGACAGAGAAGTCATGAGGAAGCAGCTGGGAAAGGAAAGAAGAAATCAGGTAGGAGGCATGAAGGATATTGATTTTATAAGAATGAAATTGAGTCCTTAACTTTTCTGGTCATGTTGAAATGTACATAAATAAATACATTTTGGGATATTGTGGGAATTGATTAGATTAATTAGTTTATTATAATATTGGATGAAAGATGGGGATTTGTTTGTTTTTTAATTTAGATTAAAGAAGAGAATTTAGTCATTCTTTCATCCAGTAACAGGCAGTAAAGCAACTTTTGTGGATGCAAACTACCTTTAAAAAACGAAGAAGAAGAAGAAGAAAAGAAGAAGAAGAAGAAGAAGAAGAAGAAGAAGAAGAAGAAGAAGAAGAAGAAGAAGAAGAAGAAGAACGTGACACCGACTCAAAGAAGAAAATAGCAGCAAAAACTTTGATGTCATTCCGTAAAGCAGATTCCAGCTATACACGTGTGTTTGTTTTGCAAATTGGGAAATGTAGTTCACATCACAGATGAACGCTGTAGCGCCCTATTTGAGGAAATACATTACCCAGAATCCTCCGCGGCAGTCGAGCCCAGATACGCAAGGTCAGTTACAAAGCTTAAAAATGGACGAGTTCACGGTTTAATTTGTCAAATTTATCCAGTGTAATTTATGTTTGACTGCTCGTTTTAGTGTCCTAACAAGTCTGTGTCCCTTTTTGTGTCTTTGACCATTTTAACACAGTTTATTGTTTATTTGCATTCATTTAACGTCACATTGCTGCTGCTCTGATTCACTCTCATTACTCTTTGCCTGCAAACTGTCTGCAAGTAATGTTGATGACTTATTGAATAAGTTACAGATTTTCATATGAAACAGAGAATAACAGACACAGAGCACAAGCCTGTCACCGTGTTCATGAATTCAACAGGTGGAAGCTGCAGAAATGCATAAACCTCATGTCTTGATCTTAATGTGAGAGTTAAAAAATTCTATTTCTCATTGACTCATTTTGCAGGAATCATGAACTACGCCAGGTTTCTAACAGCTGTGAGTGCAGCCAGAAAACCCTCTCCCATCAGGCTGCTGAGTGAGGATCCATCTCAACACACTCAACATGTTTTTATACAAAGATTCATGTCACACATTTTACAGGAAGTTGTGGTCTGTAGTGAAAAAACAGATTTAATCTCTAGTCTCAGCTTTTTCTTGTTTCATGTGATGAACTGAAGATCTTTGGGTTTTGTATTGATGACAGCTTTGGGAAGTAGTGATGTGCTTGTGTAATCTTATACTGTAGGTTATAGTACAATATCTGTGAGCATTTCCCCAACTTTAGGATCTTTGGATTTGTATTGCAACCTCAGTGTGAGACCCTCCTCTTCTCTGTGTCCACCTGTGTAAAGCTGAGCTGCAGCAGCGGTCACCTCCGTCCCTCATCTCTTTGGCTGGAGGATCGCCCAACCCCAACACCTTCCCCTTCCAGTCGGCGTCCATCAAGCTGAAGAATGGACAGATGGTCGACTTTGATGAGAAGGTGATGAAGAGGGCTCTGCAGTACTCTGCCTCTCATGGGTGAGAGACAGGAATCCTAAAATCGGTCACTCAAGTTAAAAAGTGATAAGTGATAAAGCTGGACTTATTAGAGAACTGTGCAGCAGTGCGTGGAGGTTGTCTTTCTGCAGCGATCTTTTTTTTTTACACAGAAATGTTCTGTATTGATAAGAAATACCATGTATTATTATAGTGTACAATCAGTTGCATGATAAGTCTCATTTCAATTCCTCTGTAGAATACCTGAACTGGTCACATGGATGAAGAGCCTGCAGAAGAACCTCCACAACCCGCCGACCGCCAGCTACACCCCAGAAAACGGCCAGATGGACATGTGTGTGACCACAGGGAGCCAGGAGGGGCTCTGTAAGGTACCTGAGACAAGATTAGACACCACAAATTCTCTTAAATCTCTATGTGCCGCTTAAAACCAAATCTGATTCTGTTTTAATCTTTTTGGCTTTTAGGTGTTTGAGATGCTGGTCAACCCCGGAGACAACATTCTGCTGGATGCACCCACGTATTCAGGCACACTGACAGCGGTGAGAGCACTTTTCTTTATAACGACACACACACATTCACATGTTTACTCAAGCTTCTGTAACCCTCTCGCTTTCATTTGTCCCCTGTAGCTCCAGCCGCTCGGTTGCAACGTAATCAACGTTCCCAGCGATCGGCACGGCATGATACCTGCGGCCCTGAAGGAGGTTCTGTCTCGCTGGGACCCCTCAGAGGTCCACAAGCCCGGCAGCGCCGCTCCCAAGATCCTCTACACCATCCCCAACGGAGGAAACCCCACCGGTGCCTCCATGACAGCTCAGAGGAAGGAGGAAGTGTATGAGGTTGGTCTCTCCTGCACACACACACTGCAGATGAAGCTGCATTTTATGAATCTCTCTCAGTCTGACTTATGCAAAGCAGCCAGTGAAGCGGTGACTTTATTAATTAGAACTTGTTGTGAAGTGGATTTCCCTGCAGATTCACTCTGTCGTTTTCTATTAACGTCTTTTTAATAGCTGGCCAGCCGGTACGACATGCTCATAATCGAGGACGACCCGTACTACTTCCTGCAGTTTGACAAGGTACATAAAGAGTTCACCCACTTTCTCTGTTTCCTTCGTTGTTACTTTAGGGTCTGATCTCAACACTTTGACTTGCATACAAACTGATTCTTGTTATGTCATTGTGTATTCGTCAGCCGTGGGCTCCCACGTTTCTCTCCATGGACGTTGACGGGAGGATCATCAGGACAGACTCCTTCTCTAAGATCTTGTCCTCAGGGTGAGAGTGTAAATCTGTGTGAGTGTGAGTTTTTCTTGGAACCCAGTGCACCTGAAGCTCTGTCATTAAGACCTTATTGACTCTCAGGGTTTTTCACTCAACAAGTCAAGACCTGATACGCGTTTATCCAGTTCATCATAGTTTAATTTGCTTGTGTAATTCCCCACTGTTCACATCTGATGGTTGTTTGTGCAGAATTCATTTCCAAAACCTCTGATGATCGTGGTTATATGTGCAACCTATAAAATGTTAAGAAATTAATTGTGTTGCATTGAAGAGAGACTGGTAGCTTTGTTTAACTCGTTATTATATAAGTTAAGATCAGGTAGTTAATTTTTCCATATTGTTTTCTCATTTCTCAAGGACATTTTGACTGCTTTTAAAATGCAAAATGCGTCTGTTTATGTGCACAAGGACCATTTTGTAGTTTAAGGGATAAATATTTCAGGTGTTAAATATTACACGTGTCTATGTGGGAGGACTTTTATGCATAACTGCACCAGTGTGTGTTTATTCTTTTGACTTCTCGTCCGTGTCCTCGTGTTTCAGGCTGAGGATAGGGTTTGTGACTGGTCCCAAACCACTGGTAGACAGGGTGGTGCTGCACATCCAGGCCTCGACGATGCACACGAGTACCTTCACACAGGTGAATAAAACCAGCACGTCCTGTTCAATCAACGTTTTGCATAACAGGTTTAGTTGCAAACAGATTCCTGCTCACAGCTATGGAGAGTAACTGTCATTCATTAATTTTTATTTATTCCTGTGACGAGGAAAGTGCTGAGAAACATGAACTTCTGCTGCATTTACATTCTATCACAGAAACCCCCTTTTCAATACTTAGCATTGATTGGCTAAAGTAAGAGTGCCAACGATGAAGCATATTTTTGAGCAGAGTCATCACAGACTTGTCTGCTCTCACCAGTGAGACGTGGTTTCTGAAACCCAATAAGACGTTGTGCTGTGTCTAGATCGGCAGCAGCTGCAGAGGAGGTTTTAATAAGGACGAAGATTAATTAGGATCTGCTGTCATCCTCCTCTGTTTCAATCCTCCCCTCGCCTTTTCATCTAATCTGGACTGAAATGTTGGCAAAGACTTAAAATGCATGCGTGCACAAAAATGCTCTTTCACGTGATGAGAAATTGGAAACATGAAACAAAAACAAACTGGTGAAAGGAGGAAGGTTTGTCCTGCTGCAGAGTCATTTTACAGTCAAATTATTTGCTTCCATGTGGCCTTTTTTGAATCCGTGCCAGTCATTACATTATAGAACCTGTGTCCTTCTTCCTTTCAGCTCATGGTGTCTCAGTTGTTGCACGACTGGGGCCAAGAAGGTTTCCTCCAGCACATAGACGGGTACGTCACTTCCCACAAAGTTGACTGCTTAAGAAAAAGAATACAGCGCTATTTAAAGAAAATGCATGAAACCCATTTCTTTCCTCTCACAGGGTGATTGAGTTTTACAGGAAACAACGCGATGCCATGATCAGCTCTGCAGACAAGTGGCTCAAAGGTTTGTGGATTGATTCATGTCACTTGGAACAGCAACCACCACATTTGTGAAACTGCTTTAGGAGATAATGTTAAGTCCAAGTTTAGTTAAACCACCATGAATTTTCACTGAGACGGTTACAAAAAAAAAGAGCACAGAAAGGAAGTTGTGGTTATGAGTCAGAAAACGCAACCCAGACTTTTCTTTTTTTAAATGTGTGCATGTTTGTGTGTGTAGATGTAGCAGAGTGGCACGCACCATCGGCAGGCATGTTCCTGTGGTTGAAACTAAAGGGCATCGCCGATACCCAGCAGCTCATTATGAAGAAAGCCTTGGAGAAAGAGGTCAGCACACAGCTCAGTCCTTTTTCGTCTCAGCTTCAACTCTCACCAATTAATCTCTTTTTGTGATAAAAGCCTAATTAACTCTGTCCACCGAAGGTTAACGCGTATCCACAGTACTCCAACATGCTAATAGCAGGTACCCAGAATGCATTTCAGCGCTCTTCCTTCTCTGTCGGACTGTTGGTGATCAGATGTTTTGCACCAGGGGCAGTTTTTTTTTGTCTGAGCAGAGTGTAGGATGGTGCATGTAAAGCAGCCATTATGTGCACTGTGAGTGGGTTCAGCAACTGAGTGTTTTCCCTCCCACACACACACACACACACGCACACTGAGCATTTGTAAATCCCTGCTAGTGAATAGCTGATTGGCTGTGTATAAACAAGAGTGGGTACAATCAGGCTTTTCCAAGGTCTGCACTGTAGGCGTTTCTCCTCTGAGGCCAGAATATTTCAAACTTCCACACAGCAGATAGTAAAGAGTCTTCTGTGCTATCAGAGCAGAACAACAACACTTCACATCCGAAATTCATTTAGCAGAGAGAATCCCTCTGTGAGCTTTATTTTGGATTCAAAGCTGCGACAAAATCCCAGCACCTCTCTGGTTTTCTAACGTAATATTTCATTTGTTCAAGAAGCACAAAAATTGAAGTCTGAAAACAATTTGCGTGTCTATTTTTGGGCATGTTGTTTTTTTTGTAATTTCCTGAAACTCCTCACGTAACACAAACAACTGCTGATGGAAACAAAGACCTGTTTTCGTCTCGCCAAGAGGATTAATCAGTGTTTTGTTTCAAAAGATCAGCTGTGTGAAAACTATGAAAAAAGATGAAAGTAGTAAAATTATTAAGGCACATGAATCGTGTGTTTGTATGTGTGTTAAAGGTGCTGATGGTTCCCGGAGGCGTCTTCATGATCAACAGCAGCGACCCGTGTCCCTATGTCAGAGCGGCCTTTTCTCTGTCCACACCAGAGCAGATTGATGAGGTATACACACACACACACACACACACACACACACACACACACACACACACACACACACACACACACACACACACACACACACACACACACACACACACACACACACACACACACACTCACACTCCTTAACTGAGTCTAACATCTCACAAATCTTTCAACAGGCTTTCAGAAGACTCTCTTCTCTCATCAAAGAGGCTTTGTGATGACAGATTTATTTCTCCCTGGAGGATGCTGCGTTTTTCCAACTTATTGTTGAAGACTTTTGTGTTCAAAAACATTATTAAATTTTAAGATATTGTAATTTTGTTTAGCCTCTGACTACGTCTTCCCCCACGGTCAAGAGGGGACATTCAGAATGATGTTTGTCGAATGTTCGTTTGGCTGCGTGTCTGTTCAACGTGACTGATTGTTGAAATCTATTTGAAGTCATGAATAAGTTTTAGAAAGAAAAATACAGTTATTGTACTACAGAGTTAAGATGTAAAAAAGTTAATTTTTTATCATTCTGTATTTTGTCCTGTGTGTGTGTGTTTTTACAGAATGTGTGATTGCTGATCCAGTAAAATCTCAAAACCTTGAACCTGAAACACTTTCAGTGTCGATGTGAGCTACAGTGTAAAACCCAGTTCGCCTGGTGGATCTCAGCCATCACATTTAGCCTTTGCTTGATTGCAATAGGCAGCTTTTGGAAAGGTGTCATGAAAATCACCATGAACTCTTCCTGCACTTGACTGGACAAATTAACTTCATTTTGAATCTAATTAATTTTATTTAACTGGGATGTTTTTTCTTCTGATGGGCAAAACTTAGCAACACTTTTCCAGGTAGAACTTCTTGAAACTACAAGTGTTGCAAGTTATTTAACCGCTTCCCTTTTTCATGCACCTTTGAAGCCAGTGAAGTTGTGCTGACTCAACTTGTGTTTTCACCTTTGCTTATCATTTTGTAATTGTAGCAACTGGTGCCTTATTTGTTTATTTTCTATAAATTAAACACCAAAAATTGAAAAGCCAACTAACTTTCAGAAACCATGTCTGAAACGTGTCGTGCATTTGAGAAGCTGTCTTCATTTCACACAGGTGTTTTTCAGACTAATAAGTCACATCTAAACCAACTCTGTGGCCAATCTGCCGAATTATGTTTCGGATTTATGATACTGCGTATTAACACTGAACTGGTGCAATCATTGTTGAAGTCTGCTGAGATCAGGGTCCGTCTGTCGGTGGAAGCTGTTTTCTTTTCCTTTGTACAGACTTTCTTCCCGCTGTGCTAATATGTAGCTCTGTGTGAGTGTGAGCGAGGTGTTTGTGTAAAGCTGAAACATTAATCTGTAAAGGATAACGGGGTCAGAGGGGGCGGCTTAAAAATCAGGCTTCCGCAACTTATTCATTAAAATCCTCTTGTAAAGATGGAAAGAGTGACCTTCAGACCTGTAATGATCATTTTTTGAGCTTATCACATGTCTGCATTTAAAACTTAAGTGGAAAAAAATAGTTACAACAAACTTACAAGAAAACAAATTTAGTGCAGAAAAAGTATAAAGTCTCACAGAGTACGGAAAAAAAAAAGACTCGTTGCCTTAAATACCCACAGTTTGTATACATAGACGGAGCGTTATTGACTTAGTTATTGACTGTTTGCTCAGGCCTCGGTGCAAAGAGTCGATTTCAGAGGTTCAGGGTCAGTCAGATAGAAACTCACAAAGAGGCTGGATAACCCTGGCCTTTATTTACAGGAGCTTCTGCATGTATTTCTTCCAGGAACCTTTTCGTGTCAAATTTCCATTTCCAGTTGCAAGATGAAATATCTCCAGTAAACAAACTGAGCTGTAACTTCACAGCGGTAAACAACAGATAGTGACAAGCTGCCGATCACAGTGCAGCGTTTATGGCAGGTAAAGAGCAAATATTGGACTCGCCAGGTGCCATAAACAGACTTGAAATGATGGCCGGATTGCTCTCGATTTGATGGATGTGTAAATATGCAAATGTGGTGAATTGTTCATTATATCAACTTCAAAGGTGATAATGTGTTTATGTCTCGTCAAAAGTCATTTAACACAGCTTTAAACCTCGGTGGGGAAATGACAGTGAACTGAAGAACTGAAACCATCGAGTCCATCTGCCCAAGATTCAACCCTCCTTTGATAATGATGATGATGTTATTATCATAATCACCATCAACAACAAAATAATATATAATATAATAATAAGAGCACTACTTCTAATAATAAGAAGAAGAAGAAGAATTATCCTCTTCATCATCATCAGTCCATCCAATCACCTATTGTCACTAATAATAACAATACTACAATAATACTAATCATCATCATCATCATCATCATCAACCTCCTCTTCCACCTCCTCTTCCTCCTCCTCCTCCTCTCCCTCTTCCTCTCCCTCATCCTCTTCCTCCCCCTCCTCTTCCTCCTCCTCCTCCTCTTCCTCCTCCCCTCCCTCCTCCTCTCTTCCTCCTCCTCTCCTCTCCCTCCCTCCTCCTCCTCCTCTTCCTCCTCCTCCCCCTCCTCCTCCTCTTCCTCCTCCCTCCTCCTCCTCCTCCTCCTCTTCCTCCCCTCCTCCTCCTCCTCTTCCTCCTCCCTCCCTCTCCCTCCTCCTCTTCCTCCTCCTCTCCCTCCTCCTCCTCCTCTTCCTCTCCCTCTTCCTCCTCTCCGTCCTCTTCCTCCTCCTCTCCCTCTCCCTCCTCCTCTTCCTCCTCCTCCTCCCTTCCTCCTCTCCCTCCTCCTCTTCCTCCTCCTCTTCCTCTTCCTCCTCTCCCTCCTCCTCCTCCTCCTGCTCTCCCTCCTCCTCCTCCTCTCCCTCCTCCTCCTCCTCTTCCTCTCCCTCCTCCTCCTCCTCCTCCTCTCCCTCTCCTCCTCTTCCTCAGTCTCTGTTTGTAGCAGCTGAGGCTCAGACTGATCTCTGGCTGCTGCTGTTTGAAGCGGGGGAGGAGGATGGAGATAAACGACCTATAACATCCTCTCTGGTGTTTCCCAGCCGACATGAACATCCACAGACCATGATGTGAGTATGAAAGCGGGATTATTTCAACCAGGAAACGTGAAATTTGCTCGGTTTTTGCTAACATTTAGCCGCTAACATCGAGGTAACGTTAACCTCGATGCAATGTGAAAAATAGCAGCTTTATACGGTTGATGTCGACTATTTACACTATTAATCTGCTAATATATGTCGTTGACTGTAGCTACATGTTAAACCATCTGTTTTGTGAACATAAAGAAGCTAAAATCTATGAACAGTTTGCAGAAGCACCACATTTTTTTAAGGGTCCCGTGATACAAACCCAGCACATAGCCGGATCCCAGTTCGTGTTTGTCATGTCTGGCTTTTAAATTACCATTTTAAAGCGACTAAATCGTGAAAACTCTCTTTAGATGTTACTAATATATAGATTAAACCGTATATATTCTATACACTAGTTCTTAATTGACTCACATTGGGTTGATAGCGATGCTGTTTGGATAAGAGGCGAACTAGGAAGTAGACGGAGCCCACACATGGCTCCGTTATGTTGCTTTGTTTTCATGTTTATCAAACCAAAGTTATTTGTCTAAAAGCAACGAGACAAATGATTTTATTCAATGTTGTTCAAGGTTATATATATTTATGCTTTCGTATTATTGTCTTTATGTTTCGTATCAGATAGATTTGACTCGAAAACCTCCGACTAAACGCTGATGTTTTGATAACTATACACGAATGTGATCAATTTGTTAATCAAGTGTTTTTGTTGAGTTGATTAAAACTTGTGTGATTCTCATTCAGATTAAAGCTGTTTTTCAACCCTGCTAGACTTGAAGGATTGTTGTCACATGTATTAAAGAAATGTCCAAAAAATACAGGATTTAATTTCCTAATAATAATAATGATATAATCAGAGAAAAGCAAGAAATTCATTTGTGATTTGTGAGAAAAGACTTCAGATTGTTGGTATTTTTGCTTCACAATGAACTAAATTAATAATCAACATTGAAACACAGATGGAAGAAAAAAGCTTAACATGAGATGAAATGACTAGTTAATATAAAAGTATATTAGAAATGTGCAACTATTTTGGCAACTGATTGATGGTGTAAATCATTTTTCAAACTGGTTCTGGCTTCTTAAATGTGAGAACTCACTTCTGTTTGTTTTCTGTCATTGTAAATTAAATATCTCTGTTTTTGCACCACTGGTTGAACTAAACGTATAATTTGAAGACGTCACCTTGGGCTTTTGGAAACTGGCACATTTTTCACTCGTGTTTTTTTCACGAGCCAAATGATTAGTGAATAATAATCATTAGTTGCAGTCTGGTATTCGATTTAAACGCTTGTTATAAAAACAGCCTCCTTATCAGTTTGTTCCAGCTGCTGGGCGTCAAGTCTTGAAGAGGCACAGGATGTTTTTTCCTGCTCTGTCTATGATTAACACAGCCAATCACTTTCTTCTTTTCCAGTGAGATGTTTCAAGCCACAGAGCTGAAAACCAAATTGCCTTCTACTATCAAGAGATAGCCAGTCTGCTGGATGGAGACCCAGGAGGAATGACAGAGTCTCTACCCCCTCGGGTGACGCGTCGACCGTGTGAGAAAATGCACTGGGCCGGTGGGTACGTTTTTCTGGTCCTGGCGTCCCTTATCGCCTCTCGCACCGCCGGGGCCTTATCGGTGGACACGGATGGCAACCGTACGGAAAATGGCACTGTGACAGACGGCGGATTTGTCCCAGTTGTGTTCACAAAAGTGAGCCAGATAATTGCCCGGGAGGGTAGCTGCGCGCTGATTGATTGCAATGTCACCGGAGACCCTGTCCCCAGTGTTCAGTGGTTCAACTCCCACGGAGAGCGTCTGGACACGGAGACGGATGGTGAGACTGATTGTACTGTTACTTTAAACCTGGTTTCCTGTTCTCTTTGTCAACAGCGCTGCACGTCACTCGATTATAATTTAATTAGCAGCGAATGCAGATAGGTGTCAGGTTTGTTATGAATAAGGTGACTTTCTTAACTGGAGCAAGTTAGTCAGTACTTACATGCTTAACTTGCACACTGAAAGAAAATGGTGCAGCAGAGGTGACGACCAGAACCTTTATTTAGTAAATGTCTTAAATCTATGTAATTTTGTGTGTGAACCAGCTGCTCTGCTCTTTTTCTCTGAATCTTTTATTTCAGACGAGGTGGCCGACATCTGCTGTAGAAACAATGAAGGGAAACTATAACTCAATTACTGTGAATAACCAGGTGCAAGATACACTTCCTGATTTTGTTGTGTCAGACATTGCCACAAATTCCCCTCCGCAAGCTCAGTGTGGACGACATGGTTCACATACTGCATCTGAAAACTTTAATAGGAGGAGGAGCTGGGTGGCAGTTTTAAAATGCACACATCCATCTTAGTGCTGCTAAAATGGGCGTGTGCACTTGGTGCCTTGCTCAGCAACATTTCCAGAAAATAATTCAGATGTTGGTTGATGACAGTTAACAAAAACAAAAAGTATTGTATAAAGACAAGACAGGAACTGAAGTGGACAGTGTTGATTTTCTTCTGAATCTTTAATCAGAGTGAAACCTGACTTCTAAACACGAGGACTAGACGGCCTCGAGTTCCTGAGGGAAATTTGGCTCAATTATTGCACATTTTGTCTGGCAGCAGTTGTTATTCTCTTCCTGCGATGGCAAGCGTTGGCCAATTATGTTCAGGAAATCATTAAGACGAGAGGATTTTCATTCAAGCCGTCTTGTGTTTGAATGTTGCGACTGAGCTGAGAAGGAATGCAGAGTGCGGAGCTGTTTTTGAAGCTCCTCCTGAGCCGACCTGTTGAAACCTGCCATCACAGAGCGGAGGCAGCGTTGTTATTACGACCCACAAACCCAGAGCAGCGTCTGCACCATCACAGAGCTTTTCCCCTGGGTTACGCTCAGGAGTATAATTAGAAGAGGGTAGACTTTCACCACAGCCACAGGAGTTCACTCACTAATAAACAGAGGCTGCTTAGAGAACAGTGTTACTGACCTGCCCTCGCTCGTTTCTGCTTCAAACTTGTAGTATTGGGCAGCACATCAGTCACATCACATGATCCGGTGGTGGAGGTAAAATTAGAAATCTTGCTCTCGCACAAAAAGGCGGACGGGCAGGACGCTATTGTTGGCCAGGCTGCATTTCCTGACCGCCCATTCATCTCCTCCAGAGGATACCAGAGCGGGAAATTGATCATGCTAGCAGCGTAGAGAGCGGCAGAAATGTTTTTATGGTCTCTACTATGGATTTAGAGGCGCCCTCTGTGATATCTGTCCATCTTCACTCCCACACGGTAGAGACAGCGAGCGACTGAGGAGGAGTTGCAGATGAATTCACTGGAAGTAAAAAGGTAGAAATATTAGTAACTGTGGACAGTGATGAAAGTCAGTGAGGTTGGTTATGAGGTATTTGAGTCAGTGAGGTATTTTTCATGGCTTTGAACACAGTAAATTAAATTCTATCCACCTACACTGATGAGGTACCAAACCATGGCAGATAAAACTGAACCTTAGGCGCTGAATTTATTTCAGGGAATAGTTTGACATTTTGGGAATTACACTTTTCTCTCTCTCTCTTTCTTGCCGAGAGCTGGATGAGAAGATTGATATCGCTCTCATATCTGTCTGTTAAATATGAATCTCCAGCCAGCAGCCTCCAGCCGTCCAGCCTGGCTTGGTCTGAAGGTAACAAAATCTGCACACCAGCACCTGTAAAGTGTTGAATCCATCCTGAAACCAAAGTGTAAAAACAGCTAGAGGTTGTGCTGAACTGTTTCTTAGCTCTGAACAGTTCCCAGAAAAACAGTGAAGTTACTGGTCACAGCCACAAAACTGTCAAGAGTCCAACACATAACTGCTCATAAAGTGACAAATTGTAGTTTTTACACTTTGGTTTTGTAGAAGATATAAAGTGTAAACTGGTGAAGGTGTTGGCAGGTGGATTTTGTTACCGTTGTGAAGAGCCAGGTTCACTGTCTTTGTGTTAAGCTAAGCTAACCAGCTCCTGGCCTCAGTTTTATATTTAACAGACAGACATGAGATTGGTATTGATCTTCTATCTCTCCACCAGAAAGCAAATAATTGTATTTCAGAAAATGTCGAAGTCTTCCTTTGAACTGCACAGAGGCTCCATCGAGGTCGATCAGTTTGTCAGTCACCTCATCACCTTAATAAGAACTGCAAAGCAAATAGTTATTTCACATTCAGACAACACAGATACCATCATATATTTACTTAGCACAGGTGTGGACTGCAAGTTGTTCCAGCTTCTACTCGTGTTCATTTCATTAAAAACATTGGAAGTTGTGCACTTCTTAAAGCTAATTATATCATGCACCTGGTTCACAAGGCGATGCATCATAAACTAGAGGAACGCATTTGGATTTTGCCAAACAAAGTGTGATTAGATTGTGACACTAGAAAATTATTTTTATGAGTAATTTTGGTGAACTGACCCTTTTAATTGTGTTTTAAAGCTTGTGTAACTTAACCAGTGCAACATGTAAATAGATAGTTCTTGCTTTGATTATTCAAACGTCAGCACACAGAGCAGTCACGCCACATGTTGTAATACTGCACAGCAGGAGTAATCCAGTCAGTGCTGCTCTCCTGTCCCAACTCACATGAAAACCATGTTAAAAACCATGATCTCATTAATCTGATATCAAATAGACATCATGCACAAACATACTGAACATGAACTAGTCAGAGGTTGAGATCAGCACAGATGGAGGCTCAGACATGAGATCACACTGCTGCTGTAAGGACCTGCATTAACAAACTGCTGCTGGGCTTCAAGTTTGTTCACTCACTTTTTTTTTTATTGATTTATAAATGTGTGCAAAAAAACAATGTTTTCTGTTGAGCTGTCAGAGTCCATAAATAGTTAGAACAGCGCAGAAGTACAACGTAAGCAAATCTGAGTCAGCAAGTTCCTCTGAAAAAGCAGCAAACCTCAGCTGCAGAGGAGAGTTTACTGTGGATCAAAACAGCAGAGAAACAGATGCATTAAGAGGATTTTCAGGGTTTTAAACTTGGGCCTCAGAGCGAGTTAGTGAACCAACTGCATATTTAGTGGGTCATCTAGTGCCGGTGAATAATCATGTTTTTAAAAGCAGGTCGGCAAAGTGCATTTTTTTTGTATACCACAAGGAATGGATTCAGGGTTGTTTTCTTCCTGTTTGATCACACAGATTTTTAGGACTTGTTAAACACTAGCTAAGATCTCAAGGGGGAAAAAGGTTCGACCATCTTACCCATCAAACCCAAGCTGTAATAAATCATAGTTTTCCTGTAATGTTTACTCTTACTCTGTTTTCCATATTCATGATCGTTCTCCTTCTCTTTCTGTAGGTGGCAAATGGTGGCTGTTGGACGGTGGTGTCCTCAACATCACCAGCATCGAGTTTGCCGACCGTGGGAAGTACACGTGCATGGCGTCCAACGTGCACGGCAGCTCCAACTGCACGGTGACGCTGCGTGTGGTCTTCACTAACGGGGACATGGGCGTGTACTACATGGTGGTTTGTCTGGTCACCTTCACCATCATCATGGCCCTGAACGTCACACGACTCTGCATGATGAGCAGCCACCTGAAGAAGACGGAGAAAGCCATCAACGAGTTCTTCCGCACCGAGGGCGCCGAGAAGCTGCAGAAGGCCTTCGAGATCGCCAAGCGGATCCCCATCATCACCTCGGCCAAGACGCTGGAGCTGGCCAAGGTGACGCAGTTCAAGACCATGGAGTTTGCGCGGTACATTGAGGAGCTGGCTCGCAGCATCCCGCTGCCGCCGCTCATCATGAACTGCCGCACCTTCATGGAGGAGATCCTGGAGGTGGTGGGGGTGGAGGAGATGAGGCACACCTTCGTCAGACAGGCGCCCGAGGGATGCCGCGAGGGAGGGACCAGGGCCATCGGGGCGAGAGACGTCTTCACCATCCTGCAGGAGAGGGAGCGAGAGAGAGAGCGAGGGCGGGAGAGGGAGCGCAGCGAATCCCCCGCCGCCGACTCAGACAACTCCTCGGTTCACGAACAGCCGCAGCACATCGCCATCCAGGTGTCGGTCCACCCACAGCTCGCCATCAGCGGGTACTGCAGCGTCGAAGCTCCGCCTCAGCCGGAGGCCGCGCCCGCCTCGCCTCCCCCCTCCTCCCCCCCGCCATCGACTCCCCTTCACCACGATGAGCAGCCTGAGACGGAGGGAGAGGAGGACGCCGACCAGGCAGCGCCCGAACCGGCAGGCACAAATAAGACCCCTCCCTGCCAGGTGTTTTACGAGAGCCATGTGTGACGAAGCAAACGAACCCTGGAGGAGCGACGAGTTTTCCTGCTATGCATTTCCACTTGAAGACAAAAAAAGGTCAACAAAACATTTTTAATTTCACATTTCGAAAAGAAACAATCACTTTTTTTTTTTAATCTTTTCTGACTGAAACACTCTCTTGAAACCTTTGTAGGCTACTGAGACTAAACCATGAGGTTTTTAGACACTTGAGCGTTTCTTTTCTCACTCTGGACTTTCATGCTTGAATGTACACGGGAGGGTTAATCAGTATAATTGTTAATGTAATAAGCAGCAAATTGTAAAGGGACATTTCCTGTGTTGAGATTTTCATAGCTCAGACTTATTTAAAGAATTAGGGTACTTCACTCTCGGGGGAGACTGATTTTTTCAGTTTTTAGTTTCTTACAGTTCTAAGGTTTTTATGACTAATTCCAGAAATCTGCCTCAAGCTGTTCTTCATGTTGTTTTTTCACACCATGAAAACTCAGCTTCCTTCATCTGCTCAAGAATTCACATCCAGCTACTGTTACAGCTGATCTGCTGTTATTGTACAATGTTCCGCTCACCTAGAGATGCATGCTGGACTGAAAACAGATTTGAGAGTTTGGTCACCATTTCATGATTGTATGGTCCACTGTATTTCTACAAACAAAAAAGTACTGTAAGCCAGCTACATCTGTGTACAGTATATTTCCTGATTGGGTCACACACCTCTGATAGAGTTTTTGTCTGTTTCCTTTGAAATATTTTTAAGAGTATTATTATTATTATTACCCATTGTGGTGTGATTTTTGTTTCTCCGCTAGTTTAAGCAGATTTTATTTAAAGTCTTTTCGTCTCCTCAGTAGAGAAGAGTAGCTTCTTTTCCTCCGTTTATTTAATTCCCGACCTGATCTCGGCATCGTCTTGCTTCTGCAGAGGCTTTACAGTACAGTTCTGCTGCATGTGAAAGTGGACAGTGCACATGTTTGACATCATTCTCTGGGACTAAAAAGGACTCTTTTCTTCCTTCCTTTCGCTTGGCTAACGGTCCAGTCTGGGACGGAGATGAGCTGGATGCTGTTCTGCTTTTACCGGTGCTCTTGAGATGCCTCTTTTTTGTAGTGGAATAAAATGGAAGTGCTGTGTAAAAGAAAAACATGGCTTCCACAGTTTTGTTTTTTCATGTCTCAAACACAAACAACTTACCTCCAACTCCAAAGTTTTCTTAAGTATCAACGTAATCCAGTAACAGTAGTGGTGAATTTTATATGGAATGTGGTGCAGAAATCTTTTCTCACTTACTGAAGCCAGCAGGTGAACAAATAAAAGAAAGCGGTTGGTGACTGACAGAGCCATGAATAATAGATGGTCTGGAACAGGACACGAGGAGGAGACGTGGAGTCGGACTCTTTCAGCAGACGTCATTGTCAGAGCAGCCACTTCTTCCAAAACTTCTCCTAATCCAGCGAATCCAAGTTCGTTTAAAACATTTATATAATAAGATTTTTTTTTGTTTTGGGCAAAGTTTGTTTTTGTGAATTGTACATTTGAATAGTACAAATCACCACTCAAGGTCCATTTACTCAGGTATCATGGCACTTTGAAGACTTCAATGTTAAGCTCCACATTTCTTTCTCGACCTTAGAAACAAAGAAATCTTTATCTGCTAATGAAGAAGGCGAGATACAGTCAAAGGCTTCTGAACCTTGAGTGAAAACTGTTTTGACACAAGAAAAAAACGTTTATATTCCTTAAAGTCAGTAAGTAAAATTTTGGCACAGTTATGGAAACATCTTGTTGCCAACAGTATTGAAAAATTATAAATCCCACACTAAAAACCTGCCAAGAAATTATGATCTATAAAATTCACTCCAGAAATCTGCGGAGAAACTCAGTAAAAAAACCCCAAATAAACACCAACGACTCACTTTGTGCAACTTGAATCTTTTTTCTTTTTAATTTAAAACAAAATTTAATCTTTCACATATTTTGTTTTAAATGTACAATCAAACGATCAATGTAATCATACATAAAATTCTTCATAATAATGCACAACTTCTATCGACACTATCCATAAATTAAAAAAAAAAAAAAAAAAATAGGGAAAAAACATCGATCAGTATGAAATACAATGTTAGGCAACACCACTGGTTAACAAAGACCACGTCCTGCTGCCTGTCGACCTACAGCAGGACAGTCACTGCAAAGGAAACAAGTACACAGGATGAACCCGACCTTCCTCACACTCACTCTCTCACTCACACACACACACGGCCGCCACTCGACAGGTAAGGTGCTACTGTTTGTCCTCGCTTCACCACTTCATTTCCCTTCATTGTTCGATCTTGAAGGATCACAACATGTTCTCAGGACAAAAGAGGAAAGTTAGTGGGAGGAGCAGCTGTTTGTTTTCAGGGTTTTGGAATAAAAGTTGGTGTGAAAAGCCTAAAAAACGTTTGCCAGGCACTTGGCAGATGTCGCAAGACTCAGTTCTTAATAGTCGTGAGATGATCGACAGGATCTAACAGAAGAATTAAAAGGAAATGAACAGTTCATTTACACTAAATTCATTTTGGGTGCAGCAGAAACCGCAACTGGAAACTTATCTCAAAGATGAAGGTCCAATTACTCATCAGTTCCAGAGCTTTTCATCACATCAGTTTTGATCAACAGATGTTTAAACTTTACATTATTATCAGCACTTTTTGTCCACATTGGCTTAAAGGTCCATGTGGCTGAAAGCTTGGAAGAAATGGAGATTTATTTTATCAACTATATTTTTCTTTTTCAACTGAATTTATGCTTTTATCTTTAAAGTTCTGAACATTTTTATTATTATCACTGGTCTGTGTAGTTTTGACCTGTGGAGCTTTAATCTACATCTTTCTGTGATGGTTGATTTTTCTGCACAAGAAAATTTGGAAGAAAGTTTCTCTGACAGATTATAATCTGGTTTATATCATTATGATTCGAGTATGTTTGTGTTTTGTACCTTAAAAAAAATTCACATAACAAAAGAGTTCACATAACTGAAAAAATAATCAACAGCTTATATTAAAAATAATTGTTAGTGTTAAACTTTGCAAATTTCATTTTTGTTCAAAAAATTGTAGTGATTTATTTATATTGTTTTTTTGTTCGTTTTTCAAAATCTTTATCTGAACTTGCCGTTGATCCTGGATGGATCAGTCAGTCAAAGTGTGAGTGGACAAGATAGATAAAATATCTACTTACATTTTGAATTTTTTTTTTCCTTAGAGTCTTTGCATCAGTGGAAAATTATTTTTTTTGTCGTGTAAATTCGGTTCTTGCTTCCCAACATGGATGGAGTGTTACACAGTATCTGCCGGGGCCTCGAGAGAAGACGACTGGTCAATCTTTCCTCTGATAAACTAGATGAGACAAACAGTAAATCATGTTTTCACATAAGACGTTATTTCCAAAGATCTCAGAAAAAGAAAAAAAGAAGTCAGAGTAGCATCAACGCCATCCTTCTCCAACTTTAACCGATCACTTAAAACAGTGCAGATTTCCAGTTTTGTTTTGCTTCAAGCCATAAAAAGTTAATTGATTATAGTCAATAGTCTAAAAAGTAAAGTAATAGCAAGACTGATAGTTTGAGAAGAAAAAGGAAATTTGATTAGATTTGTGAACAGAACTCAACCTGGACACTTCTTCCTTTTTTTTTCTTTTGTCTTTACTTATACACTCGACCTGCTTTCACACTGAATGATGCGACGGGAGACACACACACACACACACACACACACACACAAAAAGCTCAAGCTGGCTCAGAAATGAAAACACACAAAGGGTCTTGCTTTTCCACTTTTTTCCTTCTGAAAGGGAACATTGTTTTGTTCTTGAAATACAGTACCCATCTATGTCTCTCTACCGCCCTCTCTCTCTCTCTCTTCCACACACACACGCAGGCAAATGCACACACAGCCGTCTCATTCAGGCCAACGTGCACCCAGGTGAGCAGCCATGTGCCGTGCGATCATGATGAGCTGCTGCCATGTTTTCGGGGTGGGGGGAGCAGGTGCACGTCCTCTCACTTCCCCTGATGGGAATCTGGCTGGAATGTAGTGACACTTGACACACACACACACACACACACACATTTAATTCACAGGTAAACAATGTATTTCTCTGGAGGACGGACAGGTCTGTGTGTGTGTGTGTGCAGGAGTGGGGGGAGGAAAGTGAGTTTGTTTCAACAGAAGCCTGGAGGTTTCAAGGTCCCTCATCGCGTCCCTCATCTGCGGTTCATTCTGACCTTTGACCCCTGCCAGGCGACCAGGACCTCAGCGGAGACAGGACAAAGGTGAGGCACATGAAGAGTGCAAACAGGTGTATCGTTACAGGTTTGGGAGTCTGACGTGTGGTGTGTGTGTGTGTGTGTGTGTGTGTGTGTGAAGAGAGAGAGAGCATGCATGTTTGAGGTGTCTGCAAGTGCAAAAGTGTGTTTGTGTTTTTGTGTGTGCATGTGTGTAAAAAGTGCATTCCTCATGTGTGTGCCTTCAACCCCGTGACCTCCTCGTGTCCTCAGCAGCCAGAATGATAATAACAAAGTCTTTTTTATCATGTCTTTTCCCTCTCGTGGCCGTGAAAAGTCTCTGGGGGCCACAGTCAGTCTGCGAGGTTCAGGGTCTACAAAGCCGAAAACAAAAAAAAAAAAAAAAAAAAACAAGGTCCGAATGTCAGAGATTGGAGCCGTCCAGGAGGCACACCTCCTCCTCCTCCTCGCTGTCGCCTCCTCCTCCCCCCTGGCTGTCCTGGAAGGAGCGGATCAGTTGAACATGATGGACTCGGGATCTTGGTTTGCCATTTGAGCCATGTGACGAAGGATATCTTTTTTTGTGATAATACCAAGAAGCCGCCTGCAGGGGGAGACAAAGAAGAGGGAGGAAAAAAGAAGATGTTTAGAAAAATGAGGAGGTGCTGGTGGTTTTGCAGCCGGAGCGAAGGAGAGAAAACATCGTCGTGCTTTTGTTGGCACGTTTTGAAGGCTTCAATCAGAGAGAAGCACTTGATTTAAATTGGATTCAATTTCCGTTTATTGAACATGAATTTAAAAAAAATCGATTTCTGATTGTGAGCCAACAAAAACACGAGTCCCTGGGGAAGCAAAAGTCAGCAGGAGGAGGGGAAGGAGGTGAGAAACCAGAGGGAAAAAAGGGGTAAAAGCAGGTCTGAAGCTGCACCTCTGCTACCAGAGAGCAGGGTGTCGCTTCAGACGCTGCCTCAGCCGGTTTATGTTATCGGTCCAAAAAGCTGGTGAAGAAAACTGGAGACAGGAAATATTGAAACAGGACATGGAGAAAAGTTAGAACCTATGAGAAGGAGAAGAGGAGACGTTCTCGTCACAGGAGTCAGAAATCATTTAAGAAATTTTTTCCCCAGGATGTCTCACTTTGGATAACATTTAACGGGAAACTGGTTGAAAAGTACTTCTTAAAGGCAACAAGTGGACATAACACTTTTAAAATGACACTTTCACACTGTCTCTAAATTTCTTTAACAAATTGTCTTATGTAAATTAGTCTTTTTTCTTTTAATCAAATCTATATAAAGTACTTTGGCTGTAGTAAATGTAATTCCACGATTGCTTTAGTTTGAAACTCCTGATCGTGTTCACACATATTGGCGTTTTAGAAATGAATTAAAATGATCTGAACTGCAGCCTTCACACTGAACAGTATGATCCATTGTGATCAATGTGTGAGCAGTTTCTGACTCATGTGACAGAGCTGTCGTCTCCTCCTCTTCTCTCTCAACTATAAACAACATTTACCTGATGGACCAAACGAACAAGACTGGGTCTGAATGATCATCACGTTTCTACATATTCTGTTAGTCAAGATTAATCCCGCTGATTCAAGAGCACGTCTCAGGCTGAGGTGATTGTAGAAATTTGACGGCTGTTTAAACTTTAGAAATAACCACAAAGCGTCGACAGTTGTGCTCTTGAATCCAGCCGTGAATGCAGTCTGAGGTCAAGTGAAGAGAAGCGTCTGAGGAGAAGCTGTCCGTCAGCTACAAAGCTACAGGAGAGCAGAGCTGGGTCCAAAAAGCTCAGGTTAGTTTTAGCTTCGTGTGAACACTGGAAAGTGAATAAAGTGCAACCAAGATGAGGGAAACATTTGAACACAGGTCTGAGTGAGAGGAGCTGGGAACGACCTGTAGGGGGCGCTACAGCTACCGAGCAGCAGCAGGAGGCATGAAACACCGGTGAGACGTCACACGGATCAGACCCGGGTTTCCCAACAGCTGCTCACGTCTACGACCGGTCTCGTTCATTTTAAAACCAGTGAAATGAACAGAGGCGGTTGCAGAGGGTTGGGACACCAGGTACAGATCAGAGTGTATGTGAAGGGTCAGCGGGTGGAGCCAATGTTTCCTGTGAGCCAGCGCGTCCAGTGCTGTTTCACCTTTTCATTCCAGCTAATTTAACACCAATTTACTATAAAGACATTTTGCTGACTAAAGTCAACGTCTGCAGCAGCTCAAGAGTTGACATTTCCCAGAATCTTCAAATGAATTCAGCGTATGTGAGAGAGCAACAGTGTTTGTTTTGGCCTTGTGAATCTGATGCTCTAGTTTGAATGACAGAAGAGAAAAAATAATATTTTTGATCTACAATTTTTTTCAGATTTTTGCTTTTTTTCTTGGAGGGTTCACCAGGGTTTTCTAATATTTGTTCAGTCTTGCTTGTGTTGTTTGTATATCTAATTCTTACGTATTTATTTTAATGGATTTTAATCCTTCAAAATAAAATGCAATACTTTTTATGAATTTGAATGATCTTTTAATTGATTGATTAACCTTATTTGTCTACTGCCTTACAGACCATTTCATCGCATACAGACAGATTGATGATTTTTAATTTTATCGTTTGTGTCAAGTTAAACCTGTTGAATAAACATTAGTCATTCGTATACATGTACACATGTTCATGTATTAATGTGCTTTCTTATTTAAGGCCTGGGTTTGCTGTCTGTTTTCAGGAGCCTGATGAAGTGAAATGTGTTGCTCATGTCAATAATAATATAAAAGTTGATCATAATGTAAATGTTTATGGGCTACGTTTGCTCTCAGTAGCACAAAGGACGCAGCTGGCCGAGAGGAAACATCGGCAGGTTAAAGCACGGGATTAGGAATGACTTCATCAGGGTCATTTTATCACATCACGCTAACTATCTACAGAACTACTGGCACCAATCAACACAGCGTCACTCCACCACAGCATTCACTACCACTACACAACGAGGGAAGTGTGGGAATGAGTCCAGTGACTACAGATCTTCTCCCTCTCCCTCCCTTCTACTAACAAACACCACCCTCTAATAAAAACATTAAAACAGCGGTGGTCCGCTTTCCCAAGGCGGCTAGCTACTCGCCGAGTGGTCGTAAAGGCGACGGGTCAGATGTCGTCAATCTGTGGAGACCCAGGGCGAAACGGTGGGGTCGAAAAACAAAAAACAAAAGAGGAAAAATCAGTCGTTAATGACGGCAGATAATTCTCAAAACGAAATGACTGCTGTTGTGAGAGGGGGATGGGAAACACACAACAGGCATCATGACTGCACACATGCTGAGAAATCTACTGCTGAATCGGACTCAGTACACAGCAGAATGATATCAGAACACATCTGAGCTACGGAGTCACTACAAATCAGATATAGTTTGATGGACGTCTTATTAAGATGCATGATGCAGCTGACACGACACTAAGCAGAGTAGCTACAAATGCACTTAAATGGGGATGAGTTTCAAAGCTGCACTCTGGAAATCTACTGAGCCCATTTCAGACATGGAAACAGTAACTTCGCTGGCTTCATCTTTCTGTTAAATGTATGTATTTCTGATCTAGATTATAGCTTCAAATTAGGGTCAATAGGACTCTGAGTTTGTGAAATGACGTTAATAAATAATTTAACTAAATTTCAAATCTGCAAATGACATTTTTTACAGTAAAAAACAGAGCCAAAAAATATTTCACCTCAAAACTTATTCACTATTATTTTAGCTTATATGATCGACCTCCTTTACATAAATGTTCCATAATGACTAAAGTATCTTATTAATTTTCATTGTCAGTTTTCTATTTATGCTTCTTGACTTGCTTTTTATCTTTCTTAAAGTCTTTCTAAAGTAAAATTAAAGGTATGTGTAAACATGTACTTGGAAATGAACCTAATTCTGATATTAATGATCTTGATTTTCAGCTTTAAAAGTCATTCTTGACCTGAAAACGTTTGACAACAAAGTCATTGTATTTAGCTCCATCAGTTCAGTTGTCATGTTATTTTTTGTGCTGCTGTAGCCCTTTATGTTAATGTGAAGGCATCAATTCAGACCTGAGCCGTGCTGGAAAATTTACGGAAATGTCACAAGAAATGAGAAAGAGTGCAGTCACGAGTTTGACAGTAAAATAAGTCAGGGGTTTAACGTCAACGTGTTAAACTGCCAGCACATGTATGTAATGAAGCGCATGTCTGAAAGGGGCTCTGGACTGATGTGGGTGACAGTTCCCATCGAGGTCCAACATTACAGGACCCACAAAACACCAGAAAGCTTTTCTATACAACTCCAAACCTGCCACTGCTACTAGCGATGAGGATGAGAGAAGGTCTATCTACAGGTGTTTCTCTAAGATGAACGATGTCATTAAAAGGTGAATCCACACCAAACCAACCCACGAACAACAGAGTGCCAACAGTCAGTGAAAGAAGAAGAAGAAAAGGAAGGCTTAATGTTTAGCCGGGAACTGTCAACAGTTTTTCACACCAAGTTTCATGCATCCCTCTTAAGAGGCGGAGCCTAAGAGACAGGTGCGAAAGTGGGGTAGGTGGGGTCACGTGTGTAAAGGGGCGGGGCTAGTCACCAGGGGCTCCGTGTGCTGCTTGAGCTCCTCCAGATGCTCTAATATATTCTTCTTTGTGATGATGCCCAACACAATCCTGAAACACACACCTGTTACTCGGTAAAGTGCCCAAAAACAACAACACCAAATAAAGAAAAAGAACAAACAGAAGAGAGACAGAGAGAGAAGAGACAGCAGCACAAAACATACATAACAGGTGTAACTTAAAATACTTAACGTTAACATAAAATACAAATCAAAATTACACAACTTAATTAACACAAAATCAACAAAACGTTATAATGTTATGAATCAATTTTACATGTTATGATGGATATTTTGTAACTCATCTAATAAATTATTATGTCTTAAATCATGAGGTTTGACTGGTCTTCTTTTAATTACGTCATCTCTGGCTCCTGACTGGAGAGTTAACGCCACCTACTATGGAAATGCACATTAATTCACATTTTATTTTGTAGATTTTCTGGAAATTTGTTTAAAATTTGTACTATTGTCCTCAAACTATTAAAAAACAAATAATGATAATGTAACAATTAAAATAAAGATCTCATTTAAATCTCACAATGACAGTCTGGCTGCTGTAAATATTCACTAGAGCATCAAATGAGCCTAATCCATGAGAAAATAGTTCCCATAATGCCCAGCTACAAAACATAAATTGATATATTTGTGTCCTGTTTTTAAAGATTTAAATGGTCTGGGTGCCACAGTGAACATTTTTGGTTTTGGTCTTTTCACATCATTTGTTGACAATATGACAAAATATAGAACACAACCAGTTTCATCCTTTTAAAATTTAAATAATACTTAAACATAAAGATGTAAACAAAAACAAACAGTGATGCACAGCTCCACTCTGGTGACTGAGAGAAGTGATCTGTAAATCAAGGAGCGCAACGATCATCTTTCTTGTAATTCCTGAAACACACCAGCAGGTGGCTCCCTGCAAAACCTGACAAGACCTGAGTCCATCATTAAACTTTCATCTTTGCCGACTGTTTCAGACCACACATCAGCTGATTTTACTGACAGACTACATTTCCCAACATGATACCTGTTATGCAGTTGTAGTTAGTTTCAGCAGCTCAGTCTCTTCTACTGAGGAGTCGGTCTGTTATTGTTCAGTAGGGGGGTAAAGGAAGTGCAGCACAGCGGTTAGGCCAGGCCATGCAGATCGCAGGGTAAACCCAGGGACCCAGGAGTCCATGCAACACCAGACAGTGTGTACATGTGCTTGTGCAATGTTTGCCGACCTCAGACGGGTTAGTGGATCATAAAAACACCAGAACGAAGGATGTGAGAAGGATTCGCCTTCTGTTTTTACAGCACATCCTTCCTCTCAAGAGAATTTCATTTCCTCACTTACCCGTTGTGAGTGACCAGGCACTGGCGCAGCCCCAGCTTTCTGAAGATGTCCACCACGATCTCCATGGGGGTGTGGTCGGTGACGGTGAAGGGGCTCATGTCCAGGATGGAGCGCAGTTTGAGGGGCCGGGGACTGTCGGCCGGCAGGGTGGGCGCGTGCTGGGTGAAGTACACCCTGGAGTTCAACATGATGCCCTCCTGCTTGCGGCGAGCATTTTCTGTTGAGAAAGGAAGGAGAAAAGAGAAACATTTTTTCTTCCTTTATAATCATTAGGCAGATGCTTTCATCCAAAGCGACTTTTTTATTGATTGGGAGCAATTTGGGGTTGAGTGTCTTGCTGAAAGATTCAAAAATTCCCTCATTTTGGTGATTAAGTGTGCAGTTTTCTTTGTGCAAACCTTCAATTAGTCAAGGCCCCAGACAGGCTAAGTATTTTTGCATTCTCTCACTCTCTTTACATTTTGTGCTGAAAGGTGTAATGAAATTATTTTGTGGAAACTGTCTCTGTAGAATTACCAATAGCGATAGTGATGTCCCTGCGCAGAGCGAAGCCCACCAGCCTCTGGGACTCCTTGGACACTATCACAGGGAAACCATTATAACTGGTTTCATTGATGGTGGCCTGCAGCTCCTCCACTGTCAGGTCGTCCTGCGTCAGCACCGCTAACGGCGGGTCGCTGCGTCGAGGCCTCATCACCTCCCGGGCCAGCGTGGTGTGCGTGAATTCCTCCTTGGCGTCCAGGAAGGGGTACCCGTTCAGACGGATGTGGGCCTCGTAGATCCCCTCTCGGCCGAATGCGTCGCCCACCCATTTGCTGGTCATCACGGCAGCCATGAGGGGGACAATGTACTCCAATCCACCCGTCAGCTCGAAGACGATGACAACCAGGGAGACGGTCATACGGGTCACACCACCTGAGGAGACAGGAGAGTAGGAAAATAACATGAAAGAATTGAAGGTGAACACAAATCTAGAGATAGAAACAAAGATTGTACCTTAATTTGATTGTTATATTTACCAGAATGAACATTAAGACTAATCACTTTATAATGGCATTGTAGCCTTCTGAATCAGAATCAAAAAGAATCGTGCCAGAAGATTCACACCTCTACTGATTATTTTGAAAAACAAACAAGCATCGACACAAACTGGCCACTTTGCTATCTGCAGACTCACCCAGACACGCCGCGGCCCCCACCATGGCATAGAGCCCTGGAGTGATGCAGTCGGCTCCCACCTCGCACCACTCTTTGAACAAGAACCAGTCGTGGTGATAATAGGCGAGCTGCTCCATGGCGATGCCAACGATTCGCCCTGCGATTGCCCCGATGGCCATGCTGGGGATGAACAAACCCGACGGTACCTGAGGATGAGAAGAGAGAGCTGGTTTTAGTTTTGATAAAGACATGCAGGGTAAAACACCTGCCCCGTTAGAAAAAACATCGAGGGCTGACCTTGAGACCAAAGGTGAATATGGTCATGATGATTTTGAAGATGAGCGCCAGGCAGAGCTGCCACATGGCGGCGTAGACACCAGGCCCTGCTGGCCGGTTGGGGTTGTCGGTGAAGGCCTTACTGCCGTTCATCTGGCTGCGGTACTGACAGAGCTGTGAGGACTCCAGCGGGCCGCAGTCGGTGAACAGCTCCTTTATCAGCTCACTGGTGTTCTGACGCGTGTACGGGTTCGGGAAAGCAACCACGGCTGTGATGGCTGCCACCAAGATCACCTCCAACACCGGGTACTTTCCTGAAGAGAGGAACGATGCAGCGTGTCAAATACTGATGCATATTCAGAAAGTTACAAAGCACTTGAGGAGAAGATCTCTTGATGATCTTCATGAATACAGCAAGCAAAACCTGTTTTAATGTTTATATGGGCGTCGGACTAATGTTTTAGGTTATACTTGTCTCTCTTGCCACTTTAAGTGTTTCTTTTGCCTGCCTGCTAGACGCTGTTAATATGCTGAGTCATTCATCTTTGCTCCATAATGCTCAGAACATTAAAGATGACTGAAACAATCAAGCTGCCATCCTGAACCATTTATTCCCACCTCTAAATCATACTGGCATTCGACTTCTCTCTGCTCGTACAAACTGCTGACAGTGATCTTCCAGACAGCCCCATCCATTCCAACAACCACCTTCACCTTCAAACACCTGGGCTGGCTCACATATCCCAATTTCGAAACACAGATCCAGTACTTGCCGAAGCGTGTCAACTTGCGCCGCCGGCACCATGCAATGTTGGCTCGGATGAAGAAGGCTCCCCAGAGGCCTCCGAAAACTCCCAGAAGGATGAAAGGGATGAGCTCGAACAGGTACCACGGCGTGTGGTACTCCACGTAGAACAGCACCAGGCGGCTGTTACCGAACGGGTTGATGGAGCGCAGCACGAAGGCCGCCACCAGGGCAGCGAAGAAGGAGCGCCACAGCGTCTTGAGAGGGAAGTAGTAGCTCACCTGGGGGAGAGGGAGGAGAGTTTAGAAGATTAGCTGTGGGTAACAAGCTGCAGATGTTTCTGATCAGTTCACAAATCTACAATGTGCTGCACCTCCTCCAAGCTGAAGAGCACTCCTCCAATCGGGGCTCCAAAAGCAACAGACACTCCAGCTGCTGAGGCCGCAGAAAGAACCTGAGAGGACAAAACGAACGCACCTCAGCTGATGTGATGGTTCTTACATGCAGTCACAAACAACAACGCTGACTCTAAAACACAGTCATATATCAATAGAAAACCAGTAAAAGGTAATATTGTCTTGAATTTCTTCCCTCTCACCTCTCGTTTCTTGGCCTCGTTCTTGCTGTACTTGGGGAAAAGGTAGGAGAAGATGTTCCCACAGCAGCAGGCCACGTGGACCAGGGGGCCCTCCTTCCCCAGGCTGAGGCCAGACGCCACAGCCAGCACCAGAGTGATGGTCTTGATCATCAGGGTCCACTTGCCCAGGTAGCCCCGGATGATGAACCCACTCAGGATGGTCTTGATCTGGGGAGAAAGCCCACAAATGCATATTATTTTCAAGTGGCCTTTTGATTTCTTGAAGCAAATGTACTTGGGTTTTGCTTCAGCTACATCTCTCCCTCCTGATCAAAGTGTAACACAGACTTTACATCACATTGCAGCTCCAGCTCTCTCTTGTTCACATGGCAACAAAAGGGAGACTTTTTTGAAAGAGCTCAAAATGGCTTTTTCACAGCACAGTCAAACCTGTCACATCTCCCCGCTGCCCACTGAATTAGCAATTTTAAACCACTTCAAGACATTTAAAAGGAAACCCATGAGCATGACGACACACTGTGTGGATCCCAGAAAGTGCACATAAATCATTAGACCCCTTTCATGGAGAGTTAGAGGCAGCGGCAGAGATTTATAGACTTTCTGTTTCATGCGCTACTTTGAGCTTCCGACACCCAGAACAAATTGATCAGACATGAGAAAACGAGAGAGCCGAGAGATGAAACGGAACATCAATAGTCTGTTTCAGAGTGAAAGAGCTTGTGTAGGATTTCGGCGGAGAGACAGGAAAGACACTCGGACACAAAAAGAGAGATAACCTACTAACCTCATTAGTTTGATAAAACTGATACCTTCTTTGCAAAAAACTAGTTTTGGACAAAGAGATGGAAGGCAGGGATCTTCAACCAAATGATTATCTGTCAAAAACCTCTTAAAAGAAAAAACGACACTGTCTAAAATGCTGCTGCATGAAAGCTAACCCCTAACTCTTGAATGCGTGCTTTATACTACATGCTTACGCTGCACGTATACCTGAATGGATAAAAGGAATCTTCCTCACCTCAGGGATCCCCGAGCCGCAGGCGTAGGGAGCGAACACCTTGACCAGACAGACGGCCAGGAAGGCGAAGAACAGAGCCCAGTAGATGTACATGAAGTAGTTCATGATGTACGAGCCGGGGCCCTGCAGACAGGCGAGGAAGAAACTTGAAACTCACAGGTACCAAAAATCATACATGGATGTAAATTATTCCTTTCTCCAATGTTTGTGTAGCTACTGCTGCTTTTAGGTGATGAGAAACATAACTACACCAACATCTTGTTACACCCTCCCCACAGCAGTCGTGTCCCACAGGATAAATAGTGGGTGGTAAAATGTTAAAAACTCTGAATACATCAAGACATTTCTCTGACTTCTGGTTATTATTATTCTCACTTAAAGTTGTCACTTCCACAGAAATAACTAGTGAATGAACATTTGAATGAGCATTTATGTTGTGCTGATATAAATAATTTAAATGTATCTTTTATTTTTTTTCAATTCATCAAGACGACAGGTAAACATGGAGGAAGTTTTGAGCATTAGCAGCAAAGAGCAAATCAGAAAATACAGAGGTTCAAATATAACTATATATATTATAAAACAGGGTAAATTAGGAATAAATTCCTGAGTCTCTAAGGTTAAATAAATAAAAAAATTCAATTAAATGCCTGGTTGTCTCAGCAGTCTATTTGAGGATATATGGTAATACACGCTATCAAGCATTAGATAAAATGCTGCTGCAGTGGTTGGTATCTCGAGCCCCAGCCTGTGTTAATCTACCTCGGCCTGCCCCAGTATTAGCTCAGCCCAGCTCTTCCACTGAGGACACTTGTCCCGCTCAGCAAAGGTGGTCTCATTGGACGTCCAGCAGCACTGCTCGTGGTTGAACCACATGGCGCTGAGGCACACACCCTCCTTCAGGTCGTTCATCCAATCAGCAGCAATGTCAATCAGGCCAGCCAAAGCACCTGGCAGGAGGAGGGAACCAGGAGGGAAACAAGGGGCGAAGGCAGGAAGTGGAAAAAGAGAAAAGAGGCAGAGGCAGTTAGCTTGCTAGTTATGCTACCAATTTTTATATGAGCCTGTGATCCAAGTTTGTAAAAGTCGCTACACAAAGTCGGCTTCAGGCTGCAACACGGAGGCTTTTTGGCCTAATATTGTTCATCTTAACTTGCTTCACTTTTTACAGAAATATCCACATCAGAAGGCAGAGACACCTCCTACTAAATATCATAGCCATATATTAAAAATCAAAGATCCTCTGAAACAACTGAAATCCTTAAAGTCACATTTAGGGCCGGCATGTTCCAAGTCAGATGTCAGATTATGCTGCTTTCAAGACTGAACTCTGTCAGATGAGGCTGCAGAAGAGAAAGTGCTTCTGTTTGTGAGCGAGCGGTTAAATGTGAGCAAAAGACAGAGAGACCAAGAGACAGACTGAGCGTGAGCTGCCCGAGGCGAAGCATGTGAGAGTCACCAGCAGAAGAGATAACGGCTGTGTGAGTGTGTTGGCACTGTGTTACCATTTTTACACCAAAATTAGCGTTTCTCTTTCTGATGTGTCACGTGTGACGTTGTGAACGTACCAGAAAACAAGGAACAGTAGAAAGCAGCATAGAGGCCGGTGACAATCTTATGGCAGTTACTTTTTAATATCTTGTATTTCAGTCTTTCTTTAAACATTAACGCTGGCGTTAGATGTTGTTCCAAGACTGTAAAAAACAATCATGTTCCTGGCTATTTACACGACAAAGTCCAGAACTTCCACGCACGTCACAGCATTGTGTCGGGGGAAAATCAGCGCGTCCACCCGGGTGTCATGTTTCCATCACTGCCAATCAGAAAGCTGATAAATACTCATGACGACTGCAGAGTCGTCTGAACCTTTCCCCCTGAGACAACAGCCAGATGTTAGTGGGTGTTAGTGGTTTTTGTGTCCAGTGTAAAAGTGATGTATGTGTGTTACCTGAGGCCAAGCCGGTGAGCGTCACCACCAGCCACCCGGACCAGGCGTCGTACAGGCTCTTTGTGAACTCCCATGCTGACTCCTTTTTCTTACTGTTAATCTAAAAACACGCAGAAAACGCACACAAGAGCTAGTGAACAAAAGCTATATTAAACAAATAAATAACACAGAAAACAAAATTAATAAGCTTGCAAGAAAATGCAGTAGTGGCAGTCATACGAGCGGGTGCAATGGTTTATAACAGCTCCTCAATGATAAGGAATCCAGTAAATTACTCTAGTGGCAGGGTTTCTGCTGCTGCTTCAATTAAATGATTGATTACAATTTCAATATCAGGTTATAAAAAAATGTTTGACCAAATGTTACACACAAATCAAACAAATCAGCAAATTCTCAGTTATTATTTCCCGTAGTCCTGCAATAAACCACTTCTGGAAAGTGGGTTGTAAAGGTTGTGTCAATATTTAGTCTAAAGTTTTGGCAGGTCGCATCAGTGACAGGGAGACGTGGGACAGGAAGCTGGCACATCCTGAGTTCTGTGCAATGAGATTTTGTTACAGAGAATAAAAGTTTATTCTTGACCTTTAGTCTTGGTCTCCAACTGCTAATGAAGACATGTAGTTGAAAGCTCCAAAACAAGCTGCTGAGCTCAGTGAGATCTTAAAAGAAGCTGCTGGCTCAGAATTTTGAAGCAGAAAACTAACATTTAAAAGTTTTTTTAGCTTCAGTGTTAAATTCCTATCTGTTGGTAGGTTGCAATAGTTTCCTTCTCTGTTAAGCCATTCAGACTAAAACTGCTGATCCTAACTACTCACTTCTTCTTTTGTGTGATCCAAACAAACTGTTGCTGCACAGGAAACATGTGATATATCATTTCCTGTGCAGCAGAGGATTTTTTGCTGACACCAGCTGATGTGGAAAAGCTGTATGAATTAGAAATATGCTGAGCAACAAGTGTGAGTGCTGTTCATCAATCTGAAGCTTCTATCACGACCTAATTCTGAGCTTCAAAAACACTTTGACACTCTCCATGTTTTAAAGGTAAAGGGCTCAATATGCTTCAGACAAAGGTGCAGTTATACTAAAAAAATGGTTTGTTCGATGTGTTGTCCAACATCAAGGAATTTCAAAACTGACCATCCATCCAAGCTTGTCTGAGTATCTGCCTCACCCAACCTAAGAATTTACGAGGGCCTTTAGTCTCCTCACCTTCCTGTGCCTCTCACGGTCCTTGCACTTCTCACGGACCCAGTCGATGGTGTGGAAGTCGTCGTAGGTCCCCACACCAGGGATGGGCTCCTCTAGGAAGTCCAGCAGGTGGGTGGTGCTGCTGGGTGCCCCGCCCCCGTTAGACATGGCGTAGTTAGACCCTGAAGAGGAAAGATGGAGAGTAATGAATGCGAGAGTTTGTAAAATTCATGGTTCAGTTCCACACATTAGAAAACTATAAGCCATTGTGCTAGCCCATCTAAAGCCCATCTGAAGTCTGGCGAGTCATTTCAGTCTCTGCAACATGGATCAGAAAAAAGCTCCATCAACTGTTTTTACAAACAACAAAAAGCTGCTCTGCTGTACATCTCATAAATGCTCCTGAACAGCAAGGTGATCCATCACAGTGCTGCACATCAGACCTACACCTCCTCCATTTTCCAGCTCATTACAAACACTGCAGAGCTAAAACACACAGTCACCACGGAGACATAATGACCCAGTCAAAAACACAGCAACACTGAGAAACCCCTGTAAGCCCTGCAGTTCATCTCCTCCTCTGGAAGGAAGAAGATAAGGCAGAGGAGGTTCATCTGCACCGGTGAAACATGTGGATGAGTAAACCTTCGCTGAAGCACCTGGAGGACATCTTCCTCTGCTCAGTCTCCTGCTGGTGTGAGAAGCAGATCGGTGTGTAGGTGGATGTGGGAGTCTGCTGATGGTTTTACATAGCGAACAACAAAAAAAGTCAACAACTTTTACTAAAAGCTCTTTCTGTAAAAAAACAGACGAAGTAAATGACACTTTAATTATATCTAAAACTTTCACAGATGCCTTGTTGGCTTTTTCTTGGAGACATAAAATCCTTTTATGTGTAAAAAAAACTTGGATGTCTGGCATTCTCGTTAGCGCTGGTGTGATTGTATCGGCCGACAGGCGGCAAGACAATGTGATTATCTAGAGACTCAATAACCGTGATAGTCAGTTCAGTAATGACTTCAGTATGACTATGATTCATCACAGGCCGCATTGATGATTTTAAAACCAAAAATACAGATCAAACATTGTCCAGAGACTTTTACAAGATTGTGGTGAGACTATAAAAAGATATTTTGAGTGAGTTTTTTGTCTGGATGCATAGATTCAATATCAAGAAGGACTTCCTTTTGCTTTCTTTTGTTGCCTTTGTGCCTTGTATTAAATTCAGAATAAGTAAATTAATCTGGCACAAAGTGTGTGTGAGAAATTAGGGAGAAACCGTCCTCCCCCGTTTGTCAGAAAAGTTGAGCGTAATCCTCCTACTTGTGACAACACAAGTATGTGAGACCTCTTCTTCATCTACAACACAAAGGCAGTACAGTGAGTAACAAGGACAAAAGGGAGCAACTGTTAAAACTGTTCAACTGTTCAGAACAAAGACAAATATGTGCCATTAGTCAAACGAGTTATGCGACACGTGCGAGTACAACTTGTTTCTCATGTCTGTGTACATTCAGCAATACATGATTCATTCATACAAAAATGAAAGTAATTACTGCGTCTCAGCTTTTACAGTAAGGCTAAATCTGAGCCTGTCGAATGAAACAAAACAGAAGATAAATAGTGTAAATGGCAAACGGAGCTCATGCACTGAACAAAGGGAGTGTCCAGTCTTACAAATATGGTTAAATTAAAAGAAACTGTGTCACTGTGAGTCCCAGGTCCACTTCAAGAGCTCACATGGAGGATGAGGTGAAATTTTGATGTATGCCAAGAGATAACCGAACAACCACAGGGACAAAAGATAAGAGTTTAAAAGAAGTAATTTAACACCAAGCCCAAAAGCACTGGGGTGTTGCTGGGTGTGGCATCGCTGCTGCAGGGTGATAGTTCAACCATCTACCATATATTACTCTTAAACCAACTGCAATTTAGATTCTTGAAAGACAAGTGGGAGCAAATGTCTTTTTTCCCTCCCAAAAAAGTTTCTTCAGTCACACATTGATTTGCCCTTTGCAAACAACCTGGATGATAAACTCAGAACACTTCCTGTAAGTATGCAGTATCGACCTGAGGCTACGTGAATGTTACACGGTTAACAGTCCATCTCTGCTTCCCCGGCCATGATTATTCAATTATTCATTCATTTATGCGGTCGGTCAGTCACACATCGGGCGTGTTGCTGCTGAATTTTCCAGCATCCTGTGATAAGACGCTGAGTGTTGTTACCCCCTTCAGTCCCAAATGTCAAGTGCTAATTTGACTATTTCACCAGATAAATTTAAGTTTAGAATAAAAAGGAACCAATGAAGTCCACTAATGAATGAATGAATGAATGAATGTGAAAACAAAAGTACCTCAACATGCTTTCATACTGTGGCTCCCTCACTGCTAAAGACAAGCTGTGAAGGCAGAAATGTGGTCGAGAGTAATGCCGATCGATTGGCACGCCGCCGTTCATACTGAGGCAGAAAATCTTTCGGCCATCTGAACAGCAAACATTCCAGTCCACAACGCACATTTCCCCCTACGTTTCTAATCTCCTGTGCCTGACTACGACTGAGGCAGGGTCACGACTATCGAACAAGGCCTCATTCATCGCTGTTGGCCCTCTGTGATCTGCATTAAACATTAAAAGAAAACCCTGAGATGGTTCCAAGCAGATCATAAAACAGATCATAAAAGACACCCTTTCAGTGCATTACTACCCTGCGGGTGCAATAACACACCAAAGTATTGCCATATAATAAATGAGCTACACAAGTCAATGCTCCAAAACTCAAAACAGGTGAGAAAATAAAAATCAGATTCTATCAAATGACTTACATCTCAGTTTGAAATGAAACTCTTGCACACCAGCGACACTTTTAATTGAGACATAAGTAGAAGATGAAGGCTGTTTCCCAAAGATCCCCCTCATCACCAACGCGGGCCCCGACAGAGCCTTTGAAAGTGCAGCTTATTAACTCATATCGCCGCCTTTGATGTTTGATGTGGGAGAGGAGAAATAACCCTTTGGCGAGAGTTTCTGCAGGAAGCAGGAAAAAGATGGCCAAGTGCTAGCTTTCATCTGATACGTGTCCAGAGAGGAGAAAAGGGAAGCGAGTGTGTACGCTGTTGCAGAGTCAGCAGCAGTGAGAGTGTCGGGCTTGGCAGGGACACCGATACCATCATTCTCCATTTTGATTTCACGGTGACGGCTACGGTCTGGACTGGGACAGTGTGTGAGTGAAGGGGGAGGTGGGACGACGATGACTCAGTTGTTGACTCAACAAAATCAGTCCGATACGGAGGTCTGAGATCTGACCTTTCTGAACATGGAGCCTTGAGCTGTTGGAGGTGTGACTTTATCATGAACTGTTTTAAAGGAAATTTCTACCTGGTTCCTTTGAGTCATCAATTTCTAAATCTGCATCGTAGTTCTAATTATCCACCATCCCTGCTGGTTGAATCCAAATGCATGCTGGGATTTGCCATCTATCTCACTTGTCACAGTTTCATAATTATGTTCAAAACTTAAAAAGGCCAACTCCCGTCTTCAACCTTTATCTGAAGTAGGTTTAACTCGAAGCACCCACACACACTGAGGGCAGAGGAGACTGACTTCATTATAGAGCATCATGACCTGCATCCAGCTGCTGGGAGCGTCTTTAAGGACAACCTGTTCCTGTTGGTATTTACAGTTGTGAGTGAAGACGGAGAGAGTTAAAATGAATCCTGTGTTTCCGTAATAAACACAGGGCTTGATATGAAGACCCTGCATTAAAAATGTGTTCAAACCACCAATTACATAATGACGGTAATGACTTTGCTCTGCTTGGTTTTATTTATTTATTCAAAAATCACTACTCAGCTTATACTGAGCATCTTGATGTCAAAAACAATTCAGAACGTTAACAATGCTAAACTACATCTCAAGCTGACATTATCTCATTTTGATGCATTGGAAAAAAATGTACCAACAATCAACAAAAAGGAAGATTTGGGACAGACCTATTCATTGAAGACGAAAAATAAATATTCATGAGTCAGTGGCATTTCTGTGCCTCATGGGCCACTGTAGGTGATTCATGATCCATGAACATCAACAGAATATTCATTAGGAAGCACAACAAATGCTTACACATGCAGTAGTAGCACGCAGAAAATACAGTAGAAGAAAATTCAAGTACGAGAAAAAAGTGCAGATGAAGGGGGTAAAAAATTATATGGAGAAAAAATGTTGTCAACAACTCAGCAGCATCAGTCTCTGAAGACAACAGCACAGATATAAGACGGCAGCTCCACACTGCAGCAGAAATATCCAGCTCCCACAGTAAGTAGGAACAGCAAGGATGCATTTTAATTAGAAGGGAACATTTTGAACTTCCAGTAAGAAAAGGGAGGATTAGACTGGGGAGATAAATCAAGACAAGCCCCTGCTGATGATGCTGCACCCATCAGTCGAATCAGGAGCCAAGAGAGGGTGACGCCACGGAAAACAGAACCTGAAGGGGACTGCGTACGAGCACATCGCCAGCATCACGGTCCAACGGGCACGAAGACAAAACTCGCAGACATAAAAATAAGGCGTCGGTTTCTTTCCCCTGTGTATAAGTACAGTGACACAGCGATTGTCTCCTGCCTGCATCGGGGTTAGAAGCCACGTCAGAGCAGACACACGCTTGTTGACCGTAAATAATATCACTTCTTAAAATTCTTTCCTGTGTTATTATGATCAGTGAGGTGGGAAACAACCATCAGAAAACTGCTTTTTCAGACGTCTAATTCCAGGTTTACTTCAGCCCTACGACCACCCCTCATTCTGTATTAGGCCTACTCTACTACTGTTGAGTAAATGGGATCAGAGAGGTTTAAAGGCAGCTGGCTAGATCACCCTGGGTCAGCTGGGTTGGAGTAGGGTTAGTCTGCTCAGCCGTCATGTGATCATCATAAACTGGCCCAGACGACCTGCTTATAGCCTGAAGAGCCAGCCCGATGACCAGACTGGTGGAATCCCCGCAGTCACACAAAAAGGCTGACGAATAAATGGATCAAAGAAACTTGAGGACTCAAAGGCCTCTTTTTACACAACTTTCCTCTTTGTGTGTTTACATATGACATGACGGTTACAGATAGTTGAGACAAGCCCACAGTGTTTAAGGTAAATGTCCTTAAAGCAACCTATTTTTTGTATCTTGTTTTGCACACACCAAACAGTTTCAAAGGTTATTACACCAGGAAACTGGCAAACAAATGCATCTTGATTACGATCTCTGTATCCATGAGGTGAAAGGGAAACTGGACTGGACACTAAGAAAGAGTGCATCTGCAAGGAGAGAGGAAATAAAAGCCTGGATGTTTCCACAAAGTCGGTGCAGGCAGCAGCGGATCTGTGCTGAACTCACCAGGGGCCTTTTGTCTCTGCTCGCTCACTGTAAAAATCTAACAAGGCCTGGAGGAACCAGCACACACACACACACACAACTGAAAGGAAAACTCCTTGAAGGCCACGCAGGAAAGACAAATAAGGATACAGCATCAGAAGTCAAATTAGTAGCAAACAAGTGATAATTTGGCACAATTTGCCTGCGGAGCCCGTTATGAGCGATGTGAGCTGACGTCCTGAATGTGGCCAACAGGTGTCCTCACACCGCAGGAACATTGCTTCAACAACACACAGATCTGTCACCATCTAGTTCACATGTGTGAGAAAAAAAAGCTGTGCCCCTGTGTGAGGAAATTAAAATGGATGCCCATGATGTTGCCTTCAGTCGCCGCTGCTCGCAGGCCCAAGCACAAGCCTTCACACTATATCAAACCTCTCCCTATCTTATTATCTGACTGACGTGCACACACACACACACACACACACACACTGATGGTTAATCATCAACAGAGGTGAATGGTGAAATAAGCCATATAGCTGTTTTGCCCCCACAGAACATGCAGTGTTGCAGAGCAATGGCAGCCTCTAATCCACCCTGGTGCTATGACTTTCATACCAACAGCAGATGAGGCAGCATTTGTTTAACCGGCGTCTGCCTGCCATATGTCTACATGCACTCACTGTAGAAGAAGACGGAGGAGGAGGACGGCCTCTGTCATCACAGCAGCGTGAGGAAAAGGAGGGAATCGGAGAGAAGGGGCAGAAAAAAAAAGGGAGAGGGGACGTGGCGTACCTCTTTTAGGGATCTCCTGCAGGGGGATGGTGTCCCCTCCCCCGTCGTAGGGCAAATAGGGGTCGGCCGCCGCGTCCTCCTCCTCCATGTTGACAGTCGAGACGAGGCTAGGCTAAGCTAAACTAGGCTTCACTACGCACTGCTCGCCGAGTGTGTGTCAGTCGCTGCCATGTTTACCGGAGGAAGACAAGCAAGGCTGCGTGACTGAGAGAGTGTGTGTGTGTGTTTGAGTGCACAGTCCTCGCTCTCCCTCCTCCCCCTTCTTTCTCTCTCTCCACTGCAGCAGCTGACTGCTCGAGCTGATGATGTCATCACATACACACACTCGCACACACAGACACACACACACACTCAAAGGGAAAGACGATCACACCAGGCCGGTCAGCCTTGTCTGCTTGGTTACTAGAGGAGATGAGTGAGCCCTGCCTCTATGGGAGAGACCATGCTGCCGGGTCACAGGGGTGTGTGTGTGAGTGTGTGTGTGTGTGTGTGTGTGTGTGTGTTTGAGTCTGAAAAGGAATGTTCCATTCTGAGCAAGTGCAGGGGGGTTAAAGTGAAGAAGAAATGGAAGCTCTAATAGCTTAGCAATGGTAGAGAAAGTATTTAGATCCTTGACTAAAAGTGATAATCTTGAAAATTTTCTTTTAATTAAATAGCTGTCAAGTCACTGTTTATCTCAGATGAGGTAACACAATGATGACTGAGTCTATGGTTCACTGATGAATAAATGCAGTATTTAAATATTTGCATTGGAATATATTTACGATCTGGGTGTCGGTGGCTGTATTAAGTTACTGCTAATGCAAATTTCCTGCTGCTGCTGCTTCTCATAAAAAAAATCAAAAAGGACGAGTGTGTAGGATTTTGAGTGCGATTAAGTGTAGGAGAACCTACGGTGGCCTTCGGGTAACGTAAGGACATGAAAGGCCCTGTTTGGTTTGTCCACTCAGGACTTCTGTGGAAACATGGCAGTGCAACATGGTGGTCTCTGTGGAAGAGGACCCACACCTGCTGTGGATATGAACGCTTCATTCTAAGATAACAAAACACAACAATTCTTGCAATGTAATGTGTCTGTCAGTGAGATTAGACGACCATCATTCATCAAAAAAGCGTCTACAAAACAAGACAACGATCATTTCCTGCATTTTTTGACAGCAGATGAGTTTGACATATTGCAGGGAGGAATGGAAGAAGAAGGAGCAGCCACCGTGAGCTGTTCAATGAGGAGCTGCAGACGACAGGCTGCACATCTCCAACGTCTTTCACTGCCTCCTGTTTGCAGACTCACGCCGTGTGCAGCATAAAATCAGATCATGGTTGCTCAGAGAATGATGGAGAAAAGGAGGAAATTATCACATTTGTGACGCCGGGACCATGAAATGTTTCTGACTGAAAAATGACTTAAACGATTATCAACTGAGTTGCCAATTAATTTGATGTCAATTGACTAATTGATTCATTGCCTGATGGTTAGAGCTGTACTTGTATGAAATGTTGGGTTGTTCAATTTCTAACAAAACATCCCATCTTAAAAGCTTAGTATGCAGAGGAGCTTGCTGACAGGTGGATATTGATTTAAATATTAGTCATTAGTTGATTGGCAAACGTGAATATTTGCTGCTATATGATGGTAACATGTTATATGTTTGGGTTTTGTACTGTTGGTTGGGACAATTTTTAACATCTAATGAAATAAATGATTGATTGCAAATGTATTAATCAATATGGAAAATTATTTTTAGTTGTAGCTAGGGACGCATCAATCCTTGGTTTTGGGAGAAAAAAAGTTGGATCTGCGATCTCTGATTAGAGCCCCGACTAATAAAGAGAGAACTTTCCACAGCAGTATTTTGCCAATTCAAATCAAAATCACGTTGCCTATTCATAGATGAAGTGAAAGGAAGCTTTGTGATTGCACAAACAAGAAATAACGATATGCTCATGGAAGTTATTTGCCACTTTGCCTTGTTATTTTGGTTATACGCTGACAGTGAAATGAAAATGAAATACTGTTTTGGAGACTGCAAGACAGAACAAGCAGAGAGTGGGTCCAGTGTCAGACACACAGCGTTGCTCAATCTCCTTCCTCACGTTCACTCTGCAGGGAGGATATGAAACATGAGATAACATCTGGACATCTCATAGCATCTGTGCCACAGTGCAAGACAGACTTCACTGACTGCAAAGCAGAGAAAAACCCCGGCTGAAGTGGATCTCATGGGTAAAATCCAACAGGGACCACACAGTCGCTGTATTCCAAGACACAAGGTGTTTTGTAAACTTGGTGTAATCATGTGTTATTATATGAAACAATGCAGTCACAGTCAGGTCTTTCAGGCCTGAACAATGAGACTCAGACATTTCTCACGCTGTTTTCTTTTCACTACAATATAAAAGCAGTCTGTCATTCCTTCCACCTCCATGGCCCCTTACCTTCGAGCAGGGCTCCTGGTGCTAGGCAATGACACAGCTGATATGAGCCATAGTTTGTTACCACCTTGCTCCACAGGTCCCATTCAGAGCGTTAAAGCAACAAAACACCATCAAGTCTGAGACAGAAAAAATCTCCAGAGTCTCTGTAATCCAGCGAGTTAAATCCTTTTCAGTTCAAGGACCAACATTTTCCAAAGCACTGCTCCATTTATCTCCTTCACATCTGCAGAGAAAAGTTCAACAAAAATCTCCACCGGGCTGCAGAGTGAGCCAGCTCCTGTTCACACTGCAGTCACAGGCCAGAGGAGGGCTTTACAAGCTTTCCTCTGAACCCACCCACTCATAACTATGTAAAAATAGCACAGGGAGGCACCACAGCAACTTCAAGGGAAGAGCATTCATCCAGAGATTTCCTGAAACGCTGGCTCACACCAGCTGGCAGCCAAACTGGTTCATGGGAATGCTTGTGCACGTCTGGGTGTCACACACAAATAAAGACTGACGACACTGGGAAGTGGAGCCCCGGCATATACAACATCATGAGACTGTAAACAGGACAAATAGCAGCTATAACTGGCTTTGTTGCAACCTGGTTAATACAGATCAACAACTGCAAAAAAATGTCACTATATGACTACCTCCAGGCCAAACCTGCAGGACAGACAGCTAGACTCCTGCTTCTGTCTGCATCCTGCTGCACTGTGCATGCTCTCCCATACAGCGAAGTCATCTATGTGTGTCCTGCTGAACAGCCTGGTCACCCACAGTCTCCTCTTCAATAATAAATAGGCTGAGTCTAGACTCTAGAGTCCTTATATCAGTGCTACACTTTACATAGGACCAAAGTCAGTTGGAAATTTACATTGAGAAACTCCAATTAATGCTGTTTGAATCTAAAGTAATGGATGAAAATTTTCAATTTTCAAGTTTCATGACAACAGAAAATACAAGCTTATGGTGGTCAAGAATATTGCATGTGCAGATGACTTGACATTAAAAGTGTAGATATAAAAGTACTGAAGAGAAGGAAAAGGACTTGAGATACCAGTCGTTGCCATTCAAGGCATCATAAGAATCACAGCTGTCTCCATTAGACTATTACTGCACTCTACCTTAAAAACGGTCTCATCTTAGACTGTTTGATGTGCCTTTCTTTTAAGGATCACTGCAACCTTCACACAGAATCGTGAGCTTTCACATATGTGCAAAAGGCAACACTAAATACTCGAATTTTGTGCCAACCATCTCGGCAGTAGTGACATGTTTGATTCAGAAGGCTGCAATAGAGCAAGACTTGCTACAGCCTCTTGAATGCAAAACAGGAAGAGCTGCGATCAGACTTAAACTGAAGAAAGTTGCACCGCAGAAAAGGGAGATGACAGATAATAGTAGAATCCAGTTCAATGTGTCTACAACCCACAAAACAGACTCAAATAAAAGCAGCTAATTGTAATCATCCAATTCAAATGAACAGAAAACAACCTCTGTGCTAAGCAAACACTTTAAACAGAGTTGAAACAGAACATAGTGTCTTTATCCCATTCATAAAAACACTAGTTTGATCCTCATCCATCTGCTCTGTCTGCATTCAGAGCACATGGATTTCACACAAAATCAAACATTCTGGTTGAATACAAGTCACTCATATTTGGAGAAACAAGCTCGACTGATGCAACCCCTTTTCTGTTTGCTCAGCTACAAGTCAAGACTAAACAAACAGGCAGGATCGGAATCAGGAGAATTTACTCGGACAAGGAAGAACAAACCGGATGCAGCAGCTCGGATGTTGACGGGACACCAGATATACCAGTCAGGGTGCCACCGAGCTGCTGAATGAATGACAAGCAGGTGACTGCACTGGAACGACAGGTATGACTATAATTATGTAGCATGGCACCAGATAAGCAGATCACTCCAGCTATGAATGAGGCAATGATCAGAAGTCATCATGCAACTCAGCAGAAAAGCCAACGATCCGCTCTTTAAATATGACACAATAAATATCTCACTGTATGTCTTTATTAAGCTTAAATCACTAAGCCTCACTTGGACGCCACGGCTCCACCTAAGCTCTTCTATATTTAGCCAGGTGATGACGCATTTATGAATACAAAAAAAAAAGAGGCTCTGCCACTTGTCAGTATTACTACCAACTATCTTTCATTGCTACCTGACAGGAAAGAGCGATCCACGTAAGCCAAGAGACAAAGACGGAGGAGGAACAATGAACAAGGCCAAAGGACACATAAAAGCGGCAGTGAGACCGCAAAACAAACTGTGGGAAACAGGAAGCGAGGATGTTTAAAAAGGTGACCAGGTCAAGAAACAGGAGCAACACAATGAACAGGATAGATGAAGAGCAAAACTACGAGAGCATGCAGAGTCAAGTTTGGTACAAGAACAGTGATGATTATGGACAGAGCAAACGATTACGACAGGCAGATGTTTAAGACGAGCACACAAATGATAGTAGGTAAAAAAAAAAAAAACTACTTAAAATAATTCTTAAAAATGACTGGAGTCCTGCAAATGGTCATACACCAATTCTATTAAATAATGTTTAACTGGACAATATATTAGTAAAGAGGTTTAGAGTTGTGAATAACAAAATAAAAACAACAATTATTTATAGATTAAAAATAGGTCAATAAACAGCGAAAAAAATGTTAAATCAATTTGATAATTAGGAAAGTTAAGAATGACTGGTCCTGATCTTTGATGAACATGAGTCAGAGAATTTCTGAAAGCTGATAAATTGACTTCTGAGCTCAGATAATTTTGTTATCAAGAAGTCACAAAGAAGTGGCTTTGGCTGCCTATAATCATATTCCTGTTCCAGTTAAATATCAATCAATAGTTTTAGAACCATTTGTGAGGCTGCTTCAGTCCAAACAGGAGCAGGGTTATGACGGGAGCAGGTGTCTGGAGGGAGTGAGGACATGTGGAGCAGCTGATGGGTGTGGATGGAGACGGCAGAGGGACTGCATCAGGGGACAGCGACACACACGAGTGGACACACACTTGATGCGTCTTGACATCAGCAGCGAGGTGACTCATAACCAGAGCAGCAGCGCGTCTGCCTTCCCTGAACTGTGAACCAGGAGGTAAACTGGATTTTGGACTCGGAGACGCAGCAGGATGGGAAGCTCACTGAGAATTCAAGGAATCTGATTGGAGACTGAGGGTTCGTCAAAGCCTGGGTCATGGAGGGGGAAGCTCAAAAGGACCAATCAAAGAGCCGGGGGAGGTTTCCCGTACTCCCTACCTGGGGAGGCAGCGTCCCCATCCAGCAGGTTGTCGTCCTCGGTGGTGTGGAAGTCCATGATGACGCCGGCTCCATCCAGCAGCTCCTCGTCGCTGCTGGCGCTGGCGATGCTGTTGTAGCTGTTCCTGCAGTAGCCTCTGTGGTACAGCTGCTCCGACTCCATTTAGCAACGCGCCGGTGCCCTGGATGATAAGGAGGGAGGGAGGGAAGGAAGGGGGAAGTGGTGGAGATACACACACCGTGTTTGTGAGGACGCTAGATTACAGAGTCTAGAAGGTGAAGTGAGTCTGTCAGGTACACAGATGAGAAGGGTGGGTTGTTAGGGTGCACACTGACTCACAGGTGAACGACAAAGACAGACGGACACACACATAAACACATTTACAATCCCGCTAAAATCATCTGAGCCACACACCACAAGAAACACAACCAGTTTCCAGCTTACAGTTTAGCACAAACAACAAAACCTGAGCTGAATGATGATCGTCTGTTCTGTTCGTTCATTTTACCCAACATGACATTTCTGTCCTGTTATATTTAGAGAATGAGGCAACTGGTGTCTTCGCTTGGAAATGCAAAGAGGCAGTCTGACAGAAATACTGTAACCGCTGGAGCGCATGGAGATGGAAGATAAGACAAAGAGGGAATGAGGTGTGGGAGGAATGAGAGATGCAGGTGATCCATTAGAGTTAAAGATGAATCTGAGCTGTCAGGCGGCCTGAGATGGAGACAACGATGTTTGATTGTGATGAGACACAGTGAACTTGTGAGCCTCCATTCCAGCAGTGAGGTGAAATATTAAACTGCTTGACCAGAGATCCAAGGAGAAGAAGAAGAAGAAGAATACATTTGACCTGATCAATAGATCTCGTGTGAAAAAGAGTCACATCGGACATAAAAGTCAATACCTCAGCTAAGAAAAACATTCTTACTTTCTTAACTCTTGCCTAAAAAATCTTTTTTTTCCTAGTTGCAACACTTCATTTTACAGGTCTGTAATTTCAGAATTTCATAACAATTTTAAACAAACAATTTCCAGGTTTCTGTAGTAGGCGAGCACATTATTCAACATATACAAACACATAACGTTTCCAACGATAAATAAATATTTAAAGACTATTTACTTGGGTTTAAATTCAGATTTCCTCTCTCGTAAATCCACGTTTTTAGTAGTTCTACTGTATTACTTCTGAGAAAAATATTAGGAAGCTATGGACCCATAAAGTAAAGCACAACCTTCTATTATTTAAATATTAGAAATGTACAGCTCAGGTGTTAAAACTGCTGTCGATAAGAATCCTCGTCTTTGTCATATTGTTCAAATTAATGACGACATCAGATCATCTTCATTCAAATAATGTAAAACCACTGGGTGATGGCTTTCCACTTTAAATGCTAAAAATAGGTCTGACTGGATGAATTTAGTCGCTGTTTAGTGGAAGCACTGTAAAGTTACCTGTAGTCATTGAAACAGAATAAAAACTGAAAACAGAAAGTCTTAATTTAATATCTCAGACCAGGCATTTACTGTATATATATTATTATAATTTTTAAAAAAAAAATAATATAAAAATATAGCTAGAAAAGAGCTTTTCTGCTTTCTCTTTTCATTTTTTTGTTTTTAAATTTGTTCATTTCTTTCAGACAATACTTCAAATTTCAAGTATCGGGCAGATGTAAAGTTCTGGTCTCTCCACAGTCAAAGTGGTGTATTTATAGACTGAGGGATTAAAATGACACATGGACATCCTCCCTGCAATGAGAGGACGATTATGACAATAATAACACTGCAGGACCAAAGAGAGCAGAGCTGCATCAACACCTCACCTTTGCTCAGACCACGCCCCCCTGTGGAGACGGTGGAAACTACACCAGGATCTGTCACCGCGAACGTGACTCAGGCAGTGACAGACGTGACCCAAAACGATCCCCACCAGGCCGAGCACAATGACAATCCAATGACTCCCGAAAATTACAGATAGCCAGAAGATATTTATAGGAATATCGTCCTCGAGGCTTGATGAATCACACAGTAATAAAGAGAAAGAGAGGAAGAGAGTTCAGGAGACAGACAGACAGTTAATGCGCCCTGTTGCTGGAGCCTGACTGATTTTCACTAATCCTTTATGGTCTGATAAGCAACTCCATATTCTGAAAAAAGACCCAGGCCTAATAGATTTCTGAGCTGCCTCCATATCAACCTGAATTTCCTACTTGATCTTTTGCAGTGGACTTTGAAGTGGACATTCTCAAAAGGCCACAAACAAAAGGAAGTGAAGAAAGAGAAAAGCTGCGGTCAGCTTGATCAATTTCTCTAAAAGTGCTTTTGTCTTCGTGGTTTATAAAAAGGGACTGAGGTATGGTCAGACGTGAACACGTTTTTGCATGAAAGCCAAATGTTAGCGGATGTTTTTTCCCCTTTAGATGTGGGGTGTTTCAGTCAAAGTCACTCACCTCTGACAGATAAATCTGGACGCTTTGGTATGATAGTAATACCACATCATGACACAACCTATCATGAACAAAAGCCTTCTGCAAACGCCAACAATGAAACTGAAGACTGCTAATCCTCCTGGCACAAACTCTATAATGTCAGGCAGAGAGGGAAGAGAAACTTTCCCTGCGCCAACAAACACACTGATTCACCACGGGACAGGACTTCCCTCTGAGCTATATCAAATCAGCGGGGCCAGGAAATTCAATTCAGCCTGTTTGCAGAGTCAATGTTGAGGCCGAGATCTTCTAGGCGAGCTCATGTGATGTCTTTGACCTGACTGCACAATCATCGAGGTTCGGCCCCCGAGCTCCAGACTGAAATTTAAACCCCTCTGCTTAATCACATCAAACTTTCTTTTCCTCCTCCGAAATACTTTGCTCGGACTCAAGCTTTGGTCGTAGCTTTTAGATTTAAAGGAAAGACAGACTTTAGCAAAGCAGGGGTGCTGATTCATGCAGCAAATTAGAGAGAGAGGATAAAATGCTTGTTAAAGGTGTGCAATTATCTTTTCAGGCACACAGCTCCAATATTAAATGAACTGTGCTGCCGAGGCGTTTAATGGTCTGCTTTAATAGGACTTGTCATCTTTCCTCCGATTTCTCTCTGCTGGTGACATTTGATAGCTATAATTATGCCAGTCTGCAGAATACTTGTTCTTGTTTCTCCACGTTCTTTGCAACAGTAATCAAAACAGTAATTATGCCTGGAGACTGGAGTGTGTTGATTATTGAGGAGCTGCGAGTCAGATTTCATGTTTGAAGACGTGGAAGGAGAGGGAGGTGTGTGTGTGTGTGTGTGTGTGTGTGTGTGTGTGTGTGTGTGTGTGTGTGTGTGTGTGTGATGGTCGATAACAGCATAATCAACAGCCAGGGAACAAAACGTTGCAGGGTCTGCTGATGTTACACAACTAGTTGAGCAGCAACGAGGGGCCTTCTCTTCCTCCGCCTGGTCGCGATGGAGGTGTTGTCCGGGCGACTGTTGCAGGGATGTGACTCAGCGTTTTGCCTCTAACCGACAGGCTCGCACCTCCTCCGTGGACGGAGCCAATAAGTTGACACACATCCTTCAAAAAGGCAGCGAGCGATCGATATATGGATCGCCTTGTAGGAAAACATCCACAGTGCAGCGGCTACAACACAACACTCCTCACAATTAACAGCACTTCAACAACACGGAGTCGATCAGAGAACGGCTGCACTGACTGAGCACTAAGTGATGAAGATGTGCAGTCATGTAGTGATGTCAGACTGAGAAAATGAAGCTGATGGAGGGAAGGAAATACAGTGAATAAAACAAAGAACTCTCGCTCACAGCAGTGTAGGAGTTTTACATATAAATGACTGTCTGTTACGTTCAAGCTTTTGCCAAGTGAGTTCACACAATGTTGATTAAGGCCATCACTGCCAACTAAATCTCTCTGTGCAACCCCGACTCCAAAAAATGTGTAAAATGTAAGTAAAACAGAATGTGATCATTTGCTAATCCTTTTTGACATATACTCAATTGTAACCAGTACAAAGACAATATATTCAATGTTTCATCAACTCCATAGATTTTTGTAAATATCTGCTTATTGTGAATTTGATGGCAGCAACATGTTTCATATAAGTTGGACAGGAGCAACAAAAGACTGTGAAAGTTGTGGACTGATTGAAAACACCTGTTTGGATCATTCCACAGGTAAACAGGTTCATTGGTAACAGGTGATAGGATCATGATACGTTATTCTCAGAATATTATTTTACTTCGGAATCCAGTGGATACATCTGAGGATTTAAAAAAGGAGTCTATTTCAAATCTAGAAAAGAGTGGGAAAATATGAATTTTGGATTCAAGTTCATTAGGGTTTAAAACTGAAATCTCACTCAGGACACGGACGTTTTCATCTGAGTCATTTACGGAAATGAAAGTCAAGACAGTGATTCTGCTAAACATTTACTTTTTCACTTCTAGGTGATCTTAGAGACCGGGTCATATGTGACTTGAGGGGATGGAAATAAGCAATTAACGTAACATCCTGACCGTGAATAGAACTCTAAGGTCATGCTTAACAGAATAAAGGCAAACATCCCAGACAGACATAACACAATAAGGAGCGCTGATTAAACCAACAACGATCGCAAATGAAATAAGGAGCGTTGCAGTGTGGTTTGACCTGTCTGTAACCGCAGGGTGGAAAGAGTAAAACCACAGACTCCTGATTCTGCCGTGAGAGGAGAGCCAGCTAATCATAAATCATAAATACACAAGTGAATACCTGAGAAGTGACGGAGTGAAAAGGAAACAGCAGGCAAACATTAACTTCAGCGTACTTGAGTCTACACACAGTCCCCTGACCTCAATCTGCCTGACATCGCTGGAATCATAAGCCATGAACAAAAAAATTAACTTAAGCTTGGTGAATCATTTATCGTGGAAGTCATTCCACAAGTTAAAAAAAGACAAATGTGTGCCGGTTCCAGCTTCTGAAATGGAAGCAATTGCTTCCTTTCTCTGGTTTTTATCGATGTGAATTAAATATTTTCAGGGTTTGGACTGTTGGACAGACAAAACAAGCACCTGGAGGAAGTAACTTTGACTTGTGATGAGCAAAATGAATTAATAATGATAATGAAAATGGTCTTTAGCTGCAGCACTACAGACAGACGTGATGACAGGAAGTCAAGTGCTTTTAAATCAGATCAGCCAAAGTGACTTAATGACAATATGTAGGTTTATATAATACAACAAACTCTCAATATCAGAAAAATGCCCAATGAATTTATTTTACATGAGCTCAAATTGCCAAACTTAAATTGCTTTATTTATCCAGGAAAAGGTCCAGAACACAAAGATATCCATTTCACTATCATTGAAGACAAAAAGAGAGAATTTTTGCCACAAAATTAGCTTAAAGGAAGAATCAACTTTCAAATAAGCTGCTGAATAATTTCGTTAATCAACTAATTGATTAATCGACTAATCATATGAGCTCTAAATGTCTGCATGATGATGAAAAGCCATTTTTTGTTTCTTTCAAAAATCAACTTAATAACTAAAGAAAACATCCATATTATTACAGTAAATATAAAAGTATTATCCAGCCCAACTTTTTACACTTTATAGCTGCTTTGACAAGGACAAATGCATCCCATTAATTTAGTCATAAGATGTGTTGAGGACATGAGGAAAAAGCTTAATGACTGAATGTGTTGATAAAAAAGACTGATTTGATTTTCAGAGCTAATGCTGGAAAACAACCATGACACAGCCAGCATGGCAATAAAATCCCATCATTTCCAGCTGTTAGCCATGCACTCATTAATATCACATCTGCATTACATGAAGAAAATGTCCATTAAAAATCAGCTTCCACCAAAAGCATCAAATAAACCACAAAATAAATCCAGACGTGCAAAACAAGCTAACGGCTAATTTTAAACTGCAGGAGTCCAAGCTAGCATGCAAGCTAACTAGCGAGCTAGCTAGCACCTGTTCGCCAGCAAGAAGGATGTGAAATGAACCTGTGAGAAAATTGTGACAGCGACAGGATGGATGGATGATGGATGGATGGATGGCCTCGGGTGGAGAAACAGCAACATCTCTTTTCTCAAACACACACCAAGCTAAAGCATCATTAAGCGCTAATGAAGAAAAAGACGAACGCACCTTCCTGATGCCTCGAATCCAGCTCGGACACAACAATTCATCCTTTTTTTCCTGAGTTGAAACGAGGATTTATTTTATTCTTTTTTGGTTTCCTACACGAGTGGATTTGACATTTTCCTCATCATGATGGTGTTTTCTGTTTTCAGTCCCATTCCTGTGTCACTGACGTTCACTTCCTGTTTCCCATCCCAGCAGCAGCAGCAGCAGCATCAGTGGGAGTGAAGGCAGGCAGGAAGCAGGAAACCTGATCAATTATTGATCAGGTCACTGCGATCAAAAGGCTGGGATACAACACAATGGAGTCCTGAAGAAGAAAAGACAAGCTGTGTTACTGTGAGGGCCAGTGTGAGACAATTAGTTGATTAATTGATAATCCATTAATTGATGTGATCAATTTTATCAATCAATAAATGCAAGAAAGAACACATTGTAATATCTTTGCTCATTGAATATTTCTTGGACTGTTAATTACCAGTGATGGAAAGTACTCTAGTTAAGTACAATTTTGAGGTACTTGTACTTTACTTGAGTATTTCTATTTTATCCTATTTATACTTCTACTCTACTTAATGTACTTTTTCCTCCTTTACATTTGATAACTTTAGTTGCTTTTTAGATTTAGATTAATAACATAAAATATAATGAACAAACAAATTATGATATATTATTATAGATAAAGATCTTTATTGATCCCTTGATTAAAGTTACAAGCTACCCAGCAGTGTATAAAGTAATTAAAATTAGTTCCACCTTAACCGGCTTCAACTTTAAGGTTCAAGCATTGATCATTATAATCCAGTGATATAATATACATTATTCTGAAATGGGCCATTCTACATGATGATATTTCTAATATTGTCCAGAAGCCAAAGATATCCTGTTTATTACCATAGAAGACTAAGAAAATAAGTTGTAACCTGTGAATTTTAGGTACATTTGCCCCAAAAATGAATTTTCAAATATCTATTTGTTGATGAACTAATTGATTAATTGACTGATCATACAAGCTCTATAGTAAATGTCAATGATTGCATGATTTATTCTTCACTACAATTCAGAAGGAAATATGCACTTATAATATAATATGCATTATTCTAAAATGGGACATTCTACATAATGATAATCTAATATTTTCCTTTTGTTTCTTCATCTTCTAGTTTTAGGCTCTGGTTGTGAGGCCTTTTGAAGCAAATTTGTGATTTAAGGCTACATAGAGAACTGACTCATTTCTGGACTCCCAAAGGAGAGATAAAACATTTCCCCATCATTTCCTTCATTATCTCATTTCATTTTGCATCTCAGAGACAATGAAGCGCTACCATCAAGCAAAAGGAAGAATTATATTGATTTGTACTGGAAGCAGAAGACAAACAAACCAAGTGAAGGTGATTGAGATGTTTGAGTTTATAATCTTTCAGCACAATATAGTTAAACACAGAAAGAATACAGATGAATTTGTACATGTCCATTCAGCACCATAGATTGATGATCAGCATTTTAACTAGAACAGGAATGTTTTACTGAAAGCGTTCACCATTTCCTCCTGTTTCTCATATTCTTACTACCCAACAGTACCATCTGTTGACCAGTGTAAGTAAAATCATTGGCAGACTCATTTGGTCTGAGCTGATTCTCTTGACTGGAACAAACAAAAAGTTGGATGTAACTGGAACTGAGATAATCTACTGCAGTGATAACAAGATGAGTGAAGAGTTAAACCAGAAAATATGAGGAAGCTGCAAAAGCAAAGATGGCTGATTTCTGCTTTAGTCACCATGAGCATCTCCAATAATCAACACTTCACACTATTTTTTCATCTCATCAAGAATCAGAACTACCTCATGTTTACATTTCCTTAAAATTCATTCACTAAAAGCTTTATTTGACGAAAAAAAAATCTGCTCATTTTCATACACAGTAAATTCCCACAAGCTGAAATATATTTCTTTTTTGTTCTCTCATTAATCAAATCAGTATTCAGACTGTCCTCTCAGTGACACAGACTTCTCTGGTGGTCAACTTTTCTCCACACTGTTATAGAAACCAGTGTCTCTGCAGTGCTGTTGGACCGGCATGTTCCTCCTGGTGCTGCTCACTTTCTCCAGGTTGATCTCCACCAGCACCATGCCTGGCTTCTCCCCTCCACAGTCACCCAGCACCTCACCCCAGGGGTCCACCGCCAGGGCGTGGCCGTACGATGAGCGCTTCTCGTGGTGCCGGCCGACCTGCGCCGCCGCCAGGACGAAACACTGGGTCTCGATTGCACGTGCGCGGAGCAACACCTGAGAATAAATACATGAAGTTTGTGTTTGCTTGAATTTCTATATTAGCCTGAGTCTGAGTCTAAACAGTCTGTTGCTGTGTGTGAATCCCACCTCCCAGTGAGCAGCTCCTGTTGCTACAGTGAAGGCTGATGGGTATGTCAGGATCTCGGTCCCGTGTCTTTGCAAAGCCAGCGACAACTCAGGGAATCTCAGATCGTAACAGATGCCCAAACCAACCTGTGGCAACAAAATAAATGAGATAAGATAAGATAAAATAAACCTTTATTCGTCCCACAGTGGGGAAATTCAAAAAAAAAAAAAAAAAGCATCACTGGGCAATGAGCTGGATTTGATCCTTCCACCTCAGACCTTCAGGTGTCAGGACCTTATCTGACTGAACTACAACTCAAGCTCAAAGTTTATCTTATCTTATCTTACCTTGCCGATGGGAGTTTGGATCGGAGACACGAGCGAGGGTCCAGGGATGGTGAAGGCACTTTCTTTAAGGGAAACGCCTTTTTCCGGCAGTTCTACATCAAATAAATGGGACTTCCTATAGACTGAAACAATGTCACCTGTGGGTGTAAAGACAACATGTCAGCGAGTGTGTATTTGTATGAACCAAAAGAAATCATCAAGTGGAAAACATGGACTGTGTAAAGAGAGATTGTTCAGTGGACAGTACCTTTATCATTAATTATGATGTGACTGTTGTAAATTCGTCTGTCAGACTCCCAGTCATGTCCTCGTTCGTGAAATCCTCCCAGAGACAGCCACACTTCCAACTTCCTGGAAGAAAGGGAGGTTAAAATACCCCTAGACATCACATGACACATCAGACAATAGAGAGTAGACTTAATTCTAAAAATGTGACTATAAAAGCAGAAACAACTTTGTAAATTCTTGTCACCTATGTCAATGTTTCCTTGGTGTAGGAATAAAAAACACCTTGTGTACCTGGCCAGCTGGGTGTATTTTGAAATCGTCTCTCCTGACAGGCTCTCAGACAGTGACAGCGTCTCCTCTCGACTGGATCCGATGTAGTCGAAGGCTTCGGGCAGGAAGACCATGCTGGCCCCTCGCTCCTTGGCTTCCTCCACCAGCTGTCTGCAGGCGGAGAAGTTGGCCTCTTTGTCCGGGGTGGCTGTCACCTGACACACTGCAGCCACTGGGCGAGGGAGAGTCGACATCCTGCAGAGAGAGGAGAGTGTTGTTGTTAGATTCAGGAACAGAAGCTGCAAACTGGGCAAAGATGTCAGGTCAGCTGTGGTTGATCATTAACTGCACATGTCAATCTGTTATATATTTATTGCATAATATTGTGCAGCTTTGCACCCATGATCTTAGTATGACATTTAAATCAATCTCATTTAAATATCTGAAATAAAAACTTAGTTGTGCAAGTTTGCATCAACTTTATTCATTTATTATGTCTTTATCACACATTTTTTTGTTAAGGGGACAAGGTGTTAGATATCAAAACAACATACTCCCTTACATAATAATAAGAATAATTAACACACCTGTTTTGCAGCTTGATCTGCTGTTTCCGAGCTGGACAAGAGGACAGATACCTTGCAGATGTTCCCAAAATGCACCTGACCGTGATCATCCCAGATCCCTTCCCTGTTCAGTCCATGTCAGTAGCACATAAAGTTAGGTTCAGTATGTTCACTGTACAAGATCAGCCGGGGCTCCCTTCTTCTTCTCGCTCTTCCTCTTCATCAGAGGATTGAAACCAGCATCAAGTCACACCACCGCCACCTGCTGGAGAGTGTTGAGTGAGGTTTGCCTTAAGGTATCAATTAATTAGATAATTAACTGATTTAGAACAGTCTTCTTTTTCATTTAACTAAAGTAAAAGCAGCACAATATTGACTGTCTTTATAAATCAAATTAAGGATGGGCTTCATCCTTCCAAAACCTCAGTGCATTTTCACTCAGGCACTCGCATGAACCAGCCCCGCACATCCTGCCGGGGGTCCTTCTCAGCAACACCCTTCCAAGATGGCAGCCAACAGTAGCAGCACGGGTAGCAAATCCAGCAACAGCTCCGGCGGAAAACAGTCGGGCCCGTCAGCCGAACAGGTACAATCACCTCCACCTCAGGCTGCTTTCACCTCAGACTCGTTGTCGTTGTTGCTCGGTCGTTTCAGGCGAAGCTAAAGCCGCTCATCTGACTCCCAGCTAGCCGCGGCTAACATTAGCTTCCCCATCGCCATCATCCGCCTGTCAGCCTGCTTTCTCACCACAAAGCGTTTCAACACAGTGATCCAGGATAAAACAATACATATTATTTGCATTTATAAAGAGTTTGTCGCTGGTTTGTGCTCATAACAAACAGTTTAATCGGGTGTAGGTGCGTCTAAATTAGCACACGCCTCTAATGGGATGGTGTGCTGTAGTGAATGGGTCTTGCCCAGTTAAAGACAGTGGGAGATGCTATTTTTATCACTGAAGACCACCCAATCCTTTTTCACTAACCTGAAGAGACACCTAGTCTTAAAAATATTGAGGTCTTTAAGTAAAAGTAGAAATACAACCATGTAATACTCTTATTACAAAAGTCTTGTATTCAAAATTACAAAATGTAACTATGATTTTGATTTTTTTTAATTAGTCTGCCGATTATTTTGTCAAATCAACATATACAGATAACTTGTTCTGTCTGAGAAGCAGTAATCCAAACATTACATTTATACATACAGACATAAAGTTAAGAAAATTAGTAAATCCTAATGTTTTAAAGAGTGGAGCTGTGAATATTTAATAATAAATTAACATTAAAATAACTAAAATAAAAAAGGATCAATTCTCAATTATTAAAATGACACTACAGTGCTGATTCAAATTAAGATTGACATGTATGACATGAGTCTGTATGCCTGCTGAAGGTATATTTTTGTGTTACAGGTGGTGGCAACATTTCAGAGGATGCGTCAGGAGCAGCGCAGTATGGCTTCTAAAGCTGCAGAGTTGGAGATGGAGATCAACGAGCACAGGTTGGTAGCAGCAGATGTTCTGCAGCGTTTTTGAGTCACTGTCTACTCATTTGTTATTTGACCACAAATGCGCCAAATGCAACATGTTTCAGTTACCAAACTTTTAGGTTTTTAACATCTTTTTCCCCCTATCCAGCTTAGTAATCGACACCTTGAAAGATGTGGATCCTTCAAGGAAATGCTTTCGTCTAGTAGGAGGCGTGTTGGTGGAGAGGACAGTTAAAGAAGTTCTACCAGCCCTGGAAACCAACAAAGAACAGGTGATGATTGAGAAAAGAAAACAAATGTACACATACATTATCTTTGAATGTCACTAGTGAATGCATTAGCAAACCTGGGAACAGAACAACAAATTTAAAGTGCCATGTTGTTTAATTGTTAAAATTGTATTGTAAAGATAACGGGTTATTAAATATCTATTTTGATTTAAAGTAGGTACTTGCAAGGTCAACACTTTCTTCTAATAGCTTCAGTATATTAATTTAACCTTATTTAAAACGAGTCAGAAGAGGATTTTAGGCATGAATGTAAAATGCAGTCTAAAAGGTCTCACTCTGTTCCCTCTTCTCCACACAGATCTCCAAAATAATCGAGTCCATCAACACACAGATGCAGACAAAAGGACGGGAGCTCACAGAGTACAGGGAACGCTACAACATCCGGTTGGTGGGAGAGGGTGAAGGAGAGGGACAAGGCCAGTCAGCAGCATCTTCCAGGGACAGCGAAGGAGGCGGGTCTAAAAGCGGAGCTGGCGTTTTAGTGTCGTAGTTTGTAGTAATAGAGCGCGACAGTAGGGCCTTATGATTTCTGCAGTACTGAAAACACAGTTGGAGTCACAAAATCTAGGTTCAAAGATTGAACTTTTCTCAAGATAACTTTGGTTTTGAAGATTGGTGAAATTTCTCTGCTTACATATATGAATGCTAGTGCGTGTAAAAATTAAGGGTGTTTGTCTTACATTTGCCTTGTCAGTGAAGCTGACTATTTTTTTTAATTTCTGAAAAACTGTGGCATACATTAAACAGTTAAATTCAAGTACTTGTTTTAGCCGTACTCTCATTTACACATGAGCGAGTAAATATTTTTCAAGGTTTTGTGTTAAAAGTTCAAAGTTAAAAATGATTTCAAATGCCTACAACAAACAAGACATATGGGTGGTTATTAAGTAAAAACTCAATCACAGTGCATTTCTAACTAAACACGCTTTTGCATTTGCAAGATTTTGGACTAACAACTTGAAAATGAGGAAAAATAAAAGCTGATTTCATAGGGCCCTGAAGTAGGTTGAGCTTTGCAAAGAGTCACCCTTGCCAAGGCAGCACAGGTCCTGGAAGGCATTTTGACAACATGTGTTATGAGCATGAACAAGAGATTATACTGTAAACATGTCACTATAGATCAAAACGAATCTGTCCGCTTTGTTCGACCTCCCTCTGTGAAACATTTGATTCTGGACTCCTTTAAATTGTCTTCACACGTCAGCTATACACTGAATGTCTGCTGGGTTGTATTCATAAAGCGCATGCTGTCATGTGACCAGTGAGTGACCAGTCAGTGCTACCATCACACCTTAATAATAAAGCCCTGTCATTGCAAACACAATAACACATGTCTTATTCTTTCTGATCTGTAGCACATGCTTGAGCTTGGAGTTAGTTTTTTTTTTTTAGCACAGTAAAGTGAGGAAATGCCGCCTAGGACCTGATGAGTGCTGTCCACACTATTTGTGTAGTTGTAAGGACAAAAATGTTTTTGTTGATGGTCATGAATTAAAGAATGTCACAATTGTGCTTTTTTTTGTCTGGTGTCTTAATCCTTACTTACAATCTAACATCACCTCTCTTAACACATTCAAGCAGTATTCCATGCATGTGACTGGTCATATTTACATTTCAAAATAGTGCAGCCAAATTGAGGTTGACTGATTTACAGCCCCTTCCCAAGTTTGTCTGCACGTGTGGATGAAAACTAAGGTCTAACAGATATTTCCATTCAAACCAGAGCCTTTGCTTTCACAACCTCAACTTGCAGTATTTATATTAGGCATAATTCACATTCACGCTTTTCTGAGGAATCAGGGGATTTTCATTTTTAAGACTAATACCTCTATTTTGATCATTTTTGTAAGAGACTGTCGATATACACACTAGATAATCAATACTTCAAAAATGAAAAGTGACTGTCGACGAGGATGGGATTCGAACCCACGCGTGCAGAGCACAATGGATTAGCAGTCCATCGCCTTAACCACTCGGCCACCTCGTCTTATGAGCTTCAATGTATACGCTAACATACTATTATAGAAGACACATAGTATACCACTAATGATTGAATAGTTTGCCTTCAACACACTCGGTATCGAATAAACTAACATAACGTTAACAACAACCTTTTATTCTTTATTTATTAGCGCCCTTATCCAGCTAGCAGTGCTCTGTTAGCAAATTCCGCGGCGCCGTTACTCCAGACTTTACGGTTATTACGTATCTACATGCGTCGCTGTCGCATCAGCAGCAGGATGAAAACAAATGTGCTGTGTTTTGATCGAGATCACAGACAGTGGATCTGTTTCGCCTTTTTGTCAGCGCTGTCGAAGACTATATGAAAATCCGGCACAGCGAAGGAGCAGAACGTGACGTCAGCTGCTCGTTGCATTTGCAGGCGAGTAGTGTTAGCATGGTGTTAGCAATGTAGCTTAGCTTAGCACGGAAACAGCAGCCTGCTCCGGTGTTTGGACCCGTTTTGTGCGCACTAATTGGCCAGTTTGCATTTTCTCTGTAATGCATCTCTCCAAGAAATGTTCCGCCTTCAAAGTGGTGCTGAGTGCTCTGCTCATCGTGGCCCTCCTGCAGCTCATATACTTGTCTTTCCTGTCCAAGTTCCACGGGAAGCAGCAGCGGTACAGATACTCTGAGCTGTTTGGAGGCTCCGGGGGGAAGAAGAATGGGCACCACGAGAAGAACACCCGGAAGGAGCGCCTGAGGTACTCCCTGTCGACAGGTGGGATCTTTGACAACAGTGGGCAGTACAGGGTTTACAAGAACCTGATCAAAAGTGACTTCACCACAAACCAGAAACCAGGATCTGACCCCAGCTCCAATGTCCTGGCTCTGGCCACACACACCACCATCAACAACCTGCATCACCTGGATTCTCTGCTGGAAAGGTGGCAGAACCCCCTCTCTGTGGCCATATTCGCACACGGGCAGGATGTCAAGTTTGCCACAGCTCTGGTTTACGCTCTCAGCTTCTTCTGCCCTCAGATCCAGGCCCTGGTGGACTTCCACCTGGTCTGCCTCTCGGGGGAGATGGCCAGCTTCCCTGAGCAGGACCGTGAGCACTTTATGGGGCTTGAGGACTGCGCCTCTGTGTTCTCCAGACTGGAGACCCACAGAGATAAATACAAGAACTATGCCATCAGTGGAAACATCTCCTACCCCAACAACCTTCTTCGCAACGTTGCCCGAGGAGGCACAGAGTCCTCCTACATCCTGGTCATTGACATTGACATGATGCCGAGCGCTGACCTGCACCAGCAGTTCCTGGCCATGATCATGAGGCGTGAGCCAGCCAGCGATGAGGTGTTTGTCCTGCCTGCCTTCGAGATCCGCCACGCCAGGAAGCTGCCCTCCACCAAGGCAGAGCTGGTTCAGCTCTACCAGGTGGGTGAGGTCCGGCCCTTTTATGAAGAGCTGTGTCCTCGCTGTCAGGCCCCCACCAACTACTCACAGTGGGTTAACAGCCATGTAAGGGAGATGGGCACCCTGGAAGTTGCCTACACACTCACCTGGGTGGACCCCTGGGAGCCTTTCTACATCGGGCCCCACACTGTGCCCCTCTATGATGAGAACTTCAAGCAATATGGCTTCAATCGTATCAGCCAGGTTTGTACATTTTGATCATTTACGTGTCAAAGTTCAGTTTTGACCCATCATGTCTATTATTCTCATCTACCGTCTCAACTTTTTACCTCCTCTCTTCTCATCCTGTCCCTCCAGACCTGCGAGCTCCACGTGGCTGGATACAGGTTCTCGGTGCTGAGCTCAGCCTTCGTGGTCCACCGGGGTTTCAAGATCCAGGGGGAGTTCCACGCCAAGAAGGACGAGGAGAACAAGCGCAACCGGGTTCTGTTTCGCAGCTTCAAAGAGGGTTTGAAAACCAAGTACCCATCCTCCAACCGACGGTGCTGAAACAAGCTGAGGACTACATATCCTGCTTCTGTCTTATGAAATCAGTCCTTTGTTGAAATGATGGAAGTACATTTCTCTTATTTTAACCAGATTTAGCTTCCAGTCAGGCTCTCCCTGCTCAAAACGTCCCAGTTTTTCTACGATTTCTTGTGATGGTGGCACAGAAGGAGCTTAATCTATTCTATGTCTTGGGTTTATTTCAAGTCCCTCTGAAAATGAACAGCAGGGAAATGTTCTCGGGGGGATTTCTGAGAGCGTCCTGCTAGTTGGAACTGAAAGGAAGAAATGATCATTCAAGATTGGAAAACTGGCTCATCGGATTTCTGTTTTGTTTTTTTAATCAAATGCAAAATTTTAAACATAGATCGCATTTGATCAATGTTAATGTTAAAGCGTATGAGATACAGTTTCTATTTTAAAACATTTTTGAGCTCACCCAGATACAAAAATAGACACAAAAGTATGACTGAATGACTCTACATATCCTCTCAGAGGCAAACTTTCACTGTATGTAACATGAAGTTTCTACGTCTCATGACAGCTGATCACAGATTGCTTTGTTCCTCAAAGTCTGACTAAAATCACATTCATCCCTTCTTGCTGTCAAAAGTAATGCCAAATTTCTAGTTGTTGTTTTTTAATGATTAAGGGGAAGAAAAAAAGGGTCTTTTTATCCCAAAGATAGAATCATGGCGTTACGGCTAATGCGGTTTAAAATGAAACAATGTGACTGGCTGTATGAAGACTAGATAGGAGGCACAATAATCATGCTGTAGCAGAATAAAGTAGCTCATTTAACTGGCAGGGGGTCCTTAAGGGTTTTTTCACCTATTCAATAACAATAATGGAGTGAAACAAATTGCATTTCAGTCTGATTATCAGGGTAACTCCCACCTTTCACTATAATGGGGAAATCAACCTGGACTCTGAATGTTGTGCCAATCACTGAGGTGCTCCGACCACCAGATGGCAACAGAAACTGTTGCGCATGTGTTTTAGCCTGAAGTGAGTGTTGGAAACGCCACAGCAGAGCACAGGCGTTACACAACACCAGTGTTGTTTGGCGCTGGAGGAGATGTGAATCGACTCTGCACCACAACTGTCAGCACATTTCAGAAGTTTTCATAACCCTGGGAGAGATCGCTCCTGCCGCAAACTGTCTGAGGAGATTACTCACAAGCCGTCAGCGTGACAGAGCACTGAGAAACTTCACGTAGGCAAATATACAACACTATCATTTCATCAAGACTGTAGAAATTGCTGTATCATAACACTGAGGATCTGGCAACGGTCGTCAGTTAGATTATATAAGGTAGAGAATATGATGGGGCCAGTGGACTACAGGTAGAAATGTAGCATGGTTAGTGGATAAAAATACTGCACAATCAAAACTTAACCACGAACAAAAAGCAGAGCTGCTGTTTTATCTCAACACCACTAGAAAATGATTAATATCACACATTATTCTGTAACCTACAGGAACAGTATCAAACCTCGACTACCGCTCTTCTCATGTCTGTTTAGTGAAAGTATACAAAATATGTTTTAAGTGTTAAGTTGTTATGTAATTGTTGATTTATGGAAATGTTTTTCCTTCCTCACTTTTACTGTTTATGATCTATTTATTGTGGAAATGTTTTCCGTTAACTGGAATTGCTTGAACTGTTTTTTATGACCCCAAGCAGGTGAACTGTAGCACGAATATTCTGTTTGTTTTAGAGCCACTATCGAATCACTTTTATTCAGTATTTTTTGGACAAATTACCTTGTGTGATGACAAAGTGTGGTGCTTTATTTCTCATGTCTTTTCCTTATTTAAATTTATTTTTTGTATTTATTTTTTCTCTTCACAAAATATAATGCCTGATTTGTATTGTTGGAGTTTCTATTAAACCTACTGGACGACTTTTATTTGACCGATAACTGTCACTCATTGCGCTTTTACAACTGCGACATCCTCAGTCGTCAGAAAGCTCAATGAGCACTTGGAAATGCACAAATCCAATCAATTAACTTCACCAGAGGGATTTGTAATGACAAGTAATGTCGACGGCGTTTCTCCAGGTATCACTTAAACAGGAGGTGAAGAAGCTGAGGGCAGGAAAAGCAAAGCGCTACAGCACTTAATGTCTAAGAAACATGCTCCTAATAAACAGGATCCACCTGATCTCACTCATTTGAGCCTACATTGTGTGAAAAGAGAAAAACTACTAGAGTATCGTTCACCACACGCTTGACACAGTTGACATGAACTTGTGGTGTAACGTGGCTTAAGATGGGGGTTTAAAGGCATCTCTGCACCAATAGCATGTGATGGGTGATTACAGGGTGAGTCGGGCCAGCATCCAATTAAAAGCTCCTATTTAGTAATTAAGATCTGTATTAGAGTGGACTTTGAGGAGTTCTCAGTAAAGCTAAAGTTTGATATTGACTAAATGACTTTTGCAACCAAACAGACACTTGAGAAACCAACTCATAGTCCTTTCATTATATCCTATTAAATGTCTCTGTGTGACCGAGGCCAGTGTTAGAAAGTCGAAATTACAATAGTATCTTGTTTGCGTAGCCTTAAAGTTGCCCGAGTGTTGATCGGTGGGTCGACCATCTGTTGGCAAAGTGGAGCACGTGTGACATTCGGCACTTGACTGTCCGAGGCACCGTGGCATTTTGTGGCTAAGCCTTCATTACCGGGCTCAGTGATGAAGCAGGCACGCGAGAGCCAGTAGCACGCAACTCCATGCTTTGGCTTCAGGTCGGCTTTCGTTTGGACGCAACTAATTATCATCCACCTAATCAAATATCTGGCACTTTTGCTTTCTGCTCAGTTTATCTTCCTCTTCAAAGATGTGCCTTTACTCTCAACTTAAAAGTCCTTAACAATATTTTTTATTTTTAAGGAAGATTATTAGTGGATCTAAAAAAAGCTTTGTTTCATATCATCATCTAATTTTTCCCACTCTCCTTTGAGCCACATTTTTCCTGCAAGTTTTAAATACATAAATATACCACTTCAATTTTTTTACAACCCATTATAGAATCTGCTGACATTCACCCAGCAAGAAAATTACTTCTGTGCAAAGGCATCATGTTTGGTCTGCCCGCGGTGTTCAGTGGTCACACCCCTGACCTGGGTGTTAATAACGTGGCAGAAGGTGCAGAAATGTGAGGAGGGGGGCGGCTTGTGTGGATCAGCAGAGGCAGGTTTGGTGAGGTAAAGTGGGGTTTATATCGACAGCTTTGGGGAGTGGAGGCTTATCTGGGTCAGGGAGCTTTACGACATAAGCAATTAGGGCTGCCCTCTCTTGTGTACGCTAGCAGGAGGGAGGCCTCCTGCCATCTAGATTAGCCGCCCTGCTCAGGCCAGGAGAGCTCCTCCGCGGCTTCTGGGCGGTGGAGGGAACCAGCTGGAGGGCGAGATGAGCAGAAGGGGGGGGGGGGTTCCTCGAGGGGTGGAGGGGTCAATAAGAGCAAAGGGTCAAAATACAGGCGTTGTAGACAAACAGGCCCTTCTGGGTCAGTGAATAGGTGAGAAATGAAGGAGTCAATGACCCATACTGATGAAAGGAATTCACAATTCATTCGGCTACAAATGAATTGGCTGTTTGTTCCCTGTAACATGTTGAACAGCAGTTCGAAGAGAAAAGGTCTATAGAGGATGTTTATGCCACTCAGCTTAACATCAGTGATTTCTTCTAATGAGCCACTTGACTGGAAGGATTTGCAAGTGATTAGGCCGAATGCTTTAGAGAAATGGTTGAAGAGTTCTTTACAATTATTGAATAAATGATTTGTTAACTCAAGTGTCTCAAAGGGGATTTAGAATATATTGTATCAGAACACTACGATCACATAACGGTGTATTTGAGACAATAATACTGTAGACAGTTAAAATCAATCCTCCCTTAACTTTCCTGATGAAGTGAAACATGCAGGCTGAAATAAAAATGCCCATCACAATTTCCTGGATTCCAATGTGACGTCTTGCTTGTTTTGTCCAACCAAAACCCAAACATATTACACTGATGCACTTTATAAAGAAAGAAAGCAGAGATCAGCAGCAAAATGTCATATTTGAGAAGAATGAAACTGAATGTTTGCTTGATGAATAATTGATCAAATTGTTCTCAAATCTTTTTATATTAATAAAAAAAAAGTCTGAGAATTGTAGCTTCCTCTTTTATTGAAACTACGTGGGTTGAAGTCCCTGTTAAGAGCTGCAATTATTTTCATGAATCTGCAAAACATTTTCTGAATAATTTTTGCTCTAATAAAAGTCACAAAAAAGTTTTAATAAATGCTTTTCACAATTTCCAAGAGCCTTGTTTGACATCCTCAAATATCTTGTTTTGTGGAACGACTGGGAGACAGAGCTTCAGGTCCCTGCCACGACCTTATTTATCAGCTGATCTCAAGTCAATAGAGATCCACATCTTCAGTGGACAGAAGACGATGATGGACACTCATAATTCCTCATGGCTGGATCTAGAGTAGCTCCTGAGCAGTTGCACTCCAGGTCCAGACTTGAGCTCACCCTCAAGATCATCCGTACATACATGTGATGTTACGTGTTAATTACATGTCGGTCGGGGTCCTTCTGGACGAGACAATCACAACAACAGCTTGCAACCACACGCTGAGCGCGTCTCTCTCTGAGATGCATCCATCCGTTTCACTTAAACAAGTGAAGGCTTAAGGGCCATCAATGCCAGCTTTGGGAGAAGTTTACCTGTCTGCTTACTGAAAAAAGCCTCTCAAGCAAAGGGCACGCATATCACTGTGCCTCTAAACCTGGTGTTCCTGGACGCCCAGGCTGCCCGCACTTTAAATGTATCCCGCTAAAGCCAGACTATCCGGGCTGAAGGACAGAAGTAATGAGACGTGACACGGCCCCGGGGAAAGAAAAGGAGGCCTAACAGATATAGGTAATCCTTCTCACCAAGCTAACGCCTCTTAGCCTCCCACCCCTGCTGTCACATGAACCCAGCGGGAAAACACACAAAGGACATATAGACAAAAATACACACACACACACACACACACAGGTGAGTAATCTTTAAAAGCCATCATGCCTACATTTAGACTGCGTCATGCTGCGCTGCAGGAAACACACACATCACCCAGTGAAACATATGTTCTCGACCACTCGTACACACACTTCCAGTGGCCGCGGCGGCCAGAGTGAGTTAATTCTGCTTCGATCGATGCACTAATACAAGGCTCATTTATCGCAGTCATTCAGGAGCAGATGATGGAAGCTATGATACAATTACTCCAGTGTTTGCACAACACAACCTGGCTGTATGCCAACAATGTCTCAAAGATTACCTGAAGGATTTCAGTGATATCATCGCAGCATTCTACTGCTGCCACAGAGAGCAAATCAAACATGGAGTCTCCTGGTGATTCAAAAAAATAATCTGTAAATAGCAGCAAGGTTCAAATGAACCAAACTTACTGTAAAGAAGCAACTGGACCAACCCTACCACTTACCTAATATACTTAATATAGCAGCAGTATTACAGGAGATTATGTCGGATTTATATGACAGATTAAAATTAGGTTGAGCTTGACTTGACAGGGCAACATGACAAAATCAATATAAGACAGAAAGTGAAGATGACTTTATTTGTTTTCACTACTTTTTATGAATTTTCTTGCTGTCATGACATCAGAGAGTTTGTATGACGTCTGTGCAGGTGCAAATAAAACTCCAACCACATTTGGTGCTACCAAGTTGAGTATGTGTGTTAAAGCTGGGAAAGCAATACTTGAAATAATCAGTATGCACACTAATACTGATACACAATTTGGGAAATCGAGGAGCAATTACAAGATATTCCTGAAGTTTGAAGTTAGTTTGAATCTTGTATCACTTTCTGTTGAAATACAAAAAGTTTCTTGAAAACATTGAAAGTAATTATAAAAACATAATATGAAAAGCAGTTTCTAGTTCCTATCTGCACAAATGCCTCATTAACATCAGACAAACTCAATTCTACACAGAACTGCTTTGCTTGTTCAATCTATCTTTGACTCAAACATTTACCAGGCAAACTTGGGTCGTTGGGAAACTTCAGTATTATTCAACAACAACAATAACAACTGTCCGGCACTCATCAATACTTCAGTTCAAATCATAACTTATTAAATGCAGGTAAAATTATTTTCATGTTAAATGTGATGACGGACTGAAAATAAATTCAAGTTGTATTAAATGTTGAACGGATCTGATGTCCGGCTGCCTGACCCGATGTGTTCATGTTTTGGTCCATGTGAAAGATGATTCTCATTAGTTAGAGGTGACACATGTTGACAGATGTCACTACAAACAGGGGCCCCCCCCCGTGTTTTCAGACACGAGCCTCTAAAACACATTATACAACGTGACCACCATAGTACGTGTCTTCCCTCAGCCCGACCCCTCCTGACAGAGAGGTCACCAACCGGCTTCGATCCCGCTGTAATGTTCCTTCATGTGTGCACAGTTTGGAAAATATGTCAAACACTGACACGATATGCGAATGCTTGACTCCCTTAATTGGTTTATTTGTTTTTCAAAATAGAAGAAATCTTTTGTTTCCCAGCTGGACTGAAAACAATCGTGACCTCAAAACCATCATGTGTATCGAACCATGACTTTTGTGCGTCGTTCCACTTCTACTGAGACAAGTCCAATTATTTTACCTTTTTGTGGATGATCGTCTTGTATTTGTCTAAGTTCCACATACAGAGGTTACTCACACCATGTTGACTTGGTTTAAATAAAGATCAGAGTGCAAGTTCAACCACAAAACCAGAACAAGCTGTCATGCTTCAACGGGGCTTGTGATCATGAGGTTTGAACCCAGTTGAGGGATTTCGTGCAAGTAGTAAACAGACTTCTTCTTCTTCCCCCGCCCAAACTAAGGAAACTACAGTTCTGGACACAATATGCCTCAAATCCCTGCACACAATCGTTAAACTAGACAGACGCCGCTCTGCTCGGCGGGTCATGACGACATTGTCCATATCAGTGGCACGCCCACGCAGACATGTATCTCCATGTTCCCGCCTTCCCCGACGATTTCCCTCTAAAAGACCAACGATCCTTCTAATGCTTTTTCCCACCTGACAGCTGAGCGAAGCCCGGTCAGCGTCAGCAGCACAGAGGGCGAGGATGGGCCGGGCTGACCAGAGAGGATCAGGGGGACGTAAGTCACCAAAGCAGGAATTAATGAGCATTATAGTATTAGGTAAGAATAAGTCCCACCTTAAATCCCTCAGGATTCCTAAACAACTCCAGTAACACCTGTTACATATGATGATGGAGGGAAGCAGAAGAAGAGGAGGGTTCGATTCTCTTATTAAAATTCAAGTGAAACATTTGCTGCTGTCTGAAATTACAAATAAAGTTGAGACCTGAGCAGTGCGCAAAAAAAATCTTCATGCATTTTGCTGCTTTTTGTTTTTTATATTATTGTGAACTCATTCACAGTTTCTACATGTATCTACTGTTTGTGCAAGTTCTTCTGATTGCGCAGATATTGAGTGACAAACAGACACAAGCTGGACAAATTAAGTGAGCTGTTGGTTACTGAATCCCACATTGAAATCATCTGACCTTTATTAATTTTTATCCAGTATGACGTGCAACAGTCCCTCGACTCGACATTTGACTCGACAGAATCACAAATATCACAAATTATTTAAAAAATCACAACAAAACAGGGACGACCACATTTCTGTCATTTCCCTCATCTGATTCTGTTGAAAGGTTTCCAGGCTTTAAACATGGACTCTCAAAATGCTCCTCAGCTGGTTACATCACCTCTCAGTCAGCTCTCACTATTAAAAGCTCTATGACCACAATCAGCGAACAAGAAAACAAATAATCCAGCGCTGGTTTTGCCAGGCTATTTTTCTAAAGGCTTAAATTAGAGTTTGCAGGCTAACTGTGAGCTCGAGGTAAGCTGATCCCTCAAACAGCGAGCATGATACCGTCCGGGGGTGGTTCATTGTGCTGGAGGGAAGAACAATCCTCCAGGTTACGATATCTCCGAGGAACATCTCATTACACTAATAATCTCCAGACAGCTTTTAACTTCACACCTGAAAGTGTAAAGCAGCTTGTTGCTCGGACTCACTCATTAATTCACACAGAGGGAATCGGGTCACAAGACTTTTAAGAATCTCATTCTGGATTTCTGAAACTCTTCAAAATGATTGTCGTTATTAGCTGACATACTATTACTCTATGAGATTTTTTAAAAGATTTCCTGGATGGAAACTCTTGGGTTAGATGATGCATGAAAAATGGTCACAGTTATCTCCTCATATACATCTTTAGAAACCTGATGACCAAAAAAAGTTTTCATGTTGCAGTAAAATGTTTCCTGTCAGTGTTTTTCTCTCATATTTGATGTTTCTGGATTAATTTTCCTGCTGCATTAATGTGTCTGTTGCATTTTCCTGCTGTAGATATTTAAGGTTGAGCTCATTTGAACAACTTTATATACTGTTGTCAATTTGCCTCTGAGATTGTAGAAATATAGAGTTGCATGAAATGGAAATACTCAAAGTACAAGTACCTCAAATTTGTACTTAAGTAAAGTACCTCAGCAAATTTAGTGACACTCCATCTATGGATTTACTTCACTGCTCCATCTCTGTGTTTTGGACTCTAAGTTGTGGAAAACAAAAAAAATTGAATGTGTCATTGGTTCTGGAAAGTTGTGATGGGCATTTTAGAGACCAAACAGTTGCAACCCTGACAGTCAAAGTTGGATAATCATATTTACAAGATTATAATCCAAAACATGAAAATATGTTTCATGCTCTCAAGCTTTGCATTGACTTTCTTTGGACTCACGTGAGATCACAAAATGTTTCTGAGGCAGCAGAAGCTTCAAATATAAACAGCCGATAACGCTTCAGATAGTCACACTGGTATATTTCCTCACTTTATATTCATACTTTATATATATTCAAATAAATCCATCACATTTAGCCGAAGATCTAATTTAAACCTCTATTTGCTTTTAAAGCTTTGATGAACTCCTCTGTCTGTGTTTGCTGAAAATTCACTCCACATTTACTTTAAATCACCTGTGTGTATTGAATCAAGGGATCTGGCTCTCTCTCACCACACGGCGACGGATGAGGAGGCGGTGTGTGTCGTGTGTTTGGTGAGTGGCTCCGGCGTTGGCTGAGAGCTAAAGCTAACACACAGTGTGTTGGGGACGAGGAGGGAGGGGAGGACGCGGGGGGATAGACCTGTCTGAGAGGATACTGCCATTGAGTTGCAAATGAGCTTGTAATTAGCCCTTACACATTTGCCTGGAGGGAATTAGTGTGTGTGTGTGTGTGTGTGTGTGTGTGTGTGTGTGTGTGTGTGTGCATCATTGTGTGTTTTTTAACCCATTTTCCTTAGAATAGGGGTTGACGGTGATAAGCAGATAATACTAATTACTTCTCCTCCCAATTGCTTGTTAATTGTGCTTGGTGTGGATTTATACAGCGTGGTAATACCCCCATTCCCCCATTCACACACACACACACACACACACACACACACACAGATGCATGCCCCCCGCTTTGCCTGTTGGCAAAATCAACAGGTCATTTTTTAAGCAGGAGGCTTCTGTTTAAGCCACTAATTAATTATGCCAAGTGGGGTTCCACCATCTACGGGTGCAGCCAATGAGGCTGTGTGTGTGTGTGTGTGTGTGTGTGTGTGTGCAGACATTAATTTGTGCTTGCTAACAAGTTTAACATATTCCCCAGTGTGTTCTTGGATTTAAACACGACTCAGCAACCAAGCAACATGAAGACAAAATGTCTTGTCAATGTCACCACTTGAGCTACAGAACAATATATCCAGCCATTTTTAAACTCGTTTAAAGTGATCTGAGTGTTTCCTTCTAATGTCGGGTTCAGACTCCACGATCAGCCCAATAATGGTCTGACCTGACACATGAACGTCGTGGGGAATTGAAAGTTGGCACTGGGTGTGAAAATTGATTGTATAATGAATCATAGTGGACGACAACAGACTGACTGAACTGAATGTCTGAGACAACTCACGATGTCTCGACAGAAAGACGAGCGTGTCAGAATTTTTTTGCCCTCCGTGACAAATGACCTCCTGCGAGGTGGAACATCGAAACTGTTTTTTTAGGCTTTTCCAAACACAACACAGCAAGTATCATTCACAATAGCTTCGGACGCCATTGTTTGTTCTCCTTCCAGGAAGTCGGCCCCAGATGACGTCACACAAGTCGTGACTGACAGCAAGCTTTGATTGGTTGGGGCCCAAGTCATGACAATAATTCATGAATCTTTTTTTCTGACAGAAAAACAAGAAGAGCTGCTGCACAGTTCCTCTCACCTGATGCTTTAATGCATCATGACACCAGACCAAAATGTTTGTGGCAGCTATGTAACATTCATTATGGATTTAAATAATTCTCTTTGCTTGTAATTCTTCTTGTCATCTGAATAATGCATAATTTAAATGGCCTTGTGGTGACACATTAAATCACTAATAACAACTGTCTTCAGGGCAGGATTTCCTTAATAAATCAGAGACAACATCATGATGAGGTTTTCTATTTTACAAAGATGTACAGTATAATCAATCTGCCCCCCCCCATACACACACACCCACACCCTTCTACAAACACACACATCATCTGTTCATCCCATCACCATCTTATCATTCATCCTGTTCTAACGGCTTGGGGGCGCTTAAGCAGATTTTGGTTCAGTCTGCTCTCAACGTGTTAAACAGATTGGGTCGGGGGATTTCTTGTAATGAAGGTGAGGGTGTGTGTGTGTGTGTGTGTGTGTGTGTGTGTGTGTGTGTGTGTGTGTGTGTGGTGGTCAGTGGCGCGAAGTGTCTGAAACTTGGAAGGGTTAGATTAACCGTGAGCATGATCTTCACTGAGCTCATTTCTCTCCTTCTGTGCACACACACACACACACACACACACACACACACACACACACACACACACACACACACACTCACACCTGCCCCCCCTTTCCATTAGCCCCACAATCCCACCTGGTATTTTAATCTAGATTTAGGATCTAACACGTATCAAATGATTGCCCACTGCTTATAAAGTAATTCTATACGCTGAAGTCCACTGACCAGCATCTCAGGAGCAGATTTGCTCGCTGACTGCTGCTGGAAGGATTAGTCCAGTTGACTGACAGAATATTCTGTTAAATGATTAAGTTATTAAAGTCATGTGTGAAATAACTTTTTGATCATTTCAGCCACTCAAATGTGGGAACTTTCTGCTTCTCTCTCTGATATAATAGTAAATTGAATATCTTGAGTTTTTCTTCTGCTGGTTCGGACAGTTTCTGTTGTTGTTGACAGATTTAAAGATTAAAATAAAGTAAAATATTTTTAAAAGTGATTTGACTAAAGAATAATGCCCCTGACAAAACAAGTTTATGCCAAAAGTGAGACTATACATTTTCAAGCAAATATTGTGTAAATAATAGTTTTCTTATTGGCAACTTTGACCTTTTTAAGTATTGAGCACTTGTCATAATTGGTGATTTGGCAAAAACTGTTTTTTTTTTTTTTTTTTATAAAACTTGCTTTATGAAACTGAATAAACATTTTAATTGCTTCATACATGAAAACAGTTTCATCAATAAATATTAAAAACTGAAAACATTTGTATGGCTAACACAACAAAGGTCTTCAGATGCTTCCTGACTTGTTATGAACTTTAAATTTTAATGCCATTTTTTCATATTATGGAACAAAATTGATCAGATTCATGTCAAGGTTCAAGAGTTCATTTTCATTTAAGCTGATTTTTCTGCTCTTTCAAGAATTTTACGCACTGAAAGTATATAAATTAAAATGATGTCAACTAGTTATGAAGCATAATTTTGTGTTTTTTCTTGTTTTTGTTGAAAGGATTTTTGGGACTTCTGATGTTTACATGTATCAGAGCTCTGCGTCTGGCTCATATCTGTATTGGAGACAGATTTCTAGACAGATTTTAACCCCTTCACCTTATTTTAAACCAGATGATCCTTCACCTGACTGCAACCTTTATGCAAAGCCTCATATTCAATCCAGGGATTAATCTGCGTCTCCCATCAGAGCGGGTTAATGTGAGCTTTAATTGTAAATGTAATATCTATAATTTCTTTATTCACACTTTGATCCACTGATGCAAAACACATATATTCACTTTATAGGCCATGATGTGCAACATGAAGTGTAGCATGTTTGCATTGCAGCTGACAGATGCTTTCAGGATCCTTAACCTGATTAATAAGAAAATTATCCTAAGACTGATTAATGAGCTACTGAGATCAGAAGGATTGAAGCGAGCAGAGCATTAATTCCTTGTCCTGGAGTTGCTCGGTGTCTAGATTTTCATCGGCCTCATCTTGGCCTGGTAAGAGGTCATGGAGGGTGGCTTGTAGGTGCAACCATGTCTGTTTTAATTACATGGGTATTAGCTGGTCGGGGATCGGTGCAGCTTTGCGTCCCGACATGTCCTCTGGGCCAAATGTCGAGGCACATGTGATACTGATTTTCATGACCATGGGCTCAGTGACTGAACTGCTCCATCCAAGTGTGTGACAAAGTGACTCCTGCTAAAAATCCACTCATATATGAATGCAAACTGGACACTGACTTCTTGGCACTTTGCATGGATTCGGTTCAGTTTTCTGTGGTGCACAAGCTCTCCAAACATCTCCAGAGGCTGAGCTCCATCTCCAGCAGATCCCACCTATTAAATAACCTCTCCTCACTTGTTTGCACTCATCCTGGCAGTCAATGCATCCTCAGGCTAAGCCAAACAAGCTGATCAGCCAGTCACCTCTGTACACACTACCCCCCACTAAGAGGCTAATGGCTGGGACGCATAATCCTTCTCAAAACAACCACAGAGATGCTAATTGTATCCAGCTATAAATACAGTTTGACTCCTTGTCCTCTTTCTTTATTGGACTCTGGAAACCCGGAGCCGCCGCCACCTTCGCCTTCGCCTCTGCGCACAGGCTTCTCTGGAAACATTCGCACAAATACCAGGAAAGACTCACTCAAGTTGCATAAGAGCAGCAGATAGATGCTGCAAGTGTCAGTAAACTTGTCCTCATCTTGCAGAAAGCGTGCAGAGAGCGCGCGGAGCTTTTACGCACGAACCTTTACGCACGGACTTTTACGCACGGTTGGATACATCGTTCCTTGCAGCCTTGTGAGCGTCTCCAAACTTTTTTTGTGAGAAGCAACAAGACAACAAGATGTTCCCCCTGCCCATGTTCACCCCGGACCAGGTGGCCCGGGTGTGCGAGAACCTGGAGGAGACCGGGGACATCGAGCGCCTGGGCAGGTTCCTGTGGTCTCTCCCCGCCGCCGTGCCGGGCTCCGCCGGGGAGGCGCTCAACCGACACGAGTCCGTGATGCGAGCCCGAGCCCTGGTCGCCTTCCACGGGGGGAACTTTGACGCCCTCTACCAGATCCTCCAGAGCCACCGGTTCACGCGAGAGTCCCACGCCAAGCTCCAGGACCTGTGGCTGGACGCGCACTACCGAGAGGCGGAGAGGCTGCGCGGGCGGCCGCTGGGCCCCGTGGAGAAGTACCGGATCCGCAAGAAGTTCCCCCTGCCCCGCACCATCTGGGACGGAGAGCAGAAGACCCACTGCTTCAAGGTAAACACACACCTGGGAGATGCATGACGTGCTGAGACAGGTCATTTCACACACATGGCTGCTGGTGACAGGTGGAATGTAATGTATGAGTACATTTACTTGAGTACTGCAAAAGTTCGAGGTGTTTCCATTTTGTGCCACCTTGTACTCCACTACTTCTGTCTCACGGCTTTAGTTACTTTTCAGATTGCAATTTTCCGTCCTGTCCAGTGGAAACCAACAGGATATAAAGTCGTTCAAATGAGCTCAACCTTCAACATCTACAGCAAAAATATCAATGCAGCAGTAACATTAATCCAAAAACATCAGATCAAACAGACAAACACTGACAGGGAACATTTTACTGCAACATGAGTACTTTTACTTTAAGTACTTTAACTAAATTTTGCTGATAATACTTTTACATAAGTAAGGCTTTGACTGCAGGACTTTTACTTGTAGTGGAGTATTTTCACAGTGTGGTATTAGTACTTTTACTTAAGTAAAGGATGTGAATACTTCATCCACTGCTGAAATTGAAATTGATCTCATCATAAATTGGCCTCATATTTTAACATGCATTTGGAGAATATGAAATTGCGTCTTGGAAACTGGAGCATCAGTTGCTCTCTTGTGCTTTTTAACCTGCGTGAAGCAGCCTGGTCTTTGAGCTCTTAAGATGATAATAGTCAGAGCCGTGGTTATCCTCCTGCCTTCTGCCGTGAAGGCCACTAAACTACTTTAACCTGGAGACCAGGACATGCTGGTGAACGACGTCAGGCAAATTGATTGTGGATCCAAAATAGTTTTATCACTGAAACTTAAGTGTTAAAGGGTTTTTGAATTTCTGCCTTGGCTAAGCTTTCTTGCCATGGATTAAAAAAAAAGCCTGACTCATGATACATTCCTTTAATACTGAAGATGTTACTCATCTATTTGAGGTAGAAACAAGGTTGTATCATATTCCAAGGAGGAGAACCCTTTAGTGTAAACTGAGCCAAAACCTTTTGATTGCTATAATTTCACGTGCACATTTTCTTTTTCCTGTTCATCATTATGATTTAAGACTCCATCTTCATTTTGGTTAAACCTTTATTACTGAATGTTTCAAGATCTGTCCACAACTCACATAGTATAAAGCTGCCTTTCCTCATTGTCACAACAACTCTTCCTTCCAATTGCTCCCTTAACTCTCCCTTCCAAATTTCATTGAACACATTTAACTTAGGTAAAAAAAAATGCTTGAAGTCAAAATAAAAACAAACTAATTTCAAAAATAGAAATATGATATTAACATATATTTTATTAATATGCATGTCTCCATCAAAGATTTGTGCAAAATATGAAATATGACAATTTTATGACCTTATGATGAAAATATCTAAAACTTCACATCGTGTGTTGCAGGGTCAACTTCCTGTTTGATGCTTGCCCCTCCCACTTACATGATGTCACACCCAGTGCATGCAATTATGAATATGTTTAAGTTTATATTTTTACTGATAGGATTGTGTATAGTTATACCAACCTATTTGACCTTAATCGCCCTTAACTCTCCCCACCTCATGTTTTCATTCTCATATCTGTCTCATATAGTTTTGCTGATCATTTTAAGGCCTGTGTAACTTGCCTTTTATTTATCTGTATGTCTAATATGCTCTTTTGTTTTTTCTGTTTCTCTTGCTGTAACGTTTAATGTGTGCAAGCTGCAAAGGCCAGATTTCAGAGATCTTTAATTAGCAGCTGCTCCTCTCAAACCTGACCACTTTAACTAGACATGAGCACAGACCTGCTAAATGACTCATCAATCTGCTCCAGGAGCCAAGATAGAAAATGTTTAAGAGCGACATTTTCAGTGCGTCACCTGCAGACTTAAACCACTGAATGTGTCATAAGAACCTGTAACGGCCCGATTTGCACGTCGAGCACCATCGAGTTTATGAAAAACACTAAATATTGTCATTTTTCAGTGTCATGAGATCGTTAGTGGTGATTTCAGAGGCAAATATTTTTTGCACTTAAAGATATGATTATGCCACGTATTTGTTAAATTGTGCAAGAGAAGAATGAGCTGCAAACCAGGAAGGAAAAAAGGATTCAAAGATTAAGTTAGTAAAAAAAAAAAAGTGTGAACCTGGCCTCTTGGGTGTGTGTGTGTGTGTGTGTGTGTGTGTGTGTGTGTGTGTGTGTGTGATCTCCCTCATGTGGCAGGGTGAAGTATTGTTCATAAGTGTAGTTAATCTTTAATTCCAACCCTCAGGAGGGATATTCACTCCATCAGCCTATTAAGCCCCTTAACATGATCCCATTTAGTGGATATACATTGTTCCTCATACTTCTATTGTAGATTGTAATCATCTATTTATAAATCCGGTCTAATACGATTATACTGAGCATCATATGAGAGTGGTAAGATTATTGTGGTTTAATAGGATGATATTAAAACACCATCTGCTGCCTTTTCAAATTAGGTTTCATTCAAAACTTGCAAGAGACTCGATAATGTAAAGAAGCATCTGTATAAATATTCCATCTTTTCTATGTTCTCCAGGAAAGGACTCGCAGCCTGTTGAGAGAGTGGTACCTCCAAGACCCCTACCCCAACCCGTCCAGGAAGCGCCACCTGGCCCAGGCCACGGGACTCACGCCCACACAGGTCGGCAACTGGTTCAAGAACCGGCGCCAAAGAGACCGAGCTGCGTCGGCCAAGAACAGGTAACGTGATTGTGACGTGATCAGAGAAATGAGATGTTTGTGAGAGAGTGGAAAAACTCAAATGGCCTTCAGCATTGAGATGAGATGTTCTGTGACCTCAGTCTCATGTTCCCCATCTGTCCCTCCACCCAGGCTGCAGCAGGACCCTTCCCTCCTGCCCTCCGAGAGCTCACCTGAAGGCTCCCACCAAGAGCGCCGCCATCACCCCCACTTGTTGCCTGCCTCCCCTCGCCACCCGGGCAGCCCCGAGGCCAGCGACTGCAGCACAGAGACCGAGCGCAGAGGGACGGGGGCCTCCACCCCGGACATCTCCGTCAGCAGCGACAGCGAGTTCGAGTCCTGAGCTCCGCTCTTTTCACGGACGGCCTCTCGTTCCCCGCAGAGGCGAGAGCGTCACGCTCACGTTAAAGACACTCGAACTGTCTGCGGACACACTGGAGGTGTGGGCGGAGGGCGAGGACGAGGCCGCTGGATGTGGCCCTGAGTGGACACTGTGAGGAGAGGATATGCAAAAACAGCATGCACTTAAAAAGCAGCCTGGCACACGACCCTGACTGTTACATGAGTTAGATTAATGCTGATCATGACTCAGCACTGTTGATAGACAAATGTAGTTTGGATACTTCTACATGAACAGTTTTCACTCAGACAAAGTATTTATAGAAAAAAATACCAACAGTCTTTTGATAATGTGAATATTAATATTTTAAGTTTTGATACCAGTTCAGTGAATATTCTGGGATAGATCCTTTTCTAATAGTTATTATCTGAGCAACAGAATTCAACTGTGTGGAAACTGTGAGGACACAGTGAACGATGCCTTGAGTAGGCTATTAATATAACTACATTTACATGCACATCGATAACCTGACTTCAGGTTATTTCAAACACAAAAGCCTAAGAATCAAATAACTAAAGAAATGCATGAACTGTCAATCAAACTTTGCCAATATTTGGAAAATAGTTGCAAAGTTGTGTTTTAAAGTCACTGCTGAAACCAAGTCTCTGAAATTCCATTATTGTCACATGAATCTTATTTGGAGCGATCAGGTTATAATGTGCATGTAAACATAGTGACTGACCCATGAAACACGTTTCACTGCCTTAAAAGGGAACTAAGGGCATCACTCTTTTACAATGCAACACAAATCATAACAGACTTTATCTTATGTGACTAATGATGCTGCTAAAACACAAAGCATTTTCTTACCAACTGTGTTTTCTTCACTTCTCTGTTTGAAACACGTCGGTCTGTTTGCTCCTGAGCTGCTCTGATGATCCTGCAGGAGCCAAAGCAGAAGAGATGAAAACGGGCGAGAATGTAAAAGCACTGATCGGTCTTAAGTCAAGGTGCCTCTTACATCTGAAACAGCGAGGCCTCGTCGGCCGTGATCGTTCGCTCGGAGGCCTACTGTTTGCTGTCTTTCTTACAACCGTCATTTCTCATCACGCATTTCAATGAAAAGATGTATTTTGTAAAATGCTTTATGTAAATAAATGAACCTATTTTTATCCAAAGTTTCACTGACTCAGAGTTTCAAACAGTATAAATGCAGTGTGGTTGGACTTGTGGGCCAAAAACAGTTCATACAACACAATGGTTTTTTTTACACTTTAACTGAGGGAGAATCTCCACATTGGCTTCAGTGAAAGCTAATTCGTGTGCACCAACTGTCGAACAACATTTTAAGCATTTTAGTAACTCATTATCCTTAAATTGCTTTATGTTTCACTGAAAAGGTGTTTCTTGTAATTTAGGGTCTAAGTACAAATTCTTGCATTTCACATACAGTATTAATTTGCATGACAGACCTGTTTAGTGCGACATGTATGTTGCATGTGCTGTGAAAAAACTGACCTTTCCTCAGCACCATCTCCTCAGCAAGTATATGACTGTGATTTCCACAAACTGAGCTGCTGATGATGGAACCAACTGAATCCGATTCGTGACCCTTTCTCACATTTTGTCAAAGCAGGAGAAGCACAGGTGTAACTAATAACATTAAAGCTCAGTTCCACCAATGAGTGCAGCTGATTACGTCAGTGGCGACACCTGTGTCAGCAGGTCAAAATGTCTGCAGTGAAAAGTTTCACTCCACTTTTGTCACAGTCACTATGACCCACACGTCAGCAAACTAGTTACTATTAGTCCAATATTCACCTTCTCTTTTCTGAAAACCTGTGAGGAACTTATTAATCTTAAGGCACAAAAACCTGACAATATAGATCATGATTGCTTAAGTGAACAGCAGCGAACATATGCAGAGAAGTTCTTGTTGTTGGCTGCAACATGAGCAGCCTGGAGAAATGAAATTTGCAAAAGAACACTACCTGTTTCACTACCTGTTTCAGTGCAGGTCTTTCTCCTTCCTGGCTGCAGAAAATGGGCGTCCTCACGTTCAGTAATCCCGCCCACGCTTGAAGGACTAACGCGAAGACTTCTGCTTACCTGTCAGTTGCAGTCTCTGCTGAAATTCATGTGAGTTAGTTCTAAGTTAGTTGGACCCCTGTCCTGACAGGAGGGAGCATCTTGAGCTGTCTTGGTATTTGTGAGAGGATCATGGACAGCGAGGGGAGAAAAGTGGTGGTGTGTGACAATGGGACAGGGGTAAGTCAAAAAGTCCAAAGTAGCTCGACAGACTATGAAGAACTTCTGTCGTTATAGATATTAACTTGTATTCAAAGTGTCATCCTTTGAGTTTTTAATGCAAACCTACACCAGGTGGGTTTTATTTAAAAGGTAACGTTTGCTTCTGGATCATGTGGATCCCATCTGAAGGGTGTGAGTCTGCAGCCTGATTCCACATCTGTCTGGACTTGTCGCTCTGACTCTAACATGCACGCACAGCCATAAATGGTTGTGATGCTTTCAAGTGAGCGACAATTGGACGAAAAGCAGGAAGAGAGATTTGAGGTGCTAAAATAATGCTGCTGTGTGTAAATGTTGATATCCAGGCTTTGCAGTTAAGACGAACGTGAGCCGTACCTGCAGTCAGTCGTGTCCTGTTTTTGCTTCTGCTTGGAATGTACTGCATCCCTCCAGGCTAAGGAATGTGTCTGTGGTCGTAAGACAAGTTGAGACACTACAATATGAGGTGTAGTCATGACAGAGAAGCAGATAGTAGTCAAGTGCATTTAAAAGCAGTGCAGCAATATATTTAATTTGCCAAATGAATTATTCCACATGCTTTTAAAAGTGTAATGAAATTGCATTGTCTGATAAATACGAGACAATCTGGTAAAAGCATCGTGATAATACACTCTGGGACATTTTCCTGGATGCAGATTAGTGCCAGATTAAAGTGAATGCAACTGATTTGTGAATGGAAATCATCCAAACAAAAGGCTTAGTGCAGGAGTACAATTAACGTTCAAGCGAGCAACAAGCTTTCGGTTTCAGTCGGCAAAATGAGAATTTAAAAAAAAATCATGTCTTCTCTCACATCCCTTCACAGTTTGTCAAATGTGGCTTTGCCGGATCCAACTTCCCCGACCACATCTTCCCCGCCATGGTGGGTCGACCAATCATACGATCGTCCACCAAAGTGGGAAACATCGAGATAAAGGTGAGGTCAGAAAGGTCAGATCTTATCCCGTCATAGCCGGCCTCTGCTGAAGGCTGAACTCCTCCTGCTCTCTCCCGCCAGGACCTGATGGTGGGTGACGAGGCCAGCGAGTGTCGCTCCATGCTGGAGGTGTCCTACCCCATGGAGAACGGGATGGTGCGCTGCTGGGACGACATGCTCCACCTGTGGGACTACACCTTCGGCCCCGACCGCCTGAACCTCGACCCGTCAGAATGCAAAGTAGAGCACATTTACCAAATCTTTAATGCCATTTGTATTTTTGTTAATTGCTCATGAGAAAAGACAAGTAGGAATTTTCATAATTGTGCTGCTAAGAATCTCATGACCTTTCAAAATAAAGCTCAGTAACAAAGATCAATTTTGACTGACTTCAAGATCCTGCTGACCGAGCCGCCCATGAACCCCACCAAGAACCGGGAGAAGATCGCAGAGGTCATGTTTGAGAAGTATCAGTTCTACGGCATTTATGTGGCCATTCAGGCTGTGCTCACGCTTTATGCTCAGGGTAAGACCTCAAAGGTCAGTGGGAAGTTAACATGTGATGGAGGAAATCCTCTTACTGGGAGGATTCACTGATTACTGTAAATGTTTCATGAGATTCTCTTTTGGGACACGATCCCGTCCACAGGTTTGCTGACCGGCGTGGTCGTCGACTCGGGGGACGGCGTCACACACATCTGTCCGGTGTACGAGGGCTTTTCTTTACCCCACCTCACTCGCAGGCTGGACATCGCAGGACGTGACATCACCCGCTACCTCATTAAGGTGAGCATCTGCTGGCAAACATGCAAAAAAAAGAAAAGCGACCCTGACCTAACAAGTGACCTTTTGTCTTCATTATCAGCTCCTGCTCCTCAGAGGTTACGCCTTCAACCACACGGCCGACTTTGAGACTGTGCGCATGCTGAAGGAGAAGCTCTGCTACGTGGGATACAACATCGAGCAGGAGCAGCGTCTGGCCACCGAGACCACCTACCTGGTGGAGACGTTCACGGTGTGTTGAAGAACAAAACCCCAGCAAAGCATTTTGGGAAATATGTATAATTGTGATTTTTCTTGCTTGTGTTAATTTACTACTTGAAAACTTAGTTTTGACATTAGCACCAGTAGCATTTCTCCAAACGTGGAACTATTCCTTGTTGTTGCATAAGAAAATTTTGTTTTTCCTAAAGACTAAGTCTGAATATCAAATTTTGAAGGATGCAACAATCACACAAGAACTAAATACACGGTGATATAATAATTCAGTAAAAGCACCATCACTGACAACTGCATTTAGATAAATTCAAATCTTAACTACCAGCAGTGATTCATAATGTTAATATACATTCTGCACTCTGCTAAAACTACACACCACAACCAAGCGTTTCTCCAAAATCAAAGACTCTCATCTTTTCCTCCTCTGGTTCTTTTCTGCAGCTCCCTGACGGCCGGCAGGTGAAGGTGGGTGGAGAGAGGTTCGGGGCCCCTGAAGCTCTCTTCCAGCCTCATCTCATCAACATAGAGGGAGCAGGAGTCGCTGAGCTGCTGTTTAACACCATCCAGGCTGCAGACATCGACCTCAGGTTTGATCGCTGCCGTCTCCACCCTGCAGCTACTGTGTTAACATAAAAGTCAAAGCTACAGTGCTTTTCATCTTGCAGACAGGAGACGATCCATGCATATCATTTTCCCATCCACCGTCTGTTTTCCTCTGCAGGGCCGACTTCTACAAGCACATCGTCCTGTCAGGGGGCACCACCATGTACCCCGGCCTCCCGTCCAGGCTGGAGAGAGAGATCAAGCAGCTCTACCTGGAGAGGGTGCTGGACGGAGACACGCAGAAACTATCTGTAAGAACTTTAACATCCACAGTATTGAGTGATAATCTGTGTTTTGAATTATATTGAATTCAGTGTTATACAACTGCTGATGCTCCATAATACCTTTGCATAAATGTCATAATCCGTTAAGGTAACAACAACATAGAAGCCTCAATGTTGCCATAATACATTTTCCATTAACTTAATAAATATTATGTAGCATTGATATAATAGCTTTGCTCTTTTTGTAATAATAATAATTGCTTTACACAAAGCAATCGTCCACATACAGGGCTTGCTCCTTCCAGAGCTTTCAACCATATCACACAGGCTTCATCAGCAGATGGAGTTTGCTCAGTTCTCACAGATCTGTTCACGCTCAACTTTACTAATATTCTGAAAGTTAAGCGGTGGTTGACAACATGTCCTCAGCTCAAGGTCCACTCAGTCCTGCATTCTGGAGCTTTTGACCACGTCTCACAGATGCAGAGTGAAAATTGCAAGCAAAAATAAAACCAACAAACTCAACTGTTGCACTATTTGGTTTCATTATATCAATAACAAAACGGTTGAAATCCATGAATATGAATTCCATTTTTACTAGAGAAACAGAACAGACTAAATATGGACAATTATATTGTGAATTATTGCAATTTTAACTTTTTCATTATTGTGAATTTAAACCAGTTTTTGCTACTGCAGTTGCAGCAACAGTTTTATCAGGACACAGATGATTGAGCTTTAACGAGCCCTCGTCTCTTTCTTCTCGTGCAGAAGTTCAAGATCCGCATCGAGGACCCTCCCAGGCGTAAACACATGGTGTTCCTGGGCGGCGCCGTGCTGGCCAACATCATGAAAGACAAGGACTCCTTCTGGCTGAGCAGGGCCGAGTACGAGGAGAAAGGCCTGGGGGTGCTGCAGAAACTGGGAGGTGGAGTCAGATAAAAGCAAAACATATAAAAGGAGAATGACGTCGCCTAAACATTTCAGTTTTTAGATCGACGTCTCACCTCTCACAGGGTGGATGAAAGGATCTGTACTTGATTTACTTCACAGAAAATGATGCTCCTTCATCCCTGCTAGAACATTTTATAAACCAAACTTTAATTCAGTCATCGCATAAATTTGCCAGATTAATTGATTTGCATGAGGATTTTGAGGAAATGGTTTGTTTTGCATTGAATGAATAATATCTCTAAACTTTTTTGATGCACTGTGGCAACTAAATAAGCAAATGGAGGGTGTTTTTTTTCTGTCATTTCAATTGGGTCTAGATTCAAACTCATCCACATAGATTACACACTTTATAAGTCCAACTTCAGGTGTGTGAGTTCTCTCTGTAAAAGGTAACTGGAAATAATGAGAAAGTTATTTTAATATATGCTGGAAAACACAGATTGACTGAAAATGTGAAATGTTAGGTAGATAATCATAAAGATGTTGAACTAGACTTGAGGAACATAGCAGTTTTCTAAGAATTGTTATTCTTGAAAGATGATAAAGAACATTTTTTCTGCATTTGGGCAAAATCTTCCTGTTATTTTTTTATATCTTCCATCATTTTTTTGTTATTTCAGTCAAAAATATGGGGATTTTTAACAGTGTCACCTTTCTATGAAGCTTTTAAATAAATCTTGTGAAACCTTGTGTTAATATGAGCAGTGTTGTTTTAAAATCAAAAATAGCAAAAATCTGTTGGATGAAAAAAACCAAAACATTTAAAGGAAGTTGTAACATGGTGTTTTGCCGCCCTCTGGTGTTCAAGCTCATTCAAGACACCAAATCACAATCGACCCACTGCAACACAAAACCGGATGTAACAACACTGTGAACAGATATTGCAATTCTTTTATTGCGATACTGAGTTACCTGACAAAATACAGTAATGTGTTGTTACACTGAAAAGAAATAGTGAGCTCTCACAATGAACACATGCTTCACGCACACACACACCACATTCGCAGAACCTTCACGGTAAATGAAAAAGCATGCAATAATGTTCAAAACACATCAGAGTTCTCCAAATGAAACGTCCCCAACTCCAGATATGTCAAAAAAATCCATACTTAGGTTCGATATCTACCCAACAAATTGAACAATTAAAAGTTAGTTTTAAAATACACAACATGATAATCGATCGTGACACTGAGTCGAACAGTCAGTTGATAGTGATGACTTGCAGCAGGGGTCGCCAGGAGCTGGTGACCTTTACATTTACATTCGACCAGTCACCGCGAGGTCCTGGCTTATTGGTCAGACCGTCCTCTCGGTCCAGGTTGTAACGCAGTGTTATTTTACAGTAAGAGAACTGAAAAGCGGCGAACTGAAACGTGAAACGAACGCAGCTGCGAAGGGATTAAAAGTCTGACACGCAAAAAAAAAGATTTTAATACATTCGCAAGTCATTCAGTAAATCTGTTGCAGGTTGTCTCGCCGTGTCGACGGGATGTCTTTTTTTTTTTTTTTTTTCTCACATGGTTTTAAAAACAGAGAGCTGATGCTTTTCTATCACTTCCCTCCTACTCGCTCATTACTCCACCTGCCAAAAAACACTTAATAGAATACGCAAGGAGGAGAGTCTGTCTTCCTCAAAAAGCAAAAATAAAATCGTCTCTGTGGGTGATTCTAAAAATACACAGCTGATTTTAAAGCTTCTGTCGAGCTCGTAAACCTGATTTCTTTCACCTGTCGTGTCACAAAAATGGCCTCTCTTTATGATTTTTGTCACTTTGGTATTGAGGTTTGGTCTTGGCTATAACACATCTCACCATCTGTATTCCGGGGGCACGGAAAGGTTCGCGTCCCCAAAACCCTTTCACAACGTGGTTCCAGCCGAAGAACTGCAGACTTTTACACAGAAAAGTGAAGTAATAAAACATCCAAGCGTCTTTTAGATTTTGCCCAGAACTATACAGTGAAAGGGTTACATCACCACGGTGGACAATTTGCCTTCTCGTGTGCGTACAGGAAGTGAGTTTGTTTCCAGGCAACAGTAGTCTCACAGAATTTGTCTTTGGATTTGAGCCTCCTCACGTTTTAATGATGTAATCCCTTCATGGTATAACTCTGGGTTCATGTTTCAAATAACAACCAAATCCATTAATTACACATTTGCCATGTCACAAAAAAAAGTACACTCCTTTACACCAGGAGCCACACTGAGTGGTACATAGTACAACTTTTGGCAACAGTCCCTATGTTGGTCCTGCTCTGCTCTGCACGTCGGTCCATTTAGGGAAGAGTTTACCGCTTAAGGTCTGCTCCTAGTCTGGAGAAGGGCTGTAGTTTTGCACAACAAGTCCTGACCCACGACGAGACACAACACACCGCCGGAGAGAAAGAGACAGAACAAGAGAGAGAAAGAGAGAGAGCAAGCATCCATCTCCTCCTCCTCCTTCCTCCTTCCTCCTTCCTCCATTCCTCCCACTCACTCCTCACACACCGACTCGCTCAGGTCCACGGCGCCACCTCTGGTGAGCCGCCGCATCTTGCTGAAGTCGTGGTCGGTCCTCAGGTAGGAGAGCGAGGGCCCCCCCTCGCTGTGGCTGGCCAGGTCCTGGGGCTGGGCCTGAGGCGGCAGGGCCCTCATCTCGCCGCCGCTGCGCCAGTACAGGGTGTATTGCTGCGGGTCGGACACTCCGAAGGTGGAGGCGCACAGCTGGGCCAGGGCCTGGCTGCTCTCCCCGGCTCTCCACTGCAACGTCCGCACGGCGCTCCGCTCCCCGTCCTGGAACAGTATCCGAACGCACCTCTGAGGGAGGGAGGGAGGGAGGGGGAGACAGAGAGGGGAGAAAAAAAAGAGTGAATACTGTATTCATGCAAAACAGAGGTCAAGAGGCTTATGGAGTGAGGGCAAAAGAGGGGGAGGAGAGAGAGAGAGATGGAGCCAGAGGAGGAGTGAGAGCGGTGCAAACACACAGGCTGATAATCCACTACAACAAATGAGCCAAACTGATGTTCAGAGGAGAAATTCTCTCTGAAACAAAGCTCCTGCTTCCCACACACACAAGCAGCAGGTCCAAGAGCTTTAGAGGAAAACCATCTTTGTTAAACTGCTCTTTTCTCTGCTTCATTGACAAACTCCCAGCGTGAGTCCACCGCAGAACGTCCGCGTCCAAACCGATCGAGAGTAATCCATCGCTCTACTTTGGCGCCGGGCTGAAGTTCTCCCGCGCACTTTAATCCAAACAGAAACTTTTTGACATTTTCCAAAAGAAAAAAAAAAAAAAAGCGATCAAACACACAACTAACGAGTCTGCCTCACCGGCTGCCACTCTTCAAACACTTACCAGCAATTGTGCTCTACCTAAGCTATTATATAATGTCAGATTCAACCACCTACAGACGCCCTCACAACTCTCTCTAAAACACACACGCAGTGAAAACATACTCAACATATTCCTTTAACCAAACATCCAAACTTGAGAAACCAGAGAGAATCCCCCCCTTCCTCTGCCACACACACATCCACCTGTACACACAACTACCCCCCAACACACACACACACACACACACAAGTGGCTGAATATACTGTTAACAAAAAAAAAAAAAAGAAGAAGAAAAGCACACACCAGAAATCAACAGGTCTGCCATCATGAAAACTTACAGAGTCACTGAGCTCCTCGCTGTCCGTGTGCATATTGTGTTTGCCTGCTTCGATGGGTAGATGCAGCTCAATAAATTTCATGTTATCTGACCGCCCACTTCTTCATAGCACTTGGCTCACTGATCCCCGCCTGTGTCAGTGGAAAATCTGGCTGCCGGGTGAGTTAGATCGGCTATTTGAAGCCAGGAGAGGCACCACGTGACGAGACAGAAACGTTGGGGATGACAATGCCTTTTTTTCCCGTGGCATCTGGTGGTTTTACCAATCTGAGGCCGGGAGACTGATAACAGGAGAGTGTAGGTAAAAGTGTGTGTGTGTGTGTGTGTGTGTGTGTGTTGGTGCACGCCCCGTCGTAAGCCGGCAGCCCCAGATCAGAGGATTACCTCTAAAAATGTCTAAAAACTAATCCCCTCAAATGAATTTGAAACGTGTTTGCACGCGAAGGAGGGAAATCCAGGTGTTTTGACTTTCAACGCACTTTCAATCTTCACCTTTTCCACCACCTCTACAAAATTCGACCTTCAACCTCTCGAGTGGCAGCGGCGACACCTGAGAGGAGGCAGACACGGGTTTTCTCGTTCTACCTGCCATCGTCACAGACGCAGGATAATGTGATGTGGCTCAGCGTCGCCATCAGTGTAATTAATGTAAAGTCCGAGCTCTTTGGTTTGATTGTTGCCTTGTTTTTGTTGTTTGAACAGTGAAACGCGGGATCAGTTTGTCTCGGATTCTTTATGTCTGTCTCAAACTTCTTTAGGTGACGGACAAGCTGGAATATCAGATCATTTCAGGCAGGTTGTCGGTGGTAAACAACTTTTAAAATGGCTTTCAAAATCCACATCATCACACACTTTCATTCAAATTTCACAGATGACACTTCTAGCTAGTTTATAACCAGTGGTGGAAGAAGTACTCAGATCTGTTACTTCAGTAAAAGTACTTGTAGACCACTGGTAAAATACTACGCTACCATGTGTTCGCTGTCCTGTGACAATAAGAAAAACTGTGTTCAGCTTTGTGACGCTGCTTTTTCCAGCTGATCCAAGAGGGTTTTTAAAGGGTTTACTGAGTTTAAGAAGTAGGAGAATTTTTCATCACATGAAGAAACACTTCATCATTCAAAACCACCAAATTTACGATACGTGGTTTTCACTGGACAGAAAGGGTTTGAAAACCCGTAATCTGAAAAGTAATTAGTAACTAAAGCTGTCAAATATAGTCGAGTAAAAAATACAATATTTAACTGACTTTCTGAGTTTTTGTTTCTTATGAAATGTTTGAAACAAATCTTCATACCTTTTCTACTATAAGTATGTAAGTTTGTTTCTGAGCTTCACAACATCAAACAGCTTCACCACCTTTTGTTGTTGTTGTTGCTGTTTTGTATTTTTTAAATTGTATTTCACCAAACCAATAATGTACATTTTTCTGTGACAGCACACTGGTACTTTTCATATCGCCCTCAACCAGTGGTGGAAAGTAACTAAGTACATTTTTACTCAAGTACTGTATTTAAGTGCAGTTTTGAGGTTTTCAGTTTTTTTGTACTTGAGTTTTCCCATTTTTCTGCTACTTTATCCTTCTAGTTCCCAACATTTCAGAGGTGAATATTTAACATTTGACAGCTTTAGTTACTAGTTACTTTATGAGCTGCAACGTTAAAACGTTCTACATATGAATGCATCGTAAATTATTATCCAACAATACAATATTCCATCACAATTACTATTACTTTAAGTACTTAAGTACTTTTTGATGCTTGCACTGAAGTACTACTGTAACAATTAATGGGGATACAAATACTTTGAGTAAGTATTTGGAAAACATGTTCAGCCCTGAGATATTTTCTGACCTGAGTAACATCTGCAAAAACATTACATTACTCATTGTAGTATTTTATAGCCTTTAATCTCTGAAGCTGGTTTTGGTTTTCAGCCTATAAATTAGGAAGTGCTTCCTCCTCCTCTTCAAATGCTCACTATCACTAACAGCAAGTCAAACATAAAACTTCTTCAACTGGATTTTGCCTTTCTGTCACTCACACGATACGCTGGAGAATATCCCGCAGAATTTGTTTCACTGTGCAATAAGTAGGAGTTCACATTGTCTGCACATCAATCAGCACTTCACACAGAGCTACTACGTGTGACAGCTATAAAGTAGATCACTGCACAAACCCACACACGCTGCAGCGCTCCCAGTCTTTCTGCGCTCTACTACTACAACCGCGACACGTGGTTCCTACCTGGCTCTGCTGGTTCTCCTTCTGCCTCTGGGCCTCTCGGCTCCGTCGGCAGCTCCACTCCTTCAGCGCCTCCTGGGCCTCCGCCGTCAGGCAGCTGGAGACTGGCTGCTCCCTGTCCAGGTTCTGGATCAGACACAGGCTGGCGTACACGCTGGTCAGGTAGTATCCACCTGGAGCCAAAATACGAATGAAGCAAACCCTCAACCACATACTACTGAGCTAGAAGTAATAGTATTAATTTAAATTTAAAAACTTTTCTTACTAGTAAAAACATAAAAGATATTTATAGTGAAATATAGAATGGCCCAAGTCTAATTAGTCACAAGTAATTAACATCCAGAACTGATCTAGATAAGAAATGAAGTCATTTAGGTTTCACTGGTTGTTGCTTCTCAAATGTGAATATTTGCTGATTTTCTTTGTTTTCTATGATAGAAGATTAAAATGTAAAAATGTTTTGGGGCTTTCGGTCGTACCCTCTCCTCCGAGCCAGGACGGCTCCAGCAGCTCCATCATGTACTCCACGTCCATCAGGATGTGAGGCCTGTTACACTCCACAATCACATAAGACAACGACGGCAGGAAGTCATCCCAGCTCACTTCCTGTCCTGGAGACAAAATAAGAGCAGGACAGGATAAGGGTTAACTATCATCTTAAATCTTTTGATCTTCATTTTTTCCTTCTAGGTTCAAACTGAGAGAAAAGACACGAAACAATCCCACTGTGTGTTTTCCAGACATACAAGAGCTTAAATTCAGCCAAGCGTAGTTACCTACCTAATTACACTATGCAAATGTCAGCTCAGTGAAAATATGAAATAAGTTACCAGGCACCTGTTCCAAAATTATTCCCAATATTCATCTGTGCTGATGTGACATTGCGTTCATTTCCTGCCACCAGCAGCGGCGGCAGGTCGGGATGAAAAGCAGACGGGTCGTGCTGCTGCTCACACAGATACACAGAGTCTGAAGTGTGCAGCTTTTGAAAGTGACAAGACACTCGCCTTTGCAGAGACTGTTGACCTTCAGTCCATTTACAGGGAGGCTTTCAAGCAGCAAATACAGTGTGTTTAAAAATGTCACAGCGAAGAGAACATTTCCAGATTTCTGCATCTGCGTCTGTGAATGCAAGAACTGCAAATCTGTGTTTGAAATGAGAGCTGCGACTAACAAAGCAGTTTTTTAAGTCAAAGCAAAGCCTTAAAATCCGATAAAATGCTTCTTCTCACCGTGCAGCGACCCCATGGCCTTGTGGACGCACTTGCACACCTGCAGCAGCAGCAGCACCTTGTCGATGGGCGAGTGCGTCCTCTGCATCAGGACCAGCTTCTGCTTCACCCGCTCCACCTCGCGGCTGTCGGGGACGCCCGTCCGCACGCCGAGCCGCTCCATGGCGGCGTCCCCCTTCAGGCGGAGCAGGTTCTGGGTGAGGCGCTGGCTGCTGCCGTCCTGGTTGTGCAGCTCGACCAGAGCCTTGGAAAGGTGGGACCTCAGGGGCCTGAGCACGCAGGAGAACATGGCTCGCTCCAGAGCCAGGTCTGAGGACAGAGGGACGGGGTCACTGTTTGGGAAACTTGTCTCTTGACTCTTTTTTGTAGACAGAAGTGCTTTGTTTTATTTATTTCCTCATTTGCAAGTAGAGAGCTGTGTCTATCTAGAGGAACTGGCAAGAGGCCCAGAAACTATGCTGATCATTGCACTGGAATTATGAGGCTGAATGAAGTGTCAAGAATTAAAGTGGAATCGCTCGTTCAATCGTGGAAAATGTTTAAATAAACACCAAAGAGTTCGAAGTTGCTACGACTCTAAATGCTAAATTTATTAAAATGGAAAGACTTTTACTCCCTCACATAAAAATTTCACCAAAAACAACCAGTTTATATTTTCTGTGTATATTTTCATTAGGACCTGGAAGACAACAACTTTGCCACAACGAGGAAATTTGTCAAACACAGGAGCTCGTTTCTCTAAACTGTCGACTAACTGGGAAACGATTGTTTAGGATAAGATTTAAAAAAAACTCAAGAAGTATAATAAAACACAATTTAAGGCTTTGAGTCAACACTTTCTGATGCAGCTGACAAACGCAAACTCTCTCAAATGTTTTTTTCATACAGCAATTTATTACACTCATCAAGACAGATTAGGATCCACCTCAAGACCCTTATTGAGATTGTGGTTCAGTTTCAAATCAAAGTCTCTATATCCAAATCAAGGCCGACCACTTTCTTTCTCACAGCTGAACACACACACTCAGAGTGCTATCGATTATTTCCAAAATGTTGAACTACTCCTTTAAAACCTGTTTGCATACTGTCAGAACTGCTCTGTCATCACGCTAACGCAAGTTTTTTTTTCCTTCTGTCTGCAGGTGCAGTTTTTGGCCTGACAACAGTGATACACAAACTCGTGGATAGGTTACACATGCCTGCATGCGCTCACACGTGGAAACACACACACACACACACACACACTCGGTGAATCTCCTGCAGCCAGTGGGCAGCCCTGACTAAGTGGGTAACAAATCTCTAGTGCATGCTGTTTTCCACTCATCATCAATATCCTCCTCTCCATCCTTCATGTATCCCCCCTGTGCCATATAATCCCCCCTCCCCCTCCCCATGAACCTTACTATATCACTCTCCCTTGTGATTAATCATTCACGCCCTCCATCCTCTGTTTCTTACCTCCCTCCTCCCAGCATCCCTCTCTCTCTCTCTTTGGTGTAACAGATTACATGTAATGCGATTACATCCTTGTTAGTTACTGGCAAGGCTGACTTTTTTTTTTTAGCCACCACTCACAGATCTGTAACTGATTACATTTTCAAAGTATCCAGCCTATTTCTATCGCTCCCTCCCACCCTCCCCTGAATCGTGCTGTTCTTCAAGTGAGCGTGGGACTGTGATATCTTTTTATGATAAACGAGGGGGAGAAAAAAAAAAAAAATGCAAATGCCTCCCACCGACGCAATGCGAGATAAATCAGAATCGGAGCCCAGGAAGGAAGGACGGGAGGGAGGAAGGAAGGAAGGCAGCAGCCGAGCGCTCTCCCCTCGAGCCTCTGCACTGCCAGGCAACCATCCATCATCACACATGTGCACACAAACACACCTGCACCACACACACACACACACACACACACACACACGCACGCACTCGGCCGCACACAAAGGAGGCCAAAAAAGAAAAAACCTACGCACAGGATTGTGTCAAAAGATCTGACTAGAATCCTTCCAAAGTAACACCCTGCGATGTCTTTACAATAATCACACTGAATGCGATGGATGTGAGTGCGGGCGCGTCGGGCAGGGCTTTCCTAATGCTGTTTTCTAAATACAAGAGACAATATGAGCTCTGGTGAATGAGGCTCTACCCCCCCACGCAAACTACTTTGTGTTGACAGTGCCTTTCACTGGAGCCTGGGCAGCCCACCATTTATCAGAAAAGGCTGTCTGTTTCCATAGACCTGCGTCCTCTGGCACCGCTCGATTGAATCAGTGTTTTCTAATAGTACCGCTTTTTTTTTTTTTTTTTTTTCTCCTTCCATATTTCTCTCTGCTGCACTCAGGTCTCCTCGTTGCGATGTGACGAACTAATCATGCATGAATGTATGAGAAAATATAATCAAGCGCAGTCAGCTAAGTTCAATAATTCACTTTTTTTTAAAATTGAAATTGTGTCTTACTTCAGTTTCTAATCAGGCTTCATAAGAGACTAATAACCTGCGACTAATGGCTGCAATAATGTTAAAAGCTGCTTCTGCGCCCACAAGTGAAAAGTGTTATTCAAAGAGTAGTTTAGTTAGTTTAGTTCATCTGTGTAGTTTTGAACCTGCCTCGTGCAGGAAGTCAGATCAGTCAGACTGTGGGATCAGATGTTAGGTTTTCGACCAATAGTTACTCATAGCTCCTTCTGCAGAACTGTTCATCTAAAGTTTCACAAAAGCATAATTTCATTCATTTATTATTTCTACACAGACACGGTCCACTTGACAGGTGTAAATTGCTGGTGTATATTGTCTAACTTTATTTGACCGCTGCGCTACAGAAGCTAAGTGAAATCCTGATTAATTGAAATGATTAAAATAATGACTGTATGATTGTAAATGGTTTGGTTAAAGCTCAGTCAGTTTTTTTCCAGTTCAGTAAATTTAGGATTCAATAAAAAGACAAGACTGAAAATATATGATTCTACTGTCGTTATTAAATGGAGACTTGACTCAGTGATCAGAAGTGAAAGACTGGCAACACTTGGCAGCTCCCAGGTGTGAATGTTGTCCAAGAGAAACTGACTCACTCACTTTCACATAAACGAGCTGCATTAATCTGCTCGAAGAATAACAAAAAGATAACAATGTGTGTGATGTATATAATAAAGCCCCTAAATTCCAACACTGTAATTTTTGTTCCTTTAATTATGAATCAATCAATCAAATTTCATTTGTGTTGGAAAATTCAACATGCCTGTTCCTTCTCCTGGGAATCAGTATCTGAAAGACATGATTCGTGTTTCAAATGTGATGTGTTTTACTTTGTGTGCTGACACATTCACCAGGTTGGTGTTTGTTTACCTTTCTCATTCTCCGGCACCAGGGTTTCAATGGGCGGCTCCAGCTCTCCGCTGTCCAGCAGGCAGCACTTGGCCTGGGACAGGAAGAGGCGCAGACCCTGCAGGAGCTGCACGGAGGTCACGCGAGACGAGGACGAAGAAGAGGAAGCCAGGGATTTGAGGGCCTCTCTCTGCTCCAGCAGGAAGTCCTGAACCATGCCTCCGAAGGTGGAGCGCCTGTCTCTGGACAGCTCCTCCACCAGCCGCGTCAGCCTCTTGTCCGGAGCAAAGAAACACACAAAGGCCTCGCTCATGCGGTGCAGCCCGCCGCGGCCTCGAGAGCGCAGGAGCGGCGGGCGCGGGTACAGGTGGGTTTGGGCTCGGGCCGCGCTCTCTGGGTCTGAATCCGAGTCATTGTCCTCGTCCATGCTGCTGAAGGAGCTGCTGCTGTCGAGCTCGGCCAGGGACGGAGCCGGGCGGCGCTCCAGGGCCAGAGCGGCCACCTCCACGCCTGGCTCCCCTGCTCGGGCCGACTGCTGGGGCTGCGGAGGCTCGTCCACCTTTGCAGATGTCTTCACCAGGACAGAAATGATAGTTTGACAGTAGCATTGAGATTTTGTTGGGTGCACAAGCAAAACAAGGGTTACCTGAAAACTTAATCACGATGGCAGTGAAATTAATGAAGTGAATGCATGAATCAATCAGCCAGTAACTAAGTTTACTAATTTCTCATCAGATTAGTTCACACAATAAGAAAACATGCAAAGTTTGAGATACTAATGAAAGTTAATATCACTGAAAAATTGATGTAACTGTCAGATAATTTCCTAAATTTCTCGCATAGACAACTGAAAAGTAAAGGTCTTCAAAAACAAGCACTAAGAATTATCACCAAACATGTTTTCCTTCCTCTACACTAAAAGAGCAAAAAGACATGTTGAGTGATTTTATTTTTCACTCTTTGATTTGAATATAATTTAGGGCTAAGTTATCCAGTCATTACCAAAAGTGCAAAGATCAGATGATAGTCATAAATATTTTTCCTGCTGTCCCATCTTGTTAATTGTGTTCTGACCCAGCAGATTTATTTCGCGACCCCTTGAGGGGGGGGGATCAGTGTAACACGGTCTGAAAGGCAAAGGTGTGAACACGTATTACTTGTGGCACATAGACAGACATCATGTCCTCTTCCTCTGCAGAACCCGGTGATACGGCGGGGGTTCTCCTCAGGACCCCCGCCCCGGGGTGAACTCTTCTCTGTGGGTTGGCGGCGGCCTTCTGCAGCCTCTCCGAGCCGGGCAGCTCCTGCGACGAGGAGGGCGAGTAGGAGCCGACCCCCTCGAGGGACAGATTCATGGAGGACTCGGAGAGCCGGAGCCGCATGCTGCGCTTGAAGCGGTGCCGTTTATTGGAGGCACTGTGGTTTATGAGTTGTGGCTGCTGTGGAAAAGAATAAGTGGATTCAGTCCTTCATCGAACAAGAGCCGGCGGCTTTTTGAACAGCTTATTTTTCAAAGGGTGTGAGGTGAAGTGCAAGGTGAACAGGAGCTATATTAGCAGTCATACAGGAGCATGGATTCAGTTAAACAAAACTTTTTCACAAACTTTTTAGAACACATAACACAACCTTTGCCACTAACCTTGCTAACCTCCAGCTGTAGGAAGAGCGGGTTGATGAAGCAGAGTTTGCCGTGTCTGCCCTGGGTCAGCAGGATGCTCACGTCCGGGGTCACCGACGTCTGGCCGCCGCTGGTCGACGCGACCGGGGCGACCGGCTCCACCGGCCCGTTCTGGATCTCTGAGGCACTCGGAGCGCTCCAGAAGTCTAGTGGGAGATCCAGAGAGAAGAAGGGGAGTTTGGATATGACGTTCAATAACCGCCAACCAACCAATCTGATCTTTTCTAGTTTGTTTGAAGCAACTGTGCTACTTAACTTGCTAAAGAACTCGAGGAAATAGCACATTTCCACGAGCTGTGATCAAACCAAACACAAACAAGCAACGACATACGCAACGAATGATGTAGGTTCATTTGATTCTTTTATCTCCGAGCCGCAGTCAGTGACACATGCTGTGTCTTACTTGTGTCATTTTTAGCCGTCTCGAAGTCGCACCTTGCTCTCTGCTGCCGCGCTGCATCAGTACATGTTACCATGTTAAAATAGATGCAAGCTGGCAGCCACCACTTCAGTCAGATATTCACTTTGCTTTCTCACATTCTGGGACACGTTGCTGAATAGACGCCGTCGCTGTATCGACATATTCAAAGCTGCAAGGTGGTCATTTAAAAAAGATCTCTGGCTTTAGTTTGACCTGCACAGTCAATGTACGTACAGTTTGTGTGGCACATTAACATTAAGGCTGATGGGAATGTCAGCCTTGTAGGTCCTAATACTAGTACGTTCAGTGTGAGAAGGACGACGGCTTTCCACCGCACCTTGTCCCATGTGTGAGATGGCCTCCAGCTGCCTGTGTGTTGTGGCTCGGGCGATGGCCTCCGGCAGCTGCAGCGGGAAGGGCAACACATCTCTGCAGACCAGAGGACAAAATCAACATTGAGAGAAGGTGAATGAAGCCTCGAGCGTGTGTGCGACCGTGAGATTCGCCGAAGGTCTCGGCTGCGTGGTCAAAAGTATGTGGACACCCGATTAGTCTATAATATATAAAACAGCTTCCACATTTTTGGGAAGGGTTTTTGCAAGATTTTGGGACCTGGCTGCAGAGACTCTTTTATCCATGCAGGTCAAGGTTAAGTTCTTCCACACCAAACTGTGAAAACTATTTCTTTATGGACTTAACTTCATGCATGGGGGCATTGCCATGTTGTATCAAGAATTTCAAGAATTTTCCAGTGTGGGACAAATAAAGTTCAATCTATCTATCTATCTGGAAAGGGCCTTCTTGAAACTATTGCCACAAAGTTGAAAACATACTTTAGTCTCAAATGTGACACAGCATTAAGATTTCCTCTCAGTGGAACTAAAGGGGAGAAACCAGCTCCAACCAAAAGTATCACAAACAGGGATGTCCACATACTTTTGGCCACCCGGTTCGAACGATCCATCACCTGCTGATACAGTAGAAGGCCACCAGGCGACACAGGTCGGGGAAGCTGAGGGCCGAGCTCTCCAAGGCGAACGCTGGTGGGAGAACAGACAGTGTGGTTAGCGGCTGCGGAGGCAGTGGGACACTTCAAAACACAAAGCACGGCAGCTGCAGATCCTCTGTGTCCCACCGCTTCAGCCAGCAGGTGTGTGAACTCCACCACAAACAGTGAGCGGAGATTCGTGTAGTGGCAGCTGGATGAAACATGCTAATCCAGCTTGTTTTATACTCACTGGAGTCCTCCTCACAGATGAAGCACTCCTTTACAGAGGAGGCACTTTTGTCCGCCGTCACTCTCAAGCACAGCACCTTCCTCTGGCTGGAGCTGCATTTGCGCACCAAAAAGGTCTGGAACAGCCAGCACACACGACCAGAATAAAGCACAGGGGTGTTATTGTCTTTTTTTAAAATGTATTTTCTTTTCACACATTTTTTTTCCGGAGAAGGCACAGATGGTGCAAACAGCAATGTAAAGCACGGAATAAGAGCCGATAACAGTTTTTTGTCGACCTGCTTTTAATGTAAACTTTCATGACTTTCAGAGAAACTTTTATGGAGCTAAATGTGTGGAGGCTGCTGTTATGATACCAAATTCAATCGAGATAAAACAATGAACTTTTTCGTTAGCGTTCATCAACTACGTCCCATAAAAGGTGCTGTCAAATGAGATGAGCCGCAGCTGCAAACAAAAAGCAAACAAGGTAATGATCTTTGTTAAAATGACAAGAAATGTTTCCCAAAATGTTGACGCACTTCTACCGAGATGAACAAAAATGAAAGTTGAAAAGTCTTATATCATAAATGTTAAAAAGTTTTATGAGGAAAACAGGTCACGGTCTTCTTTCGTGGTCATACGATTGACATGAGTGACATGTACCGTACCCCGACCGGCTCTCTGAGCAGGATGTAGAGGGCGGAGTCTTGGTTGAGTGACAGCTGCAGCCACACTGGATGCGTGAGCAGCAGACGATCCAGGACGCTGAAGGCCCGATGGGATCCTCGCTGGGTGGCCTCCTGCATCTGGAACACAGATATGAAACGAATGTACAGCAACCATCAGGTGAGACGTCGCATCAGCTCGTGTCGTTTTATTTACTGTTGTTAGTCCTATTTAGAAGATTAGCTTTATGTCACACTGCAGATTTTCCTTATGTAACTTTTTATCAATGACTTTTCTTCATGCTGCGATACATATATTTAGTGCGTCTAGATTTTCCTTTGAGTTGCGCTCAGACCGCGACCTCGAGAGCTGAAGTGAAGCCTCCGCACTACATAAGAGCTTATAGAGTGACAAGTGTGCATTAAGGTGAACACACGTCTCTTTTTATGTGCGCACACGTTCAAACTGCGAGTCAGATTCATATAGCTGAGGTCCGATGTTGTTGAGCGCTGCACAACTTTCCCTTGTTGTCATCAAATTCAATCAAATGTTTGATGAGGTTGAACATTAAATGCATCGTCTTTGTGCTGTTCTCACTTCAGTATATGTGAAGAAGCAAATTATCACATTCTGTCTTACTTATGTTTTACAAAGCATCCCAACTTTTTTTTTTCTTTTTTTCTTGGAGGTCGTGCATCCGTCTGTTCATTCTATAATCTGTCAGAGTGTTGCTTCAGTGTGTTGCTCCGAATGCTGGACACCTCTCCTCCGTCTGTCTTCATTATACCAACACGAAACTCCATATCCACAGGATTTCTACAGGATGAACGTGTTTGAACCGGGACCAAAAAAATGCACCTTTGCATGTTAAACAACAATCGGTTTGAACTCTGTGCTGAACCTTATTTTTGGCCCTTTAATGTTAACATTCAATCACAGATTCTCTCTCTCTCTCTCTCTCTCTCTCTCTCTCTCAGATTGGCTTGCTGCTGGATGTCACACTGTGTGGGCTGATGCCGAACGCTTGTGAGCGTAGCAGCAGATGGTTGCTATAGCAGCCCGGGCCTACACATCCTACCAGGCATTCCCACTCAGTGAAACACCCTTTTTCTGACAACTTGGAGATGCACATGCACGCGCAAACACACCGACACACACATATTCATACAGCATACACACACGAGCGTGAACACACACCTGCACGAGCACACGCCATCTTAAAGGTTTTCCGGGGTGCAGAGGTGTTTTATTTCTAGGATGCTTTTTTATTTTTTGGGATTTTTTTTTTTTGTCGCTCCCTCCCTCACATCAGAGCAGCAAAAGTTCATTTTCTGAGCAATGACTGTGCAGCATCAGATGCAGCAACCTGTTTCAGTGCGATCAGAGAAAGGATTATGAATATTGTTTTCATTCAGTAACACATTTGATATTCTCCACATTTTTTATCACCTCCTGCCACTTGTTACATAACTCTTCCCCTCCTCCCGGGTAAACCAGATATCTGTGCGCAAACCTGCGCCGCGTACGACCATTAACAGTTAATGGTAAATAGCGTTCGAGGGGTCAGGAATCAAGTACAGCAGATATCAATCAAAGGAGGGGGTCGGTGTTATATAATAATCACAGGTTTGCTCTGACGGCTGGAAGGCTTTAGCGGAAACTCTTGCAGAACTTGTTTGTTTAAAAATGAGAGAAACTGGCAGTTTGCGAAACAGAAAGAGAAATTTTAATATCATAGTTCATTAGCCGTAACAAGACAGAGCAGGTGAGTCAGGCTTTGGATTTACACCTGAGGGACTGAGTTCAAAACCAAAACCACAAGACCGGTCGACATGACATGAGTTTCAAGAGTTCAGGAGTTCAATGTTGCTTCCTGTGTCCACTATGTGGCACTAGAGAACAGAGAACACCTGATATTTAATGTAAATCAAATGATTTTCGTGGCAAAACGTGGAAACTAGACGTCACACCACAGACATGCTGTTAAAGAAAAACTCAAAAGCTTTGCAATTTAGCATCTTAAAAAACTGCATCGACCCAATTTGAAGTCGATCTGGTTAATTCTCTGGGAAGAGTTTGTTAAAGAGCAGCACCTGTAAATCACAAAAGTTAACACTGAATTCAAACTGGCAACCACCTGTTGACGGCACCAAGAAGCTTTTTATGTAGCTCTAGATATGATAGACATGAATACCAGTTTTGTTATATCTAGGTGAATCAACAATTGCTATTTTGTTGAAATTTTGTAGATGCACGTTCCAGTTTTTGTGACTTCTCAAACATCCAATAATCTGTACAAAAACAAAAGGTCCTGCCGACTAAAATCTTTTCATCTCGCTCAAGTGAATCACAATGTAAAGCATATTTCTGTAACCATTCAAGGGTTTCAAGTTCAAGTTATGTTAGAGCAACTAAAATGTTAAATACATTTTGTGCCGTATGATAAATGTGTTTTAGTGGAATAGAAAGTTTAACAGGTGTCGAAGCAGCGACAAAGGTTGGAGGACTGAGCCGACTGTCCGCTGCAAATAAATAAAGCCGGACTGCTTTGTCCATCAAAGACACACTTCAGACATCCCCCACTTCAAAACAGACACACTTCACACGAGCACCACAAGTCAACAAGCATCATCTTCGAATTAGGTGTCAAATTTTTCTTTTTTTTTCTTTTTTATTTCAAGGTGTGCTTTTAAAAAAAAAGAAAAAAAAAAAAGAAAAGCTGTGAGTGTGACACTGCGTGGGTCTGCAGCGTCACCCCTTCACATATCTGGAGCCAAACACCACGCAGATCCGCAGTCCGATGACCCAACCACACAAGGCTACAAGACAACAGGAGAGAGAGGGAAAAAAAAAAAAAAACAGAGAGCAAGACCCGAGTGTTTCGCTAGCCATTTCCAGGTCCGCCTTACATAAAATGCAACGCTGCCCACACACACACAGACTTATGTAATTCCCTCTGAGAAGGAGAGACACACACAGAGAGAGGGAGATACAGATAAAAGATAAAAATGATGAAAAGGGAAGAGAAAAGCCGGGACTGAAAATTAAGGCTGGGTAAGGAAATCACAACTTCAGCGGGCCCGCGGCGCCGCAGCTCACAGACGTAATAACGAGTCGTTCGCTGTATATCTGACGAGGTGTCGTTGCACCCGAGGGCAGCGGCAGCCGGAAAGGCCCAGCAGGCCAGACCAGAGAGTCTGACGCTGCTGAAGGAGTAGAAGAAGAGAGAGTTAGGGCGAGACTTGTCTGATGCAGGGAGAAGAGGAAAACCCCAAATTACGTTCCTCCTCCTGGGAGACTCAGTCGAGGGGGAGTTGGTTCACACAACCTGCAGCATTTGAATTGCCAAAAGTCAGCAGGCTGCTAATGGGTATTCTGGAGGGAGGGCATTAGATTATACTGTGCGGCGCTGACTGACTTAGAGAAAACCTGACTGCTTTCTTGCAGAAGAGATGAGAGATTTGGAGAGAAATGCGAGCAGAGATGCAAGATTGGACAGAAGGAGCGACCGACTCTCTGGCTGAGCGAGCGATGACGGAGCGACGCGGTGATTCAAACACTTGCAGGAGACAGTTTTTTAGCAGAGCTGAGAAAACAACAGGTGCTATAGGTATCAGTGTTGAACTGCATTTTCCTGTAGATTCTCGAGGTGTCGGCGCAGCCTAAGAATATGAGCAGAAAACATCACCACCTGTCACTCATCAGACCACAGTGTCACGAATCTGTTAACCAGATACACACACTTTTTTTCTCTTATGATCCGTGATATAATTCTTGATTCCGAGGGACAAAGAGAGAGCTTTCAGAGAGCAGTGTAGAGAGATCACTGAGAGCGAGCAGCTGCTCAGCGAGAAGCTCGGCCTGCTGCAGATGGACAACATCATGGCGTCCAGATTTTCCCACCTCCAGACCAGTGTCCCATCAGGGGACAGAGAAGCACAGCGACGCCCCCGACGGGTGAACGCTTTCAACCTCATCTGAAGAATCTTTGCAACCAGCTGTTCCCCGATGACGGCTTTGTTACGCTATGCAGCAGTGAAGCGGAGGAAGAGGAAGAGGAGGGGAAGAGGGGAGTCACCTGCAGCTCGGGGTCTGCAAGGTGAAGGAGTGAGGTGGTGAATGAGGAAGAGAGGGGGCTTCTTGTGCAACGTCACATGCAAAGTGCACAGAGAAGGAAAAGTCTTAATGAGTCTTATGTGTATGATTGGTTGGTTTTTATCAAACTCATTTCACCAAACACAAAACACATCAGTCTGACAATGAAGTCGGTCTTATATATTACATGTGTTGTATTAACTGCACCACCAGATTTCTGACCCAGTGTTCTGGAAAGGCAACATAAACACAAGGGGAATATGTTAAAGCATCCTACAAAACTCCATCATCCAAGTCACAACTGTTTTTAATGTAAGAAACAAGCAACTTCACACATTCTTCCTTCCTTATTTATTTGTTGAAGGTTTGATTTCTCATTATTTTGTTGCCCATGAATGCAGCATTTTTGTGGCAGCTGACTCTCAGATCATATATAAACATAGAAAAGGTATAATCTCACTTGAACAAAAATAAACACGTTGGCAATACATTTTTACATATTGCACATTTAAAGGAAGGTTCACACAACCTGTTCAATCTCGCTTTTGCCTCAACCTGCCTCCTCTGCTTCTCGTCCAGTTAGTGATTTCCTACATTTCCCAGAATTACCTTGCAGCAGCCTCCACAAGCACATGAACTTGTATTGAGTGAAGTATTTTGTGTAGGTGGATGTAGCCATAATGACAGAGATAGTACGAGCGAAAGAGTGCTCGTTTCCAATGTAGAAAAACTGCCCTTTACTCTCAACACATCTCTCTTCTGTCTCTCTTGAGGATGAAGCCAAAGGAGGAAAAAGTATCTCGGCCTCTTCTAAGATTATTTCTGATCGTTAGTGGAAAATATTGAGACCGAAAATGCTGCTGATACAGTTCATGTCTCATAAATTAAATTTTAGCTGCTGAATGATCTCAGTGATAAAATCATCTGCTCTGCTCTCCACAGGAAACATATAGAGCAGAATCAGCCCAGAGACTCCTGAGGCAGCAGCAGAGGGAGGACGGGGAGGAAACCGAATCCTCCACAACAGCTCCCTCCCCCTCGACGCCGAGCCGCTGCAGACCGTCTCAGCCTCTGCTCCATCCTGCAAGGTGCGACAGCGAAGCCTTCGCTGCGTCTCTCTAACCTCCAGCCAACAAACGCGCAGCGATGGTGATACTGAAAACAGACAGCGATGTCGTGCACTTTGCTCGCCGTCGCATCCTACATAAGGTATTTCCATCTGGAGAGTCTGATAAGCAGGCAGTTAGAAAAGCACATCCAGCCACTTTAAAGTCACACATTTATCATTTATCACCTCATTTGTTAGACATATAGATGTTCTCATATGCTTTGGTTCTCATATAGATATTAGATCGCTTAACATGTATATTCAATTCACGACACTGTTTACAATCTCCCTCCTTTTCACGAGGTCTTACTTGGCTGTCAGTGCATATTTTCCTCATGTTACTTTTGTGCATCAAATTCAGGAACCTGCAAACTTGCAATGAATGAACAGAACATTTGAGATTTAAAACACAGACAGACGCTTCGAGAAGGAAGCAAACCCCAAACTTTACTGAAGCTTCTGCCGTCCAGTCACAAAATAAAGTGTCCATACACACTGCAAACAAGATAAAACAGCAATGTGTTTGTTAGCATTGAACAGACTGAAAGACTCAGTGGATATGCAGTTATTGAACTTCATTCATTGTTCATCCAGGATGTAACTGTCAGAAATGAATAAAAGAATAAAACAAAAATGCTGAACCATTAAAAACAGCTGTGACAGGACGGCGTCACCTCAGCTCTCTACAGAGACGGGCGACCGCTTTCACCTTGTGATGCAAGTTCCTCTCCGTCACAAAGAACAGTTGAAAACACACAATCGAGCCGCGGTTGTTTCCTCACAAACAAACTGCCAACTTTGTCAAAACAACAAATGTGTGCTCATTATTCATCTCTATTCATAGCGTTTGACGCCAGCCACAAGCTTCAGTCTGTAAAATCTCTCATTTGCACAAGAGTGACCATGACGGAGTCTAAGTATAGCCGGCAGCCCATCACTGCATGCGTAGGATGACTAATGGAACAACATAATTGCAGTGGGCTATAAGTATTCGCAGGGGGCAGCAGTGGGCACAGGGGCCCGCTGACTGATGACAGGTGTCCGTTTTGATGCCTGCCGCAAAAGCGCCGCGGCGATGGCACCGAGGGCCGGTGACAAGGAAGCGAGAGCTGCGTGTTAATGAGTGTGTGTGACGAAGTCGTACAAAGGCATCGCAGTGAGTCAGAAGTAACGCCGGGGCTGTAGGAGAGGAGAGGGACTGTTAGCATAACTGTGAATATTCATAATTTTAGAAGCATATCGGTTAACTGGTGCCGTGATTCAGAAGGGGCATTATCACAAATAGGTCTGTCAGACCAGAGGTGTGTGTGTGCGTGTGTGTGTAAAAGGCAGAGAAGCTATAGCGTTATCCATCATGATGTCATAAAATCATTCAGCTGCCTCATATTTCTCCATGAATGGTCTTTCCTTGATTTGCGTGACAGCGAACTGACTCTGAATCGACACTTCGCTTCGACACTCTGATCAAGCTGAAGTGTGAATCTTTTAATTAGAGCTGCTCTGAAGCTAATTCTGTCCGTTTATTAAGTGATTATTTGTAACGGCACGAGTACATCGAGCACACGCCGCAGCATTTAGAACCTGACCTGAACACCCGTCTCTTCATGGGCCTTCAAAATATATGAAGCTCAACAGCAAATACACAAGAGACAAAACACAAACTAAGTCAATCAATAAGAAAATACAGACACAACAAGACACAAACTATAGCACAATAAAACACCATAAAACAAGAGGCACATGATTCATGACTAAACGACTGATCCCAGTTTGATCCCAGGATCTAATGAGGATTTACTTTCTGTTTGAAGCTCCACGTGTCGCTGAGCGGGAGCACGAGGTCACTCACGCAGGCTTTTATAGATGATTTACGACGAGCAAATTTAATAAAATGATCAAGACTTAACATATTTCATTTCTTAAAAACACGACAGTGACGTGATCTTATTGGCTTCTTGTCCAAAACTCGATTGCAATGTCGTCAAATATGTCGTCACTGTTGTTATTTTCAACAAAAAAAAAAAAAAAAAAGTGGGGCCTTTCGAAGCTGAAGATATTTCCCTCAGGAGGTGGTGGAGACCGAAAGCAGAGAGTAAAAGAGTTGCAGGTTGCCGGAAACACGACTCCTCATGGATGATATCGTTGCTTCGTAGCTGCTGGATGTGTCAATGAACTGTTAGCAACATGTTAGTCAAATCAATATAAAAGGTCATGTTGCATTTACAGCTTTTTGTTTCTGCTGCAAAAATCAATTCTCACAAAATCCATTTAATTTTCCATGTGCCATTAACAGTTATTTATGTTTCTTCTTATTGGACTGTCGCTCAGCACATTTTCAAAGTTCATTTTAAAATTGTTTCAATATTTACTAAACACTAAAACTGAGGACGTTAAACTGGGAAAGGGTGGGAGACGGTTTTGTCTTATAGGGACACGTCAATGCTTCAGACAAACCTGGTTTACATTTGGAGGATGATTCAGAATTACTAGTTGATGACTGGTTAAGGTTTAAATCACCAAACTGAAAACTGAATTAGCTGATATCTAACAGGTGCAACAGGTGAGTGAGGAAGCTGTCAATCAATGGATCGATGGAGTACCAGTGCACGATGATCATATTTTGATTGGTGATTGAATAAAGTTTTAATTGTGGACTATTTTAACTCAGCAATGACTTATGAATATTCATCACTTGTTTCTCTCGCCATGTTTTTGGGCTTTTTTGTGAAGGCTGCACTCGGCTCGTGTTGCCAAATTCATCCATCTGAACGGGTCATCCAATCTAGCCTCGAGTTTCAAAATCGAATTTCTCTCATAATAAGCCGGGAAAACTTGCCAGAATCCGACAACTAAAAACCAACTTTTTCCAAGATGCTGTCACTTCTTACTGTCACTTCTCAAAAAAAAAAAAAAAAAACACAAAACAAGTAGAATAATCTCACCACACTGTCAGAGCTTTCACACTTAATAAAAACAAGGCTGGATCCCGAACACCAGCCTTGGACACGTTCATATTTTTTGAGAAAAAAAAAAATGAAATAAGTGGCAGAGAAATGTAAATATTTCTAAGGACTCGAGTTAAAGCATAATTATTTAACAATATTTGTGGGGGACGAGAGGATTCGTGCACTTAAAAAGTTTTTTTGACGTCATACATCTCGCCTTCTCTGATCTGCTCTGACCTCTGGATGACTGCGTGATTCACGGCGTGACTAATGACGGATCGGCATGAGGAGCACTTCATACAAAATGTTATTTTTGTAAAAGGACTGTTAGGTAATGTCAGAGGTTTTCGATGTGCGAGTGTGAATAATACCTCTTAAACAAACGGAGAGGTTTTTAAAGTTTTGTTGTGGATTTTTTTTTTTTTTAAGTGGATATTTTACAAAAATCAGGGGTCAGACTTCGTGTTGATTTCCAGTTTTGCTTCCTTTTGAGACTTGCTTTAATATCTTTTTTTTAATTTTGCCTCAATCAGATAAGATCACTTAAAAAAAAGAAAGATGTTTTGTTCCAAAGAAAAGACAAAATTCAGCAGATTGAGATGTGACTTTTGTGCATCTTTCCAATCGCCTGACATTTGGATATCGTCTCTCCGGGCTTTGTACACCCTCGTCTGGATCTTCCGAGCGTCGTCTTGACGATGACAATGGATCACTTTCATCCTCCATTTTCAGATTGTGTTAGAGTGACCACAAGAGGACAAAAGCCTGCATTAATACTGTACTCTCTGAAGCGGCCGGGAGGAGGGAGGATGTCAAACTCTTCCTCTCCAAGTTCTGCTCTAACATCAACTCTTGTGCTTAAAACCTTCGTCAGAGCAGAAAGGAGTGATTCTGTCGAGGAGTCTTTTCTCTTTCATCTAAAAAAAAAAAAAAAAAAAATCTGACACCAAATCATTAGGTTTGATATTATAATGTGTCGTTGAATAAGTGCAGCTGCACTCGAAGCATCTCAGCTTGATGTCACACTTTTTATATTGGAGCATTTATCCACCAGACCTGCCTGAGAAAAGGATTCAAATAAGCCTCAGAAAAACCTCCATAAAACAGAAATGTGACGATAAAGACACACTTTCTGATTTAGTCATCATCAACAGAGAACTGGGAGCTAATGTAACATAAACTTTGCTATCAACTACGTGGTAACCTCAACATTATCAATTGTTGCTATTTTACATTTACTCTGGATGATCAAAAATATAAGTGATGCTTTATTTTGCAAGTTTCTTTTGTAGTATGTAACTTTTTTCATTAAACCTTTATAACATACAAGATGATCCAGAGCAGTTCACTCTGTAGAAAGTAAAAGCAAAAATGCAACAGTTATGACAAACATAAAAAAATTCAAGGCTGTAAATGAAGGATGAAATTGAGAACGGATATTAAAGCAAATAAAATCTGAACATAACAAAATGGGATAAAAGTCAAGTTAACATTAGAGCCGACTCATTAAAATTATTAATAACTTCTTTATCTGACTAAGATCCACTTTGCAACCAAGTGAACAATCATTTGCAAGTTTGAACCTCACACTTTTAAGTTCTCTCTTTAAAACTCAGCATCGGCCGACTATCCACCAACTGCACCACCTGAGTAACTTCTCCATTACTCATACCCAACCACATTACATAACCCTTTTCCAGCAACTATCCTACGACTTTACACTTACATCGTAGTGGAAATCAGTGGGAAAGTAATACAGCCATGAAATAAAGTGTGAGGCAGCTGTATGTAACATCACTTATAGAAAGCATTGATGTCACAGGCCAGTTATCATCGAGAGCGCTTTGTAAGAAACAGCCTTCAGCTGAAAAACAACTCAAGCGCTTCACTGTCAGGAGTCTCTCCTGCATGCCAGCCATCATTTTATGTGAGCAGCTGCCAGATTTTTCAAAATGGTGGACACTTGCTTCAGGACTGAAACTCTTATTATTCTCACTGCTGGTTCCTGCGTTGTGTTGCATGACGATGACACAATTCCTGAGCAGTGATGGGGGAAGCCTGCCATATACATGAGTCAGGTTACTGTAACGTGTCTGTCTGCGCACCACTTCCAGCGCAGAGGACAGACTGCTCAGCAAAGGACTGAACTCTGTCCAACAGCTCTGAGCGTCATGCTCGGCCACACTGCGATCACACTCCTCCTACACAACACAGGGCAGAATTCAGCCCCCCCACACACACACACACACACACACATAAATATATACACACATTTGGTCATGCCACCCTCAAAATTAACATGTCATTCCACATTCAACAATCACAGACTTCATGTAGGTAGGCTGCATAATCACAGCGAGGACCTGCAAAGCAATCAGTCCTGCTCGGGGGCCTCATCTGCATCCAAAAAAAACCCAACAACCCCAAAACAACAAAAACAAAATCAGCAGTCATGTAAAGTCACAAAACGCCACTTACAGTAATGTGCTTCTCAGAATTAACAAGCAAAACAACAGCAAGGAAGTGGGAACATCACATCTACTCCCACGCAGGCAGGATGGCACTTCAGTTTTAAAGTTATGTAACAGTCCAATGGTGTGAGATTACATTCACTTTGCCCTCAGAGGGGAGACAGCAGATCAAGAAACTCAAAAAAATAATAGTCTGAGTGGCTAATTGAGCGTCGCCCTGGTGCATAAATCACATTAGTTCACGCCTAAAGCTGCAAGAGAGCAGATTTTAGGTGTTTGAAATGTGTCTCATGAGTGCTGGGCAACATCAGCTGCAGGAAAAAACCAAAGTGAACTTGTGCTCTTGCATGCAAAGACTCAAACTGTGAGGGCTTTTGTTTCCTCTGGACAAAACACAGTCATCCGAGTCATCGCTCAAACTTGCTGTCAGTCCTCACAGTGAGAACAACAGCACCTCTGACAACCTGAGCACAAACCTGTGGCTGGCAGTAATTAGATTTTCTCAACACCTACACTTTGTGTCTTCAATGCCAGCTTGGAAGAATCACACACAAAAAAAACACCTCATCTTTACTTTCTGACTTTCTGAACTTCCCTCATCATCAAATCCAGCCACTGTCATGTGCTGCACCATGGGACATCACTGCATCCACAACAACTCAGAACTGATCACTCTAATTGATTAATTGGCTCTAATGTCACCTGTGCGTGAATCACTGAGCTGCATTGTTTACCAGGACGTCCCCTGCTGACCGGAAACCACGTTGAACAACAAACGCCAACGCGCTTTGAACTTGAGAACCGAAAGAAACCTTCAAAGGGAGGAGAAAATATAAATCCAGATACTGTAGCCTGCGGGCAGCATGCATGTGCCAAACTCTGAGGCAACTCCTGCAGCATTTTCACTCCAAGGAGTCTCTTTTTTACGCATGGCACCCGTGCGTAATTTTCCTTTTTACGCATGGCACCCGTGCGTAATTTAGCTTTTTACGCATAGCCAAAAAAATCACTTACCTTCTCTGTGAAGGTGGGAACAGGTGCTGTGCTGTGATCTGCGGTCTAATTAGGCGTCCGAGAGGGTTTTTCTGGCTGTGTGTGAAGACAGTGAGCCTCTGGGTCCGAGCACCATGCTGTGGCAACACGGGCTCGTCAAGGAAATGCGCGCAACACTGGTGACAAGGCGGAGGAGCGCATTTTTAATTCTGTCTGAGCATCTGAAGTGATACACAGTCACAGCAGAGACACTGTGTGTGTGTGTGCATGTGAGTGTGTGTCTGTGTCAGTGTGTGTGTGTGTGTGTGTGTGTGAGCGCCCCCCCATCCGCCTCCCTGACTCTGACACACACTCACTCACACACCAAATCATATTATGCCACATTTTTGTCAGGAGGACCAGGTTTTGTTTTGTTTTTTTTGGGAAAAAAAAATCATTAAATGAGGGTGTTTTTCCTGCAGAAATATTACAAACAAAAACACCACGCAGATGCATCAAGTCCACAAAAGAATATTATAGTGATGCCATAAAGTCTAAACACTCCATGAAGGACAAAATGATTATTTACATAAAATACAGCCAATAAACTCTAACATAGAAATGATTATATCAAGACTATAAAGCTGCCATATAAGAAAAAAAAAAAAGTATTTAAGTCCAATAAAAAACCATCTAATCATCCTTTGTGTCCAAATATGCTCCATTACATAAAAGTATTTTATGTAATGGAGCCTAATGTTCACAAACGAGTCTCAAAATGCTAATTGAGGCTCATAAATTAGAAACATCACAGTCTTCTGACACTGTGACCATGAAGAAGCTGGAAGACGCGTCATGTAACCGGAACTGGACTTTGACGCACGGTGTGTGTGTGTGTGTGTGTGTGTGCTATTTCTGGACTGCTGCATCCATCTTCTTTTTCTTTTTCCTCCTCACAGGTGAGGATGTGTTGTTTCAGCTTCAGGCCGCTGGGTGGCGCCACAGGCCGCTTTTCGTTTCACCAACAACACCCTGAGTGAAACATGAGGCTCAATGTGAAGGACACTGTTTTGATTTTGAATAAAGCTCATTTATAATTTCTCATCTAAAGTGTCAGAAGCAACACTTTAATATAGGAAATGAACAATAACACAGACTCTTCCTCCAGTTAATGATGTTTATACAGGCTGCTGCTAATTTAACCACCTGAATTACATTTTAATTTTTAAGTGAGGCAGTTAAAATTTTAATTAAGGCATCTGCCAAATTTCTTTATTCCCCCCCTTTACAGTATCTGCTCCTGAAAAGCAATATCCACTAATTGCATCGAAAGCATGACTTTTTTATATTTGTGTTTCGGCGTTAAAGTTAGAGAGAGATGGTTGTATTAATCAATAGTGTCCAGCTGTGTGCCGACCCTGTCCTGTTTCAACCCAAACATAAAGAAATGGTTTTCCCTTTTTTTTCCCTTTACGTCTTCTTCATGTTCACTGCTGAATTGATAGAACTGGTTTTAAAATGTTGCCGTTTCATGATCAAGCCTGGAGAGAAAGGAGGGATCATACCTTTAATGTGACCCTCAGCTTGTGGAACAGCCTCCCTCTTATTATTAGAACGACCGAAAAGACATTTCTCTTCTTTCCCGTTTGGACCTGAATGCATCATTCTTTTGTGTGTATATATGTTTTGCAGCTGTTTTGTCCAGCAGCAGCTTTCGTGACCACGATTTTGGGAAGAGATGATTAACATGACTGTCCACATACTTTTGGCCATGACTTAAACTTGATTCTTCCTTTTTGTTTCCAATCCTAATCTCGTGCCACAGTATCTAATTTCCGACCAGACTAAGCTCAACAAACGATAATATACTTGTTTATGCACATTCCTGCTTTGTCTGTTTGTTGGTGCTCTGCCAGCTCCAGATGTTGTTTGGCGTCTGGCAGCGGATCATTATTCTCTGGGCCTCTGCCACGCGTCTTATGACCACAATCGTTGGGCTGCACGCTCCAATCTAATCAGGTTTGTTTTACTCGTTCCCACTAAGACTTGTGTTCTCGTCGTTTTCCTGCCTCTCTGGACTCGTTCCTCCAGATGATGAGTGTCACTGTGAAATCCTGCCATTTCGGAAACGATGACAGTGACGCTTGCAGACCGACGGCTGGCGTGAGCGACTGAACGAGTTCTCCTGTTCTCCTCTGTCATTTCAGCAGAGGTGGTTTTTCCTGCTCTCAGTTTGGTCGCAGGCTCGAACATTGAATGCATCGTGTTGTTATCATCATCATTGAGGGTTAGAAATGCTGAGTCAAAATCCCCCAACGTCCCCAGAGAAAGTTGCATTTTTCCACATTTATTTATTCAGTGAACTGCTCTATTATATTTTCTAGGTTTATTCAAATGAAGCAGTTCTTTCAGGGGAAATTTCTCAGGCAATTAAAAACACAAGTAACTTTAAATTGCTGCGCCATAAAATGAAGTGTGAAATGCTGATTCGAGAAAGATAGAACACGCAGCTGAGTGGATGATTTTGTCATTTTGCTTCCCCAAGTTCTTCCACAGCCAAAACACTTCAGCTTTCTCAACAACTGTTTGTTCATCCGATCGGCTTCACACTTGGCGGCTGTATCGCTTCCAGAGAGGTGCAGTGTCGAGTGCGAGCTCTTGAGATCGACGAGAGATATTTATCAAGTATTGCAACCCTGGCGCCGGCAGCAGACACTGTGTGGCGAGAGACCTGTTGACCCCGTCGACCCTTTTAACTGTTACACCGCCGAACGGCATGCTGGGTAGCGCTCGCTCCCCGTCGCTCGCTGCAGTACATTCAAGAACAGATGATGAAAGAGAGACAAGCATCAGCAGTTTAACTTATGGAATAAATGCCTTTGTTCCTGGAAATAGCCTGGTCCCAAAGTGCCAGCAGCCAGTTGATTATCTTGCGTTTGCTATTAAGTTGAATGCTATTTTTGTTTGAATGCACATCCCTAATTGCACACGTATTCTCTAGCATTGCAAGAGGATGCAACTATGTCAGGTGCATTGCTCAGGACTCAATGAAATGTGATGTGGAGCGTGACGTTGTTTGGATGAACGAGGGAAAGCAGCAATCAGCCCGTTCCAAACCGGCGCACTTTGACACTAGTTTTGACTTAATGATGTTGTTAGAGGAAAAGTCAAGGCATCACCAAAGTCAATCCTCTTGGGATGATGAATGTCTTTACAAGATTTGAATGATAATCCGTCTAATAGTTGTCGAGATATTTCAGCCTGGACCAAAGTGGTAGAACGACGGGCAGATAGAGAGACAGAGCCGTCCCCGGAGCCGTGCAGGTAGCGTGCCTACAAACACAGACGTGACCTCCGCGGTGGCTACAGCCCTGCTGATGTTGACTCTGCCTGTATTTTGCAGCTAAATTACAAAATTGCAGGCTCAAAATTACAGCCCTGTCTGCAGCGTGTATCTCAAACAGCAAAGCTAATGTAGTGTAACCTTTGCCATTATCTGTGCACTCAACGAGGCTATTTTCAAAACCCGTCTCGTTCCAAGGTCAGGATGTGGTTTTTTTGACGTCCCATATTCTCAAGCTGCCGTCGCTTCAAGGGGGGAAACTCTGCTTCAGATGTTGTGCGGCTCTCTGTGTTTCATTGCTGGGTGTTTGCCGTGTTAGGACAGCTCCCTCTCTCCCGCGTCTCTCACATGCCAGATCACTGTGGGCCACTTCCCCCGTCCACTGAGTGGAAAAACCACTAGTGTGGCAATCTGCAGCCACTCGGAAACCAACAGCGGCGAGCTAATGCTAATTAATTGGAACACACACACACACACGCACATGAGTTATCTCTTTCCTTTTTGCCCTCTTGCTCTTTCTCTCTCTGCACACACACACACACACACACGCAGTCATGCCGCCCACAGCCCTTCAGAGTGTGAACTAAAATGGAAGTGATGTATTGTGGTCTCATCGCTGTATAAAGCATCTCTGACTTACAGAGACAGAAATGAGCAGAGACACTGCTCATGCAAGACACTGGCAGTGTGTTTGTGTGTGTGTGTGTGTGTGTGTGTGAGTGTCATCGCGTTACACTCATGTCAGATATACTGTGTGTAGGCTCATGTCGCACGCTGTGCAGAGGTCATGGAGACGGGCGGACGTGTTGCTCTTCAGACCTCTCCATGTCAACTTAAGGGCTCTTCAGGGAAGGTGAGACGGCGGAGGGAAGACAGGTAGCTGCACACAAACAAAAGCCCATCTCCACCCAGAAATGTGTTGTTATAACTTCAGTCAGATGTTTGACCTTCAGTGTGCACAGTGATGCATGTGCAGATTTTGACACATAGAAAAAGTTTGAGATGGTTTTGGTTCAACTGCATGATCATTTCTTGCCATTTAGCTCAGCCTCATAAGTCTGGTGGACAAAGTGGTTATAGAAACACCTGTCAGTCAGACTTCACCAATGTTGGCTTACAAGTTTAAACCTTCTGCCAATGTTGGAAGCAAGGTAGCAGGAACACAGGGGATCGGACCCAAATGCAGACGGCGGAGGCAAAGCTGCAGCAGTTCAATCATTTATTTGCAAAAAGGCAAATGCACAAAAGACTTATGGGACAATGAGGCAGGCAAGGGTCAAAACCAGAAGGCAGAAAATTAGACAAGGTCCAGAAAAACAAAGCTAAGATTCAAAACACTGGGAGCTGAGCTTGACGGTTTGACACATGGTGCAAAGACAAACTGGCAAAGAGAGAGAGGAACACACAGGCTGGATACACTGACGAGGGAACGAGAGACAGGTGAAACTAACTAGTAACCACAAAGGTGGCAGAACGTAAAGGACAAACACAACATACAACAGGAAAGTACATGCACGACCTTGGAAGCAGGATATTTGTCAGCTTGACCAAACTCAAGAATTAATCTCCCTTAAAATGCCTGTTTGCGTGAAGATCCACGTTTCCTCTGGAACCACAGACGGCATACAGGACGCGTGATTATGTGTCCATGATCGCTTCTATGCAAATACGTATAATCACAATTCATCCTGCTGCAGTGTGTTTGCTGCATGATTGCACTTTTAAGCTGTTAAACCCCGCAGACCCACTGATGAGTCAGTCAATACAGGCTCAAGCTGTTCAGCCAAACATCAAACCCACAGACCTTTATTTTCAATTCCAGTTTCCACAGACGACATATATCATAAATATCAGGCTGAGATTTGGAGAAATGTGTAAAACAGAGAATATTTAAAAGTGAGAAAATGACACTTCATGTCTGTGAACATTTTGAAGGATCCTCAATGAGACCGCAAACAAACACACGTGCCAAGACTCTCACATGCACATTTCCCACAATGCCCTAGGGCCGAGCAGCATATGACAACGGGCAGAAGAGCTGACTCGGTCCTTCCTCTGTCCGCTCGCCTCCCTTCATCACCGATCACTCCTCCGCTGCGGTGACACAGTCTCGACTTGACACCTTGTTCGCGTCTCCCGGACTCAGGAACTGACAGCTGAGTCACAGGCTCTGCGGAGAGGCCGAATCAAGCGGACACGGGAAAACTGGAGGTTTGTCCCGGACTGAAATGGGCCGCAGTCAGTTAATCCTCGGTCCTCGAGTCCAAAAGCAGCATGCAAGTGAGAAGTGAGGGCGTTTGCCAAGAGGACAGGATACACAAGGAATTTGACCTGGTTAATTGTCAGACTGTGAAAGACTACAAAAGAATTTATTGTCCATCAGGGTAGAAAATTGTCTCGCTCAGCAAGACATGCTCATATGCTTCTGCTCCAGTCCCTCCTTAGTTTTAACAGTGAGTTTGGATTTTATGTCAATGCATCTGAGTTTAAGCAAAACTGTATTTCTAGTTTGCTGGTTTGCAGATTCATAATTAGAAATGTGAATGTCTTCGTCTTATTTTGATGTCAGATTAGATATTAGTGCACTATCAACACTATCAGACATTTATTAAATGCAGGATATTGTGTCATCCACCTCTGACACGATGACGTTTCTTCTTCTCTCCCCCGCCTCATGAATGAATCTGTAAAAACCTGCAATCAAATTATATTTTCTTCACATTTCATTTATCAATTTCATTCGCTTTCGCCAATTACACCCTGCTTTAATTTAATAAACCCCAGAGAGTCACATGTCATTGAGTAGGTGTCTTTCTGTGTCAACCGTTATTAAAAAGCCACCGGCGGCAAACTAACGTCATTAATCAGTGCTGTTCAGGAGAGATTGATGCTTGGGGATGAGCTAAATGTTGCTTTAAGAGCAAAACAGAGCAAGAAACTAAGAGACTTTTATATTTTTGGCATGAAAATGGTCAGAATTAATATCAAGAATTAGATGTAGAGTTTCATTTAAATGTACCACAAGGAGTTTTTAACTGGTTGTGAAACAGTCTCAAATGAACGCTGATGCTTTTATATGACCATCAATGAGAAGATTCGTCTACACAGCTCTTCTTAATACCTGACCCCAGATCTGCTCCCCATCAAAATCAGACACAACGATTTACGGCGTGTTTACACTTTCCCAGGCAAAGTAGTACATTAGGTAGAAAGGAAGCAGGAGTACAATAGTGCAAAGTACAACGTTTGTCCTCAAAATGAACATGGAAATACTCAAGCACAAGGACCTCAGAAAGTACAGCACTTAGCACAGTTCAGCAGGATGTGACCGACCTCAATGACTGACCACACTGTTTGTTCTGCATATATGTGTATAAAGTAGATGTGTGTGTGTGTGTGTGTGTGTGTGTGTGTGCGCGCTGAAGAAAAGCAGCGGCAGAACAAGTTGAAAGGGACAGAGAGAAGTCCCAGATCAGAGCCCATCCAGTCGGAACAGACACTTCATAAAAAATGTTTTGACACCGACATCTGTTTGAGCCGCCGCCCGTCAGCTGACGGCTCTCGATCTCCTGCAGCTGTCGCCTCGCTCAGCTCGCTGCTGAGTCTGAGACGCCGAGGCTGAGGTGAAATCACACCATCCAAACTCCCCGTACCTGAAAACCCGTTCAGGTGTCGGAGCTCTCTGCGGAGTCGAGCTGTATTACACTGTGTGCACGGCTTGAACACGCACTCGAGAATGAGAAAGAGACTCTCTGTATGAAAAGGTGCACATTGAGTATGAAATATACTTTAAGCCAAAATACTCACATTTGCCTTTGTCCAGCTGCAGCGACACTTTGCATCACAGCAAGCGTCTCTCCACAATCTAGGCCTTTGACTTGAACAAAAATATAATCTTTTCACCATGTCTCTTGAAAACATCTGCAACATTCTGCATCTGCTTTTCTTTTCTTGACAGATGATGCACGTCAGCAACGTAACCACGAACCCACCGACGTGCACGATGCGTTCGCCCTGACCGTAAAACCAAACTTCCACAGCCGCTTGTGTCAAAGTCGACTTTTTATTCTAACCCAAACCACGATCTTTTCCTAAACCAATTTGCAACCATTTCACAACGTTTGCCACATGTTAGAACGGTTTGGCAGAAAGACCTTCTCATGCAGATGCTAAAGACCTTGTGCGTCTGTATTGATGCAGATAACCCTGACTTCTCTCATGTAAAACTGCAACTACACACTGAATGTTATTGCTTTATTATCTTATTTTACATTTAGCTTGATCCACAAAATCCTGTCTATAACCAACATTATCTTAATAAATCTTTGTATCTATAATCTGCTGTTTTTCCAGGCTCATGCAATCAGTCGTTGTCAGTAGGTCACATTTCAATCTCCGGCATCGACAAGAGAAACTGATGTGAATATAATCCACAGCTATTCTCTCACCCCACACACAGTTAAAAAAAAAAAAAACCAGGCCTGTGTCTTCCTTCATGCACATAAACACTCCACCTCCAGTCCTCTCCTCTTTGTCTGCGTGCCACCAGAAGCTCTTACACGCATTGCATAAGCGTGTCAGCGTCGTCGGGTCACCTCGCTGAGAAACCTTCTAGACGGAGACACAGAGCGAGGGAGGAAATGAGCGAGGGTGTGAAAGTGAGGGAGGGAGTGATGGGGATGTGTGTGCGTGGAGGTGGTAATGTGAAGGGAGAATATGGTTAAGTATCCTTTTTATTGAGTGGGGAGGTGGAAGCGAGGGACGTGTAAAGGGAGGAATGACAGGCGTGATGATCACACCTGCGGATGACTAATTCCACCTCCGCCTTCCGCAAATTAATCTGTTAAACGACGAGGAGCCGGGATGATTGGCAGCTGGATGGAGGCATACAGGAAATGGAACAAAAATAACAAAAAATGCAACTAATTCATTCCTTATGCTTAATTGTGTTTCTGCACTCGAATAGAAAAAACAGGAAAATAAAGCATGGGAGATATTTTAGGTGCAAATCAACACTATAATTCTGGTTTCTGTGCACTGAGTGACAGTGGATGATTGATCAAGTGGATTCGAACAGTCAAATATTTGCAGTTGTTTTAGCTCTGTTTTGTTCTCCATCTTCAGCTGCTAAATGCTCCACTACGGCTCCGTTTACACCTGGTGTTAACATGCAAAGAGCTCAGGTGTGAATCCATCCAAGACTGGACCCCATTAAAAAACACATCACCATGTTTCTTTCCTTGTAAAACCCAAAAAGTCAGTCAACCTTCCGGCCTGTTGACGACTCTGAAGCATCTGAAACGCTTCTTACCTGCCAACATTTAGCAGCTGTTTGAACACGCTGATTTCACCATTCACACGAAATTTATGAAACCAGACATTTTATTGACAGTAAAATTTTTACAAATACAGTGAACAACTGCTACTTTTTTGTTGCCGTTGTAGAAAATGCCCAAACTCCCTCAAACATCTGTCTCTTTAGCTGTTGGATTCTCTTCCAGCTTACAGGATGTTTATTAGAGCTTTTTGCGGTGACAACATCTGTCGAAGTATTTGTCACCACAAGCGAAACATTAAACACATTTGACTGGTTGTTTACATAAAAATATTGTTTAGCGCAGCTTTAATTTGTTTCAGTAGGTGTTAGAGTCAAACTGGAGCTCCCACCGGGCGGGAAGATGCAAACACACTCAGTAAAGCTGCAGGAAGTTTGTCACTATGAACAACTTCACTCACGTTACATGGAGACATTTGATGCATTAACATCAAAATATCGATTAAAGCGGCATCAATATATGATGAATTGCAAATTGCAGAGAAAACTGTGGACTTAATTGCCTGTCTTGAGACTTTGGTATCTTTTCACCATAATTTAAGTAGAAATAAAAGTTTACTTCCAATCTGTTTTGATCGTAAGTGGGAATAAAATCAGAATTTTCACAGATGCATTGAGGCCAACGCAAGAGAGAGAGTGGACTCTTACTGTCTTTATATGCTGTGTGATGGTAAAATTTTAAAATGTAGTAAACTGGTTTCGATTAGCAGCTGCACTATATTTGATTTTATAGCGGCTGTTCTTTATACCTGTTACACATTAAATGTCTGCCAATGAAAGAGAAAGCCAAATACATAAACGCTGCCATACACAGCTTTACATTCATACCAGTCGTGCAAGTCTGTAAATCAGATGACAAAGAATAAGCTCAGGTAGAGTCTGCGGTTCCTCGCTGGCACAATGTGGAGGTTTGGATGGGAGATAATTGTGGTTTTTACTGAAGAGGTTCCATCTTCCTCACTTCTGCTTGAATATTTTATGGTAATTACTCGGAGGTTCATCAGCGAGAAGCAGAGAGAGAGAGCAACAGCCTGCAGCAGATAACAAGACACCAGATCTCTTTCTGCGAGCTCCCACCGAGCTCACCTGCATGTGTGTGTTTGTGTGTGTGTTTTTGTGTGTGTGTGTGTGTGTGTGTGTGTGTGTGTGTGCAGGTCCCCATAGACAGTATGAAGCTTTGTCTACGAACAACCCACCCCCCCCAAGAGAAGAATAGGGTCAGATTGAGATTCAAGTTCACTGCCATCAAGGATACATCCACAGCTGTGATCACACACACACACACACACACACACACACACACACACACACACAGCATGTCGCGCGCTTTCAATCCGCATTCAAAGAGGGAGTCTTTGGGGAGACACAATAGCAGCACATGCATATATTTGGACATGTAATGAGGGCACAGCCCACCAATTAAGGAGGACCTGTGTGTGTGTGTGCAGTGTGTGTGTGTGTGTGTGTGTGTGTGCAGTGTGTGTGGACCACTAGTCCCGGCAGGGGATGGAGACGAAACCCAGCGGAGGGGAACCGACCCCATTCAGAGCTGGTAATCCAATTCTGAAAGCTGTCTTTCAGAGGAGGAGGAGGTGTGTGTGTGTGTGTGTGTGTGTGTGTGTGTGTGTGAGTTCAGTTGTGGGTGGGTGGGGTTGAGGGGGGGTAGAAGTAGCTGAGAGTAGTTCTTTAATGTGAATGCAAAGCAGGGGAGGGGTCAGATTACTCCCCATCTCGCTCCTCTTGTAACCCTTCATTTGTTTTTTAAATCCATGACTCCCGCTCTCTCGGGGGTCACGGCGGACAGTTAAGACCCCCGCCTCACCCCCCCACCTCCTCCTCATGCACCACCACCGCCAGCTCTCTGTCCTTCGGTTCGATAACCCAATAACGGGTGCTTTTATCCCTGGCTCAAGTTTCAAGCTTTCGTTCATTGGGACCCTGAACATGACGGAGAAAAAGACTCAGAAGAGAAACTCTGTCTGCTGAAAATCTCCAGTTGAAGAGTTCAAGAGACACATTAGTCCAAAACACTTAAATATGAACTTTCTTGAACTAAACTTTTCAAACATTAACTCGTGCCTTATCGCCATATATCATTATTTTCATTTTCAGAATATAAGATACAGAGGTGGAGAGTAACTAAGTACATTTACTCAAGTCCAGTTTTGAGGTACTCGCACTTTACTTGACCATTATCACTTTTAAATTTTATTTATTGTACTTTTTATTCCAGTACATTTGTCTGAAAGTTAATAGTTCCTTTTCATTTTGAGATTTTACACAGACAACCGAGGATAAAAATGAGACATTGTTGAGGAAAAACAATCCAATAATATATAAAATAAGCAAACTTTGACGACATTAAAATGCTGCTCACACACAAACACATCAGGATTAATAATCTGAAAATGTGATCTATGATACTGTGACATTCTGCTGCCTTACTTGTTAAAAGAAATCTGTGTATTTCTCAGTCAAATCAGAGTTTGTTATGTTGAGTTTTGCGGGGTTGAGTTCGGGAGGTAGGCGAGAGGAAAGCGGGGTTGGGTCGTCCTTACAGCCCGCGACACGTCCTCTTGTTCTGAAACACAACATGAATCATAATTTCAAAAGAAGGCGCAGAAACGCGGAGGTGAGGTGCGTAATTCACCTGCGCTTTGTCGAGAGAAATCCTTGGAAGAAGATGTCGCGAGGAAAAAAAAGGTGACGTCTTCACACTTTGATCTTTACTGGTGTTTGATGATTTTCTTTTGCCAACATTATGTTTCTTTAAAATGGATTTTAAGCTTCTTCGGCAACAGGGGTGCAATTCTGCCAGAGGACTGGAGAGAGGCTGGAAATACAGCAGGTGTGAGTGTGAGGAGAGGAATGGAGAAAATTAGATTATGTGTGTGAGAAGGGGTGAAAGAGAGAAGACGAGGGGTTGAGGATGAGCGGGTCGAGGGATCCCCTGTAAGGCCCACCGGGTCTCTGCAGGCTGCTGGAAGAATGGAGCTGTGCAACAGAGCCGCCGTTATTTTCTTTGTTGAGCCCACGAAACCGGAGATGCTCCTCCGCTTGGCTACTGAGTGACATCAGCCGCTTGGGGAGAAGACACACACACACACGCAAAGAAAAACTTCCATGCACATTAAAACACACACACACACATATATACGGATGCACACCACCCACCACTTCCACACACACACACATCCTGAATCCTCTAAATGGCTAAATATTTGCATGTACTGCTGTTCCAATTATCCTCCTGTCTTCCTCTCCTGCTCTTTTATCTGCGGGTGAAGACAGGTCTGTGTGAGGTTTAATGAAAGTGAGACAGGCTCTGTCATCTCTCTGACACCGCCTGCTGTCTCTTTCTCATTACGCTATTATAGCAAAAAGGAAGAAAAACAAAAAGACGTCTGCGAGGCTGGAGGCGCAGCGTGTGGAATCCAAGACTAATATACACGTACACTGCACATAACACATAAATATACTACATTTGTGGAGAAATGAATGTGATGCAACTGCACGATCTATTAAAAGTAAACACATTTTCATGCAATTATATGAAGGCAGAATGTCAAAGGAAGTGAGGAAACCAACAGTTATTTGAGCTTCTGTTTTTGAGCCTAAAGAGAATCTCGTTTTATCAGGATGAAAATGAAAATGTCGTTCTGTATAATCCAGCCTGTAGTAAAGGGAGGTGATGTCGACTCCTGCAACGTGTACCAGATTGAATTTTTGTGACGTGAGTGCGCTCACGTGGCAAAGATTTTGTTTTTGGTTTCACAAAATATGTCTCATTCTTCTGAGTCTTTTCCATCTGCAGTTTTGGCTGCACAGGGTCAAACCAGAGTCCTTTCTATTACCAGTTTAAACACGCTGAGTTGTGCCAAGTTATGCAGAGATGAACCATCTCCAGAGTCGGGGTCAAAGGTCGCTGGACCAGTAGATGCTGAGCAAAATCATAACAACAGCCTCAAAATCCATGACGATAAGTATCTGACTACAATCAACCAACAGCACTAAATGATTCAACATCATCGACTTAAGACAAGCGACTCATCAGTTAAAGACAGAACCACAAATGAAGCCAAACCTGCACGTGTGTATTAAAAAGAGCTATTAGTCTGATGCATTAAAATACAGGCCTACTCATTTAAAAAACCCAGCACAGACGTTCAGTTCTTTTCATACCAGAAGTGAATTATGTGAGTTCATTAAACTGAGCGAACTTATGAAGATGAATCTGTCTCAGCACCAGGTGAATCAAAGCTAACATGAGAATAAAGTCAACCAGACACTAAGGTCTAATCAAGCCAGAGGAGCGAACACCTGTGTGGGTGGCGAGTGTGTTTTTAGGCTCTTTAAACCTTTAACATTAATGCCACCTGCTTAACAACTGACATAATGAGGAGACAACAACTTGGTTTTGTGGTGCGTGCTAATCAGCGAGTAAGTTGCTGAGAAGGTAAAAGGTTTCAGACACAGCAGGAAGCTCTTGGAAATATTTTTTTTTTTTTTTTTTTTTGCTGATGCTGCTTGACTCATTACTGAATTTCACAGCTTAGAAGTAAAGAGCTGAGCAGCTCGGATCCGTGGCTCGTTCAGCCATGCGTTACTTTAAAAAGGCCCTTAATTAACGAAGAACACACAGAAAAGGGCTTTAACTTAAATGAAAAACTAACCGGCTTCGTACAACAGACAAACTTAGAGATTCAGCTTTATTAGTGAGATCTGAGCCAAATTAAAGTTTGTTGTTCTCAGATCGACCTGAGGCTGTTTCTCTCACCTGAAAAGCTACAAACATCAAAGAGGATCATTTTCTGATTTCAGTGTGTTTGACTTTTTCACCTCAAAGGTTTCAATTCTACATTAAATTATATCAATGCTTTAGCGCCAATATTGTAAATGACATGTCGCTAACAGGATGAAATTACGGCGTCTTTCTGCTCGTGCGTTTGATGATTGAAAAGAAAAGTTCTCTTCCCAACTTCCCTCCGCTGCATTCCTTATGCTCTTTGTAGCTCTGCACACCTACACGCGTCTCGCTTTCTTGCTTGATGTTTGGAGCTAATGAATGTTTAAGGAGGAGATTCTGCAACCAGCCAATAATAACAGCGCAAACCCGACAGAGTGCGAGATGAATTCAGACGCACATGCACCCGTGACACGAAATTCACCTCGAATGTACAATTAGCTGAGGAACACATGCGGGAATGTAAGGTATATGTGTTCACAGGAGCTCCAGGGGGCCGACTCCTGGCGGCGAAAATGCTGCTTTCATGGCCTCCGTGTTTTGAACGATGCGCTCGGTCGACGTTCTGGAATAACTGTCCTCCATCCTGATGAAAGCGTCTGTGGTGCAGAAGCGCATACATGTGCACGTGCAAGAGTCCCACTTTGAGGGTTTGAAAATATGGTCACCCTGAGGCGGCATTGATGCAAACAGATTTGCTATGCATGCTGCACAGCTTCAAGTCTCGGTCACACACCCCACACACACACACACACACACACACACACACACACACACACACTCCCCCATACGTTTGTCCAGCTCATTCCAGTTAAAAAGAAACACACATTTCCCTGGGAGGTTTCCACTCCCTTCCCTCTCCCTTCGATATCGAGCGGGCTTTCACTGTGCAGAGAACAAAGTGTTTGTTTTATTTTAGATCACAGCTCCTGTGTGGGCACGGGGTCACGGAGTGGTGCACTGCGGAGGGAAGTACGAGGCGGGCTCTGAGCCGCGGTCGCAGGAGTCTCGGTAAACAACGGGGGCCGTAGGTGGAGGCTTCGGGTCTGCGGTCGATCCGGCTGCTGGAGCCGCTGCAGGCTGACGAAGACGGAGGTTGGAATCTACGTGTTCGCTGGCATGTGAGTGTGTGGATGTGGGATGCACCAAAGCGTGCGTGAATCTCCAGCTTTACCGCTTTAAAAACTTTTGATTAGCAAAACGTACAGCAGCAGCAGGGCAGGAGAGGATGTGTGCGCCGTCTCGTGATCGTGTGTTCACAGCAGGGGTGTGTGATCAGCAATCAGCCTGACACACAACACACATCTGACTTGAGAGTTCATGATGTCTTCAGGTGTTTCCTCTCATTTTCCCTTGAACTCATCTTCCATAACCATCGATCGTTTTTAATCCCTTTTATCTTGTAAAGACTTGGTGCAACATTCTGCATGAATCTGCTTTGTTGTTTTGTTGTTTGCTTCTTTGCTTGTGTTGTGATTCTTCTCTTTTTAGAGGAATATTGACCTTTTGGGAAACATCGTGAGGACGCTACAACAACAGTGGCCATTTTTACAGTTCTTGTTAAACCTTGAACTCACCAGGGTCAGTCTGGTTGTCTGTCGACCTCGGAGTATAAGCACTGCTCCTTCTCATTTAAAGGGCGCCTGATGCCTCCATGTGGAGATATTACACTCACCTCCAACTGGACAGAGACTCTGCAGGAGACCAAGAACACATTTACAAGCTTATATTTCCCATCTGGGCTGGAAACACCTTGAGATGAACCGAGAAGGCCGATGGATGTTAATGCAAAATGTTCCAGGAGCTTCTTCCCAAAACTTACAGAGATCGTTTTACAATAAAACCCCAAAAGCGTAACAGCGGCAACGTGTTGTGTTTTGTTAAGTTGAGAAACCAACTCAGCCCTCAGCCTCCTTTCAGGCTTCCTCTGTATCGTTTCCAGCCTTTTCTCACCGCTGGCCTTTCCATTTGCATACACGCACAGCTTTGAAGGTAGCCATCCCCCGCAGACGCCCCTGTGATGCTGTTTAATTAAGGCGTTTTTGGATGCGTGCGTCACTTTGTGAGTCGAGGCACGCGTGTACGAGAAGCTGTGTTTTCCTGCGACGCCTTTACGAGTGTGTGCTTGTGCTGAAGTATTTGTTTATTTCATGTTTATGCAGAGCTGATTTAGCTCCTCTCTCTCTCCCTCAGGCTTGCCTCCGTATCCCAATCACACACACACACACACACACACACACCAGAGAGGAAGAGATGGGGACTAATTAAGTCGGTCACAGAAATGAGACCTAGCCTCCATCCCCTCTCTGGCTCACGCGAACAAAAACAACAACAAAAATGGCCGACGGCCATCCGTCCGTCTGTCCCTCCGGCTAAAACTTGATCCCAGTCCCGGCCGTCTGCTGCGGGTGATCAGAGCTGACAGAGCAACACACAGAGTCAGGCTCTCCTCTCATCTCATACCCTCTCATCACCCCATCACTTCATCTGTCCACCCCCCTCTGAACATCTGTCCGTGTGAAAGGCAGAGTTACGTCCAGAGAGAGACGACGAATGTGACGGTGAAATGATCATCTTGACGAGAAAAACACCGCGAATATGACAAATTACTTTGATGTTTTAGTTTTAGAAACGGTCCTCAGACAGAAATAACATGGTGTCATGAAATTTTGCATAAATTTGTTTTGTAGACAAGAATGATGCGAGCATATCTTTTTCTCTCAGCAAAAAGTTCAATGTTGGAAATGTTTTCTGCTCAAACACCTGGGTAAGACTTTGATTACGGTTCATAAAAAGTCAAATTTCGGTGACGGGACACAAACTCCAGCCCCCAGCACCAAAGTCTGACACATGATCATCTATGACCTTATTAGATAAAGGTCACACAACCTCCTATGTTGACATGAATGTTGGCACTGGATGTAAGTTGTGAGTTGCAGAATCTTCCGTTATGAATAAAATCTTTATGGAGAATACGGCTGCTTATGTTGGATGCTGATTTGTGGCATTTTGTTTTTCACCTTTCTGCCCGTCATTCCCATCTCATCCCCTTCCTGCTGCATTAGCTCTCAGTGTTTCACCATCACCTGAGCTTCACACTCACCTGCACACCTGCTCCCAATTCCCTCATCAGCTTCCCAGTAGATAAGTAAGTCCAGAAGCTGTTGCTCTTGTTTGTCTTACTGACAAATTACGATTTTAGATTTGAGCAAGAAAACCCAGTTGAGCTCGTTAAAGGTCGGATGAGTCATCGAGAGATAGATTGTTGATTTGATTTGATCTGTTGTTGATTGAGCTCAACACCCAAACAGTCACACCCTCCATGCAGAGAGGGCGAGACCGTTTCCCAGAGCCGGCATTCATCTTCATGTCTTTCAACTTTTGGACGTCTCGTTGAAAAGCCACATCATTGTGGCTCAGCCTGTGAGGAGAGTGACTCATCCCACCTTAAGTTAATGTTAGTTATTGAAAAAACTGTAAAAAGAAATTTCTTACTTGCTCGATGTTCACATAATTCTTTCATGGTTCAGAAATTCATTTATCTAGATTTTTTAATGTGTGGAGCACTTTGCATTTCAGACATCATGCCCTTAGTGAAAGTTTCAAGGGAACAGGTGCAAAAATCTATATTGTTGAGAAAGTTGAATTTGACTGAATGGCAAAGAGGAAGCTGGTAAAACAGTGATGGCAAGGATTTCTTTCTTTCAGCTGGTGTGACTAAGCCAGACCTTCAATGGCTCATGAAAAGTTTTACGACTTCCTCTTGCCTTCTGAACTTCCCTACTTTTAATTCAGCCTCGAAAACCTGTGGCTCCTTGGCTTCACCGGTCGACGTTGAACTCTGTCAATTATATAATTTCTGCCCAAGAGAAACGCATGTAAACTATAAATTCCTTCTGCGTACAGGAACGGAAGAACAAAAGGTAGATGTGATGTCGGTGGCACCTCGGAGCGGTTACTCAGAGAGGGGATGAGCTCACATTATCAGGGATAAGCTGCTCTAACAGCCCACCCAGCCAGCCTCCTGCGCTCCTGCATTGTTCCAACACGCTCTGACTCACAAAAGGCAAAAATACATTGGAACCTCGGTGCCGCGGTGCTTCCTTGCTCTTCTGTGACTCACAAAGCTGGACTGCATTTAGCCTGCAACATCCGTCGCCAACACAGGCTGACAAAGGAGCCGGAGAGCTGCGTGCATCTTTCCTGCTGAAATGTTCAATTTCAATATGAAGAGACACCTTAGGAATTTGACTCTTATGAAAGGATCAGTTGGTTTGATTACAGTTCATGAAGATGGATCCTCTGTATTTTAGAGAATGAATAACAGGAAGCTATTTCTTTTGATGGATTTTTTTTTTATTGATTGATTGAGTTCCGTAAACTGGTGCAGGTCTATGTCAAGTCCTGCGGACTTCAGCGGACATGTGACATAACCCTTGCATCTCAAGTCAAGTCTGCAAATGGTAAATCATGGGCAAAGTCGAGATGCAAGTTTTTAAGAGACCTGAATGAATTAAAAGTTCTTCTTGACAAGTCCAACTGAAGTTTATGAGAGAAAATCATTCCGGACAGGTCCAAGTCAAACCACAAGTCCTCACAAGCTAAGTCAAGATTCAAGTTTCAGAAGGAGACTTCAATGTTCTTGGTCTCAAGTCTGAAAACAAATCAAATCTTTAGAGGGTGTCCAAGTTTTATTCTAGTCATTTGAGACAGGTCCATCTCAGGTGCATCAGAGCAAGTCTCAAGTCATTAAGGGCAGGTTCATGTCAAGTCATTAGTCTTATAAGCAAAGTCAAAATGTGGAATGAGACTTAAATGTTCTTGTTCTCATGTCAAGTCTTCAAGTCCTCGTTGTTGTGAGTTCAAGTCCAAGTCTCGAGTTCACAGATCTGTTTCCTTGATATCTTGACATGTGTCACTGTGGTTGACCTCAAGGTAGAAATATAGTCGTCTCATGTCCGGAGGCATTTCTTTATCAAATCTTTCTAAAGGGTTTTACTTTTTCAAACAATGGCCAAACTCACCTCATGGCTTTTATTAGAATTGCTCTCCAAGTGTAAACATATTTAACCCCAGTGTCAGGATTGTGTCTGTGATTCCAGCGACGTGAGCCTCCGAGCTGGAACACATCAAGGCTCGAAACGCACTTTCTCCTCCATGATGAATAGGTGGCAAACATTTTAGCCCCAATCACCGTGCAATCAAGGCAAAGCACTTGAGCTAAGCTACGACAATACGCCTCGTTCAATTCACCCACAGTTCCACTTGTGCACTTTCAAATGAATAATCCTATGAATTGCTACAAATAACAGCATGAACGCAACACATAAATATCTGGTTATGGAATTAATGAAATGATTTTCCCGTGTATTTACATTGTTGGTGCTTGAAGTCTCATTTTGGTTTTGTGTTGCAAAGGCAATTTGTTTGTGTCTGAAAGGCCGTTGTGTAAAAGCCTGTTTGTACATTAACAAGAGATTTAATGCGTTTGAGTGCGCGACTGTGTTTATTTGTGTGTGTTAATGATCCAACATGAGAGGCCATTTTATCAACCACCACCATGTTATTCTCTGTCATTCTTGTTAGCTGTTTTCTGTCGGGAAGGTTTATATACTTTCTCTTTATTGTGCGTTCATGTTAAACAACAGCAACTTGCAAGTATCATGATTGTATAATGCAGCATTTGTCATGTTGGAATAAAAAAAAGTGTGCATTTACTTTAGTTATCCTGAATAAAGGAGTTGGTTAGTTGCTTTTCAGACATCGCTGTATAAAGACGGATAAAAGCTAATTTCCAGATGTAATTACTGATGCAGCTTTGACTCATGCTGGTGACTCTAGTTGAATTAGAGAATCACAAAATTATCCTCTGGTGACCACGAGTGTCTGTACAAACTTTAATAGCAATGCACAGTTAAACAGACCATCGACATCCCTATAGATTCATGGCACGATTAGAAGGCTACAAACTCCACAACTAATTAAATGATATATTAAATATTAAAGTCATGTAAATTTTTAACAAGTACAGACATTTATATACATTCTTAAGTGAATTTCATGAACCAGAGAATCGATCTGGAGCATGAAGTTATCAAAGTGGGAATCAAGTGTCTTGTGCAGTGGACGTTGGGGGTAATATTCAAATCTCACAGATGCTTTGTTTTATTTTTAATTTTCTCTACATTGTTGTTTAGTGTCTCTCATTTAGTGTCTCTGCACAGTAAAGAGAAAAAACGGATGTGGCCATTATGTTATTAATTGCCTTAATTATTATAATGACGCTCATGATTAGAAGTGTGATTATATGAACGATCAGAGGAAGAAAAAGCAGCCGGTCCGGTCATGACGACAGACAGGAGGGGGGGACACGACGTCATGATTGCTTCAATCACACTCATATCAAACTCACAGCTTTTGCATTTTGTTTTTGTCCCTGCGAGAAGCAATTTGTTCTTTCATTTAGGCGGCCGTGCTGGATTGGAGGTAATCTCAAACGACTGATTGCAGGCTGAAATGTCTGGTTTGGGTCTTCAGGGAAATAAGAAACCGTTTAGAATCAGAATCTTAATTGAGCGACTGTCACTGCGTGTTACATATCGCCGCTGATGAAGAGTGTGTGCATCGCTCTGATATTCAGAATAATTCAAGTCAGCGCTGAATAAATCTGCATTGAGGAGGGAAATGGCACAAAGACACTCGCTCTGGGATGAATTGAAGTCATTCAAACTTTATTCGTCACTTTCACCGACCATCATTACAAAGCTTTGGGGCCCCTAGCTCTGATTGTCGTTTGTTCAGAGCCCCGTCACCAACTCGTCAACTCAATCACCAAAATGAAAGAAAAGTCTTCTCAGTCCACATGTAAGTCCATAAACAGAGGATGGAAATAAATGAGCAGCTCAAGTAGGTGATGGAGGAAAATACAACACGTTCACCTGATGTCAGTATTTCACTTCCAACATAAAATCTCTGCAGACACCCCCCCAAAAATAAAGAAGCCCAGTTTAATTTTCTAGTAAAATAAAACAACAGCTTTGCATGTCAGTCTAAAAAAATGAAGGCGGGGCGGCTAATGCGAAGATGATGAGATTGGAGCATACTGTTTTTACAGCCTCTCTGACATTTTCAGAGAAGAATAGTCGACACATTAGACACGACGGCGTGACCATTACTGAGAATCTCTCACAAGAAGCAGAACAGCCGGGCGAACGACTCGTACAATCAAAAGAGCACTTAGAGACTCGCAGCCGGGGAGGAATGGATCATAAATGAACAGTTGAAGGGGAAATAAAAGCACATTGTTCATCTGGCTCCCAGTCAGACACAGACATGGGAGGAAAAATTTAGAAATAAATACGTTGGTTATACATTTTAGTCCATTTGTTTACATGTACATGATTTATCACAGTTTGATTTATGCATTTGGGTTATTATTATTATTATTACTGACAGTACCTGAACTCCACCTCGAGGTTACAATCAAAGATTTGTACCGATGCTTGTGGAGACCGAAAGAGTTCAAAATCAACCCAAGACATTTTGAAATAAATTATCGTCCCAAAAACCATGAAATTGTGAAATAATCCATGTTAAAACTCACTTTCTTCAACATAATCTTAATCTTCATTCCAAGCGTTTTTATTCCAAATTTAAAAATGTGTTTGTCTCATCATTCATACAGAAGCAAAGGCCAGTGACATAACTGTCTTTGTCCTGTTTCATTGGAGAAATGGTGTGAAATAAAATAATGTATATAAAAAAAGTTGGAACGAAATAGTGCTGAGTTTTAAAACTATATTTGGTCACAATTTTATGATTAGATGTTTCCATTTCATAGCCTTAACTATTTATTAAATCTTGAACACTTTGGGTCTTCATAAATGCTTAATTAGCGACAGACAATCACATAAATTCAGTGTTTTCTTGTTCATTTACAGCAGGTTGAAGCACTTCTTTTGCAGCTGAAATCAAACTAATTAAAATATAGTTGAGGATCAGCATAAACAGCAAACATATTTAAAGGATAAAGGTGGTGATTCTAGAAATATCCACTCGTGCCCTAAATGTGTATTCATCCACAGCTGAAAATAGTCCCAACAAGTCTGTGTTTGAGCAAAACTAACCAAAAATCAAACCAGTGCCCTCGAAGCCACAGACGTCGTGAGGAAGTTGGCAGACGGACTTCCACATTGTTGTCTTTCGTGGGATTGGTGGAGATTTTTGAGAAAACACCAGCCTCATCCTTTAAAGCGAGTTGAGCCAAAGACTGTTTTTACAGTGTATCTACCTTGAATAAATATGACACACATCTGAACACCAAATACCTGTAAATAAATAAAGCCTGCTGTTCATCTCGTGCTTTCAAAGCCGAGGCTCCCCGGTAGGTTCAGATAAGCACACTTTGAATTCAAATATTCACAGCCACTTCATAAAACTGTTTATCCTCTACGTCGGTCGGTTTTCCACCCGCTCCACTTTTTATTCCTGACAGAGCAGCAGCGGTTTGTGTGTTTTTCATTATTGTAACCTACAGCGCGACGGACCCCGACCACAAAAGCATTGTGTGGTCGAGCACTTAAGCGCCGCTGAATGAAAGATTAATTTCAAAGCGACTACACTTGTTTCAATGCGCGGTTTTCAGAAGTGGTCTTTGTAGTTTTGCATTATGTAAAACATGTATATAATGAATTTTTTACATCATTGCCACATGCTTTGTTCCAGCTCTGCTGTCTGAAGTGGTTTGGAGAACATATAAGGGTCCACTAACTCGATGGCAAAGAACAGCTTTCATCCAGTGATTCATGAGAAATAACAGTAAAAAATACAGTAATGGGACCCTTCATGTTCTGATAATAAATATTAATACATACAGTAGATTTAATAAATCTCACATTACTTCCTTTTGTTGCCATGCCAAGTTGGCAGGCCATGGAGAAAAAACACAAGAGAGCCACTTCCTGGCTCGCACACACTCGCACAACTACACACAGACGACATCCTTCCTCCGCCCCTCAGTTACTTAGCAGTACCCTGCTGATCACTGGAGGAACAAAAGAACACAAACGACACATTAAATATGAGCAGAACGCATTAAAGATGGATCACAGCTGAGAAAAGAGATGACATTTTTAAGATCCCAGCCAACCCGGCCGGCCCACCAGCCCTGCGAGGCTTCCAGCATCACACGTCCACGCTCTCGCTTTGTCCTCCCGCACTTCCGGGTTCAGACTGAGCAGCTTCCGCCTGGTCCTCGTATTCTTGAAACGGCGGCCGTGTAACCCAAGAACGAGGGCCATAGGAGGAGGCGAGAGGAGACGATTAAATATTCAAACACTGCAACCCACAGGCTTCAAGTCTTTGTGCTGTCAAGTTTTATGTTTGTTGTGTTTGTGCCGACGTGTGCGGTGTGGGTTTGCTGGTAGGTTATTAAATCCATGCCTTTCACACACAACGTAGGCATGGAGGTCTTATTGCAATAACGCCCAAGATTGAAAGAAACATCCAGAACCCTCGCCTTCGCCGGAAAGTCTCTACGATGCAGGATGAGCTCAGCCGGTACGGCCGCAATCAGAGGTGTTGAAGAAAGCGAGACATCTGACCAGAGGGTAGCAGCAGGGATGAGAGGATGGAGGATGAAGAGACGGGAGGAAGCAACGGAGGTCGGAGACTGACGGGACACAGGCTTTATGTGTGTGTTGAGTCTCTGCGTGAGTCATAGCGATAATGGTTGGCCAAATAGAGTATCCAGCAGTCTTTAGGCTTACCCTCTGGACAAGGTCTCTCTCTTTGTCTGACTGTCTGGCTTTTTAACCCCCCCTCCCTTCCTTCATTGCTTTTGGCTCTGGAGTTTGTAAAAGAAGAAGAGTTGTTGATTGTGCTGTTGTATTAATGGTTGGAGGTTATCTCAATGTCTGTCTGGCCTCTTAGGAGGCTCTTTGGAGGCCTGACAGCTGATCTCTTCATGTCATTATGTCTCTCTCAAGGACTTTAAATGGCATATGTTAGGGAGAGAGAGCGAACTAGAGCTCGAGAAACAGAGAATGAAAGCAAGTAACATGATACTATACCAGTGTGATACACACAAAGCCCACTCTGTGCCTCACAATAGACCCGATACCGCCACTTCCCTATTGAGTCCTGGTTGCACATAACAGATTTGCTTCAAAGAACCACTTTCACCTAAAACCCTCTCCAATCCGCTGTGGTCGGGCGTGCAGAGGCGTGCAATTTAGCCGAGTCCTAGTGTGGATTTCTCCCGCCCTTGTGTCTGCCAACTCTGATACTATTTCACAGACCAGAGAGGGGAGAGATTCAAGTTCAAGTCCAGATATTTCTAACGCCCTTTCTCCCCTGTTTCCACATTTACTTTTTTACCACAAACTCCGTCTGGAAGGGACAGGAGAGATATTGATTAAAGAACAACCCAGACTTTTTCCCAAGGACTCCCTTGTTTCCAACACCCCGAACCAACCAAGCATCATTGTCTCAAGGGTCAGGATGGGTAGAACAATGCAGTCTGTTGGGCACTGAGATTATATTCAAGTCTCTATTTTTCAGACTTAGAGGCCGGGGTCTGTGAGGACTTAGGCCCCAACTTTGTGACCTGACCTTGAGTTCCTGCTGGAGGCTTTGAGGTGGAGGTGAACCCTGTTTCTGATGCAGGGCCAGGGGCTGCGGGGGCTGCTTGGCGTTGCACTTGAGGACGCCGAGGCAGGACTGTGCGTATGGGCTGCTGGAGGGTATGCGACTGCTGTTGAGGCCGGAGCTGGTAGCCTCGACGGTAGCGCAGCGACTGGGAACGTAGGAGCACTCGTGTGTACTGAATCTCTGGCATGATGAGCTTGAGGCAGAGCTCCTGGGCCTGGCTTGAGGACCAACGGCTGATATTCACTGGGAGGTCGTAACCCACAATGTCGACTTTTCCACTCGGCTGCCAGGGGCGGAGATCCTTGTTTTTGATCTGCGCGGCTGAGCGGAGAAGTGGCATACGCCCACCGAAGCAGCTCCTCATTAGCCTTTCCTGAGCTTGTTGAAGGAGTCGCACCTCCCTTGCCACACAGGCAAGACCCAGAGTTGACAGCTGGCGCCACAATGAGGCGTTGAAGTGTTCATAGAGACGTACATCCAAGGAATTCCAGGCACGGATCTTTGAAGGAAGGTCCGGCGTCAGGCTCCGCTTCGAGCTTGGCGTCCGCATGTTGAGCTTAACATACAGGATGTCATTCAGATCCCAGGAGAGGAGATGGCGAAGGAGAACCAGCGACTCATCAAAGTGCTCCGCAATCATCACCAGGGAGAAAACTTGATCCACCTCGTTTAGAAAGGCTTGTGCATACGCCACATCTGATGCTGGACGATCCTTGTCTCCGCCCAAGTCGAAAGTCAAGGTGTTGCGTGCATACATGGAGTCCTTCTCATCTGGTCGGTAGTAGCGCCAGGGCTCCTCTAAGAAAGCCTCTAAGGAACCGTTGGGGACCCTCTTGAAGCTCTGACAGTACTGGTTGTAGTAGCTGAACAAGGATTCAAACATGGAGCCGGGCTCTCTCAGGATCGTGATATATATTGTGTCATTGGGCATCAGCCGCTGCAGCTCCGCCTTGTTGAAGCGCATGTGGTTGGTGATGATGTTCGGCGGCAGTGTGTGCGGGTGGACGAAGTGAGACGTGAAGGGGTGTGGGTAGCAGAACTGGTGGCTGCAGGCCTGTATGGGCAACGCCACCGTCAGGTTGTTGCGCTCTGCGAAGCGGAAAAGCAGGTTCTGCATGGTGCTGCTGGCCGTTTTGTGGGTCTTGAGGAAGGCCACATTGGTGTGCTTAGGTTTCAGGCCTGGGGCAGGGTGGGAACGGAGGGCAGGACAACCGAGGTGGAAGGCCTCCATGGTCCTGGAGAAAGACAAACAAAATGTATTAATGCATTTGAAGCTCCATTAGCTCTAGAAAAAAAAGCAGCTACTCCAAATAAAAGAGTGACATTAGAGACATAATAACACAGACACCGGACAGATAATGGAAGAAAGTGTAGGACAGGACAGAGGTAGTACAACAGTAAAGTAAAATCAGTGCACATGTGGGGAATTGAAATGAGAAAATGAGGCAGACAATGACGTAGGATAAAGCCACCAGAGGAGAGAGAGAGAGAGAGAGAGAGAGGGAGAGCGAGAGAGAGAGATGAAAGATGTCTGACTTGTTTGTTCTGTATATTATGGCTGGGTGATAAATCATTATCATTTATTGATTGTCAGTGGAATTGTGGTGTGATAATGTGAACTTGTTGATCCTTTCACAAAATGCGGTTATCAAATTGCATAGTTCACAGTGGACTGTGATTAAAAACAATAAAATCAGTTTTTATTATTGGAAAAATATTCTCATTATCGTGATAATTATTTCCCACATATGTCCCTGCCCTACGAATACTAAAAAATGTTTTGCATGTGCAATGTGATCTTGAAAATGTATCACAAGTAAAAGTATGCATACAAAATAAAGCAAAACTCTGCAAAAGGACTTGACACAAAACTTTGCCGAATTCTAATTAAGATGAATAATCATGATACAATTTTACTGCAACAAAAGCACTAAAGAGAAAATCACAGTAAAATCACACACATCCTGAAAACTGCAGTACTACATCATGTCATATTCACTGCAGACTAAAGGGTCAGATAGTGTAAAGGTGCGAAAACAACGTCTGAAAAGTGGAGAGATGAGGCGGCAGTAATGTTCGACGAGTGGAGACAGTAAAGACAGGAACGAGGAAAAGGTTTTATGAGCAAGCTGTTAAGTTGAAAAGAGTTGGAGAACAGAATAAGGGGCTGTCAAAGATCTACGATCCCTCTACTTTTATAATTGGTCCCTCGACTAACTTGGCACACAAAAGTCTCCACACAGTGTTTTAATAAGCCGGTACCTGTATTACTTTGTCTTTAAAAGGAAAAGACAGGAGTTGCCGTTGTCAGATTTTTCATCGCTAGGGTTAGGGTTAGGGGTTTGCATATGTGTGTTTCAATCACTCACCAGCTCAGGTGGCCTCCATGGTGCAGCAGGAGACTCACAGTACTGATGGCAATGACGACCAGGAATATCTTCTTCTGCATCATCTTTCTGCGCCTCGGTCGGACTGTGGGAGGGAGAGAAGAAGAGCGAGGTGAGCGTAAGCACGAGAATGAGAAACTAAAAATGAGGCAGAAAGAGGACGGCGGCGGACTCGGGGAAAACAAGAGGGGAGGTTCAGAGGGGAGAAGAGATGAAAGGAAGCTGAAACACGGAGTGGAAGGACGGGAGGACAAGAGAAGAGACGGACACGGCGAGGAGGATTTATTCAGGAAATAATGGCTGGGATCCATTAACAGGAGAGGGGAGCGAGGCCTGGCTTTTGTCACTCTGCGATAATACAGTGAATGATACCTTCATTACCTTCCACAGCTGTAATCGTCACATTCACTCTTACACCCTTTTATATTGGCTCTTGGCTCAAACCCTGGACAGATGGCCGTGCACATTAGGTCCCGTCTGTAACGAGGGACACGCATATGCGAGAAACCGACAGCACTTCACGGCGCTCGGATCAGAGAGCTCTGTTTCACTTGACCCGCGCCGCCAAAACGCTAAGACGGCAGCCGAACCCGGGAAGGAGTCCAAGCCTCTCTCCGCGGCATCTCACTTGCATAACAATGGCCGACGTCTCTCTTCTTGATTACACTGTCCTGTTACCGCACATGCCAGGAGTCACGAAAGCAAGTTTCACGTTACTCAAAGCAGCTGTATTTTTACGCTGCAAACACCATTTGGTGGATGCTTTTATCTGAATCGCGGCGGAGGAGCAGGAGCGCATTAATTTTGAGCTTGGATGGCCCCAGCGGGAAACGACTGACCACGGCCGCGTTGCTGCCTCCCACTCAAATAAATGGGATTATTAAGGGTTTGCTGCACAAACAGGGATTTTGGTTTTGGAATAAAATAGGCGTTAAATCTGGTCAAACATTTTGACTTAATCTGCTTTCAGATGAAACAGAAGTGTATCATTGATTTTTGATTTTGACTTATCCTTTATTAATCCCTCATTTATGTTTTGATTAATCCACTTATCATTCAGACTCTTTCAAATTCTTTTCTTTGGCCTCAAACTCAAAATATTCAGTCCACAATGATGACGAGAGGAAAAAAAGCAAATCTTCATTTTTGAGACGCTAGAAACGATCAATAGTTGGCCAAAATGTTTCTGTCAATTGATTAATCACTTCAGCACATTTTTTAATGCATTCAGTGGATCTTAATAATAAAAAAAAAACTGTCAAAAAATGGAAATTTGGCTTAATGAATAAAAAGACACATTAAAAACAACAAGAGTCAACCCTTCAGTGCACAACACAAAGCTCATAAATAAGCATGAGACGGGACATCAGTCAAGTCAAAACAAGGGTGGTGGAGAAAAATGAGCAGAATCAAGATCTGTTTCCCAAACAGTAATTAAGCATTCAGTGAAGAACTGACAGCTGACCTCATTGTAGAAGATTAAGAGAGAATACTGACGTTCATTTTTTATCATTCGAAAACACTGCAACAGCTGGGATTGTGCTGGTTCAGTGGTCGGGCTCAGTGGGAACGTGCATATGTGCAAATGTACAAAAAACACCAAACAGGCACTGACGCTAATTGACGAACAGATTGTTGTCGACTCTGTTTGGTTGGTTTTTGGCTGCTTAATCTTTCGTCTATGTCAATACAGCCTGTCCTCTGCCCGGCTGATGACCCAGGAATCTGACAACAACGGCGTCTTATGTGCTTCCTTTTTAATATTTTCATCCAAGAAAACTCTGTCAAATGTTTATCTTCATATCTTCCACATGGATTAAAGACTGATGATGCAAAGACGAGACCTCACAACGACATCTTCACATCTGAGGAGCAAAAAACAGAGATTTTTAAAAATGTTTTACAGCTTATATTTAATTAATTAATTGATCATTTCCTGATGATCGAATAATGGTACACTTTTCATTTGTCGACATTTGTATTCAAGTCGACCACTTGTCCATCATATTCCTACCTACCCTCGGTTTGTGAAATAGCTCACCCAGCAAGTCCTTGAAAAAGACATAGTTTGACTCTAAGTGCAGGGCCGAGCTCTTCTCCCCGCGTTTCCTTTTATATATGCCCAAATCACTTTCGGCTACAAGCATCAGCTTTTAGCGAAGGTTCTGGCAAGATTCAGCACGGAGCTTTTAAGGCTGGGACAAGGTTCCTCTGTACTCTTTAATAAATAAAATGTTCTTTTTAAAAAACATGTTTCCTCCCTTCTTTACATTGTTCCTGTTTTGTCTGAGTAGTCGGAGATGCTCATGTTTAAGAAGAAGTCATTTGCTGCTACCGGATCTTGTACAACATGAACAACAACCTCCAGTGATTCCTTTTCATCACTATCCTGCAAATTCCCATCCACCGTTTTACACACGACTCCTTAATGTGGCGCCGTTTCATTTGTCAGTCGAGTGCTTTCACACGTGTGAAGTCTCTCCCAGGACGAACCCGCTGATAAAACTTTTCACTTCACTTTATAGTCAGATGTCTTTGTATTCAGCAAAGCATGAGGCAGCAGTTTTCATAAACAGCAAAGAAAGCCCTGAAGGTGCGTTCAGTGAATATTAGACTTGGCGTGATTGCAAACAAACAAAAGGGAAATTCACTCTAGGTGGCTCAAATCTGTGGGGAAATTGAGCTGCAGAAGCTGCAGGACTCTAATACAAGAGGAATCTGGATGGAAATAACTTCACTGTCTGTCTGAACATGGCCTGCAAACACCACCCAGTCGAATTCTCACAAACGAAGCAACAAAGCGACAACTCTCTGGTGAAGGTTTGATTAGTTTTACACACAGAAACGACTTTGCCGGGTTAGAAAAACATGGTAATTTGGGTTAAACTCACTCTTGTGTTGGGTTGGAAGAAGCAGCTGTCCCATCCCTGTGGTTTAAGTGACTTCATCTCTTTATAATAAGATCACCTCACTTCCTCTTTTGCTCCTGTCATAAACACACAGCCGTTTGGGAAACTTCCTGTTATTCTAGTCAATAATTATTAATAATATATTTACCTAAAGATGTGTTGAAAAAAGTTTTAATGGAACTTAAGTTCCTTAACTATCATACATGCACAACGCAAAAATCCTTACATAGTCCTTAAAAACACTTGGAACAGGATGAACTTTTCATCACTATCCTGCAAAATTCCAGGTCGGTCAATTACATGTAGTTGTTCCAGCCTCTCCGGCTTAAGGTTAGGTCCCATTTGCATAGGAAAATGTCACTGTAGCACCTGTTTTGAATGAGGCATTAATAAAATGAAGCCACATTAATTCAGAAAGCAGCATCGTGCAGCGCTGCAGCTGATGCGAGGCAGCGATACGACGTCGGTCGCACAATGAGAGCACGCAGCAGAGACGCAAGGGGCTGCTTCTTGTGGTAAGAGGAGCTGGTTCGTAGCACTGAGTGTGTGTGTGTGTGTGTGTGTGTGTGTGTGTGAGGTAGATCATGTGTCACACAGAGTTAATAAGAAAGGGATTTAAGTGGCTTTCAGCAGACAGACTCGACCTCTCCCCTTCATCCACCCTCATCTGCTGCCACCTTCTCCTCCCTTCACCTCCTCCACCTCCTCCACCTCTCTCCTCCTCCTGCACCGACACTCTGGCCTCTTTAATTATAACGGTCTGATTAGGTTTCTCCTACGACGGCCGCAGATATGAAAGCACAGCGAGACGACACCCGATCCATCTCTTAGCGGACGACGATTTAGAAATAGGAGACAGACAGGACAAGAGATACCGTCACTTATTTGTGTATTGGTTTAATGATTAAATGAGGGATAATCCAGCAGGAGGTGTGTGTTTTAAAGGATTTCAACACACAACATGAAGGTAGAGAGCCACCTGATGTGAGGCGTCCTCGGTGGAGGATTTCAACTAATCCTTTAATGCAGACCTCGGAGTGGATTATCTGTTTTACATCGTGGTCACTCGCCAAAGATTTTAAGTAAGAGCATTCGCTGCTTTGTTCTTGTATGTTTTGGGACGCAGAGGTGAAAGGTGACTCGCTCCCGTATGGCCTCCGACATGGCGTAGGATGGTTAAAACTGAGCCGGAGCACATGTGCATTTAAGTTTAAAGACTCAGAGTCCAACCGATGCTGGATTTTTAAGGCTGATATTTTAGAATACGAAAGATGAAGTAATGAAGTATCAGTTGATTCTTCTTTAGTTTTACATAAAAAAAAACATTACAAAGATTTCATGCATCATATTCATGCTAGTAAATTTAAGTTTGAAAGTACAAGACTGAGCAGATTGACCAAAATAATTAAAGGTCCACTCAGATTGAAGAATTGTGATCAAGATTTGAAGGGATATTGTGCAGCATTTTAAATGATCAATAAAACCAAAAATACATTGCACTTTAATACGTCAAATAACCCACCCTGTCTCCTAGAATAGTCCTGAACAGCAAACTCATTGTGAGAGTTGCATAACGCCACCTGGATTATGTTTTCATAATCATAATCGTCATGTTCATGTATCAGCAAGCTGCGCTCTGATATCAGTCTGAGCCAATGAGAAACCATATTCACCAAATATGATATGTATGAACAGATTGTTGTTAACATCACACAACCTGACACTTCATCTCCATCTGAATTTGCATTCCTGCACATGAAGTGAATATTTATTGCCTGTGTGACATTTTGGATTTGTGACTGTGGCAGCTTTTATTTTAGTCTGTGTGTGGTGAACACAATGTGCCTTCAGATGGAGACGTGTGAAGGAATTATTCTCACATCTCCCTTAAATTCTCCCTGCAGGTGATTCAAACTTTATTTCCTCTCTGTTCCCTGCACTTATTTTCCTTCTGACTCTTGTCTTTTTGTCAGTTTGCCTCCATCTCTCCCAGAGGTCTTTTTTTTTTTTTTTTTTTTCTGCTGCTGCCGCCTCCGTGTGGAAACGTGGTATCTCCAAAATGTCAGCTGCTATGAATCAATGAAAAAGAATTGAAAAAGTTTTGAAAGAGTTTTGTCTCCTGCTAAGTTTTGAACTCGGGGTGTCACAGTGGCCTGCCTGTGCCGAAATACATCAGTGAGACAAACAAATAGAGAATTACGATTCAAAGACACGTAAGACACACAGTACACACAGACGAGCAGCGGTGACAAACCAAATATGCACTACATGATACAGGAGCAAAAATAACAATTATAGTCCCTGCTTACACACACACACACTCTTCATCACACACACACACACACACAGCTGACTGCAACCTAATGAGCGTATGAAGGTAGCTCCATGCTCAGTCCTCCAGGGAAACAGCAGCTGCTTCTCTCTATGATCTTGTCATCTGTGCTGATCTCATGTGACGAACTTTGACCTCACCAAAGGGACTTTTACACCTCAAATAATCTGCAAGGTTTCAGAAAACACACACACACACACACACTTGAGACGTTTTATCAAAATGTGATTAATGATCTATAAGTTGCTATCATATGATGTGTTCAACATACCAAGCCATGACAAATGATAGCTTTACACATATGTCAGCTTGTCTCACACACACACACACACACACACACACACACAGACAGCTGTTCAGGACCCAGCCACCAGGGAGATGACCCACAGTCCGGCCATCAGTAACAGGATGACTGTTGCTGCAGGAGACCAAGGGCAAATCTCAACGTGCCGTCTCACACTGAGCAGATGCACACCGACACACACACACACACAGTCAGCCGTCAAACCCGAGGATACGTTAGTGATGTCCTTCAACAGCATTGTGGAAAATGTTTGTTTAGGTTACGCTAGCCGGCAACTGACGCTGGGGAAACGGCCATAAGTAGCCGTGCAGATGGTTTTATTTTTGGGGGTGAGGTCTTGAGATCTGATCCACACCAGCCTTGATATATTACATTTAAAGAGTACTTATACTTCACTTGAATATTTAAATTTTCTGCTGGTCTACTTCTGCATTTCAGAGGCAAATATTATACTCATAACTTTGTTTACTCTTTACTTTGCAGATTCAGATTAATAATTCAAAATATAATGAAGAAATAAGAGGATTTATTGTTATAGGTTAAAATAAGACTTTATTGATCCCAGCAGTGTATAAAGGAATTAAAATGAGCTCCACCTTTACCAGCTGCAACATTAAAGTGATATAAACATTAATGCATCAGTAATTATATTATTCTGGAACGGGCCATTCTGCATATTTAGTACTTTTACTCTTGGTACTTTATGTATATTTTGATGCTTATACTTTGGTGACTTTTATACCTACATGAACTGAGTACCTTCTATGACTGCATGTAGTCAAGCTCCAAATGCCCTCAATCCTACACTACCCATAATGCAACTAATGCCACATCAGTGCCAACATAATTCCCGGTTTCTGAGTAGTGAATGTGAATGTCAGCATCCAGCTTGTATTTATGACTGGGAAACTGAATATATAAACTCAAACTGAACAGATATAGTGTTATATTATCAATGGACGGTATTTGACGAATTCTGCACTCACATAACTGTAACTGAGATTATCGGATGAACGCTCACAAATCGTAAACATGCGTCTTCAAAAAGCCCAGCTCGTCATGAAATCCGCATCCTCCGAGATAACTGAGGTGATATCGCTTGAGTGATTTCCTCAAACATTACAAAGCTACTCCAGAGCCACAGAAGACATTATACAGCTGTTTTCACGGGCTGAGTAAGCACTCCGTGTAAAATTGACTTTCACATAAAATTCCCTTTTAAAAAATTTAACAGTCTTTTCAGAAAGTGCACCTCAAAACCCGAGTAAACAAACTATGAAACTATTTCATGAATCCAACACTGTTCTGTGATAAACCACGACCTGATGAACAAGGCTTTGGTTTATATTCCAAAAACTTCAGGAACATCAAGTAAGTGAAGCTTATAGAAGTTTTTAGCACGAGGACCCGAAGTATGAAATGAAAGTTTACACCTTCACTTCCTGCTGTTTGATTGTCAGCATCACACCTGCCCCCTCACATGCCGCCTGCACCCACTTTAGGCAGGTTTCTCTGGTTTCTCTCCACATGAAGAAGACAGTTTTCATTGAGACCACTTTGAAACAGATTATTCAAAGTAGCAGTGATGCTGTTTCTGAAAGGACATATTGATGTTGGAAATGCTCTCAGCGCCACAAATGAAAATCCATTCTCCTTGACTTCATTGAGTTGGATATTTCAACACCTGGCGAACAAAAGCAAAGCTACAATATCTGCACGGCTTGACCCAGTAAAACTAGAGGTAAGTTTTAAAGCCCCAGTCGTCGCGATCGAGCAACCATCCCGATAAAAAGTCCTTGAGCTGGATCCCTGCTGACCCTGAGGTCTGACCTCCCAGCGCAGCCTGGAAACTACCCCCCCCTGCAGGGATCAATCGGCGTCACATCTGATTATTACTTTTTACAAGATGCGGTGACTCTGACGTGACTTTGCGTTAACGGCGTTGGATTTCACGAGGTGACCTTGCTGCAGAAAAAAAAGAGAAGCAACAACTGGTGGGCGGTGGAGCCGAGGCTAAGCCGGTAACAGCTGCACAAATCTGTCTTTGCCATTAACATCTGCAGCTGCCGATGAGTTACAGCTCAAACACAAAGACCTTATTTTCTTAATGTCTCGAGGATTTACTCAAGAGTGGACAGTGAAATGCGAAGATGCTTTTTTTAAAAGTATGAGACACGCTGTGGAGAGCTACTGTATAAACCAGGAGGAGTGTGTGTGGGGGGGGAGGGTGAATAAAAACCGTAGTTAAGTTCTAAGAAATCCTCAAAGGCTGTTCTGGGCGATCTAAGAAATCCGTTCATTTTCCAGGAAGGCTGTTTGCTTACGTCTGAGGCTTTATCTCTGAAATCCTCAAAATCAATCTGAGATATGAGGCTTGAAATTATTTTCCAGTCGTGCCTCCTCCACTGCTACACCCTTCCACTTTAAGCCATTTGGTGAAGCCAAAGATCCTCGAGAGCGGAGATATTTTTGAAGCTATTTCAAACGAGGGTCAGACGGGTGCATCAAGGCGATATTAGGAAAGTCGTGTCAGCCACAGCCAACAAGACAGAGGTTCCTCTTCCTGTAGCAGCATAAAAACAGACTGTACAACCTGCAGTGATGAGCATCTCTCAGAGTTAAAAGCCCTGAAAAGCTGTTTTCTAAAAGCATGAACATGTTTATATTTGTGTGCATCTTTGATTGAAGAGGAAGGGGCTTTGCTGGAAATATCAGGTATTTCAATGGATCAATCAGAATTCAAGAATCTGAATTAGACTGATAATCGGGCTGAAGTGTCATCTTCTTGTCGCTTCATTCATTCAGCTCAGTTCATCCTGGCTGATTTCCATTTTGCAGGGAGGATGAGTTTGGTTCGCCCTCACAAATCAGTACATACATTTACTAATAGTGGTTATTGGAAATCTGTCAATCTGTCTGTCTGATCAAATCTGCATGTTCAACTTACTAATTCATAACTATTTAATCACAAGTATTTGATATGATGTAGAGATACTTATAAAATCCTCCTTTGAGATGCTATAAAAAGCAGTTTGAGGTCTCAGTGTGCCTCAAACCAACAAGGTCATATGACATGTCATCCAATAATGTCTAAAGGCAAAAGTGTCATCATCCGGAAAATCACTGTTGGCCAATAAAATCCGTGCAAGGAAGTAGATCATTTTTACTGTTTATCTTGCAAGTGTCACATTAGAGGATAAAATGATTGATGCCAAGAGCTGTAAAATCCTTTCCCATAGTATCAGATACCCCTGTGCAGTGTTTTGTCATCTCTTGAATCTTCTCGATCTGGACTTCCTGGATCCCGTATCTACAATCACATGGTATGATACGGTTTAATTTGCCTGCCATCCTTGTCTCAACCGTTTAATTTCATTAGCATCCAATGCGTTTTAAACGCTGTGCAAGATTTTTTCCGCCTCTGCAGCACAAAGCGAAGTTTCCGCCTAATTTTTAAACCGCAACATGAATTTTGTTGCGAGGTCCAATTTAAGACCAAAAGCAACCGGGTGTGCGATAAGCGGAGGTTAGGTCTCGGAGGTTGGAGCTCAGCACGAGCAGCCGACGAAGGCGGCGCTGCATCGGCGTGAATCAAACGCTTCTTATTTTGCAGGAGCTGAAGAACATCACAGCTTCTGTCTGTGCTCGTGCAAAGGCTTGTTCTCTTATCGCTCTCTCCCCACAGTCTCCCTCCAATCCTCATTATTTTAATCTGAACTGCACCTCGCTGGCTTCCCCTCTTCCTCTTCCTCCTCCTCTTCCTCTCCACTGGGCTTTTCCTCTCTCCATCACTCCACCCTCTAACCCTTTATCTGAACAGTGAAGGCAGCCTCTCTGGCCAGTGTCCCTACGGTGCTTTTTAAGCATCTGCCCCACCCTGTTCCTGGACCTGTTAGAGACTCAGAGACTGAAAGCGAGTGCTCCAACATGTATGTTAATGTTGGCTCGCATGTGTGTGTTTGTGCACGAGTGCGCCCGAGAGTGTGTCTGGATCGTTACTTGTCTGCAGGGTAGACTCCCTGTGGACCCACAGATACAGGCTTTATCTCGCCCTAAATGACCCCCCAGAGAGAGTGATGAGAGAGCGGCGGAGGGGGGGAGTGAAGGACAGGGTGAGAGGGGGAGAATGGGGAGGAGATGGAGGCAGCCAGAGAGAGAGAGAGAGAGATGAGATCTGACGAAAGACAAACAGAGAACACGAAGGGAGAAAATGAAAGAGGCCTGAGACTGATTGAACGGGCAGAATCAACATCAGGCCTTGTACTCGTGTGCGTATTGATGAAAGCCTTTTAGATCATTTCTTACCGGCAAGCGCCTTAAGCCAAATCCAGGGAGAGAACAAGAGGGAGAGACAGAAAACATCAGCGAGACAATGTTCCCTTTGGCGAAGTCAAATGACAAGTACATCTTCTGTTCTTTCTCTTTGGATATAAACACACTCCACATCGCCTACAGCTTGATACCCACACTGGGACGTGTTGTGCTTTGCCTCGACAACATTTTCGTGGTAATGTCTGAATAATAACAGTGGCCGAGGTTGAAGGAGTAGATTTTTTAACAGTACATGCTGCTTCATCAGATGCTTGTCGGACGGTTGAGCAGCTTCCACCCACACCTTCCCGACGTCAGATTAGAGGTGCCGGCGACTGACCGTTTCTGTGACTTTCTAAAAGAGACAATGTGACATTCGCACCCACTTCACTTCGTGATCGGTCGGCTGAGCGGAGGTGAGACAGGAGCTGTGGTTTGAACTTCTCTATTTTTCCATTCTTTGCACCGTTGGTCACTTTTTACACGAACCACCGAATGCAACCTATGAATGCTTCCCAAATATTGTGTCTCCCCTCTTTCTACGACAACTGCAAACAATTTTGATGATTTATACACTTTATTACAATTTCAATCCTTCAATCAATTGTTTCCAGATATTTCATTAAACACAAAAATATTAACCTCGTGGTGCAGGATAAAAAGTCAGAGGATCACCAAAGACAGTAAGGTTCATCCTCTGGGGACACACTTGTGCAAAATTTCATGCAATCCTCTTAAACCTGCACTAACCTTTGCAGTACCTCAAAATAATCTAAACTTAATGTTCTGTTATGGAAAGGATGAAGGCTTCATTTTCCGCAAGAGGAAATCCATTTCATATGGAAGCACCTTTTTAAACAACACAGACGACCACTTCAATTTCCTCCGGGCCTCGGCCAGAAATGAACAATCAAGAGCTTCCTAATTATTCGAGCAGGCCTCTACACTTCAGTCATGCGAGGCGCGACGCCTCGATCGCCGCTGAAAAATAAAAAAGCAATTTAGATCGTAAGCACTGCATAACACTCAAAAGGTTGCTGTTCCGCTTCTTTAGTTTGGGGCAAGCGCGTGTTTATGTGTACAGTTGGATCCAGCGGGGGTTGATTCGGGCCTGTTCGCTCAGGAGGAAGCGCCCCTTCAAAATATCACTCCTTCCTCTTTATTTATCTGCATTCATATTCTGCTCAGGGAACTCAATGTGCTTTTGCAACTCAGCTGTTCATTTACATAAGACGCAGGCTTCCTCCTTGCCAAATTAATTTGATGTTCGGAGGCGAGGCCCTGAAGCACCTCCACCAGATGAAATCACAGCTCCCTGCCGGTCTGACTGGCACAACCTGCAGAGTTCACGTCGGCGGAGCTAACCGGGGTGTCGGACACTCTTTGCTTTTGTTGCTCCTTTTACAGAACTTCAGTTGTGGGTTTTTTCACAAAGCATCCCCCCCCCGCCGCTGTTCTGTACTTAAGCCCGGCGCCAATTACTAGCAGCGAGCTGAGGGAGCTGAGCCATCCAGCAGGTTCGTTTGGACCGCGGCCGATTTTGTGTTCCTGCTTTTATTGGATGACAGTTTATTCTGCTGCAGCGTGTCCCTTTTTTTCCCTTCTCGCTAGAGATAAAAGAGAAGGCCCCACTTCATCAGTATGACAAACAAGCCAGATTTATGAATCTAAACACGCCAGCTTCTCGCAGAGTTACTGTATATTTTCAGCAGCAACCCCTCACCAAACCTTTGAGAGCTTTGATTCTGCCAGAAAACCAAAAGAGCCGCCTGCATGCTGCAATTAAGCAAAGATGCCGCCACGATTGGAGACAGCAGGAACATTAAAGACTCCTCAGCCGAAGCAGAATATGTACCAGCTTGTAGAAAAAGCTCGCCGCCTTTCATCAGACGGTTGCAAATTCGAAAGGTGGACGGACAGACAGGGTGGTCGGTGGTAATGAGCATGAACGGAGAAAGACCTAGAGACAGAGGCAAGAAGCCAGTACTTGCATTGATGCATTAATCACACGATCAATAATGTCATCAATATGCATTTACCCTGAACTTCTATCATGTTAAGATGCAAACATAAACTGCAAAGCTTCACTCCTGCCTGTGTAAATTCATATAGATTTTTCCAAACATATCGATCACATCCTGTTTATATGCAGCCTCAGTGGGCCGTCGTCACCTGTACAAATAACGGAATCGAACAGGTGAACACATGCAACTATAGTTATATGTAGGTAAACCAGTAACGAGTTGTTGATCTCTCAGCGTATTTCAGACCTGCTCTGACTTTGCTCGCTTGTGCTTTTAAATCAACCTTTACAACACTGTGTGATAAGATTTTTCAAATTCAGTTTGATGTAAACAAGTCAATGAATTAAACAGGTTGCAGAATATATGTGATTTAATTTGCGTCCTGTTTTGAATCTGTGTCGGCAGGATGTTTAAATTTTGTTTTCAGATATAATGGAAGGAAAACAAATATGTGGTGCACAGCTTTTTTTTTTGTGATTCTTCTGTCCAAATTAATTGAGTTACATGAATAATCTTTGCGTCATCTGGAAACACACACAGCGAGTGACGGTAATGGAGAAATTGTTTCCTGTGGTGGATTTGTGGATGCTAAACTATTTTGCTAATCTTAGTTTAAAGGATTATGTGACAATAACAACAGTGTTGACCCAGCTGGCCTGGACCTGCTGAACCGCTCCAGCTCCAGGTTGGTGCTCCGATCCCACTTTGCACACACGCTACCAGCACTCTGACTTTATTATTATCATCAATCAGTCACGCGTAATTAATAGTAGTGGTAAAAGTAGTTTGAGCATGAGTGAAAATTTTTCTTTTTGTTCGTCACCGCCCTTCCTCTCTCTCACTGACGTCTTCCCGGTCTGACGGCATGGAACAAACACACATGCATCAAATCAAGCCAACATTCGCTTCTCGGTACGTTCATATTTCTGCTAATTGTCCTGCAGTCATTGTTCGGTTTTGCTCGTTTTTTACCTGTTGATATTCTCTTTTGTCCAGGAGCGAAGGAAGGAAAAAGGATTTCAGCTGCAATATTGGAGATGTTTTTCACGCTGTGGTCAAACTGTTGACAGTGAGGATGAGTTTTTCGTTGCTGGTTTTACAGACTAACATCTAGTTTATTAATAGGTCGTGCTCGGTGCCTACGTGATGTTGAAGTTGTACAACAGCAGATTACTCTTTTGATTCTTGCCTTACACGACCTCTTATTTCTCGGTCATAAATAGGGGGTAAAGGCCAGTAAAACCAGGATGTGTGTGGTGATCTTTTATTGTGTGTTCAGAGAAACCTCTTCCCGTCACCTGGAGAGATTTCTGGACAGTCCCTATCATATATTATACAGATATCATATGACACAACCAGATAAGTAGTGGCACAGTTACGTAGCTACAAAAGATAACATTATTACAGGATATCATGAAATAATACTAAGATAATGTCGCGTACATTGTGTCAATCATAAGTTCCAAATCCAGAATCCAGAGACATTATACTAATATTAAACAGGGCTTAAAATGATAAACTGTGAACAAGTGTTGTGATGTTGTTATGATTCAGTAAGCATCATTTTGGCAATTTCTATTCTGTGTTCTTGAGCAACATTACTGATTATATTATTCAGTGGCTGGGAAAGAGGGCCCAAAAACAAATCTCTGTCTTATAGGCCTGTCCTGCCTCAGGCTATGTTGAATCACTCTGAAACTCTGCCAGCAAGTCCGACAATTTTCAGACGCTCCCCCTCTGATTTTCCTTCTCGCTCCCGTCTTGTCTCCCGCTTCACCCAAAAGTCCGACCCACCTCATGGGTTCAAACCAGCGTCCAGGTTCATTTAGACTTTATAACCGGCCCGAGGGAAGGTGGTGTTACTGCACGAGGTTCCTAAAAAAATACAAACTTACAAGGCAAATTAAACAAATAAATCTGCAGCAGAGAGCAACAGTGGCAGAGTTAGAAGCTTAATTAGTACAACTATGTAAAAGTGATTGCCTTCATGGTGCTTTGTGTGGAAAACAGAATCGACCACATTGCAAAACAGCTATAAAATACGAGTCAATAACAAGGAAGCAACATTCAATAGATGTGATCCTGCTGCCATCAACCCTGACACTGAAGCCCAACCCTTGCCGGCTCTACGCCCACATCCCTGCATTCACAAACACAGCGTAGGCTAATGAGCTGACGAGCCCTCGTGCAAGCGGCAATAAGCAAGATCAATACACGCTAGATCAATACAACATCTCTGATAGTGGAAATCCCTGCAAGCAATTAGATGCCGCTTGAGAAGGCAGCGTCCTCGCTCATACCCAATTATGACTGGGTCAAATGGGCTTAATTGGGTGTCTAGTTTGTTGATTATCGCTGAAGCAAGCAAATCACCCCGTTTATCACACTGATAGAAGAGAGGTCCCCGGTTAATTCTGCGTCTGCCGTGATAATTGGGAAATTAAAAAGCAAATAAAGCGTAATCTTGTGGTCGGTGTTTAGCTTTTGGGGTAATTAGTGAGAGGAAAGATCCTTCATCCGCTTGTTTTTATACATATTTGCAATTTGCCATAAAAAAAAGATGTAAATAGTTTTGCAGGTATTTGTGCATAAGGTGAAAATTTTGCTTCATGATGGCGCAAGATGAAATGTAATCACAGCTCATCCTGATGCACTAAATCATTTCACTCACGGTGGCTCAGACTTTTCACTGCCACAAGCTTGGCTGTAAAAACACATATGCCATCTTTGGAAAGCAGCAATGAAATGCAATTCATGTTTTATAGTTGTTTATGCTTAATTAAACACGTAATATATTCACGTAAAGGTGACGATGACGCACTGATTCATATTTAATTTTGCTAAATTTTCAGTAATTTAAAGCTTGTTCAATATTCTGATGGAAACACGACCGCCGTCCTCCACTGATTGGTGTTTGCATAAGGATGTGAAACAGGTGTGAAGCAGCAGTGGCAGCTGGTGATTGTTTACCTGGGTGGGGTTGCAGGTGCCGGGGGCTTCTGCTCCAACACCAGCAATGCTGTCATGTAGCGCTAAGCTTTGACTAGAATGGATTAATGCTCAATGTACATTAATGCCTCTTTTTCATAAACACAAGTCTGCTGCCTCTGATAGTTACAGCCACGCAAATGAGCAATAGTTCATATGAAAAGTGGCAACAGCCTCCAGTTTAACTGTGGCGTCTTCCTTTTCTTACTGCTCATTTGTTTTTTGCCACCATCTGTTGGACCAGTGGAGCTGGCAATGGCTGATATTGTGGTAATGGCTGTATGTAGATGTAAACAGGAAGAAGCTGGAGCTCAAATTACTAAAATGTGTGCACCCTCATATTCATAACACAAATATTAGACTTAATTTAATACTTGACATGCCTCCTTTGTGTGAGGTCACTCATGAATCCCTTTGTCACAAATTGACTCGTATGAGACGGAGGAAGGATCAAGAGGAAGTTGGCGTAAAACGGATTTTGCATTAAATTGCATGACTTCACTTGAAGCCATATCGAAATGCTAAAAAAGTAAAAACTAATTCATTAAGCTTGTTGATTCTGAATGAAGCCGGTGTGGGACCACCTCTATTGGCAAACTGCTAAAGAGCCCCCCTGCTGTGACGAGGCAACAGACAAGATGGCTCATGGGTATGTTGCTCCCACCATGTGACTGTAAAGGCTCTGAGGCTCGGCTCTGGCTCTCAGAGGTCAAAGGACGACAGAGTGACAATAGGAGAGTCTCATTCTGGTGTCAGCTCCGACTGTCACTTCCGAACCGGAGCAGAACGGATTTGGAATGACGGACTCCAAATTCCGGATTCTCCACAGAGCCTCAGTCCCGCTTTTGTGTCGGGGCGATGCCTCCAGATAGCTGCTCCGAACGCAGAGTCTGAATAATTAACCACAATGGCACAACAAACACACGGTTCTCACAAGTTCTCCTCATTCTAAAAATGTCAAAAGCAGATGGCACACTGCCTGCGGCGAAAACTTTGGTGTGGAGCGAAGAGAGAGACGAGAATGGAGGGAAAGGAAAAAAAATGCTTCAATGGAAGCAAGAAAACAAGTCGGGGAGTTTTTTTTTTGGCAAGAGCGGGAAGAGGGATGACCCCTGTTTTATTTTTGAATCCATAAAATATATGATGAAACATCTCCACATGCATTGAAGTAAATGAGGTGAGACCAGACTGAGTTACATAAAAACAAAATATAAAACTGCAATGAAAAGAAAACTGTCTCTGCTTATATTTACAGTCATAGTTTATGCCGCACTGTATATTTTAATGTATGACTGAAAGGCTGGAAATAAGGCAGCAAAGAAGGTGGAAAAACCGGTTTTCAGACAGCAGATGTTCCCGCAGATGAGCGAAAAAAGAGAAAATGTGTCGGACTGAGAGAAAATATGTGCACAGAAGGTCGTGGAAACAATGGAGGCATGTTGCAAAAACACCAGACAGAAAATGGAAGGACAACATTTCCACAATCGAACAAATGTGGCGGTCCACGTGGTTTACTTTCTCTTTCCTGTTCCACAGCCAAGAAGACAATTATTGTGACTGGTGATGTCCTGTCTGTCCATTCACTCCTCGAGGGTCGAGGTAAATTGCTCGCCTCCTGATGTGAATGCACAAATGTCCTAGGTCCTTATTAAAGCTATGTTGCTCAGGCTGTGATCGAGGAAAACAAGTCATCTTCTTACCTCCCACCTTATCACAAGATCACATGAGAATCCTTCTCGCCAGAATTCAAGTCATGCACTTGCGTGACAGCAGCAAGGGAAGCACGAAAACATCGATGGCGACTCCTTGTGACGGCGGCTCGATTCGACGCCTTTGAGCCGGCACATTTTTTACGATCACCAGGCTTCCTTTTGTCTGCTTCTGCCTTAAATCATGAGCCAATTCAAACTTAAAAATGAGAATTTCCAGGCTAAATCTGACACATCGAAGCAAAGGTGGAGCCGCAAATCAAGAAAAAGTCTCACTGTATGTGAAAGTTTTCTCTGTTTGACATCAACGCATCATTGTCTAGTCTCTGGATTCGGAGCCTGTGATAACAGAATGTGGTGTTTTCTCCTCAGATCGTAGCCGTGGTGGAAAAACGTGATGCACAGGAAAACTGAGTGCACTTTGAAATTTTAATCTTCCTCAAGGCCACCTGTGCGGAACACATGTCGGCCGTCGCAGGGATCAAACGTGTGACCTTTCAGCTACAGGAGAGTCCGTCTAAGCGCTGGTTCACAGGGAGACCCACAAAGAGAAAAAACGAACGTCGGGTGGACGGCGGGTCGGATCGGGCGAGCGAGGCGGCGGCGGTGGTGGCGGCGGCGGGAAGCTGTTTTAGGCTGTAATCAGATTTCACACACACAAGCATCTCAAACACTCTTTACTGTCAGCTGTTGAGAGCAAAAGTGTGTGTGTGGATTGATGAGGGTGTGAGCGTGCTGGGACCTGCGTTGTATGTGTGTGTGTGTGCAGCTTTGCCTGTGTGTGAATATGTGATGTTTGTCCAGTGTGTGTTGGCGAGTCCAGTTATATGTGTACATCCAGCTGCTTGCACACCTGTATTTACTGTGTGTCTGTGCCACGCTTGCTTTTATTTGTGTGTGTGTTTTTGTGTGTGTCTATGCTCTTCTATGTTTGTGAGGACATTAGTGATTCAGAGCTCGTGTGGAATGTGAGGTCGCTCGTGTTTTCAAAGGCCGGTTCGAGGGTTCAAACTTGGTTTTAGGGTTAAGCTTGAATTTAGGTTAAGGGAGGTTTAGCCCAGTTTGTCCACTGCCAGACTTAACATTCAACACATCCCAGGAAAGAAGAAGAAGAGCAGAGCGGATTGGCACGGCTTCTTAAATTATCTTAAAGTTAATCTTAAGATCTTGTAAAGATTTGTGTAAACTCTGGTTTTTTACAACCTGGTTTTATATGTTTGACATTTTGACAATCATTTCTATCTCGTATCATAAAATTCAAAAAGGTAATTCTTGAGATCTCCGTCAGCATTACGTCAACCAGTCCAATAGGTGAGGTCTGCAAATAAGACGAGAGTTTAGCCGAATGTAAATATGGTTTCAGGAGGTAATTCAAGCAAACACTCCTTCAAAATGTCATAATCCATCGTCGACCTGACACGTACTATACGTACACGTAGTATTTGAAGGACAGCAAGTCAAAGTTTAACCACAGAGTCTATAAACTTTCTCTTCAAATTAAGTTTCACAAAACTGAAGTTTGGTTTGAACATGTTGGATCATCTCTGCTGGAGTTTCATTTTTTTTACGTCTCCCAGATCTTACAGATAAATTGGTGGGTACAGGAAACGGATGCCACAACTACACAAACTCAAGTTGTGTGAAACTAAACTAGTCTTTAACAAAAGTTTTATAGTGTGTTCTAATAAGTCCAGCAGTGTAACTGTGTGTCTGTCTGTGTGTGTGTACCTGCGTCGTGCTGTTCGGACGTGGCCAGCTCCTCTGTAACGGCCTGATAACAGAGACCCTCTGGCCAGAAAACGGATTAATTAAGGGGCCAGACTAGAGCCCCCCCGAGGGAGGGCGCCCTGTGCTCGCCCCCTCCCCCGCCCCCACACACACAGACATTGTGAATAAATAAAGCTCATGGCGGGCAGACCTCATAAACCTCAAAACACACACACACACAGGTCAGCCAGCCACAGGAACACACACACGCCCGCCTAACTAACGCTGGCAGGGTGTGTACGACTCCGGAAGAAACACCTTCAGCACTTTACTCGATTGCTGCGGCCCGACACTCTCATTAAGTTCCCCCTGTTTATTAGAGCAAACATATTGTTTGGGGATGAAAAGCGGGGAAACTGAGAAATGGATCAAAAGAACACGACCGAAACGAAAACAGAACTAATTCAAAAGCATGAATCAGTGTTTGCGCAGCATTTAATCATAGTCGTAACGCTGGAAAACAAACTAAAATAAGCTTCTCTGGTGTATTCAGGTCGCACATTAAACATCTCGTCTTTTGGCAAAATAAACAACACAAAGGATTTGAGATAAAAATCCTTTTATTGTACGAGCGAAACCGGAGCATTAACTGTCACTTTTCCTGAAATCCTGAGAAAGGAGGTGTAAAAAAAAACGTCTGCATTGATGCCAAATTCAGCTGAAGATTACAGAACAGCTATGCATTTGTCAGCATTGTTCAGTCCTTGAAGGCGTCCTGAATTAATCTTTGTCCGAGTGCTTCGGCTGTCACCCTGCAGGCTGTTGAATAAGAGGTAATATGATGCACTGTAATAAAAAGGAAACTCACTTTAAAGACATTCAGCTGAGGTCTTTGTCTATTTTACAAGCTTTGCTCAGAGGAGACAAAGAGCAACGCGCTATTAAAACCAGACTATAAGGAAAAAGTTTCTTATCATATGCTTCCTTTTGAAAAGTCAGTTGTTTGTCGAACCAGTCGAGCCGCTCATCGAAGCACGTGCTGAAAAGCGATATTCAGTTTGCTGTATCTGGTTTCTTCTGTGTTGTGCAGCAGATCCTATAGATATCGTATCCAGGCGCTGATAGCCGACGCAGTGTGTCCTTACTGGCCGTTTGTTCTCCTTGACGATCGCGCTTTGTTTGATGTGGGTTCTCTTCGCGCTATGAACCTTGTCTCTCTCTCCTCAGAGAGGTTTGTGTTTCCTCAGGGTTCATGGGAACAGCGCGGCCGAACAGGGCGACGCCGGGATGTAAATACAACGCCCCGGCTTTTTAAAATCACAACTGGGATCAACACCGGGATTCGTCGTTTCCGAGACACAAAGGAGGAAAAAGCCCAATCAGTGAAAGATTAGGAGCAAATTTTAAAACATGACATCGGGTCTGTCATGTCTCTAATCTCATTTAAAGCAATAATCTGATTATGGGGACGGTTATATAAGATCATAATCTCATTATTTTCATCAGAATAAGAGGAATAATCATAACTTGATTGGCACAAATGGTAACCTTCATGCTCAATGTTGTGATTTGTTGAGAGCACAGTCTCACTGCGAGGTCCTTTTAGTGGCTCCGGACCTTTCAGACGATGAGGATCCTCCTCAGCAGATGTAGGTTGCCTCGTTGACGTAGTATTCAAATTGTTCAAATGTCAAGAACTAAAGTTTTCAGGTTTTAAAAACAACATTTAATCCAAGTTTTGAATACTGTCCTAAAAAAGATGCTTGAAATGAAGCAAAGATCTATAATCTATCAGAACATCTCAGTTATCAATAAATGAAGGTTAAGATACAGACGTTTATGTAACATTTGTAGTTTCTGTTTCACCACCTTTATTCTGGAAAACACAATAACCAAGCTAACCAAATTAATTCTGTTTGCTGCTCGATTGATTTGAATGTGTTTTGTATTTCTTCATTCTGAAAGTGCACTTATGAGAAGGACGAATGGATGAATTCAGTTATTTGCATTGGCTGAAGTGCTCTTATTTTGAAAAGCACAACACTCAGGTTCATCAGAATGTGTTTCTTGATTGATATCAATGCGCACAAATACAGATGTGAATAAGCGTCCACGTGCTTTCACTTCTGAAACCAAACCTCTCACGTCACATCTTTTCTGACTAACCTACAAAAATCCTGCTGCTGATTCGCTTTTGTTAAAGACTGTTCGTGGTTCTAGTACAACATGCATGTTAACATACCTCTGGGCTTTGTTCTCCTGAAACAATGACGATCAGATAATCTTAATGAAGAAATCAGGTCAGGCTTTGAATTTTGTCTGCCTGCTGAACCACAGAGTCCGACCACAACAACAACAACCGAACCGAGATGCTCTCAGTATTAATAATAAATAATGCATTTCGTGTTATGTGGAACAGCAGGGCCATCCAGATACAGGACTTTGCTCCCATAATCTTCCAGCCCAGACCATTTTAATCCAGGGTCTGCTGGATTCTGTCTGTCGGACATCTACAAGTAGATGAAAATGTTCGCACCAAGGGCAGCTCCCCTGGATCCGGGCCCAGACCCTGACAAAACCCTCGTCCATCTGTCTTCATCTGGCACCGGCGGCCGCGGTCCGAACCACGGCGGACACGCAAACCACAACACTGGCCTTTCGAATTCACCACCGGGGTTAAAGAGCACTTTGGAATAAATACGAAAACAGTTTTGAGAACAAGTCTCAAGCTGAGTCTGGGGAATTGATTTGACTCAATAATAAACAAGAGCAAAGGGGACGAGGTCATTTTCAACCATCACGTCTGATTTCACCTTTAATCTTACTTTTTTGTGCACATCACAATCAGCTTGGTCCAATGAGGCCAAAATGCACCTTTGTACTAATGCATCAAAGTGGTTGAAGGTTGGCCAGTGTTTGTGTGTGTGTGTGTGTATATGCTTCTGCAAGGAGGGCAGCATTAACCCAACAGCAGATCAAGTGGATGGTGTGTGTGTGTGTGTGTGTTTCTTTTTGCAGGGTCAAACCAAGGGGGTTTGTTAACATGGAGCATTAATCTCACTCGGGCTCACATCCACATGTTCCACATAAATGCAAACACACACACACACACTTCCTCAGTTCTCTGCGGCGAGCTGAGATGCCCACAAGTAAATTTTTAATCACAAGCGCTCTAATCACTCAGGCCATCTTAAACACCAGTCACGACCTCCGCTAACACACATCAACCTGGCGGCCTCTGTTACAAACACCACATCCGCCTGTGCCACAACCACAACATGCACAGGACTTCCTGTCTTACAGAACACTTCACTTTCAGTCAAATTTCACTGCCACGTTTCCTTTTGACCTCAAATCACCATCAGGAGGGTTTTTGCCTTTTGTCATGTCTCGTCATCGCTTCTCAGAATTTCATCTCAGTTGGCTTTGCAGGTCAAAAAAAAGGTGAATCGAGTGACTCTGATTCTTCCAGTGTTGTCATGTCAAACAGTGCATCCAACATGAGCAGTGGAAAACTATGAGTTACTAATAACTGATTCTGATAATCAACTAAACGTCAAACTTTCTCTCCAATGTGAGGATCGGCTGCTCATCTCTGCTTTAATATATCATCGGACCAAACAAACAATCTGAAGACGTCTCCTCGGGCTCTGGAAAATTATGATTTTGCGCTTCTCTTTGTCATTTTATAAACTAAACAATTAGTCAGTTAATCTGGACAATAACTGACTCGCAGCTCTGCCAGCGGCTAAAAAATAAAAATCTGATTCATGACAACATGAAACAGAAAATGATTTTTTTTTTCTCCCTCGATGAATACTGATCATTATTTAATTATCTACTTGTATCTACTCAGATCAGATTCTCAAAAGCTTCAGAGCTCGTGAACATTCAAGGAAACATCTGCAAACAGCCTGACAGTGACTTGGACAAATGGAGGAAATTATGTTACATACCAACATTTCTGAGTCATTTTGCCTCCGGGGGAAGCTGTAAACACTTCAGCTATTTTGGCTCGGGGCCTGAAAACCACCATCTTCAGGGACACTGTACACGGAGCCGTATATCACAGTCTCGTATTGTATAAATAAACTCCTTTCCCGGAGCGTCAGCCTTTAAAGGGCGCCCTCGGTCCAGAAAGACTCTTGTGATGAGGTTTAACACGACGATGCTGTGAAGCCAACACACTTCATCATATTGACTTTTTTCAACAAGCTTGTGCGTGTGTGTGTCTATTTACGAGTGTGTGTGTGTGTCGCTGTTCTACCCTCCTCTCTCTCCCCCCTTCACCTCCATTGTTATTCCCTACTTTGCTATTCTCCAAACAGAGCCCACATTCATCACTCGCTCTTGTGCCTTTCTTGTGGACATGCCTGGAAAAAAAAAAAACCTTTTCAGGTCTGTGCTTGTAAATGACCTGCCGCAAAAGGGTTTATTAAGTCGCCTCCCCTCCCTTCTCCTAACCTACTTCCTGAAGACACAGGAGAGGAGGAGAGGGACGGACACGAGGAGACGGACAGATACAGGAGCTGGAATATGGAAGGAGAAAGGTGACGAGTGGGGAAAAGCATTTGATTACATCTGTCCTCAGTCCAGGTTCAAATAAAAAGTCAAAAGCCGAAATACAGAAACTGAATACTTGATCTAAATATAGTTAAAACCAGAATCTGACTTTTAAGCAATAGAAAAGTAAAATACAGTTTTAAGCTTAAGATCATTTTTCCTGACCTGTTTTCCGTCATTGAAAATCCATTTCTTTGCATCTATTACACCACAAACGTTTAAGGAAGCAGCTAAATTCAACCTTCACAAAGAAAGTAATCCAGCTAAAAGTTTCTAGAACATCCTGAACGCCTTTTGAGCAGGTTTTATCGATCAAATGCTTATAAAAGCATAAAATTTTACAATTCTGATACCTGTTCTAATCTTTGGTATGAAGTCATGAACTTCGCGATCTTTGTTCTCATCTTCGCTGTATCTGTTATTGATTAATAAGGTTTTATTGATAGCATCATAAATTCTGCTCATTTGATTCCTTCTCGATTCCCTGATCCGTTCTGGTCTGAGGAGAGAGAGCTGTCGCACCGGTCTGTCTGTCAACGCGTAAGCTGGAAGAGTCGAGGAAATATTTGTACAGCGTTTGTTTTCTTTTAACTTTTCTTCGCCAAAAAAAACCTCTGCTATTATAACATCACATTAACCTCCTGGAACAGATTCTGAAGCAACGGCGTGCTTCCATTCAAAATGTCAAATATCAGGATTCCTTCAAGTCCATGTTGCATAAAATTTCCACCCTTACCTGAAAGCATCATTTTCAAGATACCACAACTAGCATCCTTAGCCGTGAACTTATTACGCCACACTTTGGAGTTCTTCCTCTTCATCGCGACTCCTTCTCGCTGCAACTTTCATACATGCAGTGCTTGACATCACTGGTTTGTAAGTGTAATGAAAAGCTGGACAGAAGGAAACGATAAGCTGAGAGGCTTTCAAGTCCAACAGTTTGGAACCGGTTCTCCCTCTTTCTCTTGATTCCTCTGTTTGAGGAGTATTAAAAATGTGAGGTCCACCCATCCCGTGGTCAACACCGCCATGACCACGTTAAATAAAATATGTGGTAACAGTTTACGTCAGGTATTCTTTCGATGATTGTTACCCAGCTAAGAATTCACTGATGGGTGTATGATTATTTGCTTAATGGTGAAAGGAGCCCTTCAGGTGATGTCAGGAAAAACCTCAATTTACAGAAAATTCTTGCAACTGTTTGATAAATGATTTAAATTATCGATCAGTTGTGACATCTCCTCATCAAAGGTTTTTTTTTTATGGTAGTTTCTCCTCATCCAAACTGACTGAAGACGTCCTGAATGCAGCCTGCATCTCATGAACGACATAATTTTCTGTCAGTCGTTCTTATTATTTCTGCATTACGCTCAATGCAGATTCCATCAAACAAGCTTCATCACTGTCAAACCATCTCTGCCAATTTATCTCCTCTCCTTGCTTTTGCAGCTCTTCGCCATCAATCAACTTCACTGCTGCCACATTCAACCTGCTATGAGCTGCAAAAAAAAAAAAAAAAAAATACAAACCTGGATGACAAGATATTTAATTGATGTTGAACAACCAAACAGAGCAGATGGGAAAAAAACTTCAGCCAACTTACAACCAAACCAATCAACTAATGGACAAATCTGCCTGGAAAATATTGACCACATGCAACAATTGCATCCAATGAAGCTGCAGATATAAATAGTTTGTCGTTAATTGCCCCCCCCCTCCTCTCATCTGGGTGCATGCAGATGATCTCATGTGTTAATCTCTGCGTGCAAAAATTAATTAATGTGCAGGCATAGGTGTTCACACACACACACACACACACACTCCTAATCTGAATGAACAGGCGAAATCAATCATCCAGACAAGCCTGGGGCGCTCAAGGAGACCATCATGATAAACACACACACACAGAGAGAAAGAAAGAGAGAGAGAGAGAGAGAGAGAGAGAGAGAGAGAGATAGGAGGTTTCTTCCAGGACATAAACAACAACAAAATCCCCCAAATGTGGGCCAGATCAGATTAGATTTTTTGGGGTCGTGCAGGCTGGAATCTGGCACACATGCTCCATCCATTCATCCATAAATCCGCTTTTATTGGAAGCGGTGCGTAATTGTCTCCAAGCCGGAGCTGGAGGGGGAGACGTCGGCGTGTCCTCTCCTCCTCCAGCCCGGCGGACATGTCTCATGTTGGGGGATGAAATGCAGGACAGGGATGCTCGGATCGCACAATGGGAACGCACCTTTGTCACCTCGGAGCCGAGCTGGGATGAGCTGGTCGTGGCGGTGGTTTCCTCTTCCTCCTCCTCTTCCTCCTCCTCGCCTACAGTTGGCTCTCCTTCATTGTTTGCTGGATGTTCAGGTGTCGCAGTCGGAGAAGCATCAGATGTGTCTGTCTGTCAGCAGAGGCTCATCGAGACTCCTTGTGCCACAAAACTGGGGGAGGTTCTCTCCTCTCTCTCTCTCTCTCTCTCTCTCCTCTCTCTCTCTCTCTCAGCCAATGCGTGCGCGCCCGTGCCGGTGATGCGGGGATGCGCACACAGCAAGCGCACATATGGTCCGCTGTCTCTCTCTCTCTCTCTCTGTCTCTCTCTCTCTCTCTCTCTCTCTCTCTCTCTCTCTCTGTCTCTCTCTCTCTCTCTGTCTCTCTCTCTCTGTCTGTCTACCTCTCTCTCTCTCTCTCTCTCTCTCTCTCTCTCCCTCTCTCTCTCTGTCTCTCCTTCTCTCCCTCTCTGTCTCTCTCTCTCTCAGTCTCTCTGTGTCTCTGTCTGTCTCTCTCTCTCTCTCCCTCTGTCTCTCTCTCTCCCTCTGTCTCTCTGTCTCTCTCTCTCTCTCTCTCCCTCTGTCTCTCTGTGTCTCTGTCTCTCTCTCTCTCCCTCTCTCTCTCTCTGTCTCTCTCTCTCACACACACACATTCAGCTGTGCCTGTGACACAGTTAGGGTGTAATAGTGACTTAGTCTAATCCAGTTGATATTCTATGTAAAACTTACTTTGACTTTTAATTGATTAAGACTTGATCAATGTATTAATTGAGTATAATTAAAAGCTCCACATGTTTTCCTTCATCATCACCCATGAAATCAGATATTGTCATGTTCCTATGAAGTCTCACAGTGAGTTCTTTATCATCAGCTGGTAGTTTGTCCCTTCCAGGCTCCTGTATTGTGTTTGAATGTAAAAAGCTTCTGTCGTGACAATCAGGTTCATTTGAATGTGAACTGGAACTTAACAGCTGAGCAGTATGTAAATTTACAGACAGGGCCGTGTTTAGCGATTAGTGGGCCCTCGAAAAAACCAGTGGGGCCCCCTCATGCATTATTGTTCCTATTAGAGGGCAGCAGCGTGGGGGCCATTAAGGGTGCAGAGACGCCGCCCAAAGTGCAACTGTAAAATACTGTAATAATAACGATGTCTTTGAACCAACCTGGCAACAAAACCTTGAGCTAGAAGGCGAGTTGTAGCTGGTCAGACAAGCCAATAACAACAATGGATGAACAACTTGCTGAAAAGTGATTTGATGCCATTAAAAATATGTTCATGAAGGTGTTGGTACAAGCAAAAATACAAAGAAACACAACTATGACGATCTGACATGGGAACAAAGGATCTTGGGCGACATATGAGGTAAATGGCTGACGATGAAGATGAAGCTCAGGTGAGAGAAGGAAGTGAGACATACTGGCATTTACCTGCTGTTTCTAGATGCAAACTGCTGAGTGTTTCTTTACTTATCATTAGCAGAACTTATGAGCGTGTGAAAACCAACAAAGCCTCCTAATTAGAAGATAAAAATATGTTGCTTGTATCATCATACTTTGGGTTATAATAAGCACTTTTGAAGAATGGGATCTTCGCAACCAACCTCTCCGACCTCGTCCCTCTGTGGACTCTTTAACGTCAGCTAACTTCCTGCTTTGCTCCCGACGGACAAGTCTGTTATGAATATTCTTTTTAAAATATGTTTCTCGTGAACCCTCCATGCTAATTTGCTCAAGTGCCCCTTTAATGATCTCTTGCAGGGGCGTCCTGGGTTTTCAGATATTTGCCGCACGTCATCATATAGCTCTCATTTCCAGGCAGCTCTACTTTTAATAAAGGCCTATTTCTGTTTATTGTTTTTGATGCTCATGATGAAATCGTGGCTCAAACTGGACTCCAGCTAAATCTACTGTATCCTACAATCTTCTGTAGTATTAGCTACTTATTGTACTTTCTCACATGGTTCCAGTAGAGACTGATGATGAGTCACTGGTAGCCTACTTAAAAGACAATTTATAGCTGGTGACCTTATTGTGATTTCTGGCTTTTACCTCCCATTAAATCCCACCACTTTTCGATCATATTTGCACTGCGTCCTTCTATAATTGCTCCATGTTTTTTCCAACGGGGGCTGAGGATGATTGCCGGATCATGACAGGCAGATTCTTTGAGTAATGATGTGGACTCTTGGGTGTAATGATTAAATGAGGTATTGTGTTTGGGAGCATATTGCCTCCTCCATATGGGTCATTATTCCAGGGAGGAACAATAGACTTTGATTAGGCAACGCTGTCTCTTCTTCCTATTGATCCTCTCTGTGATGAGCTGTAGAGTTTTTTCCATCGCTTGTTAAACACCCAGCTGGCATTATAATTAATAGTTTTTAGCTTGTGTGTACGTCAGCGGTAATGCTCGACACCGCTGTGCTGAATGGACAATATTTGTTTGAGCAGCTATTTTCTGACTGATTGGATGCTTCCTTTTGTTTCCTCTACTTGTTGTTGTGATTGATTTGATTGGAAATTTGAGGGGGAGATGTTTTTAAAAAATGAGTCTTGTCAATGTAATGTGTTTACTGTACAGTGCAGGTAATATTTTCGATGTATCTCGAAAGCAAAAGACACTCCCTGCTCCTCAAAACCAGTATGTTAAGATCCAAATCTCTTCACTATAATTATTTATTGACCTCGTCCACGCAGAAATCAGGCAAACATGAAATAAGGAAGTGACTGGACACATGTCTTATTCTGAAACATATTTACTTATTACTTATTGAAAAGCTTCTCATGCTCTAGGACTGAGGAAATACCCCGTTCAATTTCTCTGCAACATGAAAAAAAGTCAAAGCAAATGTCCGTCACTGTGTATTTTTACAAACACCAGTGCATTAAGATGTACCTGATTTGTATTTGGTCTCAATAGCATTGAGGGGCCAGAGAGCCCCTGCAGTTTTAGACACTACCAGTTTTTTTTCTTCTTTTTTTTATTCATTAACACAGTAATATTGAAATAACACCATTTTTTAGGCCGAGTTCATTGAGGCGTTGAGCTAAATTATTCATTCTAATGATCATTATTGTTGTGACTGCTTCTGTTAATCGACTGAACGTGGGGCATCGACACACTGCACACATGAAAATGTACAATAATGCACAATTTATGAATTAAAAATGTCAAAATACGCACTTTAAAAATTTGATTATGGCCTATTGACATCAGCATTTGTAGGAGACGCCATCTATCAACTATACTATCAATGAAATCTTTATTGCTTTATTTTTACTGTTGATAAAATTCATGAATTCATACTGAAACTAACCAGAGTTATAGCTGATTCCCAGAAGATACGTTGACATTATTTATTGAAGGTTGCAGCGTAAAGTTATCAAAACTCCAAGTGGCTGACTTCTCTTTAGGTCCAACATACGACTGCACTTCCTTCCTCAGCAAAACACCCACTAAGTCTGGAGTCGACTGAAAACCGAAGGACAGACAGACACAGATACAGACAGACAGATATTCCTTCCATTTTACTTCCCTGGCCCCGCTCCCTGTCCGCCCTGCAGAGGCGGGGGGCTCGGCTGTTAGACGCCGCCCCCCCAGGACACGCTTGGCTTCATCTTCCATCTGAGCTGTCAGGGTGCGAGCGGCAGACGTGGAGAGCGCTGTGGCAGGGCTGTGACATTCCTCTGACCTCCGCAGGGTCCCTCGCACCACTAACAGGCCCCACCGCTCCTCCTCCTCCGGAGCTGAATAATTCAGCGCCGCAGGGTCGCGGACGGTAAAGCACGACCAGGGTCGGCGGTTTGATTGCGTTTGAGATCAGACGGGCTATAAAAAGATTACACTCGTGGGGCTGTGAAGCAAACTGAACATGCACAAGATGTGTTTGCACTGTTTCTATCATTGGGTTTTATTGTCCTCTCTGCAATTCTAACAAAGAAATATTGAACTTCGTTGGATGTGTTCGAAAAATATATATTGCTAATTATGGCTTATAAACATCTTCAGAACTCGTTGGATAAACTCAAAGCTGCACATCCATCAAGCTGGTAACAAAAACTAAATTCAAGTGATGTTTTAAAACACTTTTTTGTTGCTGTTTTAATGAGGAAGTTTATATCATTAACAACAGCACACATGAAAGAGAGAGAGAAATAGGTTCATGGAGGATAGGATCCTTGTTAACTATGTTGATGACAGTATTGTAAAACTTTCATGTCTTGACCTTGAGTTTTATGAATCTGTTTTGTTCTGAAGGAAAACACAGAAGAAGAGTGCGGCTCGGTTTTGTTTCAGTGGAGGCGGATGAAGCTACAGACGTCACAAACAATCGAGAAAGAGAGACTCGTAAAACTGATGGTGAAGACAGAGGAGTTTTACAATACTGTCATCATGTTTGCCAAAAAAGGATCGGCACACAGACTTTATCTTAAGATAAGATATTGTTTTATTCGTCTCACAACAGCGAAATGTTTCCAATTTCCATCTTCAAATGAAGTAAACAAGCAGAAACGCACTCTCGCTCTCTCTCTCTTCAGGTTGAGTGTCGTGGCTTTTTTAGTTTTTGTAGGTGTTTTGTTCATTCTTGCTCGATCGTGTGGTCAATTTTGAGGCAGTAATTCACAAAACACTACGTCCACGTCAGTAGCTTTTCCAAGAGCTGCTGGAAATTGGAAATGGAAAGTTGGAAATCAGTGCTTAAATCAAATGTTGGTGGAGATACTTTTATTTTTTATGGTCTTACAGCAGCTTGAATACTGAATGAACTAGAAGAGTCTTAAAGCATCTGGCATCATCTTTCTCTTAAACATCTGATTAACTTGATCTGCTTGTGTTTTGCATTTGCAGTCGACGCCGCTCTTTGCTTTGCTTCCCTGCATCAGTCGCTGAAACAAGAGCCGCTTCACCTCCTTCAAGTTTTTAATAAGAAAACACAACAGACTCCAGGTCAGTGCTAATGTGGTGGAGGATAGTGGCTCATTTAGTACAGATAAAACCTCTACTGTTCCACATAGGCCTGTCAACACTTCCTGTCAGCGCTGCCCTCTGCCCCACACACACACACACACACACACACACACACGCACACACCTCTCACACATTCTCTCTTTTGCTGTCTTTTCTCATTTTCCTCCACCTTCCCTCTGAATCATCTGTGTTCCTGTACTGATTAGGTTTCACTCTGCTTTCTAGTTCCCCGCTCTGTCGTGTGTGTTTCTGGACGTACATGCGTGCGTCCGTGCGTTAATGAAATCCCCCCTCGCTCGGGCTCAGGTGTCACCGCAGCTCTCCCTCCGCCTCCTTTGAACGGCTCAGCGCCGAGGATCAACATGAGGGCAAAGGTTTTAGACAGTTTCCCATGTACTGAATAAATTAACCGCTGCTGTGTGGGCGATGTGTGAGACGGAGAGAAAAAGCCTCATACAAAAGGCAGCGCTTATGTGTTTTTGAGCCTGGTGCACACTGGCTCAGCCTTCTTAGAGCCTGTGGTCGTATTACTGAGCGCGGGGTCAAAGGTCAGAGCCAATGAGCCACCAGATACAGACGGAGCGGTGTTCTAACTGAGCTGCCACCCGGCTTTCTTCTGTGTAAAACATTGGCCCCTCTGTGTTGTTTTGATGTAACGACGGATGTTTCTGGATCAACACACAGCGCAGACGGGCGAATGGTGCGTGGCGGCGAATATGTGTCACTCTCCATACTTATCATCCCAAATTTAGTTGGAGGAGGTTTGATTTAGAAGCTTTTATTTTAGACTGTGCGACCCAGATTTTACGCCACATCACGGTCATGTGCCATCTCCTGTGGCTTATCTCCGTCATCAAAAAAGATGCCATGAGGTATGATAGGGATGTATGGAGGACACACACACACACACATCCTGGTTTCCTCTGAGCCTCTGAAAACCTGAGACTCAGCCACCAGCTTAGTGGTGGTCTCTCCCCTAGCTTTAATCTGCAGATCGACTTTGTGACAATAATCTATACACATTATGAAATTGAATTGGAGGCGGCCACACAGGAAGCAATCCTTGTTACTGCCCGCAACCTTCATGGCGGTTTATCCAGATAACCTCCCACAGTCTGACCCCAAAAAAAAAAAATCACATGCTATTTCTGTCTCTATAAAAACCTGTTTCATGTTAGTGCTTTGCATGATTTGCTTCCTTTATAATCCTACTTTGCATTACTGATACCGTTTTTTATATAGTTTCCCAACCTGAAGATAACCACTGGATTCTATTCATTTCACTGAGAGATGAAAATCAGCTTTCACTTCAGCGCACGGTCGTAGTAATCTGCTCCTATTATCCTTATTAGTATGATTAAGATTTGCTGATACTTGCAGCCATGTAAAAATACACATACTAAACTGCAGTTCGTTTTTATGTTACTTTAAACTTTTACTCACTATATTGCAGAAATAAATATCTGCATTACATTTATTCATGAGTTACTTTGCAAGGTAAGCTTTTACACACACAGTAAAACAAATGATCAGTTTATAAATTGTGACGCATATGTATATAGATGAAGCTGTAGTTAAAATTAGCTGCACGTTGACAAACAAAAAACTAAAATATTAAAATACAACAATTAATATACAAAAATACTGACATCTGTACGAATAAGCCTAATTTTATTTTGATGCTTTAAGTTTGTTTTGTTTCTATCTATCTATCTATCTATCTATCCATCTAATTCTATAAATGAAACGTATTAATTTTCTGAACAAGACGAACTAGGAAGCTGCAGTTGCAGGTGGTCGACGCGTGGCGGCGGTAACGTGCGGTTCGCCTCGCTGTGACCTCACAAACATGGCGGCGCCCATGAGCTGCAGTCGCTTCGTTTCCGTTTCGAGGAAAGTGGGAACTTATCTGTTAAATTCAGTTTTCTTCGCCCAGGCGGCGACGTGCAGCAGCAGAATGGACTCGGAGAAGCCGAGCAAGGTTTGACAGTCTCTCTAATCGTGATTCTTGCTCTTTTTTTTGCTGTGTCACGATTTAATCCCACCTGTGAAAATATTAGCAAAACAAAAACATGCCTCATTCTGCTGCTGCTGTTGTGATGAACCTGCTGCTTTGTCTCACAGCTAAAGTGTTAGATTACTATAAGATGACAGCTACAGATGTGATAATGTGTATATTTGTTATGACCTACAGGTGGTTTCATGTTTGTTTCCTCCACAGCTGGAGTTTGCGGTTCAGATGACATGTGAGAGCTGCGCAGATAAAGTCCGAGCTGCTCTGGAGGATAAACCAGGTAAGAAAGCCTCTAACATGGTTGTAAACTGAACCTTTATTTATGTTTACATCATCTGAAACACATGTAACTGACCCCTCTTTTTAACTGTCAGTGTTTTAGCTGCCTTTGTTTCTAAGGAGCATGACTCAGCAGATATGATCAGCCAGCTCTTATCTGTCTCTTACATATGGCTGCTTCTCCTTCATCTGTTCCAGTGCTCACTATAGATGTTAGTATATAATGAAGTATAATATGTCAATGTGCTGCATATACTTTATTACAATTGTATATAGCAACAAATAACATGGGTCTGTAAATTCCTAATAATTTCCTCTGTCTACAGATCTTTGTATGTTTGCATGAAAATTACTTATGAAATCAAGTGTTATCAAAACACACAGGCACAGAAACTACTCATGAGCTGGAAGAAATAAGCGTTTAGTTTGTTTTGAAAGTGGACACAAGAGAGACAGTATAAAGCAAAAGCAGCAAAATCCTCATAGAAAAAGAATAGATGGAAACAGATGAAGTTTGTCATCTTGCTTCATAAATGGCTAAGATGATTAATTTTCTCTATCAAAAAGGTCTGCATCACTGTTTGTGCCTCTTTGTCTGCATGTGTGTAAATGCTCTGTCTGCTTGATCAGCTGATCATTCTCACTGCTGTTAATGTGTTTGCAGGAGTGAAGTCTGTCAGTATCAATGTCGGTAAGGAGCGGGTGTTGGTGGAATCTGCTCTGACCAGCGCAGAGGTGCAGGCTCTGATCGAGAGCACCGGGCGCAGGGCGGTGCTGAAAGGCATCGGAGGATCAGAGCAAGGTGAGTTTTTTTCTCATAAACAAATAAAAATGTACATTTAGTGTTTCCCACCAAAAAGCATCATGTACATCCCCGAGGTCTAAAAAGCATGTTGAATGTCTTTTCTTCTTCACAAAGCATTTGCAAAGCCAATTCCAGCATTGTCCAGCATTGTTTACATCCATGTTTACTGGCTTGCAGACTTTTACTTCCCTGCCTTTGCTGGCGCTTTGCATATCTTTGCTATCTTGGCATGTTACCACCACCTGTAGATCAGTGGATTCGCGTGGAGCCGTTGGCAGGAATGTGTATGTGCATCCTACTCATAGAAAAATGAATCCAAAGAGCTACTAGAGGTCAAAACTCCACAGGGAACCTTTAAGCACAATATGTTATTCGTAATATGGTAATTTAGCATTTAGTGGACGGGTAAATTGGCAGACATGAGTCTCCAGAGACACAGGTGCCCTCACTGACCTCCCTGCAGAGCAAACATACTTGATAATTGAGATTTAAATGCAGCTTCAGTTGTTGAAACACATATCAATAAAACACATCCCGAACAAACACATCACGAGTTGAAGGCTCTAAATAGAAGTGTTTTATTTTGCATCCCTGACCACGTTGGTCGAGTGCCAAGCAATCCTTTTCGACCTATTTTCAATTGAATACAGCACAGAGACTGTTCAAACTAAAACACTGTGTGGGCAAATAGTCAACATTTAAAGAACAACATTTCTCATCTTTGCAAATGATTGTGTTCTATTTTCTATTTTCTATTTTTACTTACATTTTACACAGAGTTTTTTGGAATCAGTGTTGTGCATGATTAGCCCGGCTCACCTCTCAAACACAGTTGGTTATGGTTGATTTGCCCCAGTACTACATATCAGACAAAGGTTTTAAGTGTGGATTTCAGCAGATATAAAAATAGTCGCCACAGTCTGCCTCTCCAGCTGTGTGACTGTGGATGTTTCTGTTCAAGTTTCCTCCAGATAAAATCAAATGTGAGCTGAGAAACATAATCTGATCACAGTCACTCGAGACACATTTGTAAGGCATTTTTATTCCATATATGAACTACAGTAAAACATGACCTGGGTGTATCGTCCATCGTATCGTGTGAGGACACTAAGCATGAACGAGTTTAAAGCCATCAAACAAACACATTGTTCACAAGTCTTTTTTGTGACAGACCTGGGTTCAGCGGTGGCCATGATGGCTGGTGTAGGAAAGATCCAGGGGGTGGTGCGTTTCCTGCAGCTGTCTGAAGGCCGTTGCTTGATTGATGGGACCATTGATGGGCTGGAGCCTGGACCCCACGGCCTCCATGTCCACGCCCTGGGGGACCTCACTCTGGACTGCCTCAGGTAGGACCGCTGTATCATACGGCCTTGTTAATAGTTTCTATGATATATGACTATATGTAGTTTGAGCTCCAGGTGTGGTGCAGTGTTCAGTATTTCATGTTTGAACTATCTGGGCACTGATCCAAAAGATTCTAAATGACTGAGAAAAGTGCTACATAGAGTTGTGAACTGGGAGAATTAACTAGTTCTGGAAGTATTTCTCCTCACAAAGTAAACAGTGTCACCTAAAAAAATCATACACATTTTTAATTGTCAATCAACAATGGACAGCAAAAGCACTCCCAGTTTAAACTTACACTGCTAACTTTGTTCGCCTTTATATTAAGTCAGATTCAATTTCTTCTTTTCACAGTTGTGGAGAACACTTTAACCCCTTTGGAAGACAACACGGCAGTCCAGAAGACTCTGAGCGGGTAAAGTCATATCTGTCCTTTAGAACTCTATGAATGTATATATAATTTTTGGAGCCATGAGATATAACCAGTTCAAGGAAGAACATCAAGTACGACGCTGACTCCAAAAAGCTGGGATGCTGTGTGAACCACAAATTAAACAGAACATGTTGCTAATTTGCATGATTTGTTTGCAAATGACTGCATCCTGTTTTTAGTTTGTTTTACACAGCGTCATAACTTTTTTGGAATCAGGGTCGTAAATAACGTATCCTCTTATTTTAAATTCTGACAAAACCACTCCTGAGGTTTAATAAAACTTCAACACAAGCTGTGTGCTACCCCTCGCAGATTGCCAAATTTGTCCCACAGGAGCCATTTTGAGCAGCTCTGCTCCAGGTGCTAAATTTTCAGTAAAGTATGTGAAAGAGCTACTGAGGCAGCGCCGCCTGGATTTCATGCTGTATCCTCCTTGTGTATTAATCCTGTGGTTCAGTGTTATTTATTCACTGTGTGTCATGTGGTTTTGTGAAATTCTTCTCACATGCACTGTTGTTGTACAGCATGTAGGTGATCTGGGGAATATTGTTGCCGGATCAGACGGCAGGGCTTCATTTAGACTAGAGGACAGTCAGCTAAAGGTAACACACACACGCACACACACACACACACATATATTACACTGTTAGTAAGGCATGTACCTACAGTAAATTGAGCTTAACAAAGTTTTAGGAAGATGTCATATTTCAACATCTAATTTCCCAAACAACACCAGACAGCAGCTTTTAATGTCCTCTTTATTAATACATTGGTGCTCGTGCTGCAGGTCTGGGATGTGATTGGCCGATCGCTGGTTGTTGATGCAGGGGAGGACGACCTGGGTCGAGGAAGTCACCCTCTCTCCAAACAGACTGGAAACTCTGGGGAAAGGTGGGTCAGCAGCTGTGGTTGAAGTTGGGGTGGGATGTGAGTCTGAGTTCATTTATTGTTACAAAATAAAGTTAAATAAAGTTATATCATAAGAAATTTGTTAAATTATTGTGATGCTCATTTCGACCACATACGCATTAACAGTTTTGTGACTGTAGCCTGACTGAGTGAGTAAAACATTGAAACCTCTTCTTTTAAAGAGACATCTTGTCAAGATGTGCATGACTAAAAACTATAATTAAAATTTGTCAACCCAATCTCTATATGGACCTTGACATGGGATGTTTCGTGAAACTAAAAGCTCCAAAGTTGAGGCTTGATATAATTATTATACAAGCGCGCTAACAAGCACTTATCAGGTGACCAGATAGACGTTTTGAAGCTGATTTTCTTCACTGTTACAAACACTCGGTCTCTTTCTCTCTCCTCTACAGACTGGCCTGTGGAATCATCGCCCGGTCAGCAGGTCTCTTCCAAAACCCCAAACAGATCTGTGCCTGTGATGGGGTCACGCTGTGGGAGGAGAGAGACAGGCCGATAGCTGGGACAGGTCGAAAAAAGGCCAACACAGAGACGCCGGCAGCACACCTCTGAACCTCGGACACAAACACCAACACATGTGTGACCTGTGTTGGGCCGTTTGGGCAGAACGATCACCTTGAAGCAGAATGCAGAGGACCTTTGTGGACAGAGGGTGAAGCCAGGAAGACCAAACACTGAGGAATCTGTTTCCAGACAGCTGGAGAGACGACCAAAACAAATGCCTTATTTTCTAGAGATTTTTCCCTGTGATAAAATCGCATGCTCTTACAGCTGCACTTAGTGTCTTCAGATGATTTAAAAAGCACTAAAGCAGATTAAAACAGCCTGGGAGTTTGTAAAAGTCACCTCTGATTAGCTAGATGTCTGTTAATACTGTTATATGTTTGTATAACATAACGGCTTCTGACAAGACTGTCTCATCACTGTCTACACTGATGCGCTTCTAAGATTTTAGGTATCCGTTTTAGCCATGTACTGGCTGCGATAAATAAGCTTCAATTTGCTTTTAAAGTGTCTAAGTTAATTATGCAGGGCTCCTAAAAACAGTTGCCTCCTGCTACTCTCGTCACATCAGCTAACTCAGTGATACACAGGCAGAGGTACTTGTACACCAGGTGGTACAACGTGGAAACATTGTAGAGGAGCTCAGCTAATTAATTCAAAAGATTCTGATTTAGGAAAAAATACATCCAAAAATAATTTAAAAATAAAAATAGGATTACAAAATGGTGTGATGCCGAGGTCGACTCCACAGGATACGGCTGAACCCAAGTCAAAATATATTTAAAAGTAATGGATAGTCCAATCTAGACGGTAGTAGCAGCCTAAACATTTCAAGGATCACAGATTCACACGCAGCCATGAATCCACTTCAAAAATTCCATCTCTTAAAGGGGAACAGTGTGTGGGTACTTGGGAACCAGCGGGCTAACTCAGGACATGTGGAGAGGATCTGGGCCACTGTTGGCTGCAGCCACTTGTTCGTTTTGAATCCATGAGGTGGTGTGAGTGACTTGGGTAAGAGGGACTCAGAAGAGCTTGGGAGAGAGTCAGATTCCATCAGGAGTGAAAGGGCAAGATGGGGTGAAAGTTTGAGAGGGCCTTGAAGGATTGTGTGCTCAGCTGTTTTTTCAACATGGAGTTTAAGTGTCCAGTTCCTTCATGACGATTTTTGTGCCCATTTCCTGCTTCAGATCCTCCGTCGTCTTCTGTATAGAACTGCACATAATGATAGAAGTCTAATGTAATAGTGTTGATTCTGTTCACTCTTATATTTCCTCTTAATGAAGACGTCAGCACTGGGACACTGTGCATCATATTGGTGTTCATTTGTGAGTGTGTAGCAAGTTTTGCATTGATTTTTAAAAAAAAAAATCTTTTTTAATTGAGCATCTGTCTTTTTCCAGTAACGCCTCAATAAGCTCATTGAATCTTCCCCCCAAATGTTCAGTCGGCATCTTTTATCCATTTGTGCCTGAGGGACTGAGGATGCACCTTGAATGTCCAGCTGCAACTGATGATTGTTTATGTTTATCGACTGATGTTTTATTAACAGTTTAGCCCAGAAAATGTTTATTTCTTGGAGCATGAAGTCACATCCTGTTGTTGTACGACCATTAATGCAAATATGTATTTAATTCACATTGATATGAATCAGTAAAATTGTGAGAAGCTGGAACCTGAGTCGTGTTTTTGCTTGATATATTTCCCAACTCATTCACTCACTTTATTTTGTATTACATATTTTCACATATTGCAGACTATATATATTCTTATTTCTATGATTCTTAATGTAGCTGCTGTAACCAATAAAGGATTAACCATCTATTGAGTGAAAGCATCTATGTGAAGCTGCATGTTGCACTTGATCCTCTGCTTTTAAAAATTCCATAGAACATAATGAGCTCTTTAATGAAGCAGCACAACCCCTTTCTTATTCTCCTGCTATCTCTCATGCACGAAGCAGGCTCTTGTGTGCATGTGTTGTGTGCATGCTTGATCCAGTAGATGAGGGGGATTTGAGAGGATCCAGCATCCTGAGGGTGCAGCAGCAGCAGCAGCAGCAGCCCTCCCCCTCTGCAGCCTCTCCACCACTATCTGCCCGACATGCAAACGGAAGCAGGCGCTACCATTTTGAAACACAGCACCGCCTAGGTAAGATGGTAGATCCTTTTTTTAAATTTCATCGCATTTTCTCTTGCATTACTATCCTTAATCTGAGCCGCATGGGCGCTGATGAAATGTTGCAGGAGCTGGTGTGTTTTTCCGCCGTGTTGCGGAGATGAGGACTAACAAAGACCGTGTTGTTGCACGGGGATCAGTCGGTGTTACACTGTCTTCGGTCCTGTGCGCTAAATGCACGTTACATTGTATCGAGCTCGTGTTCGGATCCAGTTGTGGCAACGGATGTTTTGTGTCTTTGTTTCGCACCAAATCGCAACAATGAGCGTTTGTTATTTTCTGCGTGTGTTCGCTCTCGCTGTTTGTTTGTTTTGCTTCGCGGCGATCCGGACTCTCCATTCAGGCTTTTCACTGCAAACGTGGACGATCTCGTTCTGATCAACTTCTCTTGTGTGTTTTTACCCCTTTTCCTGCCTTTATTTAAAAATGATCCTGCTTTTAAAAATGTGTTGACTCAGCGTCGTGCTGCGTCATCAGAAACCAGCCCCCCTCCCCTTCCTCCCCTGGTTTTGTGCCTCAAATGAACCCACTGTTAATGCAGCAGCCATATGAGACAGATGGAGCTCAGCCACATGTACAGGATCTCAACACATTACTTGCATCTTGTTTTGCATGTTTTCTAGGAGCAGCAGCAGCAGGAGGAGGTGGAGTTCAAGTCAGTGGCAGCTGGTTGGAGCCTTAACCAAAAAATAGAAATGTCATTCTCTGGTGTCATGTTCCAGTTTGCCCTTTGATTTACAGCCGGTTGTAAAGGTTGTTGAGGAGGAGGAAAAGGTGGAGAAACACACCGAGGTTCGAGCTGATTTAGAAGCTGGATATTAGGACAAAGTCTAAAAGTTTGTGTTATCATTCTAAATATAATGTGATTTAACATGAGGGTGTAAAATGCTTCTTCTTCATCCCCTCGTCGTCTCCTGTGTATGACTCATATCTCAAACAGCTACGAATCCTTTATAGATCTTCAATCCGCCTTTGCTCCAGGATATATATCGAAAATGTTCAGCCCCTGTTCATGGAAACGATTCGTCTTCTTGGCTCCTGTAGGGAACCCCGGCTCCGTTTTACATAATCTGACTTTATCCGACCAGAGGGGCCGGCTCACAGGCAAATGTCAGGCCTGTGTGGTTTTTTTAATTTGCAATGTTTTAAATATAATCTGGCTGCTTTATCAAGAGTGTAAAGGTTTCCTCTAAATCAAAAGCCTTTTTTAGTTATGAGTGAAAGCTGGATAGTTTCTTGCTCATGTTGTTTGTGTGCTTTATCTCTGGATTTTTCATGTGCCTTATCTCAGGATAATAAAAGTGTCATGTTGGAGAAATGGAGCGAGTCTCGTCAGCAGCACCCCCCTCCCTCACATGAAAAAGACACTAAATAGCTGGCTCAGCTTTGTCCCCGTGTGCTGCAGTCCACCCCTGTATTCAGACAATTGCACTCCAGCGCTGCCGTCTCCTCATCCGACCACCACAGAGCCCAACGTGTGGTTCTGTGCTCGCTCAGTAGTTGTTAGATCGGCGCCAGTCGATAGTTGTGCTGTGTAGTTAATCCCCCTCACTTATCTCTAAACAAGCTCGTCACTCCTCTGTTTGTCTGCAGCGCCATGGACAAGAGCCACACGGTGAAGCTCTTTGTGGGCAACCTGGCGTTGGACACCACCCAGGAGGAGCTGTCGGCCATCTTCGAACCCTACGGCCAGGTGGTGAGCTGCAGCGTGCTGCGACAGTTCGCCTTCGTCCACCTGCAGGGAGAGGGCGCCGCCGAGCGCGCCATCCGGGAGCTGAATGGGCGGGAGTTTCGCGGGAGGAATCTGGTGGTGGAGGAGTCGAGGGGACGGCCGCTGCACTCCACCAAGGTGTTTGTGGGTAATCTGAGCGGGATGTGCACCACTGAAGACCTGCAGCAGCTGTTCCAGACATTTGGAAAAGTTCTTGAGTGTGACAAAGTCAAAGGTGAGTGAAGGTCTTTGTCAACATTTGTCACATCCTCCCAAGTTTGATGTTAGTAAAATTGTGCCGCTAGTGTTTGAGTGAAGCCGTAGTGCAGGTAAGAGATTGACAGTCTTATTCCAACATGTTGAGCTGCTGAGAGGTTTCTACTCTTTAAGTTAGTCTGTCCTCGTGCAAAGTCCTCGCAGCAAAGATGGACAAGGTGGTTTTCTTTGGCCCAGTTGATTCCTTTTTGTAGAAGTAATAAGTAAGTGCCCGTGGCAATGCCACTGTGATGCTAACTGTTGTCCCTGCGCTCAATGACAGCCAGGCATTCCTCTTCCGCAGGCTACGCCTTTGTCCACATGGAAAACAAGGAGGACGCTCTCCAGGCCATCGAGGCCCTGCACGGCACCTCGTTTAAGGGCCGCCCCCTATCTGTCGAGCTGTCCAAGGTCCAGCCCAGCAAGCAGGCGCCCACGGGAAAAATCCCCTGCGTTAACTGTGGAAAGCAGGGCCACTATGCCGGAGAGTGCCCCGTGGGGAAACCTTCTCTGGAGCAGTACCAGAGTCAGGCCGCGGTCCTGGCCGCCGCCGCCGCCGCAGCCGCTGGCCTGCCACTACAAGTCCAGCAAAGCGTGCACAATTCAGTCTACAACACCTCCACCTTTGATCCCACGTATGCAGCTCTCACTGGGATCACCACGGGCACACGCACGGATGGAAACCCCGTCAATCCGGCTGTTTATGGGGCCCTTGCCAGCCAGGTGTACGGTGCCAATGTTGCCAATCAGCTTTATGGAACGGTGGCCAATCAGGCAGCTCACATCAGGCGCCACCCAAATGTACAGCTCGATGACCCCTAACATCTACGGCCAGATGGCTGCGACCCCGGCGGCTGCCGCTGCCGCCGCCGCCGCTGCCGCCTACACGACTCCGGTTTACACCCCCACTGTGGCCAATCCCCCCGTCTATCTGGCTGCTGCTCCTGGAATAGAAATGCCAACGGCAGCGGCCGCAGTCAACCCTGCCTACACTGTTTCTCCAGCGATTTACGGCGCCGCCACACCAGCCTACGCTCACATAAGCGCCATGGGAGCAGCAGACCCGACTACAGCTATCTTCGAGGCGGCCAGACAGGCGCATTACTTCGCCCAGGGCCAGCAGGTGGTGGCCGAGCAGCAGTCAGTGGCTGCCGCCGCAGTGGCGGCTGCCGCGGCAAAGTCTGGTGAGAGGGACCGCAGCCCCCTCCGGAGGTCGGTGCCTCTGCTGCCCGACCCCGTGATGAAGCCGTTCATGTACCAGAGAGCCAAGCCGCGCCGGCCCCTGCTCCCCACGCCGGCGGGCCGAGCGGCTGAAGAGGCAGTGGAGGCTGCAGAGGACCCGATGGCCAGGTAGGACATGATCCTGGATTCTCTCTGCCTTCAGCTCTGCGGCACCACTGAATCATTGCCTGATGAGTTTTAGTTTCTTTACTACTGTACTTTTCAACTGTTTTTCTCCAGGAATCAGCTCATTTTCAGTCATTTGTAGACACATTGAGGCTGATTAATGCTGTTTGGCATTCTCCATGCTTCTGCTCGCTTTATCACTTTCTTCTTACTCCCACTGTGTTGACACAATAATTGCCAATACTGTTCCTCTTCCCACCTAAATCCTCTTCTCCCTACCTTCACCCTCTCTGTTCCCCTTCCTCCCTTCTCTCAGGTACTATGCGGAGTACTACCAGCAGCTGCAGCAGTACCCCCAGTTCCAGTACGCCTACCCTCCGCCGAACACAGTGACAGCCATCCCTGGCATGCCGGGAGTGTCGGCGGTCCCCGCTGTACCCACGATGTCGGCCCAGCCGGTCGCCACGCTGGACGCCCTCAGGCCAGTGGTCCCCACAGCTGCGGCAGTGGCAGCCGCCATGGCTGCGCCCAGGGTGTATGAGCCGCCGTTGCCGCCGCCCACGCGCAAGGAGGCCATCCTCCGCCGCCCCGAACTCTCCCTTCACACGCCTGAGCCTCCCTTCCGATAGTCGCACACAACTCTCTGCCCCCACCCCTCCCTCTTTGCCCTGAACCCCCTCCACCCCCCACCCCCCTCCATCTCCTCCTCCACCCCAAACTTGAACACCTTACAGCAGCTGTACGTGTGTGTATGTGAGTCTGTGTGCGTCTGGGGGCTTTAAGTGTGGTGGGTGGGGTTTGAAACTGGGGGCTCCTCGGTTTATTAACCTGCTTCACGAGGGACTCGATCAGCTAACCTTGGTCCTGTTTGCACACACACAGTGCAGCCACGAAAGGGAGGCTCTCATCTGTTTTTCGGGCATTCTTTGTGCTTCTCGTTTTACTTTTTTATCGTGCCAGTCTCACACTTGTGCCAGTATTAGACTGATCCGCTCAGTCGTTTCATATGCCTTTATTTCCGCAACCCAGTTATGATTTTCTAAGGCCAAATCTACGATAAAAGATTTTTTCAGCCATCCTCCTTCGGCCTAGATGATCAGTTAGGGCAGCTAATTTGAAACCTTTTTTGCCTTATGTTGAAGATTTCTAACCAGATGTGGAGTCAGATGAACACATATTGTGCACTGGCTGCTTTGCATCGTGTCCAGCAGAACCAAGGTTGACCTGTTTTGGAGGGGGTGGGGTGTTTGTCTTGAATGTCATGTGGATGTAGTGTGTGTGTGTGTGTGTGTGTGTGTGTGTGTGTGTGTGTGAGTGCAAGAGAGAGATACACGTGCGAGCCCGTGACTTTTGCAGCGCACAAACGCAGCAGCTACGACTGCGCCTTGCAGAAAAAAAAAAAAAAAAAGTAAAGCACACATAAAAAAACGTACTGTAACGTATGTTTGGATCTCTCCTCGACCCTTTCTTCCCCCACCTGTGCTCTAACTACGACACTGGAAGACACTGCTTCACCTCTCTTTTCTCTTTCTAACTACAGCTGCCTACCTCTATCAGTAAATTTCAGTGTGAAGTCTATTATATTCCACACCTTCCGCCCGGTCAGCAGTTCATTTCCTGCTCCTCGTAAAAGTACAGGGTCAGCAGTTTTGGGGAGGGAGGAGCCGGATTTTGGTGAGAATGACTTTTGTAGATATTCTGTATTAAGTCCTCCTACGTGTTCAGAGGCCTTTTTAAAAAAAAAAAAAGTAGTTTATGTGTTTTGTTTGTTTTAATGCAGTTTACATGTATTTCAAGTCAACCTGGGGTGTAATAAATTGTAAATGAAAAAAAAAACCCATGTGACTACTGAATGAGCTGTTTACAAAGGATCTTTACACTGTATCCTATTAGGAATCATATGTGACGAGCTCAGTTTTGTGCCTATAAGCTTTGAGTGAAGTGCATTAAGTGGAGGGATCTCCCATTTTAAGTGCTTTTTAATCATTTCAAGTTGAGGGGAAAGAAAACCCCGCGGAGCTTAGTATCCAGACGTGGACTCTGCGTTCGATTTTGTTTCATATCATAAGGTTTTCAAAAAGCCACAAACGGCGCCTCGCAGGTTCGCGATCAGCCGCTGGTTTTAAACGACAGTGATAGCACCAATGAAGCGAGAGACGGGGCAGTGTCTTCCAGTCGACTATCCTACTTTTTCCAAATACCGGACCCGCTTCAGATTGCAATTGCAAAGATATTTGAGTGTCTGTTTTAACCTGGTTTTCTGGATGCAGTAGGTGGAGTTTTCTGCTTGCAACTGCAGGCGCTCTTTGTTTGTCCTGAGCAGCAAATTCCACCTTCAATCCCTTAAAACAATCACTGGGAGTATTTTGCAGCTGCTCTCTGACAGCGGTCTGATGCACACACAGGCATACCCTCTGAAATCACCTTACTGCCTCGCTGTCCCCCCCTCCCCCCCATCCCTTCTCCCCGTGTGGTTTTTAGTGGTTAAGTGACTTTTTGCATCTCACAGTGTAATCTTTCTGTGTTGTGTATATACGAACACATACCAGTTGCATCCTTTGTAGAACTACGTGGTTTGCGAAATGTCTTGTTTGCCATGTTTGAGACCGTATTTTTTAGAGATTTTAATTTTGCCTTTTTTTTTTTTTTTTTTAGGAAAAGACAAAAAAAAAAGAGTTTAAAAAAAATCAGCATGCTTTTTATTGAGAATATGTAAACTATAATCATTATTATAATAAAGAATGTTTGGCTGACTACTGTGGTAAAAGAAAGCAAAGGGTTTGGACATTTCCCCTTCTTGTTTATGTTGTTCTTCTCCACTATCTGTTTCTCTTGTGTAAAATGACCACCAGACCCATTTGACTGGGGACCCGGGGGGAGACAGGTGTAGATGCTGGCCCAGCTTTGCTCTCTTTGGTCAGGGTAAGTGCGGGTTGGTGCTCCTTTCTCTCTCCAGCCTCTCGAACTGGGTGCAAACCAAAATTTCTATGATGGAGGGTTTGCACTTGAGCACTTCATATTTAATTCTGGCAAGGAACGCTTGGTGTGGTCCTTTTTTTTAAAAATTGGTTTTCACGCAGAAAAGGATGTTATAGACTGTGAAATCATGTTGAGAGCTGGGGAGAGGCACACAGATAGAATGGCCTGGGTGCATTTTGATCTGTGGAGCAGTCCTGTTCCTGGGGTTGATGGGTGTGCGTCTGGTCTGGTCTGGTCTGGTCTCTCCCTGCTGCACCAAATTCTCCCCCTCCGTGTGTCTCTTGTGTCCACTCTACTCTCAGAACCTGCATGTGTGATAATCTGTAACTCTGCCGCACAAAAAAAAAAAAAAAAAAGCCCCGCGACAGTCCAGCTCTGAACTAACTATCTCAACTGAATTAGGTCACCGTGCCACCTGGAACGGCCAGCGTGCAGCCGTGCGTGAGCGTGGCGGCGTGAGCCATGGGGAGGACTTTTAGCGCGACGCAGCCGCCGCAGTGGGAACTTGTTCTCTCTCTCTTCACCACCAAGGTAAATGAAAAAACGAAAACAAAAACAAAAGCACTGACCTCCCTTCTCCCCACCTGCCACCCTTCCTTTGACTGTGCCTTGACCAAACACTCCCTCCCCACCTCCTCCTCCTCCGCCATCACCACCTCCCCCCTCTCCCCGCTCCGTAACTCCTCCTCTGCTGCGATGGCGGTGCCATCGGTGGGGGAGGCGGCTGGGGTGGGGCTAGGACCCCCTCCACGAGACTGAGTCCTGTCTGGCATCAGCATACAAGGCGACTGACTGTGCCCTCTCTGTCCCACTGGTGTCTGGACTAGTGAATGAAGGGGAAGTGTGAGAGAGTGAGTGTGTGTGTTAAAAAGAAAGCGAGCATGGGTGTGTGAGAACTTGTTGGGTGGTGTTTCAGTGATTGGTGAGGCTTGGCACATGCGGACACACCCTTCCCCTTCCCCTGCCCGCTAGTCAACTCCTCTCCACCGCCGTATTCGCCGCCCTCCCCCCCCACCTCCCTCCCTTCTTTCCACCCCTTCCCCTCTTCCCCATCTCCTCCCACCCTCCTGTCCCTATGCGCCTCTCCTCTCCGCCGTTCACACACACACAGCGCTTTTTTTTTTCCCCCGCCGCCACCGCCGTCGCCACCTTGGATCTGGGTTCGTGGCTCTGGCTCGGACTCGACTTCCCAGAACCACCCACCTGACCCAACCTCCCCACCCTCCTTTGTTACCATAGAGGCCTGGGCGTGCCAACGGACAGTGTATGTGTGGTGGCCCGCCGCCGGACTCAGTAACATGACACAGAGAGACTTCAATGTTGGACAAGTCGCTTTGCTAAAACTGTTGAATGCTGGGTTTGCTCCACACGGCTGTGGGAGGGATCTTAACTCCCAAAAGAACGTAGCTCCATTACATCTTAAGTGATCAATCGACCTCAAACTATGGAACCTCAAACAATTTTTGGGTCCCTCACAGCCTGTGTGCCAATCAGAAACATCCTATAAGATAGGCCGAGGTATGAGGCCAGTCTGACCTGTAGATGCTCAATCTCAGGGTTCCTATAGGACTTTTCTGGTACGGCAGCTCTATTAATACCGGGATCAGCTGGACTGGCTGGAAATGTGCTCTGAGTGACTTGTATGTGTTCTTACCTGTTAAGATTGTCCGTGTGCTGAGATGGAAGAGCTTAAGCCTCACACACACGATCCCACGCTCACAGGCTTTCTTTGCCGTCAAAACGAGTTGTCCGCCGTTTGATCTGACAGCTGCAAGACGGAGCCGAGACAAAGAGGGCGTTGCCTTCTGTTTGCCAAACAAAGGAGAGAAAAGGAAGGGGAGAAGAAGGAGAGGGATGAATAGATGAGTTGATTATAAGGTGAGTTGATAGTGGAAGGATCCTCTGTTCAAAGCTGCTCCCTAACCTCGCCTTCCTGATCTTGGAGGACCCTGTTGTTGTTGCCATAATAGATACATCAGGTAGAATCTTATTTTAAAAAGGACTCTCTTTGACACTTGCTTTGTTTATTAAAATGCAGGATTCCACCAAAGCTGATTTTGCATTTACAGGCTCCCATGATAGAAGCAAATATTATCTTTCCACAGCATCACATTTTTAAAGATGTAGGCAGGAAAAATCATGCAGCTTTAGAAAGACTCTTCCTCCATGATCAGGGTGTGTGGCAGTTTTTTTTTTTCCTCCAGCCACCTCCTCCTCCCCAACTCCTCACTAAAGGCTTCTTCGGGTGCTTGCGAGTCTGGCCTTCCCGTGCTTGGGTTGAATGCAGCCACGCATCTTTTAAAACCTCCCCCTTTGCTCTGAGTTCACAGTGGCGCTGTACTGACAGCCAAAGCTCGCTGCAGCCCCCTCCCTACTTCCACTTCCTCACCCACTCCTCCCCCCCCCCCCCCCACCCTTTGCCTTCTGTGAGTTTGGACAGCTGAAGAACTGTAATCCAGATGCTCTTTGTGCGCACATCTCTGCATTGTGTTGTCTTGATGGGATCCCACAGGTTTGCAGGTATCAGCTGAGAAGTGTGTGCATCTGGAGCGCACTCCGGTTTGAGCACAACCCATAGACCATTTTAAAGTTTGCAGTAATGACATGCAGTAACTAATGTGACCATGATTATTGTATTGTAGAATCAGACTCTGCTGCTGCTCGTCCTTCGAGTCATACCTCAACCATTACCTCGTCTACAGGGCGTGGACATGACGTGGACACCTGCAGAATATAATACAGCTCAATACACGATTGCTGCGTTTATTAAATGGCTCAATATGTTTAATTTTTGTGAATATATTTATGAGAATGTGCTGATGCTGCAGAGTGGTGTTGGTGTGTTGACTTGCATTACATTGTAAGGTGTTCACGTTATTTTGTCCACCTCTTTTCCAACTAAAATCTTTCTCCATGGTCCAAATTCTTGTCAAAGCTCACATGGTTGCATCATGTTTACAGTGATGAACCCAACTCATTCCCTCAGCTCAGTAGCAGCACAGTAATGTACCTAATGATAACCACAAATAGTCGCACAGTAGCTAAGCTTCCTCAAGTAGGTTAATGGACCAAGCAGAGTGTAGTTACATTTAAATGCCTGATTAATTAGAATATAAATGATTCTAGTTTCCAAAGACGCATCCAGGACTGAACAAAGCGTCACCTCCAGAGTAGTCTGCTGATTTGAAGGGAATCTGTTCCAGCACAAAGTCGAATGGGATCGAGGGGATGTTTCAGCCGATGAATGTTTGCATCATGTTTACTGTGAATGACAAATCCTGATATAAACACAAACTATATTGTAAGGTTGTGTATGCATATATATGCCTTTTAATCTGTATTTCCTCTGAGGCGTTTTTTGCAGTCTGCATGCAAATCATGAATAAATCCAGTTTTTTTTCTCATAAAAGCGCCTGAGTCTCTTTTATTCTAATTGAAATTCTGCAGAATATACAGAATCATGAATATGGCTCGAGAAGCTGTTTGATATCTTGAGTCTGGTTTATGATAGAAAATAAACATGATAAACTATGCATTTACCTGCAGCCATGTGTGGAATAAGATGAGCTGCTGTCGGTCTTTGCAGCACTTGAATCTAACTGATGTTAGAGAGAGGAGGGGGAGGGGTCTCCAAAATTATTAAACAACTACTTTTTAGTATTTTTTTTGGAGGATTTGATTTGGTTTCATGTGAGAGGTGGACTCACACCACAGAGGCCTGGCTTTGCCATTGAGGGTCACTAACAGCAACAGGTGCATTGCTCAGGCCATAAAAACCCTCATTGCTGCAAGGGGGCGTGATTGACATCCCTGTGCACCACTCACAGGAGACCACCCCGCCTCTTCCACCTTTTTAGGGTCAGAACCTGATACCCAAGCTGCTGGTTCCCATACTTATTGGGGTGCGGTCACGTGTGCCACTTTTGACCAGGAAAGGAGCACCGGCCAGCAGGGTCTTCTGGTAGTGGGAGCACCACCTGCGCACAGGCACCTCGCACCAGTGGAGTCTGGTCTCTGCAGCCCCTGACTGTCTCACCCCCCGTCTCAAGGAGGTTCTTGCCCTCACGGCGGCGTTTCCACTGCTGATTAATTTTTCTTGCAATAAGCTGAGGGGGACGTGAGTCCTGACAAGAGGCGGCACGATGACAGCTGTCGAAACCCAAATGACATACAGCAACTCCTACACGATCCACCATGAAGAGGCTTACATGTCCCAAGAGGACGACTGGGACAGGGACCTGCTGCTGGACCCCGCCTGGGAGAAGCAGCAGAGGAAGGTAGGTTCGGGTCTGGAGACGCGTGTGGCACCGTGCGTAATTACGCACAGCTTTACGCACGAGCTCACATCAACAGTCAGTGATTTTTTTTTAAAAGCATTTTAATGACAAATTGTGTTTTTGGAATCACTTCCTTTTCCATGAAGTGTTTCAAAGAGCCCAGCATGAACCTGGACATGTGTGTCTGAGCTGTCCCTGCACCTGGCACTTCAGTCCTGCTGGAAGCTGTGTGGGCAGATATTTTAGGCCGAGGAACTCTCTCAGTGTTGTCTTTCAGTTACCCCTGATTGCCTTGCGAAGACTGTCTAAATATAATACCACCCTCCCCATTTGAATTTACAAACAGGTTTTAACAACATGAAGCCAACCTGGAGCAAGTTTAAAACACTGAGGAGGCAGGAAACTGTCCTGCAGTCAGTTTAGGCCCAGAAAAGTTCAATGAACACAAATTGTCCAACGTGTCACTGAAGTGTAACGTTATTCTTCATCCTTGCTTGGTTAGTTTAAAGGTAGTTAAACATCATGGACGCCATGTTGGATAACTATTTTCAAAGAAGTGACCAGCTGCCATCATCCACCATGACAATCCTGGATCACAAGCTGAAAATAGCCTCCAGGTAGATCATCAACCTTTCTGATGTTGAGGTTGGCACAGAAAGTATTTGAGGCCTGGATATTGGCTCACTAACACAAATCACAGAAGTAGCAGAGGATGAATTCAAGCTTAAAAGACAACAGTTTGCATTATTTTGTGTTAGTTTCAGTGTCTTTTAAAAGTTCTTCTGTCTGACTGGAACAAAAAAAAAAAGTTTAATTTGCTGCATAATTAAAGTAAAATATGCAACTGTGACTTTAACCAAACACAGATGGCAACTCATGCTGTGTCATGAGAATATGAAAGTAAGTCAGTAAATAAAATATGAAAGATTAAATAGTATGGGCAGATCATGGGATAATAATATGAATTCAGATTTATATTGATTAATTTATTTGTAGAAACAATCTGTCACTTCATGTTTCCATCTTTTGTTTGCTGAGAGCAACGTAATATTTTTTGTCTTAAGTCTAATAGAAGTTTTTCACAAATGTGCAAATGAGTGTTGAAAAGACAAAAATACATGCTTTGCACATCTCAAACATTATATTATGTTTTGTTCTTTCCATTTTATCCTTTTTAAATTTTGGATCCTGCTCAGATGACACAGACACCAATTTGTGTTTTGAACCATATTGGAGCAAGTAAAGGAACAAAACTTAGGCTGTAAGTCTTTATATTCATTTATCATGACTTACATGCTCCTTATCTAAAATGGCAACCTCTCAATCTGCAGCATTAAAAACAATCAGACTGATATTATTAGATTTAAAGTTTATATCAGTCCATGCACAATGATATATTAATGCATCCAGACCAATTTAAATCCCTTTTTCTCTGTTGTTCTCTCTTTTTGTGCTCCTGCCGCCACAAGACAGTTTCCCCACAGGGATAATCTAATCTACTCTAACCCAATCCGGTCTAATCTAATAGCACCTAATCTGCAGTGTTGCGGCACCGAGCGGCGCGGCGGCGGCGTTTCTGACAGGCGTGTTCAGATGGCGCTTTGCGGTGAATCTGCAGAATTGTTCTGTCAGTGCAAAATGTCGTCCCCGCCTGTAGAGCCGGAGCGCCGTGACAGGCTGAGAGACCTCAACAGATGGTAACAGAGAGAGAGAGAGGGAGATGGTAAGGCTGGTAGATATACACCCCGGGTTAGTTTCACAGACCTACAAATAAACATCTTCCTAAAAATACTTTTCAACTTGCTCGGCTTCAGCTTCCCTCCCTGCCTCCTTCTTCTTCTGTCTCTGTCTTCTCTCCAGTTCTTCTCGCCACCATACTTGAAAATATCTCATCGCGTTTTCTGTCTTTTGTCAATCGGACGAGTTGCTTTTTTCTTCATCTCATGCACCTGTCAATCTTTCAAACGTAAGACGATATAATGGGCCTCGAAAAGCCTCACACGGTCGTCGCCTCTCGACCTCCCGGGGGAATAGGTCATCGTACCCCCTGCTCTCCTCGGCATGTAAAATCTAGCTTAAGGAGCTGATATCAGCCCATAAATATAGCCGCTGCATCATTTTGCGATGTAATGAATATGAAAGGAAATCCTTGCGCCACCTGTTCTATCCCTGAAATTTCAGTGGAAAAAGCCGCTCAGCGCTTGACGCAGTAGTAAAGTGTTTGTCAACACACAGTGATGCCGAATCTGATACTGGACATTAGAAACAGCGTGTGCTCGGGTGTGTGTGTGTGTGTGTCTGAACTGTACATCTTGACATTGGTTTATATTTATCACGAAGCAGCTCCTGTAGATCGGGAGCTTAAATGATTCATGGCTCGGTTCGGAGCGGGAATCTGATTTGACAGGAGTTGGCAAAAGTCGTGTTAGATATTGCATCTGGCAAAGGGCGTCAGATGGAAGGAGATACGAAAGGACGGAATGATGAGATTTGGCTGCATCTTGTCTCGATGTTCTCTCCTCAAAGCAGCTGTAATCCTGGAAATGAGAAGAGCCTGGTTGTCTTGTTTGGATGGATGAGGCCAACAGGCCGGTTTGGGACAGAAGTAGATGTTTCCATGAAATCTCAAAGCTTGTCGATGTCTGCCTCACTCAGATACTCAGTCTTTATACGGGGGATCAATAGCTGTTTAAAGATGAACTTAAACACCATCTGTTGAGCTGAACATGTAGCTTTTAATCAGAAAAGAAGAAGTATGTGAAATTTGGTAGATGCTGCTGCAAAGTACTTCATGAATCAACTTCCATCCATATGTTTGGCTGCTTTTTCTGTTTCTATGATGTATTGGAAAAAGTGAAAAGAAAGTCTCAATAAACCAAAGACATCTTCTGTTTCACATAGAGATCAGCTGCTGTCTGACTAAGTGAATGACCGGCCGTCTAATGAACCTATAAACCTATAAATACACATTACACAGGTTTATCAGTAGCTTTATTAGCTCAGCTGATCTATGAGCCACACGGTGAACGCTTCATATACACATGCTCCAAAACAAGGATGTCGAAGGAAGTGTGTTTATCCATCGTCCTGCACTGTTGGTTTTACACTTAACTTTGTAAGAAGGACCACATTTACAAAAGCAGTCAAAATCACTCAAACTTAAACTCAAGTTCATCCCATCAGTTAAAATGTTTTGTGTCAGATTAGAGAAAATTGAATTTGCAAAAATATACTGTAAGTTCTGAAGTTGATGTGAGAATTTTGTCCCGATACGATCGAATGCTGTGATAAATATTGACTTATCGCCCAGTCTTCTCTGTGAGTATCATGTGAATTGAATAATGAAGCCAATGAATGTGACTGACGCATCAGTCTCAGGCCTAATTATGATCATTTATTCCCAGGATTAAAATAAATCCTTGTGCATCCTTTAAACACTTTAAGTTTTCCAACAGTTTTTTTTTTCTGTTCTATTCCACAGGGTGTAAAATGAATGAAGTGTCCAAAAGACTGATCATCATCACATTCGAGTCTTATAAAGTTATATTCAGTAATGTGATATTTATCCACTCAAGCTAATGTAATGTCCCGCTGTGTGGGCGATGAGAGATCTTAGGGTGCTGCGTAATCGAATCTATTCTTGTCTAATCTCATTTTGCACTTTAACAAATAAGCCCAGTAGTGAAGCAGCAGACGGGATCATTGATCTCACCTGCGACCTGACGATACTGAGACAGTGCATTTGCATTGAAGGCTATATGAATATCTGTAGAACTTTTTTATTAATGTCACATTAGGAAAAAGCCAAACATGAGATTTCAACTCCTTCCAAGTGTGAGACTTTTTGCCTTAAGGCCCAATGAAGTTAACAATATTTCCTGATGTCCTCAATTAATCTCTGCTATGTTTTCAAATGAGTTTCACATCAAGCTTAAAGTTGAAATGAAAATATGAAATCATGTTACTCCTTTACAGTAGTACACGCTGTTGCATAATAATGTAGCAGGCAAGTTGCCATCTCTTATCTGAGATGTGACGTATTCAATCCACTTCTTCTAAAAAAAAATGACATGATCTTAATTTAAGTTGATGAAAGAAATGAGTTTTTAATGAGTCTTAATTTGCATCATTAGCGAAGAAATTCTGCAATTCACCACATTAACCTGCTCACCTCTTGGCCTATGGTACCTAATCCCAGCATGCACCTTCTTAGATTCCCTCCCATGATTCACCCTGTCAGGGTCATGTGATCCCGGCGCAGGAACAGTTTCCCAGTTGAGCCGATCTCTGGACCTCTCAGCATATTTTCACTCATCCGATCAGAGAGACTTCTTTGAGACCACCAAGCAAGAAATATGTGATATTTAAGTAATATAAATAAATAATATGTTTTACATTTGTTAAAAAGGACAATGTTTTTTAAAAAGTAGTTTCTCTGTACAGATGTTTGTTTGAAGCAATAAGTCAGAAAAAAAATGGAAATAACACTAGTTTGCCATTTGACAAGGACATTTAAATTCAAGACAAAAAGGAAGTGTGACTCATCTTATTTTGCATCTGTGAGAAATGATTGTGACTAATCACAAAATCTCTGTTAGCTTTGTTTCAGTGTCCATGATTAGGACATGAAAAAAACAAAACAGTCAAAATTGGCCCAACTCTTAACGTTTTTTCCCAGTGAATCGTGTCAAAATAAAAGCATTAATTAGTGCACTGTATCTGTGTTGTGCCGTACATGCAGGGAGTAGGTGTACGAGGGTTAAACGTAAGCGGAGAGGTGAGAGAACTTGCAGTCAGATCGAATAGCAGTTGCTATTCCAGAAGCCGTGTCCATGTAGGGAGGCTTCTATAAACTGCTTTAGTGCAGGAGCCCCAGGAGGCCGCAGGAAGGGCTGAGGAGTGTGTGTGAGTGTGTGTGTGTGTGTGTGTGTGTGTGTGTGTGTGTGAGACATATTCTTCATACGTTATTTTATCGACGGCGTGTTTGCGTAGAGTTTGAAGGCAGAAAAGTTCTTGAAGAGTTTTGCAATGGCGAAAAAAAAAAAAAGCGGACAGGCGATACGATCCACCAGGAGAAAGTAGAAATGATTGATGGGCTGAGCGGCCATCTTGATCCGATCAGGGCAAACCTGTGGGCGTGTTAATAGAATAAAAGGTTGGATTAGTTAGAGAAACTTGCCTGGTTGACACTGGTGTAACTGCAGACTAAAGCAAAAAATAAAAGAGTCTGTGTTGAATCTGCAACCGTCTCACTTTTAGTTATTATTTGTGCGTCTCGGTGCTGGTGTTGAAAATGGAGACTTGTGTTTATGAGGAAGCAGAAAGCCGCGAGCTGCCAAGCCTGTGACCTCAGTAGCGAATGACACACAGAGGATATGCGGCCGAACACCGACAAAATGTCACCTCAGGTCCTAACGGCGTCGGACTCGAACGCTGCATTCAGTTTCTTAATGAGACGAACTGAACCTGCCTTCATGAGACTCACAATGCGGAGGCTGGACGCAGGCTGCATGCAGGGGATATTTATAGGCAGCAGAAGTTACAGTCATCAGTTGGAGGTCTGCTGAGATGATGGGTCTCCTATAATAGGACTGAGGTCAGGAAGATATCATTATGTGCTTTATAATGGCTTAAAAAGCTGCAGGAGCAACGCCAGTGCTGCAATCTTTGGCTTTATCCAACCCTCAGATGCAACTTAATGCATTTTACCTCAGAGTTAATAGGAGCGTTTAAATGTGTCACCGTCGGGTTTGGATGATGTCGGCGAACATTGTTCCGGTCTGAGCCGTGCACATGATTATAGCTGTTGCCTCAGACTCGCAGGTGTTTACAGCTTTTTGCTCGCAGCTCGCCGCGGACGCTAAACGAGGACTTCCTGAATGACAGGAGTCACATGGTCAATCTGAGTCACTTTCGCAACGTGCAAAATAACAAGAGTTGAAGGATCATCTGACGTGAAAGTAGAAGAATCTCAAGGTCGACTTGCTCGTTTTGGTGAAATGAATGCTGGGAAATGAAGCTGGGTTGCATGTTACTATAGTCATCACCCCCCATGCTCCAGGTTCCTGTTAAGATAGAATTAGCTGACTCCAGATCTGCCTCACTTTTGCCTCTTATTTCAGAGAAAGAACTTGCCCTCTGAAATTAGACACAACCCTCCTCCTCCTCCTCCTCCTCCCCCGTCAGCCGCGCTGCCATAAATCCTCCACAACCACTTACACCAATTTATGCCTGTCGTGTCAGTCTCTGCAGCCCGGAGCTCATTAAACGACAAAAGACTCCGCCGCCAACCGTGAACCTGCGCGCTCACCTTTATTCTCCGCCATCGATCACGCGGGCAGTCGATTCATCCGCCTAGCGGGAGAGGAGGCGACGGCAGTATGAAAGATAAGGCTGCTGTGTTACATACAAACCTCACCGACGACTTAAAATCACAGCAGGAGGATAAATGACCTTTGACCTTGTCTGGTTTTTATACAAAAACATTTAAAAAATGATAAAAGAAAAGTTTTTTCCATCAAAACACAAATGCTATTTCTTGATGACATTTTTTTTTATTTCTAGGGATATTTGAAATGTCTCAGATACTTCTCATGTTGCCACCATGAGTTCGACAGTCATGGTTTTGAGTGATCGCTCAATAACTGTTGGATGGATTGTTATAAAATCAGGTACAGACAGAATTGCCCACCTCACATTTGGTTAACCACAAACACGTGAAGAATTATCCTTCATATCAAATGCAACTTCAATCTCCTAAATCCATCAACTGGCCCAAATTAGATTCCACAACTTCCCCTGTGAACTGAAATGACGTCAAATGAAGGAAACAAAATGCAGCTTCATTCGTTGTGACACCAAAACATGGATAGTTTGCCTTCGCTCTCCTTCCTGTTCCCAAAAAATCTGAAAGACATGCCACTGTGTTCCCGCTCTGCAATTCCTGTCAACGCTTCTGACAACACCTGCACACACACACACACACACACATACTCAGGAGCTCATTGTGAAGTTCTGGCCGGTGTTTCTGGCAGGCGTCATCGTTCTGGTTGCACAGAACAGGAACACAATGTAAGGCAGCATAATGGAGCAGGGCGCGATGTTTCCCCCACGCCGAGCCGAAGCAATTAATGTGACGCAGCGGACAGATGGTTGTGTCAGAACGAGTGATTGACTGAACCGGGTTAGCCATCCGTTCCCTCGCGTTGCTGGCGGACAGAGAATAGATGGAGTACCTGAGCTGCAGGATTGTCGGGCGCTTGTGTTTCCGAGCGTCACGAGTCGTTTTGTCCTGGTATTTCTTCCGTCGTGCGCTCGTGCGCTGTGAATCAAAATCAGATCATGTGTTAAAATGCTGCAGGTGTAAACACAGCGAGGTGTTCAGAATAATGTGATGCAAAAAACAGCTTCAAATCCTTAAAAGCTTTGTGGTCGCGGGTGGAGGCGTCACCTGCTCCACCTGTTCTCTCAGCAGATAAAATCCCTCGTGCCCACAGTGTATCTCACTGGCATCTGACACACACACACACACACACACTTTGACGAGAAGAGGCCTAGGCCTTTTATCCTCTAAACACAGACATAAATCCACGGGTTTGGACTCGGGCCTGGCGTCGGAGGCCAGCGGTGGCCCCGTTGTCAGCAGGGTCTCTGGGATATTAGCCTGTTAATCCTTCATAGGACGAGGTGGAAACGACGGCTGATGAATTGATGTCAGGGAGCGAGTCAGTTACAGTTCGACCCGCTTAACCTGAAACTGCTGTGCTCATCATTTTTCAAGATTTTGATTTGAGACAAGCTTCTGTCTCTGTTATCTGAATTGAAGAACATTGAACTGACCGTTGATGATATTCAGGAAGGAGAAGTCGCCTCATTTCCTCTTTGTTGTTTTCACATTTCATTTCCTCCTACATTGACATGAACATACGAAAACATTAATGCCTTTTATAAAACCATGAGTTGACCCAAATAGAAACTGTCTCTTATGTTTTATGTTCTGCTTCAACTGATGGACCTTTGCATGTGTTTCCTCCTGTTAATGACAAAGTGAATCTTTTTAAGAGGAGCATTTTTTTAGATGACAGACAGTCACAGTCGAAAATAGTACTGAATGTAAGCAAATAATCTAAGTCAGTGGATTCCAACATTTTGACATTGTGGCCTTTTAAAGCAAAGCAACATTTGCATATCTATAAGTTGCAAGTACTTCAACCAAAAACTGTTTAATTTGAATTATTTTTCGGGACAGGAAGTCAGTATTGAAGAAGTAAAACTATAGAGTATTTACATTAAAAAACAAGAAAAAAAACAGGAATAAGAAACTGAAAAAACTTTATAATCTTAATTATTTCTAGGGACAAAAAGAGTAAAACTATTCAGTATTTAAGAGTTAAAAATATTGAGTATTTACATAAAAAAACAATAAAAAAGTTAGGAAAAAAACACAAGTTTGTGAAGCACAGAAAGTTTTTTTCCCCTCTTTCCTATCTTAATAATCCTCAGGCACAAGTTTAGAAACCTGGTTCATAACTTCATAAAAGCTGAGTCATAACTTTATATAGAAAACCACAATCTATTAATGTCAAAACTATTTATGTCAGATAATGTTTCAGTTTTCAGAAATGTGAGCTTTAAAATATCTGGGAGTGATTTGGTTTGTAAGACCACAGAATAAGAGAACAGTAATAAAATGAAGTGCAGCAGCAGATGTGACGTCACCACATCTATTTCTGGACGATAAGAGGAAGTTGGTTGGAAGTTCCTCGCTGTAATATTTGTGTGTGTAATAGCTGTTATGGGGGATTAGAGGTGAGTTGACGGGACAGGAGAGTTCAGGTCGGCCTGTTAGAGCTTTCCACTCTTGGCTCTTATGTCATTTTCCCAAATCGTCCCTGTGGCACCCAAGTTCAGGCTCCTGCTCTGTTTGAGAGGGAGGGGTATTTAAAGAAGAGAAGGAGGGGGGTCCTAAATGTCGGCCACACCTGTCGTGTGTTGTAACTCCTCTCCCTCCGCGGCGGTCCTGTCACTTTATCGGCCGTTAAAACTGGGCGGAGAGGAATTCAGGGCGATTGTCACAAGAGACCGCTGACGCAAGGAAGTGATGTCAGACGTGAAGTCAGATAGAAAAACAAACATGTGAACGATAAGTTGAGCTGAATCAAACCTCAGGGCTTTTTTTTTTGAGTATTGGCATTGATCAAATAATCTTGTTTACTTAGTCTTTGATCAGATGGTTCCTGATTTATGTATAAAAAATTTAGACTTTATTAGACATTTCATAACTTTTCTTTCTTATTGTATCCGTACAAAAACATTGTACCAACATTTTTTAAATGGACCCATCCTGACTTTTCTTCTTGTCTGTGTTTAGGTCCAACAATATAAAACTTTTTCTACACCTACTCCAATGCAGATATGTTTGGTCCTCATGACAACTAGAGGCTTTAATACGCAGCAAACTGTCCTGTTTCCTGCTGTTTCTCTTACTGACACTTGCTCTGAAGTGTTGATGTGGGTGTTCGTCCACTCAGAGCCGATGTGGCTGTTTGACGACTTATGTAAGCGTTGGTTGGTTTTTCCACAGTTTTGATGCGTGCAAATCTAGAAAAACGTCTTTTTCTAATGGGAGCCGTTCTTGTCTGAGTGCTGTCGACGCCCTCCGTCCGCGGAAGCCTCGGATGGATCGATTGTTAGATTTAGTTTTTGATGTGTTTGAGTTTTTACTGCCGTGCGGTTGAAGGGTGGAGCAGCGGAGCGTCAGAGCGGCTTCACTCCGGTGGCTCTGACAGATGAGCAAATTACGCTCTTTTCCTCCGCTCTGTTATCTGCTGACAGATGAACACGGCCTGTTACATTCCTCTTCTGTCTGCGAGCTGTGTTCGGTTCATGCTGAGACTCTCAGGGTGGCTGCTCGTCAGCCAACACTGGAAACGACACTGAGGGAGTGAGATTTGCAGCATCATATGTGAAGTTTCTTACATTATTTACAGTCTGACCTGTGTCATATAAACTTCTTCCAGACACTCTCATTTCAGATTTGGATCTCATTTTGGAATAAAAAAATCCAATAACCGAGGTGAGCAGCAAGAGCACAGTCTCTGTTTTTAATAACTGCCGACCTGGTTTGTTGACAATAGGAGCTGAGTCTTTGTCACGACGGGGGACAGGTGGACTGAAGTGGTCCAAAATCAAGGAGCTATTATTATCAGTTTTGGGATTAAGGCTGTAACATTTGTGCTAATTGATCGACTCAATCTAAATGTTGTTTTGCATTGTCACAACTCATAGATGCACCTTTGCAAACATTTTCTCTGCGTGCACGTTTTCATGATCTTATTTGGTCAATCTGTCAGACACAGTGACCTTATAAACAAAAGAGCACAGTGGTTTTTTATGTGCTGCTATTATTGTGTGCATGTGAGCGAGCCATGATTTGTTTATGTGGCATGTGTGTGTGAGACGGTCCAGGACACGACTTCTGAACAGGTGCGCGACAAAGGTAGCCGTAGTGGACAGGTGTGCGTGGAGTCAACCATGTCAACCTTGCAGGCGGACTATTTTTACACCGAGACATAAATACCTGCATTATATTAAGATAAAGGACGTATACTCAAACTGGCTGTATGTTCACTTAACCTCTTTGAGATTTACAGACAAAACAAAGCAGGATATTTTTACGAGATCTTCTGCTGTTTAAACATTGAAAGCTGCATTTTTCTTCTCATATTTTCCTTTTCACCCACTTGAAGTACATGTAGATATAAAATGTGTTATTGTTACTACAGTTTTATATTGAATAACATATTTAGATTGAACTAAAATACAAAAACCAGAAGAGAATGAAATAGAAAACCTCTTTGTTTTTTGGGACTTTTATTTAAACTAACTGGACTTGAAAGAATGAGGTTATGGACTTAATGTTTAAAGCTGCAATAAAAGTGTCCTGTCTTAGTCCATCATCGGCACCAAGGATCATTCTCTGAGATACTTAACTCGGGTGATAAAGGCTTCATAAAAGGAAGAGCTATAGATTAGACTGAATTTGTGCCCATTCAGAATATGCTCTTTTTAAAAGCTCTATTATTTTCTGCATCACAGACCTCAGAATTTCACTCGGAGCAGTTGCACCAAATCCGCGGCTGTGCAGAGATAATGGGGAGCTGTGGACGGATACATAAATCAGCATGCAAGTTTTCATCCCAGACAAACACTACAGCAGCATATTTCCCTAATTAGATCAACCGTCCCTGATTGAAGGTGCTAATTAGGGAAATCAGCTACTGAAGAATTCTGTAATTAAATCAGCACACTCCTCTACGGCAAAAAGGCTGGACGTCAGCGAGGGGAAACTGCAAAGAGTCGAGGTGTAAATTAAGGCCGTCTTGCAGGTTAATGTAATTATCCTGAAGTGTAAAGCGTGATGTTTAATTTCTGGGTCAGAGGAAGGTCTGAGACGGAGAAACTGAGCCGTATGTGTGAAGAGCACCTTGACATAGCAGGACTCACTCTGGGCGAATAACCAGGTCAGACACAGCTGAAGTGTGTGTGTGAACAGTGTGTGTGTGTAATGTGTTGGACTGACACCACGGAGGCCGGAGGTGCTTGACCTTTAACACAGCAGCAGGACACAAAGATGGTCAACTGCTGGAGGCCATTTTGTGTCTGCACACTGTGGTGAGAGGTAAACACATAAAGTCCCAGGTGAGACGGCAGCAGAAGGAAAGATTTTTAAGAGAACTAACATCAAATCAGTTTTTATTCAGGAAAATACGCCACGAATGTTCTAGGTAATGATTGTTAGTTTTTTGCATTTTATTAATCAAATCAGTCAAAAGCAACAAATTTGTTTAAACGAACTTTTTCTTTTAATTTGTGGAATTTCGAGTAGAAGAGAAAAAAGTAATTTTTTTCAGGACATAGGTCAAACAATCATGCTCTGATTTACCAATAAATTCATGTCAAGATATTTTTTAATTGAAGCATGTTGCCCTTATTTTAGGTGATTTGCTCCATCAAATTTGCATCAGATCAATTCTCTTCTTATAGAGTGTGGACTTTTTAATCAATGTTAAGTTATTTATCTCATTGAGCGATCACATTTCTTGGACCAGAAGCACAAGAACAAAATGTTTAATTTTCTCATCTTAAGCACCTTTAACCACGACATGACCAAAGAATGTGGCTTAAAGTAACATGAGAACCACAAACATCTGGATCCTCCATGTTTCTTCTCTCTATTCATGAAAGAGATCTGCAGATCTTGCTGCACAACATCACTGTCTTCCACCTTTAAGATATTAGTTTCCACTCCAGCCAAACACCAGCTCTTTGCAGAGATGAAGCGTGACGTGCAGATATCGAACAGGTCGTTGCTCGTGGCCTCCCCTCTGAGGCCGGCGGCGGTAACTCCAGGCGGCGCCGCGGTTGCATCAGCTCTGTGACGGACGTCCGAGCTCGCTGACATTATTAAGAGCCTGTTCAGACGGGAAGAGAGATGTGTGTGTGTGTAGGAACATGTGTGTATGTGCATGTCAGCTGTATTGAGGTCGGCAGCCATGATTCCCCTCCGGGAGGGTGGGGGTGGGGGTGTAGTCATGACAGGCGTTCAGCTGGGCTGCCGTGACCTCATTTTACAAGTAGGACTTGTAAAAAAGGCCCGGACAGGTGTGGGCAGACAGAGCAGAGGAGGGGGTGACGGCAGGATGGAGGGTGACTTCATGCCGGTGGACTCCACAACCACAGGCATTAACACAGACCCAGGGGATGAGATAACAGAGCATTACATGCAGGGGAATAGAAATAATAGCTTAAGCCGTCACAGGTACGGCAGATAATTGTTTTTTTATCCCGCGGTGCTCCGTTAAGCATTTAGGATTTAATGAACTCTGCATTATGTCAGCTTTATTAGGTTAAGCGAGTCCTTGATTTCAATTACCGCCAGTTTAGTTTCTAACAGCTCTGCTTTGATGTTGGCAAGGTTTCCCCCCTCTCTCATCTTTCTCACACTTTCTCGGGTTATTATTTTATACACCGTCGTATTCTTCAATCCCTTCTCTTTCTCCTCCTCCTCCTCTCTCTCTCTCTCTCTCTCTCTCCGTCTTGGACTCTTACAGTTCACCTCAGGAATCCTGCCCTCTCAGCTGTCCCGTGGTGTCCCATAGCTTCCCCGATTTAGCCCTCCTCCACCCTCCCTCTGCTCCTCCGTCTTTTCTCCTCCTCTTCTACCTAATTTAGCCCCCTCCTCCTCCCTCCTCCCTGCCTCCTCCTTCCTCCTCCGCACACCTTCCCGTCTCCTCTCCGGCTCGGCCCGGCGGCCTGCGTGTGCTGGATTAGGAGCCTGTCTAAATTTGGTCATGCATGGCAAAGGAGACGAGCACCTGCTGGGACCCCGGCGGCTTGGACAGGCGGCCTCCTCTCCCCTCCAGACCCTTACATCGAATTACACCGGGGCCTGGGCATTCCTGTCACTCCTCTCTCTTCTCCACTTCGCTGCCTCGCTCTTTCTCTTCCTGCGAGTGTCTTTCTTTGGCCTTCGCATTCTGAAATTCAGTTTGAATAATGTTTCACAGGAGGGACAACAGATACTTCTGTCCGAATGTTGTGCAAAGTTTGAGAAGAACATGCACGTCAGCATGTTTCCGTTAACTGCTGCCAAGTCGAAAGAGAAGTATTCAGATCCTGCTAAAGTAAAATATAAATACTACAACATAAAAGTACTTCATTACAAGTATTGTAAGCAACGTGTACTCAAGCATTAAAAGTTTTATTTTATATATATCATTACATTATGGTATTTTTGTTGCATTTGAATGACTTTAACATTGTGGCTGTTTAGTTACATTTAGGTAGTTTAATCTATAAAAAGTCGTCTTATAAGATGATCATACATTTATGTCTATATAAAATACTAATTGGGGAAGTAATCACAGGTGTTGAATACATGTAGTGGAATATTGAGGACAATAGTTCTCTCTAAAATGTAATGGAGTGGAAGTAAAAAGATGAAATGGAAATACTCAGGCGAAGTACAAGTACCTCAAAATTCTACTCATTGTACTGCACTGTTCTGCACATTCATACAAAGAAGAGAGGTTTGTCAACTAATCAGTTTATAACCAAGCGGCAACCTCCAGCGCTGAAAAATGAAGCCAACACGGAAGTGCGAACAGCTGCAGTTCCTCGAATGAACACTAGGGGCAGGCTCCAAAAGGGAGTCAATTATATTTGACCCCTAGGTTAAAATGTCCGACTTTACGGCAGAACAAAACATGTTTACAGCCTGGTACAAAAACTGGCTCTCTACTTCATGACAACTGCACGAGCGTGAATTTTTTTTTATAACACACTCGTTTAAAATGTGAAATTATGCATTATGAAGAGTGACGTCACTTTGATTGACAGCTGTCAGCTGACTGTCGGCTCCAAACACGGAGCTCATTCAGTCACTGAACTTCAGCTGTTTGTGCTGTTTTTGCCTTTCGGATATTTTTTCATGTAAATACTGGATCAATAACTCGGCTTGCTCAGCGGCTAATTGTAATAACAGACTGTCCAAAAGTCGGCGCTCCCGTTTTTTCGTTTACTAGTTAGTAGCCAGTTAATGGATTAGCATCGGGCTCCAGCTAGCTGCCGCCGGCTGTGTGGGGTCTTTGTCCGGGACGTCTGCGCTGTTTTCTCGGTGAGTTTGTTCCGGTGTTTGTGAAGCTGCTTGTTGGCTGGAGTTTGACTGTGCTGCCGTGTTGACTGTGTTTCTCTCGGGTGTCCAGGACGAGTTTCTCCGGGGGGAGACGGTGGAGGTTGAGCTAAGCTAACGATGCTAACGGGAGCGTCTGGTAGCTTCAGTTATTAAACCTGCTGAAGTCAAAACGTAACAAGTGTTATAGTTTATGGTGTTAATACTTTAGAATAAAAGGCGTCTGTGTGAGGTTGGAAAATAAAAACCCTCCATGTTAGCTGACTCTCGTTATGTGATCTTAAACTGAACTGTGCAAATACAATAAAATTTTTGTAACTTCAAAATATTAACTTCTCATTTCTGAATGTTTCCAGAAATGACGTTAACTAAGATGTTGTTATTGGTTAAGCTGGAGTTGGTTATTGAAGCTAAAGAGTAACATAAAATGTGACGGTGTACTTATTTATACTTATTGCTAAAACAGAAATTTCAAGTTTATTATACTGCAGAAACTGTCTGATTGTGATGGCTGCAGGCTGAAATGTTGACATATAACGTTAGGCCGGTTTATTAAAGTACCGTAACCGGCCGGTACCACCGGGTTAGCCGGCTAGCTCGGTGAGCATGTTTCATCAAACTGGTTTCATTCAGCTCCACCTCTTTATCAATATTTGGATTAACCGGAGTTAGGCGACGTCACCACTGCCAAGATGGCGGCGCGCGATTAACTTCATTTTTGCTCTTCAGAAATCTACGGGTGACGTCACGGACGCTACGTCCATGTTGTATACAGTCTATGTTTATAACGTGTCAAAGTAGTGAAAAATGATTTCTTTAATTTGCCTGTTTTGCCCAAAAACAACCAAAGATGTTCTCTTCAGCAGAATAGAGGAACAAGATCATGTTATCAATCATCTGTCGATCAGCTCATCAGATATTCTCTCCCTCAGTCACTCTGTTTCCTCTCTGTCAGAAACACCAGTTTCTCTTCCTCCTCTCTCTCTCTCTGTCTGTCCACCCATGTAGATCTACAGTCTCGCTGGAGTGCGAGACGACAGCCAGGGAAGCACAAACGCACGCCCACACACTGTACAAGGACATGTACATTTTGATTTCTAGATTGTTTAATGTGCTCTGCTGAAATGGAAAATTTATGCTCTCACCTACTGAGCACAAACCCTGTTTCACTGCTAATTTATACATCTCTCTCTCTCTCTCTCTCTCTCTCCCTCCTTCCTCACTCCGCCCACGCCATCATCTGTAGTTAGTTATTCAGCTCATGTACTTATTCTGCTTCTACGCCCACACATCCTCCAAACCCTGGCAAAGTTTTGGCTCTACAGCAGCAGCCTGAACACACGCGTTCCCATGTTCACGTTTAACGCCATGAAAGCCTCTCAGAACGCCGTTCAGCCATTGATTGAACGGCCTGATGGAGCCCATTGAATTGTCCCCAACGTGCACGGCCGATGCCATTAGGCGGTTTTCCAGACAGGCCGAAAGCGAGCACTCAGCGGCTGAGAGGCCATTTACATCACCGTCTGCGTCGGGCCCATTACGCACGGCGGCGTCACCTAATGAACAGTTTGCTTTCTAAAATGAGAAAGAGCCACTTGTACAAAATGCTCAACACAACAGAAAATTAAAAGCAAATATAGGTTATAGCAGGTAACGCCCTGGTTTGGAGTTGGAACACTAATATGCATCTTGGAGAGGACAATATAATGTGCAGAGTCTGATGCGTTTCAAGGTGTGTTTGCATCTGCAGCAGCCGTTTGAATGTGACTTAATGAATCCAAACACAGTGGACGTCTGCTCTGATGCAGCAGCTCTCAAATCAGAGGCAGCAGATTTCTCCTCATGTCTGTTTAATGAACTGAAGGAGAAGCTTTTCAACAGCAGATCCTGTAAAAATGACTCATGCTTCGTGAGATCAGTGCAGATTGCTTCTCCTGCTTTCACATTAAAAGTTATTTCCGACGGAGAAAATAGGTCTGAGACGTCTGATCTCAGAGCGGCATTTAAGAGCCATTTTCCAGCACAATACCAGCAACTCTCTTTGCGCTGCCTCATCTTCTTCCACCTGTGCTCACCCATTGAAAATACCAAACAGACAAAGCGATTTCAAGGTCAAGAGTGCTGCACTAATTATTTTAACTTCACGTGTCACCTGAGGCGATACACCTGTGATGCAGAGTGTGTTTGAACCCGGGTCAGCATTGACAGGCGACGGGGCTTTAACCACCTCTGACTAATATGAAGAGAATAAAAAATTATCCCCGGCTTCTCTCTCTCCAAACTTCAAATTGTTTTCATGACCGTTTTGTGGAGGTTTAGCTTCCTAATATCGCCGCCCATGAACTCATGATTTTCAAGCATACACATCAGAGCTGCACCCAAAATTCGTTTAGTTTATTATCAATGAATCTGTTCATTATTTTTCTTCAAAATTGTGAAAAATGTCAAACGTTCACATGGCTCAAGGTAAAATTTTCACATAGTGTTTTCTGAGTCCTCAAAGATATTCAGTTAACAGTGATATGAAATGGAAGAAATCCTCAAACCTGAGAAGCTGGAAGTAGAAAATATCTTGCTTCATAAATGGTTTAATTGACTATCAAGGTTGTTGCCTTTTGCAGATTCTCTCCTCTGGTTTTGTGACATATTAATTCTAATTGAATAATAAATACATTTTTCTTGATTTGAATTTATTTATGTAATATTATGTGATCGTTGCCTTTAAGTTTGTCTGTTTTTCGTAGCAGAAGTTTACTTGTCACTTTTGTGATGTCACTTTTGTGGCTTTTTGTGTTCATCTAACTTAATAATCTGAAGCTGAAGTGAGTTTCAGCTTGTTTCAGGACTGTCAAGTCAACAGAGCTGCTCTCGTCATCGTCAGCAGCCGCCGTTATAACAAGGTCACACATACGAGTGGACAGTTCTTGCTAAGCAGTTTCGACCCTGCTCACAAACATCAAAGCGTGTACATACAGACGTGTGTGTTGTCGTGTGTGTGGCAGGTGAAGCTGTCGGCGTCCGTGAACGTATCTGTCACACAGATGAGTGACAGATAATATAACCTTCCTCTTCTCGTCTCTCTCTCTCAGACCTTCACAGCTTGGTGTAACTCCCACTTGAGGAAGGCCGGGACACAGATCGAGAACATTGAAGAGGATTTCAGAAATGGCCTCAAACTTATGCTGCTGCTGGAGGTCATATCAGGTGGATCACTCACACACACACACACACACACACACACCCCTTACTGAGTCATTGTGGATGATATTGTGTTCATTCATTATATAATGTGATGTTTGGACGTTTGTCAAGATGGAAAAGCTCATGTTTTTGCTATTTTTGTGAGTGTTGCTCCTTTTTGTCTGCCTTTTTTTCTTTTTACATAAATCACATTTTCATCAGTTGATTCTCCAAAACTGTCATTTTAAATTTAATAATTCTGACTCAAATGCTGAAGATGTGAGAGTGGAAATGGTCTTTTTTCCTTTTTTCATAGTTTCATTAGCATAATATCAGAGATACAGGGCGACACCTCAGGCCAACACATGTGATAAAAAGTCCATCTTAATCGTTATTGGAAAAATGAAGATGAAAATACAGTAAAAAACTACGACACATACTGATTATTATATCACTCAACAACCAAACAGCATAAATCCACATGGACAAACCCTGACGAAAATGTAAAGGCTTTAACTAATGATTATGTTCATTATCATTAATCTGCAGATTATTTTCTCTGTTAATCGATTAGTTGTTTAAACATGAGAACATTTTAGAAAATCACTTTTCATAGCAGAAGGTGATGTCTTCACATGTTTTGCTTTGTCCAACCAACAGACCAACGAGAGTGAAATATCAAATGATATGATCAGCAAATCTCACATTTGAGAACCAGAGAATGTTTAACATTTTTGCTTGTTTCGTTCCAGCTGTAGTAAATTTTGTTCTGCTCTTTCAGGCGAGAGGCTGCCCAAACCCGACAAAGGCAAGATGCGTTTCCACAAGATCGCCAACGTGAACAAAGCCCTGGACTTCATCTGCAGCAAGGGGGTCAAGCTGGTGTCTATCGGTGCTGAGGGTGAGAGACCTGCTTCGACTACCAACTTCCACTCCTGCGATTTTCCTCCCTTTTTAATTAATATACCAAGGTCACTCGGTATTTGCATTTCTTGGACCTATTGCAAGCGGCAGATGGCTGGTGAAGTTCACGGCGTCGGGAGAATTCAGATGAGCTGGCAGTGACGGGAAAGTAAACTCCAGATCACCCAGCTGGCAGCGAACATGAGGAATTAGTTGCAATACAAAAGTGTTTTTATTTATGCTAAAATATTGTAATTTATTCTGTGTGAACATATATTTTTGAAGCCGTTTTTGTTGGTTGAAATTTGTGCAAGATGCATATAAAATATTTATTGTTGAATTAAAGAGAACTGCGGGGAAATTCAACATGACAGAAGACAATAATAAGAGTAAGTGAACTGTTTGTAACGCATCGATTTAACCTGTCAGCTTCTGAATCTGATCCACTCTCTGAGGTTAAACTGACAAAATGCTCAGAGTAAAAGCTGCTGCTGCAACGTTCGCTTCAAAAAACAGCGAGTGCATTTTCCGGTGACTTTATTTTCCTGACTCTAATTGCAGTCAAATTCTTTTTTGAGCCTTCAGGCTGAAATTCAACATGTCTCAACGACTTGAAAAGACACAAACTTGTCTTAACGGCGGACTCAGAACTTCTAACCTCGGGGAGAGTCATGACTGAGAGACCTGCTTTTAGTCTTTATGGCCATGATGTGTTTATGTATGTGTGTGTGTGTTTTTACAGAAATTGTTGACGGTAACGTGAAGATGACTCTTGGTATGATCTGGACCATCATCCTGCGCTTCGCCATCCAGGACATCTCTGTGGAAGGTGTGTGTTTTCAAAGTGACTCTATTAATTGAACATTAAAACAACTTAAAGCAACATTCTCGTTTAAAATGTCAAACTGTTTCTTTAAATGTTAGAATTAGATGAGAGCAATTATGAGACTTTTAGTTATCACATTACGTAATTTTTTTGTTACTGAAGTTGACTGACTCTAATCATCACGTCTGTCATCAATCACAATCTTGCATAAAATCTTGAAGTCAGAATTTTCACAGTAAAATTTTACCCACTTTTCTTATTTACACATAGTCTCAGCTCTGCATCCTCTCGTCATTTGTTGCACACTCGCACTAAATCACCTCCTATGATTCAATCCATCCAACAAATTTCCCTGAACTTCATCTGCACCTCATGTCATTTCATCAAACCTCCATGTCATCAGACTGGACGGCTCCCAATAAATTCTTGTTTATAAAGACTCAGACCTCGTCCACCTCGTCCTTCCTCGCGCCTCCGACCCTCACCTTCCAGTCGGCTTCTTTAAACTCTGCTTTTATTGCTTCGGCTCTTCAATATCTCCTGCTGTCGTATAGCTTGGCCCATCAACCTGTCATAACCTCTTCTCTCCATCTTAACTTTAAAAGTTTGTGTAAATATCCAACATCCATTTTCCTACTGAAGAATCTTTACATGATTTATCCACTTCAGTCCATTTCTCTAATGATAATGCTTGAATCTTTCATCATCTCCCTTTCTTACTTTTCCAGAGACCTCTGCTAAGGAGGGTCTGCTGCTGTGGTGCCAGAGGAAGACTGCCCCCTACAGGAACGTCAACGTGCAGAACTTCCACATCAGGTGGGTCGACAACGCCAGACTGTGGCATCAACAGGGAACTGCAACCATCTTTTTTTTTGTTTCTCTTAAATATAATCTATTACCCGTCTCTTTTCCAAATATCCCCGTTTAACATCCTCCTCACTTGTCACGTCTCTTTTTCCCTCCTCTGTCTCATGAATCTTCCCACTTCCTCTCTGGTGTTTCTCCCACTTCTCGCTGCTCTTGTCGTGGCTCAGTTGGAAGGATGGCCTGGCTCTGTGCGCCCTCATCCACAGACACAGACCTGACCTCATTGACTACTCCAAACTGAGAAAGGTGCCCTGTCCTTCCTCCCTGTTGTTTCCTTTCTTCCTGCTCTCATGTCCTTTATTTTCTCTGTTTGAACTGAATTATGTTGCTTGATCACAGTCAGTCTTCTTGATGTGGTTTGATATTCTGCACGTCCAAGTTCAGTCTTATACATAAGCCAGGCTCATGTTTGCAGCACTAAGTAATATACCAGTGTGGGATTTTAAAAGTAGATGTCAGCAGCTCTTTTGGTCATAAAAATAGAAGTATTTAAGCCTTTTCACAGTGGTCAGATGGCAAAGAGGCGAGCACACACATCCTCCATCCAAAAACTTCTTGACAGGTGCTTGATGAAGAACAACGGAGGAAGGAAACAAAAACGAGATCCACGCACTTGTTTTCTTGCCAAAGCCGACATTGATTTTTTTTTAAAAATGATTAAACTTGGTGTGTGAATCCTGTTTCTGTTTCCGTCCTCTCAGTGTGGATCATGACACTGGCTGTTATCTTTGTGGTTTCATGACAAACACACGTCTCACAGTCATTTTCTCCCCCCATAGGACGACCCCATCGGTAACCTGAACACTGCCTTCGAGGTGGCTGAGAAGTTCCTGGACATCCCCAAGATGCTCGATGCTGAAGGTGAAACTCTGAAATCCTGAAACAACAGTGACAAACCTGTGCAGGACACACAGTTTGGCGCAGGATGGCAGATGGTTCCAGCACTTAAAATTCAACCATCTGCATTTTAAATCACTTTAGAAGCATCAATTGAAGCACTCATGGGTGTGACCTACAGAAATATGTTTTTTTTTTGTAGGCAAGATGATCATAATTTTACAAGAAGTATAAAAAAGTGTTAACAATTCAACTGAAGTGGAAGCATTAACACTTAACCATAATAAAAGAAATGACTGAATTGAGATGAAATGCAATGCAATTAAATATTATCTTTGGTCATTTTCAGATATCGTGAACACACCCAAACCTGATGAGAAGGCCATCATGACCTACGTGTCCTGCTTCTACCACGCCTTCGCTGGCGCCGAACAGGTCAGACGATGTATGATGTGTATAACAGTAAAGGTTGACGTTATCAATGTAATCGATCAGAGCAGATGATGCATAAAACACATGATATAACAACAACCCTAATGAATAAATGCTATCGGTTGTAAATGTATTAATTGTTACTCTCTCTCTCTCTCTCAGGCTGAGACGGCTGCCAACCGTATCTGCAAGGTGCTGGCCGTCAACCAGGAGAACGAGAAACTGATGGAGGAGTACGAGAAGCTGGCCAGCGAGGTGAGAAACCACTGCAACCAAATCCTCCCACGCTCAGTCTGTCCCGCACATCCCTCCTCTGCAGCAGCGCTTTAATGTTCCTTCAGCTGAAGCTCGCAGCGATTCTCTCAACTTTCTGATCCCGCCACCGACCTCATGTGACACGGCTCTGAAACCGATGAGGGCAAATCAATAGTGTGACGAGAAGGTTTGAAAGAGCAGCTGAGATCAATGTACAGACATGATGACAACACAGAGGAATACAGCAAATATATGATGCGTAAAAGACATGTTTACTTGTACAAGACTTTTCCATAACAAGGCAAGTGCTTTGTGTGTGTTTAAACTTCAAAGTGTTTAATTAAATTTTTAATTAAAAAGCTATAAAAATATTTTTGTATTTATGAAGCCATTTCTTGGATCTACAAATTTCTAAAACAGTGGTTAAGAAACAGAATCAACTGAGATAGAAAATAAATAAAACAACAATGTGTAATTCTTTTAAATCCTTTATTTGTAGAGAAATGTGACCTTGGGAATGACTGAGATTTTCAAATCTATATTTTCAACTTGGCCTTTATAGCCTCATGCAGATGAAATGAACCACCCAAGACATTAATTAAGACCAAATTAACTCAAATCCTGAACCAAAGACATCCACATGACAGAGCTGTGTTAAGTATTAAGGCAAAGTGATAGTTATAGAACAGTACAACTTATATACATGGTGTAAAACTAAAAGGGCTGAGAATTAACCTCCACATTTCTCTTCCTCCTCCAGCTGCTGGAGTGGATCCGCCGCACCATCCCCTGGCTGGAGAACCGCGTGGCGGAGCAGACCATGCGCGCCATGCAGCAGAAGCTGGAGGATTTCCGCGACTACCGCCGCATCCACAAGCCGCCCCGCGTGCAGGAGAAGTGTCAGCTGGAGATCAACTTCAACACCCTGCAGACCAAGCTGAGGCTCAGCAACAGGCCCGCCTTCATGCCCTCTGAGGGCAAGATGGTGTCGGTGAGCACGACGGATTTTTAGCTCAGTGTATTATTGTTGCTGCACAGCGTCGGTGTAGATCTTCAGGCTTTGACATCAGCTGGAGGATTACGTTTCCCCCCCATGTTGTTTTCTATCCCATAAATCCTTTCCAAACCCCTGCTTTGTGATCCAACAGAAATAAGGCCGTTCCCTTAACTCACCCAACAACAGCAGTTTATAATGAACGAAGGTGGAAAAGTAGCAGCTGAAAGAAAGAAACTTGTGGAGTGTGTTTGAAAATGCAAATAGAAGCTGCTCTTCATTTGCTAATAATGGAGAACTAATTTCAAATTTCTCAGACATTTGCATAGATATTAAAATGTTCTCGAGGCATCATTCACATTCTGGGTGCTCCTCAAACAAGTGTGAATAAAACTGGTAAAAACTTGTTCGGTCTCTCCTCCAGGATATCGCCAACGCCTGGAAGGGCCTGGAGCAGGTGGAGAAGGGCTACGAGGAGTGGCTGCTGACCGAGATCCGCCGCCTGGAGAGACTCGATCACCTGGCCGAGAAGTTCAAGCAGAAGTGCTCCATGCACGAGGCCTGGACCTCAGGTAGGGACGACGGGAAGGATCCCAGGCAGCCAAAGAAACATGAGCCTGAGGGATTGGAAAGTGCAAGTCGTCCATTGTGACCTTCAAAGAGTTCATAAGGGATAAAACATATTAAATTAGTTTTGGAGTGAAGAAAATTTTAAGATGACAGATTAAGGAAAATGATTTGGCACGGTTGGTTAAGGTGCATTTATGTTTTTGCAGTAACTTTGAATCTTAAAATTCTTAAAATGACAAATATTCTTTCATGCTACAAATACAGAGAAGATGCAAATAAATATTTAAATTAGAAGAGAATAAAATAAACAATATACAAATTTAATTATACACATACATACCTATATTATCTGCTTCATTCTCAGTGTATGAGAACTGGAAGTTTCCACATCACTGTTTTCAAGTTGCATATCGGCTCGTTGTCATGTTATAAAATCATGTTCATATGTGTTAAACTCAGATTTAAAGTGAGCACAGAGAAACTTTTTTCCATCAGATGAATGTGAAACAACCTTCTAGAGTCCAACTCTTCACAGTGAAGCTCAAACACTTTTCTCACTTTACACTGTTTAAAAAGGAAAAATGTAGATTAGTCATTAAAAAGTTGTAAGATCATGATAAATCTTAAAAATGATGTAGAGTGATAAAACTCTCTGTAGTATTTATGGAGGTAATAAAATGCTATAGTGAGAGGCAGAAAGACAAAAGATCAGACGATGGACTAAAGAGTGAGCTGCATAAATTTAAAAGCCGAGATCAGCGAGTGAAACGTTTCGGGTCGAACCCTCTGTGTGTTTCAGGTAAGGAGGACCTGCTGTCCCAGAAGGACTACGAGTCGGCCTCTCTGATGGAGATCAGAGCCCTGATGAGGAAGCACGAGGCGTTCGAGAGCGACCTGGCCGCTCACCAGGACAGAGTGGAGCAGATCGCCGCCATCGCCCAGGAGCTGAAGTAAGACGGAGCGAGGAACTGGAAATGGAACTTTTCATTTTTGTTCAGCTTTTGTGTGAAGTTTTCAGGGTTTCGTTTAGTTTTATACGTGAAAACAGGGATAAGATTAGAGATTATGTTAGATTGAGGGGCTTATTTAAACTGCAGGGGGGGGGGCAGAGAGAAAACTGAAGTGACTCCTAATGGCTGATATGTTGAGAGCAGTGAACACAGCGAAGAACAAAAGAGGCAACAGATGAGTGGAAAGCATATTAACGAGAGGGATGAAAGGATGATTCATGAAAGAGCAGAAACCTCTGATCTCACTTTTTCCTTATTCCTCGCCACTCCTCGGGGCCTCTTTTTTTTTCCCCCTTCCACAGATAGTTTGGAGATGATCTCTTTGATGTTATACACAGTATGAGCTGAAAATGTATGCGTGCCACCCATAATTCATCATTCATCGCTTCAAAAGCAGATATTAAATACTCAAAAGCAAAATGTTCTCAGATGACCCCTTATGACGCAGAAGAAGAGAATAAAAATGAAATGATGGCGTTAAATATTCTGGAGTAGATTCCTGATATTAAGGGAAAAAAATGTGAGTATAACTTTTGGGAATAGTTTGTAAGAGAGCTTTTAAAAGATGACAGGTGTTAATTCAGGAAGTGAACTATTATAAATATACATTAGATGGCATTAATGGTGCCGTGTCTCACTCCTCCAGTGAGCTGGACTATCACGATGCTGCCACAGTCAACGCCCGCTGCCAGGGCATCTGCGACCAGTGGGACAACCTGGGCACCCTCACCCAGAAGAGGAGGGACGCACTGGAGGTGAAACACTATTTAAAAAAAAAAAGATTATGACAGAGTGGTTGTAAATCCTACCTTTCGTTTTAAGTCTTACCCCTCTCTGTGTTTTATAGCGTGTGGAGAAGCTGTGGGAGACCATTGACCAGCTGTACCTGGAGTTTGCCAAGAGGGCGGCGCCCTTCAACAACTGGATGGACGGAGCCATGGAGGACCTGCAGGACATGTTTATCGTCCACAGCATCGAGGAGATCCAGGTACAGCAGGAGGCAAACATACATGAAGACACAGCATCTAATTATTTATGATGTTGCTTCAGTATGTTTTTGTATTTTAATTGTAACTGAGTCGAATATTTTTTTGACTTTATGCAGCCACTTATCTTTTAGTTTAAGATGTGTTAACTTACTATTATTGGTTATAAAAAAAAATCATAGAGCAATGTCTCACTTTTCTCTTATTTGTTAACCTACATGATTAAATATGAAACTGTGTCCTGAAAAGTAAAAAATAAAGATTAAGGAAATGATTCTCTACTTAAACCTAAACGTCTTCTCTGACCGGCGTCTCGAAGAGTTGGTTATAAACAGGACAGAATAAGCAGGAACATATAGATGAGTTTCCTCAGGCAGTTACTGTTCTTTATCTGCTGTGCCAGAAAGTTTGCTTCTCACTTGGGAGCTGCACATAAATGTACAGTTTTGGCAGAGTTTTTCCATTCAAATGTAGGAAATAGAAAACACAGAAAAATTCTTTCAGGTGAGTTTTGGGCCACGAAAAATAAACTCTTTAAATGGGAAACACTGGTAAATGAGGATGTTTGTCCAGCCTCCCTGTTAAAATCAGTGAAGTGATTAGTGTGATCTAATTTTAGTAAATCATTCTTTCATTATTAAAGTGAAAACTCAAACACTGTCTCCTCCTTCAGAGTCTGATCACCGCTCACGACCAGTTCAAGGCCACTCTGCCCGAGGCCGACAAGGAGCGCATGGCCACCATGGGCATCCACAACGAGATCCTGAAGATCGCCCAGACCTACGGCATTAAGCTGTCCGGAATCAACCCTTACACCACCCTCTCCCCCCAGGACATCAGCACTAAGTGGGACACTGTGAGTCCGATCAGACACTATTATTATTATTATTATTATTATTATTATTATTAGAGATAATTCATCCAAAACTCAGCTTTGTGTCTATTTCTGATTTGTGTGATTTGACGTTGTATAAACAGGAAATGTCAACTCACACTCTGAGCGCTGCTTTTGGTCATCTGGCTAATAATAAGTACAGTTCATACATAGCAGCAAGTTAGAAATAGTACAGTACATGCAGGTTAGAGTGACACTCAATACGGCCGGCTGCAGATTCTCAGGACAAGTCAAAATAACTGCAGAACACAATCTGTCAGATGTGTGTCACAGTGCACAATCTGAGCTGAGAAAATAGATCTAAATATATTGTGACAGAAAAAGTCTCATTTCTTCCGCTGTTCAGAAGAAGCTCTGGTGATGTTTCATGTCTCCACCTGCAGGTGAAGCACCTTGTTCCCCTCAGAGACCAAATGCTCCAGGAGGAGGTGGCCAGACAGCAGGCCAACGAGAGACTGAGGCGCCAGTTCGCCGCCCAGGCCAACATCATCGGACCCTGGATTCAAACCAAGATGGAGGTAGAGTTGCTGTGACACTACACCAGACTTTCCTCATCCTTCTCTCTGTAAAGACATTTATTCAAAGATTTGGGACATTGGAGCATGAACACAAGACATTTGACACTTTAATATAATGATGACACTTTATTTTTTTCCTATGGTGAATTGAGTTATCGTTATAGCAACAAATTAAAAAATGCAATAAAACAATAGACAAAATTATAGAACAATGCAATACAGTAAAATATCAAGAGTCTTGGGAAAAAGACAATGTATAGTAACTTTTAGCTCCTGTTCACAGATGTGTTTCCTCTTTTAAAAATGTGTTGACAGATGAGAAGCTAATGAGCAGGTCATTAAAAATACATTCATCTATATACACGTACACTTATTGTACAAAAGCAAATCCAACAACATTTTCACAGACATCTCAGGATTCACTCAGGTGTTTTCATTCCCCTCCCTGTTTCCCGCCCGCAGGAGATCAGCCACGTGTCCGTGGACATCGCCGGCTCCCTGGAGGAACAGATGAACAGCCTGAAGCAGTACGAGCAGAACATCATCAACTACAAATCCAACATCGACAAGCTGGAGGGAGACCACCAGCTGAGCCAGGAGTCGCTCATCTTCGACAACAAGCACACCAACTACACCATGGAGGTACAGTGGACTTAACCGCAGGCAGGACGACAGGCTGAGCCTCCGCCTCTCGTCTCTTTGCTTTAAGTGTGTTTTCTCCTTCCTCTGTTCTCATGCAGCACGTGCGCGTGGGCTGGGAGCAGCTGCTCACCACCATCGCCAGAACCATCAACGAGGTGGAGAACCAGATCCTGACCCGCGACGCCAAGGGCATCAGCCAGGAACAGCTCAACGAGTTCAGGGCCTCCTTCAACCACTTCGACAGGGTGAGGCGTTCACTGACCGTGAAAATGAACCTCTACCATGATTTGGATTTAACTTTGGATTATTGAGAAATGCAAAATTGGTGGATTTAGTTAATGTCTCAAAAGATAAACATCAAGAAACAACAGGAGCAAAATCAACCTGACAGATACTTGTGTCTTTTTACTAGTAAAAAAGTATTCATTCTAAGAGCTGCATCAGGGATCTTGTCATTTTATATCTAAACTGTTTGTTGCAATAATTAAAGCACAATTGTGTTTTTCCTTTGCAGAAGAGAAACGGCATGATGGACCCAGACGACTTCCGTGCCTGCCTCATCTCCATGGGCTACGATCTGGTTAGTGCAACATTTCAGGACTTTGACTAAACGTGATTTGAAATCCAACCAATTTAAAGTACGACGCATACTAACTGATGTTGAACCTTTCCTGTCTGACAGGGTGAGGTGGAGTTTGCTCGCATCATGACCCTGGTGGACCCCAACAACACGGGCGTGGTGACCTTCCAGGCCTTCATCGACTTCATGACCCGCGAGACCGCTGAGACCGACACCGCAGAACAGGTCATGGCCTCCTTCAAGATTCTGGCCTCAGACAAGGTGAGCAGACGAACACGACATCCTGTTCACCGTAGAACATCTAACGTCACCTCAGACCTGAGGTTTGACTTTTGTAGTTTTGGTCATCATTTCTGTCCTTTAATTGCAAAGATCAGGGAACACAGACATTACAACAACTAAGTTCTACTTGTTTTCTGTAACCGGAGTAAGAGGACTGGAGAAACCTGATCTCCCCAGCTAGATTCCTCCTGGTGAACTGGTTTTCTAGTCATAATCTTACAGGTAGAAAGACATCAAAATAACACAGTGACAGTAGAGCAAGTGAATAAAAGGGGAGCCAAGAGATTTATGCAACTAAAATTCAGCTTTGATCTAATCCTCTAAAGCTAGTTAGCAGGTGAGAAGTTAGACACACTTAGAAGTTTGCCAGATTCATGATTGTGGAAAAGCCAAGTTAAGCCTGGCTGACGCTTTGTGGTACAGAGTCCTGGTTTCCTGAATGCATCCTCATTGTCACTGTTCCCACATCTCAGCAATTAACTAGACGAAGCCAAAACCACAAAAATAAGAGCCAAAATTTAAATCGAGCATAATAAAAGTAATTCTTTCTCAACCCCTCTGTTAGCCAGCAGTTCCTAAATCTCCCTCCCTCTCCTGCAGAACTACATCACAGTGGAAGAGCTGCGCAGGGAGCTGCCGCCCGAACAGGCCGAGTACTGCATCAGCCGCATGACCAGGTACATCGGAGCCGACGGCCCCGCGGGCGCCCTGGACTACATCTCCTTCTCCAGCGCCCTCTATGGAGAGAGCGACTTATAAACCGCTTCCTCTCCTCCTCCCATCCCTTCTTCCCAGCCTCCCACTGTTTCTCCTCTGTGGAGAGAGCGATTTAAACCCCTTCCACCGTCCTCCTATATTCTTTGTTCTTATCATTTTTTCCTCTTTCAAATCTTAACTTTTCTTCCCCTTCTCCCCAAAATCTTGCCATCCAAAAAAAAAAAACACTGCCCGGAGAGGGAGAGAGTGGGAGACTTTGCTCAAATCTTAGATGTTGGGAGCGGTCGGCTTGTCCCTCATTTCTGTCAGAGTGCCTTTAAAAACCAGGAATGTGCCGGGTATTTCACTGAAGTTATGTAAGCAGTATACATATTAACATACCTGCCTTTTAGGAGATGTTAAACAGATGGAGGTAATGAGGGAGAGAAATCAAATCTGGAGTCATTTTGAGCAAAGCCTCCTGCTCTCCCCTTCTCTCTCAGATGACATATTTTTTTTGTAGAAGGGTAATTAAAGAAGAAAACATGATAAAAAAGCTGGTTGGTCAGTTGGCTTGGTTGGATGTGTATTTGTGCAGATGCATGCTATGTTGAAGTTTAGAAACGCTGTCTTTGTGAGTCTCGGACTCATCCTTAAACAAAAACCCAACGGTATCACTAGGAGCCGGTTAACAGTCAGCAGAGGAGCAAAGCCAGTCAGGTGCTACGATGTTACAAAGCCAGTCTCACTCTGTTCAAACATAAACACCACAGCACTGTGAAACCTGAACGTTCGCCAAAATGAAACGCCTTAAACCTTAAAGCCTTAAGCTCAGGAAGAAACGGAGGGTGAATGGGAGCCTAAACTTTGAAGCACTGAATATTAAGATGAAGACAGCAGGCAGAGAGAGCAACTCAGAGCAAAGCACTGTGGGTAAATATAGTCAAAGAGAGGGCCATGGCTGGACTTAAGAACGAGGACAGAAAGACGAACTGTTATGGCCAAGGAGAGCGATCCCACGCACCTCTCTCCTAAATCTAACATCGCATGTGAACATACGGAGGCGATTGTGTCCACATGGAGGAGGGACAAACAGAGAGAGGTGTCGAGCAGTGAGAGACAACAGGGCATCAGGAAAGTTGTGGACAAAATAAGAAGAATCCATACTGTACGTGGGACCATAGCAGGCCTATGTCAGCGAGGAGGCAAATAGGGTTTTGGTCCCATTGACAGGTCGGCCATGATGGTCAGTGCGAGTCGACTCCTCCCTGTGCGCGATGATATCTGTGCTCCGTTCTCCTCCTCCTCCATTCATTCTGTCCTTCATCACCAATGACACATAACTCACTTTCACGCAGTTAAATTTTAAAAACCACAACTTGGAATAAAAAAGGAAAATTATATTACTAAACAGCAGTTTTTGTGTTTTTCTTTATCATCTTAGTTCTAGACTAAAAACTATTTTTCCCTCTGTCCACGCAGGAATAATTGTGCTTGTGTTCACTGCTGTTTCTGTCTTTTCTTCCTGTCAGTTCCCACGACAACACACCTTTATTCTAATATTTATAAAAATGCAAAGATATTTATACTTGGTTCACTGCGCATTGATAAGTTCAGGATTTTTTCATCCCATCCCTTTGGTGTAATCTAACCTGCACAGACTATAACCAGTCTTTAAACGTCCGCGCTGATGTCACATGTCGAGGTCGTGGTCCGGGTCCCAGCAGAGGTGGGACGGGAAGCTCAGGCCTCTCTCCTGGGCGTGGCGTATCCACCGCTCCTCGTCCCCCCGGTGCGTCAGATACCTGCAGCCCATCCTCTGCTCGAACTCCCTGAGGTCACACCACAGCTGGAAGTCCTGCAGGAGGGAAGAAGAAGATGAGAGGATGGAAATGTAGTGGAATGGGTGCATTAACTATCCTGCATTCAGTGTTTTTAGATCCTGTTTAATTTGTGGGGAAATATGCCTTATTTTTGTCTTTATGCCAAATTAGAATGTCACATAAAATTCTCTAAACTTTAGGAATAAATACTATACGTTTACAATATACATTTAATCAGTTTCATCTGTAATCAAATAGTAAAATTAAAATATGCAACACAAATCACAGCACAAAACATTTGATAGAAAACAATAGGTTAGCAAAAACTTCATAAAATCCTCAGAAGTGTTATAATGTATTTTCTATGCATTTATCTTTATATTTTATTAGCATCAGGATTATTTCTATAAACTACAAAATACAATATTCAAAAAACAAAATGTATGTTTTTATATCTTGGCCTTCTTTTATTCATCCTCCTGCTCATATCCGCCTATAAACAGGTGTAGTGTGCAGTATCTGACCTGCAGCCAGGGGTGTCCCAGCGCTTTGCCCACACTGAACCTCCGTCTGACCGACACCTGCAGCAGGTTGTTGATGAGACTCACAGCTGGAGAGGAAAAGAGAGAGAGAGAGAGAGATGAGGCACAGAGGATTTACTCAGTCTTAAAAGTGGTCCGCTGGAGTCACCCAGTGGCCGACAGGAGAAGAGTCTGTTAAAAGGAAAATTATAGCAAAATGGATGTCGGGTTAAAAAATGTAATGAAACTTTAAAGTAAGTACAGTAATTAAAACAGTTAACATGTAGTTGTCATTTGATTTAAAGTTGCATTTCTGTTATATACAGTAACTCTCCTTGATGATGCATTCAAGGACACTGAGAATTAAATGCCTTGCATTTATAAGCCATGTGAAGAAAGAAAGTCCCAGGAGGGTTTGACTTTAATCAAACATAAACCATGTGAAAAGGATCATATAAACTTCTTTCTTGCATTGAGTAGGTTTATAATTAACCTTTAAATCTCATATATCAGAGTGTCCTTACACCAAAAGAAAAAAAATCGTCCTCACCCTCCAGTGAGATGGAGGCCCAGGATTGTCGTGGGTACATGAAGGCGGCGTTGGTGATCTGCTGCCTGATGTCCTCGTCCTCGTTGAAGGGGAACGTGCCGCTCAGGCTCACGTACATGATGACGCCCACCGACCACATGTCCAGAGAGCGGTTGTAGCCGCAGCTGCTGATCACCTCGGGCGCCAGGTAGGCAGGCGTGCCCACGACCGAGCGGCGGAACGACTTCTCGCCGATGATGCGGGCAAAGCCAAAGTCGCACAGCTTCACCTTCAGCGCAGACACAGTGGGGGTTTAATGTGACTGATGCTGTGAATTAAACACATCTTATTAAAGGGCCACAAAGTCCCACCTGAGGGAAAGGGTCCGCAGAGGCCAGCAGCACGTTCTCAGGCTTCAGGTCACAGTGAGCGATGTGTTTGAAGTGCAGATACCTCAGAGCCTCGAGGATCTGCAACACACACAGAGGGCAAATCATGAAAAGCTTTATGCAGGAGGTCAGGCAGGAAACATTTCAATGGATGTGGCTGTGAGTTTATGATCCACCAGACTACATTTCTAGTTTGTTTTGAATTAAGTTTTACCCATTTATGAGACGATGAAATCTCTAAAACTGAGACAAGCAAGAGCAAAATCTTTTCAGTTTTTAAGAGTCCTGAAAATTAAAAACTTCCAGTATTTCACACACAAATAAAGCTTTTTCATGTTTATCATCTTATTAACCATCTCATGACCCCTCAGATTTATCTTTTGACCCCACTGTCATAAAAGATAACATGAAATTATCATAACTGAAAGAACTCCAGAGCGTTTGATGGTGGGAAAGTGTTACCTGTGTGACCAGGAAGCGGGTGTTGCGTTCAGGGAGTCGACCGATCTCACTAGACAGAATCATCTCCAGCATGTCTCCGTGAAGCTTCTCCATCACCACAAAGATGTACTCCACCGTCTCGAACATCCCCTCCAACAGCACCACGCCGAGGTGGGACAGACTCTGGGCAACACACACACACACACACACACACATATTAGATGTTAAAGAAAATAATCATGTAATGAACACAGAGCCAGAAAATCAATCAGCACCTGCAGGATGGCCACTTCGTTCCTCAGCTGTCTCTCTTGTTGGTTGGGGAAGCGCGTCTTGTCAATGACTTTGATGGCGACCGGCCGACCCGACTTCCTGTGAGTACCTGAAGAATAACACATAATAATGATCACTTATATAACTGTATTTAATGAGCCAACAATCTTCGACTATGATACTGTTTTAATTTAACAACTCAGCTCACCTTTGTACACCACTCCAAACTGTCCTGAGCCCAAAACCTCATCTGTGAAGATCTGATACACCGAGCTGATGTCCTGAAACACACACACACATTAACACTGTACAACACACTGTCCACCGTGTTGGTTATAAATTCAGGAGTATGGAAATGATCCTTACCACACTGTCTCTGTGTGAATCTTTATCTGCAATCAGAACAGGACAGATTCATTCAGACAGTACGAAGATAATTTTGTGGAGGAAAATCATCATTTAATAAGCACCTATTGTCTGAAAAGTGTTCACAAATATTCTCTGATTCATCTTGACTGAGTCATATAATAAGATTTTTTTTGTTACATAACCCTGATTATGACATTTTTCACTCATTATTTAAAAAAAATCTAAATTCATCAGCATTAGTTTGGATTCGTGTTCCACCGCCCACATTAAGTTTTGTGTACCAAGTTCATAATAAGTCTTGGTTAGATAAGATCTGATAACATGAATATCCAGAGGGTTTGTTCAGGCCTCACCCTGCTTCTCCTCGCCGTGTCCTCCGCTGGTCTGGACGGGCATCAGAGCCTGACGGACGGCGCTCTCCCAGGCCGGCCCGTTCTCTCCGGCCACCACGCAGTACACCAGCGAGGCCGTCACCACCTCGAAGGAGTGGCCGTCCTTGTCTGGTAACGGGGGCACGGAGAGCTGGGCGGGGCCTCGGACCTGCAGCACCTCGGACAGAGCAATCTCCTGCAGGCGGACAGAGGAAGAGGGTTTTATCGTCTGCATAGAAACATGATAGAAGCATTTCTAGGTCATGAACTCCACCTTGTAGTACTTGGTGCTGCTCTCGTTCTGGTACAGGGTGATGCTCTTCCAGTCCAAGATCCAGTAATGACGCTTCCTCTGAGAAAATGAGAGACAGGAATAATTCATAATCTAAGTATGTTAACAGGTTTCGAACAAGTCGATCCTGAAGGATGCAAAGATTAAACAGGACTCAAAAGCAACCACAAAAAAGAATTCATAATAAAAACAGCAGCAGCTGAAAATACTGTTTGCACACATTCACATATTTGGATAAACATGTATTTTATTACCCAAATGTGTCAGAGCACAGAAAACAACAAATGTAGCACAGCATGTATTTTTATTTTAGGATTTTGTGAGAGCTAATTTCATCTGCAGCACCTTTCACAATCACACAAAACCTTCAGGCTCAGATGACATGTAAACTGAAGAACATAAATACAGTCTCTTACACCAGATAAACATGAAAACAATATTAGACAAATTAAAATAGGTTAAAATATATATATTTTTGGACTCCTGCAAATGAAGTGATTACAGAGCAGAGCTGCTTTTAGCCACATTTTAATCCCTGTGTGTGCGTGAGTGTGTGTGTGTGTGTCTCACCAGCGTGTCAGTGTTGGTGTGATGCAGCAGCCATCCCTCTCTCAGGACTCCACCGCCTCTCCTCTTAGTGTGATGCACCGTCTGGACGAGCCTCATCAGAGGGATGTAGCTGCTGAAACACGGACTGATGGAGGGACGGAAGACGAAACACAAAAAGAAGAGAAGCGAAGAAGCTGATTTAGAGATAAAATGAATGAAAAGTCACTGACTGTGTTTCTTTTAAGTGCCTCTAGGTGGCAGTGTGGCCCAAAGCTCACAAGTTTGTCAGATGAATTCAGTGACTGATGACAGAAAAGATGAGTGTGTGTACGACAGCTGGGAGTTAAACTTCTGACATCATCAGGTCTGTGCCAACTTTAAAATATGATGACATCATCTGAATAAATTAACAACCCTCTGACCTCATTGGCTCCCGCAGTTGCTCCATGTCCTTGGTCTCAGTCATGGAGTCTTCGTCAGTGGACATCTCATCATCAGAGTTTTCTAGTGTTGTTATACTGGTGAGCACTGACTCATTGTCCTCTGGGTCTAGTGGGCAGCTGTGAGCCACTGCTGGGGTTTCTGGGAAAGTGACATCATATGCACACAATATAATATTTAAATACTCATACATTTTTCAGTTAACTGTCAGATCTCTAAAATGAAAAAAAAAAATAGGGAAAATGTTGAAGTGAGGTCTTGAAATCCAAAACCTGATTATATTCACTTTGTAATGATAAAAAAAGATAAGCAGCAAACATTCAAATATGAGAAGCTACATTAAAAACAAAAATTAATAATAGGAAGACATTAGAATATCACATTTCTTAGGTGACATTAATTTGCTAACATTTGCTAATTAGCACTGAACAGAAAGTGCAGCCGAGGCTGATGGGAACCTAAGTAGTTTTGAAGGTATTTGTTCAAAAACCAAACTTTGAACAAATCAAAAGTCTGACATGATGATGACGTGAGAGAAAAAGTCACAGGCTCGGCAAAGGATTTAAGATTGATCCTCTGGGAACCATGAAAATCATTGAAAATCTCATCAGGCTTTGATCACATTTTCCTGAATCATCACTGGACAAATTTGTTTCCAGGCATCTAAAATGAGTCCTGAATCTATCAAACACCCTTTAGATGGAGGGTGAATCAGCTTCGACTCATCGCAGGGTTATGGGAACATCAGAGCGAGGGCCTTTTCAAAGAAACACGATCTAACAGAGTCACAAGCCCTGAATACAAACGCAGAGCCTCAGGGGACGGCTGCTCACCTTCCCCGTTGATGCCTCTCTTCTCTCCTGGACAGTCTCTGGGGACGAGCAGCTCGCAGCGCCGATGGCAGTTAAACCTGCAGTCTGACAAAGGATCGGAGAGGAGAGGTCGGAAATGAACGGAGGCAGAATTTTACTTAAACTTTTACTCTTTGGGTTCGTGTTTTTGAATCCACATAAGGCTCATCAGAGTCGAGATGGAACAGAGCGTCTAAAAATGGCTCCAGCGGAGGAACATGTTTTAATATGTTACACGACTCATCGAGACGGCCGCCTACAAAACATTATCTTTAAATACCTGAATTTTGGGATGACAGTGTTGACCATAGAAAAACAGTTTGACCCCAAAAAAATGGAAGACTGTGCTTAAATTGAACTCAAACACTATCAAACATTTTCAGCACCAAGTCCCTCCAGCCTCTCACCTGAGCACTGCAGCCCCTGTCTGAAGAGGCCTTTGAGCAGCCGGTGGCAGTGCTGGCAGACGGTGGGTTTGGTGTAGCTGTGGATGTGGAAGGTGTGCGGGACCTGAGGCCTGCTCTTGCCACCGTAGCTGATTCCCAGCCACACCGGGGACTCCGCCCAGGACGGAGGCCTGGAGGACGGCTTGGACATGCTGATCTGATGAGGGACGGACGGGGAGTTTGTCTCGTGTGTAAATGTGATTGGAGGTTCATTTTTAAGTTGTCACCTTTCTTTCACTTCCTCACCTCTTCCAGGCTGCCTCCCGCCTGATTGGACAGGGAGTGTGTTTGGGGTCGTCTCAGAGGGAACAGGGAGAGGCTGGTGCTGACCTGACGCCGTGCTCGACTACAGTCATTGGGCAACTGGAAGGCACAACGTTTGTGGAAGTCTAATCCACAACCTGAAGAGAGGGAGGTGGAGGAGGAGAGACAGGCTGGAGTTTTAGTTATCAGCCTTTCTAACAGGCGGAGAAGCTTTAAGTTGAAGTTTACAGCTTTCAAATATCAGTGTGGGAAGTGATAATGACACTTTACCGTCACACTTTAACCCTTGTCGAACGAGGCCCCACAGCATTTCTCCACAGTGGTGACAGAAAGTGGGAGTCCGGTACGAGTGGACCACCAGGGTGTGTGGACAGATCCTCATCTCAGTCACTGACGCCGACTCTGAGTCAGATTCAAATAAATAAATAGTATTTGTTTGCATTTACAAATTTGGTTAACAAATCTCATCTACTTTGCATGTTTGTGTTCTGGTCCTGAAGCGAACCGGCTCCACTTTGACATCTGTTGTTGAACATGTTGCACCCTTGTTTCTTTTCTAACTCATTGTTTGCAAGAGGCTCCTTAAATCCTGACAATCAGGCAAAAATATCTTGAATCCATTTGTGTTTAAAAAAAAGTTGGTGTCATTTGCTGTAGGCGGGACGTCAGAGTGAATCAGCTGCAGTAACAGTTTCAGGGCGAGTGAGAAAAATCCAACATGTACAAGCAGCAATTATTAGTTGATATATTCACAAAATATGTTTCTATGAAAATATTCATATATAGAAAATATTTGCTGCCATTTCATTTAAAAACAACAGTAGAGCAAGTGACAGACTCTGAAATAAGAAATAAAAATAGTTCCCAGATTAATCAAAATTAGCTTTAAGTAGATTTGAACTGAAGCTTTTGAGAGTGTTGCCTCTCCTCCAGTCTTCATGGTAGATTTGTATTTCATGGCCAAGGACTGAGAATCTTAAAGAAGGAGGTGAACCTGCCAGAGTCAGCTTCATGGTGAGATTTAACAGCTTTATAAAGCTTGTCAGCATAAAGAAATCCTGACTCTGTAGCTCACAGATAAGTTGACAGCCTGTGGATCTGAGTAATGTGTGAAATTGTAACAGGGTACTAAAAGACCAAGAGAGCAGAGCGATTGCAGCAACACTTTAAATACTAGAAACAAATATTTATGTAATCAGAGACCTCTGGTTTGTAAAATGATGTCTTCTTAAATTATATAAGGAATTTCCTCCAAAATAAGACTCTCTTCAATAACGCTGAACTGCTGGAACAGCTTGTCCAGATTTGGTAGTTCAAACAGCCAACAGACAACTGAAAGACAATAATAAAGCTTTTTTCCCCTCTAAGCATTTGACCTCTGACCTGCGATGATGACCTCGATGAGGTCTCCGTCCCGCAGCTCGTCGTGCTCCGTCAGGCGGAGGAGCAGCTGCTCTGAGGCGGCCTGATGTCTGAACAGCAGGATCTTCTCCCCGACGCCCACCACGCTGCAGTCTGGAGCCTGAACACACACACGGCCACAGTCTTCATCCAAGAGACAAGACACATTTAAAGCTTGTTGAAGTGCTGCGAGAATGCATGTGACCTATTTCCTAGCTTCTCTTATATTTTATTATATTTAAACCCGTTCTGGAGGCACCTTACAATTTCACTATATGCTGGACTGTCTATGATTGTGTGTGTCACAATAAAAAAGTCAGATAGGAAGAGATGCATTCAGAGATCAACATCTAGAGGGACGAAAACAGAAAGAGGCTTCTTGTAAAAGTCAAACAATCTCTTTGCCATCACAGACCATGACCTAGTTCTGCAGGAAAAGCAGTAATCAGTCTCTTGATCTGAAGAGATGGAAGATGGTACAATCTGAAATACTGCATGTGGTGAGGAAAACCGCATCCTGGCTCTGTCAGTCGTCATTGGCCTTTGTTGTATTCATGTGTGCGAGGTGTTAAGATGCAGAACTGCGCCACAATGTGCCGCAAGGCCGTGAAATCTAAAAATACTATAAGCGATATTCTGCAGGTCAGTTGTGTGAGAAAGTGTGTTAGGTGCTGTGACACAGTAGATACGGTGTGCGACGTATTTGCAGGGGCACGCTCGTGCTGTCAGGTGTGTGCACAAGTGAATGCACGAAAACACACACAAATTCTTCAGACCTCGCTGACCTGCTGTCTGGAAACTCGAGACAAGATCAATGTTGAAAGGAAAGCTGGTGTGAGCGAAGCAAACTGTGTGTGTGTGTGTGTGTGTTTTAGAGATGGGGCGGAGAGGCTGTGGTTGGAAAGTTTGCCGTGCTCTTGTTGACCACACAGCCTCTGTAACTGAGGCAGTGTGAAGACCAGAGCAGCTGAGACCAACACCTGCAATTCATCCTTATTCAACCTCAACTACAGTTTCAATGCACCAATAACCTATTGGTTGTTAATTAAAGTCACACAAACTGAAAAAAACAGATCTGGTTTAAAAGTTCCCATTTTACCTGCTTTACCAGTTAAATGAGATGTGTCAGTGAGCGGGATTCACTACAGCCAACAAACCACAACATCCTTCAAACTCTGCGTCAACAACATAGAAACACTTGGTTTCTCAAAAGTAACCTACACAATTCTCCTTCATGAATACTGTGACCTTTCAAAGTCCAGTTCCTGCAGCTCTGAGAGGCTCGAAACGTCAACTGAATACTTTCCAAGTGGGACTGTGTTAAGGGTTAGAGCAGATTTTCAGTCACAGCTCTTTTTTCCGTCCGTGAAAGGGTTTTACAATATACAGTCAGGCTCTAAAAACACTGGGTCCTGCAATTCTCACAATGCAACTCTATAGCCTCATCAAACCAAAGCCCAGTCATTTTTTTCAAACTTTTCAAAAGGCTTCTCCAGAGCAAAAGAAGACAACTGTTTTCACAGGTTGAGTCATGTTGCTCATGATAACTGAGCTTCATGAGTAAAATTTGTTGAAATGCTCCTTTAAGACTCCTTATGAACCTTCCTGATCTACCGTGTCACACCCTCAAAGTGCTTCAGGGCAGCAGCGTGAAACGAGGCCACCTGCGTGAGGCTTTGATTACCTTGCGCTCTATGACCTCTGCAGCCAGCCTCTTGGCATGGCGATAGCTCAGGTTGCCAGCAGGGACTTGAACCACCTCCCTGAACAGGCCGAGCTGGAACTGGACCAGAGCCGGGGCCGCGAGACTGGTGGGACTGGAGGGAGCCACCGTGGACATGGAGAAAGATCCTGAGGGAAGATGGGACGAGTTTATGGATTATTACAGGAGGAAAGGCATGTGAAGAACTAAGGTGAACAGATTATGATCAGATTACGGTTCAATGCAGAAAATGTTGATAACATCAGGATATCATTAAGGTACATAAAGACTCACATCTCAACAGTTTTTTAAATTTCCAATTACTAAAATAAAAGCACTGAAATAACACTCACACAATCTAAGCAGCTTAGTTTCTAATCCAGGTTCATTCAAGCTCCAATCTTTCACCTCGACAGCAGGATCGCATCAACGACGTGACAGCTCATCAGTCTATGACCGTGTTGCTGATTCTCACAGTGAACTCTGGTGAGTTTGGTTTCCTCTTTGTGGGGTGTCGTTGAGACAGGAAGTTGCAAAGACAGACTCACCTTTGTGAAAGCTGTGACAGTGCGGGGTATGCACCTCCAGCCCTCGCTGTGAAAACTCACACACACACTGAAATCCACAAAACCATCTCAAAAGATGATGAAAATGCACGAGACACAGAATCGGTTGGAAAAGTGGAATCTGTATTTATTGAACCTTTGATAAAATACACATCGTGTTGGCCCCTTCACAATAAGATCCATCAAATCGTCAGCAATACAGGAGCTGAAATTCTAACTATACAAGACTCTCAACCCACAACATTTACCATCCACGGCTCTGAGTAAATGCACCGATCTCCATAAATATTTGGACGTCAGAGAAACAAGAGTTCTGATTTATCTTTCGAGCTTTGGATCAAAATCTTCCTGCGACAGATTCAGGAAAAGTATTTACAACCGGAGCAGTTTGGATTTTTCTCTCAGCCGTTTTATTGAGCAACAGAGTTAATGTTCATACATTTATGGAGTTTGCGATTCATATTGAGTCTGAGGTGCTTGAGAAACTCCAGAAAAACTAACCTCCTGGTGATTAAGTGCCTGATTAATACAGTAAATGATTGATTAGTATTGATATTACAGTAGAGTGTAGAGGAACCACAGCCAGGAAACGGAGTCTCTTTTTTGTTTTTACAAATTAGTGTCACACTAACTTTTGTACACAACTACATGGTGTTGAGACTGTGTTTGTGATTAAAGGAATTTCCCATCATTATGTGTGTGTGAATAAGTGACATACAGTAAACATACATATAAAGGTCGTATACGGATAATTCTGTACATTATTTGCTGCGAACGACACTTAAAGCACTTTTAACGTCCTTCTGACTTTTCATTATTTTTCTTTCCTCCTTCCTGCTTTAACACACTTACTTTACCCCTTCATTCCTTCATGCATGTATTTCTTCTAATCCAGCACATTCAGCACAATCAGAAGCTGATAGAGTAGTTAGCACTTTTCTTTTTTTTTTTAGACTCAACAATGCAGCTTCATCAAAGGGGATTTCAAGAAGGGTGACTTCAGGTTGTTTCCGGCACATGGCGATGGTGTGCACGCACCATCGTTGACAAAATGCCACCACAACAAACCTGCGTCTTCACGTTTCTGAAACCAAACTCAGGTTGTCAAGAAAGAGCTTTTTTGGCTTTCTTATATCAGAAAACTTAAGAGTAAGGTGGAGAGAAACATATAAAAGAAGGCAAAAAAGGTGATTCCTTGACAATCTGATCAGTTGATGAAGTGATGCCGCGACCTGCTGAGCCCGATTTCCTCTTCACATAAAAAGACGAGTACATTCTGTGGACAGTTCTCTTGGTATTGGTCTTATTTTGGTGGAGTTGAGCTCCCGACTCGCAAACAGCACAGCACAAAAAAGTCTGGTTCAAATTCCACCAGACCGCACAATCGACATGAAATGTAACATTCAAATAATCAGTTTTCAGTACCTTCAACATAAAAGCTCGGAGCCAAAACAGGAAAAAAAAAACGTATCAACACATCAAAATTCACCGAGGATGGACGGTCGACAGTCGGGTGTTTGATTACGACTGATGAAGTCCATCCAGGTCAGCGTTGAAAACTTAACACCGAGGATTGTTTTGTACAAAACGATACATATTCAGCAACAGTAAATGAGGGAAAAACATTTCACAAGAAAAATTAATAAAAGTAAACAGATTGTAGCTGATGCGCTGCAGCAGCTTTTCAACCAATAATAAAGGTAGTTACCCATATGTTTAACCGAGGGATTATTATGCCTTAACTATCCTGGTTAAATGATTGTAAACAAATTATACTTTAATGTCTCTCTCACAGCATTTTACTTCAATATCATTCAGACTTGTGGCTGTTTGGTAAAAGCCTGGAGTGAGGAAAAGAAACCTGAAAGTATTGATTGTAGTGTTCAATTTAACTTCCTGTCGTATCACATGCTGTAGGTAGTATTTAGATTTAAAAGAAATGATTGAGGCTTATTTGTGAATTTACTTAAAAATGAATTTTCTGGCCCAAGAAAAGGCTTTTGAAAAATAAGCTTTTGCTGTAAGAAGAATGACCAGTGGAAACTACCATATGACACTGACACGCTCAAAGTGCATCATTACAGCTAAGACTGAAACCTTGTAGTTTATCACGAATGTCAGCAGATTTCAATGATTGAGGTACTACATTTATCAGCATTTCAACTAAGTTCCCATTTCATATTTTCTTTCATCTTTCCTTCTTTTCCAGTCTTCCCGCTTCACATCAGTAGTATTTCCTCCAACTGAGACCCTCTTTCATCCAATAAAGTGTAAACAAAAAGAAAAACAAAAAAAATCAATGTGCATTATATACAAAGAATGAAATATCAAATAATTTAAAACTATATATACATAAAAAACAAGAAGGCAAAAAGTGAGGTTTAAATGGTTAGTGCTAACGTTGTTTTTTTTTTTTGAAAATCCCCAAAGATTGCTTGTATTCTCTTTTCATACCTCTGCTTTCTCGGATAAAATCTAAGCGGATCGTACCATTTTACCATCTGTGATATGCATTCGATGTGTGTTAGCATCAGCAAACATGCTACTGGTGAAATATACAGAGTGCAATGTTTCTCTTTGAACTGAAACCGGAGTACATTTGGCCTACCTAAGGTTGAGTGTCTGCACGTGAGAGTGTAGATCGAAGAGACGGACTCACCACGATGTGGATACGATGCTTTGCTACGGGGCTATGAGTCAAAAACACGAGGCGTTCAGGTGCAGACATTCCACTTTCTAGTAAGCAGCATGCTGATTAATGTGTATCTAAATATTCTCTTTTCTGATCGAGGGCAGCGGTTTGTACAGCGAAGCAGCAGCAGCGGCAGCGACCGTGTCTAACAGGATGACGTTTAGTGACGTTTAATGCTTATTTTTTTTCAGTGTTCTTTAAAAAAATATGCTGCAGGTGCAAGTGTTTGATCTCGCTTTGAGCTTTAGGTGTGTTTGTTTGATCAAACCAAGCTGCAAACAGCCTCTCCTCGTCGGGCCGCTCCGTGTCCCCCAAGTCCTGCCCTCCGGCCTCTGTCTAGCCAATCAGGGAGCTGCGTCTGGATAGGTCCACGTTGCTGGCGCTTAGTCCCCTGCAGTCTGAGAATCCAGAGTTGGCATCCTTAAAAAATAGAGCAGTTAATGTTAAATGTACTGTAGGACAATATACACTGCAAGAGAACAGAATCAGATCTGTCAGGTACTTAATTCACTGGATTATCCATAAATCCGTGCTGTGTTGTGGCAGGTGTGATGAACACGTGAATAAAACACCTGTACCTGTGTGGTCTCCTCACTGCTCTTGTTGAGGAAGTTGAGGGAGCTCGCTCTCTTCATTCTGAGCAAAACCAACAATGAGACCAAATCATTACAAACTCATTAATCATGCATCAATCAGTACATTGTAACAGAAATAAAATTCGATTTCCATGGATTTTCCATCACTTTATGTATAAACAACCAGTAAATGTGTAATGTTACCCTGGGTTGCGGGGCTCTTGTGGTCCGCTCCCCTGCAGCTTCTTCACCAGCATCTCACTGCTCCTTCTCAGGGCGTCACGGATCTTCCCGAAGGAGCCGCTGCGACGCAGGGACCCGTTACCATCCTGAGGAGAGAAAACAGAAACCTAAGTCCTTTACTGGAGACTTTAAATATTGAGGGGACTTCCTGTTAAGTCTCAGCAGACGGGGGACAGACGGGGCTCCCTCCTCGTGTTTTTGGTTTGATCACAGCTCTGAGCTCAGGTGCCCTGCTGAAGGGCATTTACTTTTGAATGAATTCTTAATGTCAAATAATTACATTATTAATATGAATTTAACTGCCTTGTGTGCAAGGTTGTGTTGACCGTTACGTGATGAACGTATTAATACTATCATTAGTGTTGGAGTACAAGTGAAATGAAGTGGTCTCCATAAACTGACCCCGTTCCACTCGGCGGAGTCGTCGCCCTCGCCGTCCCCCCGCTGTCCTCCTGGCCCGTTGATTCCTTCCCTGCTGTGTCGTCTGTCGCCCCCTCCAGCTCCCCCGTCCTTCAGCAGCTCCACCACCTTGCTCTGGTTAATGGCATCAATACCCTGAGAGTGAGAGAGAGAGCGAGAGAGAGAGAGAGAGAGGGAGAGAGAGAGACACATGCAACCACAAAGAGACAAAGAAAAACAAAGATTGGAGACAAGTGATTAAAGAGGCTGAAAAATAAATTACTTTTCACAGTAGCTCACAAAACGTACAGACATTAGCTTCATGGCTGATCTTAAATCAGTTTGGTGGCGTTTATGGGCCAATAAATCACAGCTGGAATGTCGGTTGAACGGGTTTCTTAACTGAGCAGGTCGCTGAAAGGAGCTCAGTCGACTCATCTAACAGCAGTAATTCAGCAGTCAGTGTGTGTTGGTGTAGTACCTGTTTACGGGACTTGCTGGCGCACTCCTCCAGTGTTTCTGCTGCCTCCAGTTTGCCCTGGCGACGGTACAGAGCTCCCAAGCTTTTCAGGGTTGTGTTCACTGTGGGGCTGCAAAAAAGTCCACCCAGACATCAATTATTTCTATTTACTTTGAAGATACTTCTCACCAAAGTTAATCAATGAAACTAAGATTAGAGTCTTATGATGGTTTTTGGGGAATTGCTCAGCAGTACTGTGATGCACAGCTTAGACAAACCAGAGTCAAGATTAAACTAATACATCACTTTGCAGATACTGTGCCTTTAATTACAACTGGATATTTGCCAGTGTGTGTTTTCTGGAAGAAGAAGAACAAACAATGAGCTCACTTGTGTTGCTTAAAGGACCTGATGCCCCCTTCAATCTGTTTTCTCACTTTGACCTTTACTGTCTTTTTTACTTGTTTAAATTTTTTTCTGGGACAAACAGGGAGGACGTGGTAGATTTGTCCTGTGGTGGAATCCTTAAATCGATTCAGAATTTCAGTCTTAATTGTCTCTCAGGTTACACTACAATATCAAGGCACTGATGACACTTGATTTGAGTAAAATAGATTTTTAGTTTCTCTTGCATTCATTTCTTTTTCATTCTGCTAATGATATGACAGCCTCTCTTATTTGCTGATTGGCAGAACGATGGAAAAATGAACTACAATGTGCTTGTAATTGCATCTTTGCAAATGGGAAAAAGTAATTAAACTATGTATGGACTTGTATCATTTTCTAAAAGTCCTAGAATATTCTAAAAATGCAAAAGAAAGATTAGCAGTCTTGTCTCTAGCATTGATCTGCTTCACGATTCCTACATGTTTTCCAGTGAATTCAAACATCTGACTCACCTGTCCACCTTGCAGGCCTTATACCAGCTTCCATACTCCACATATGGGCCAGAGTCCTTGCGCTTACCCTAAGAGAGACAGCGATAGAGAGAAAAGAAACAGAGAGAGAGAGAGAGAGAGAGAGAGAGAGAGAGAGAGAGAGATTAACATGAAAAGAGGCAAAGCAAAGGAGGAGCCAAGTATGAAATATTACCCTATTAAATCAGCCTATTAAAATGTCCCTGTTGTCATTTATACAGTCTGCTCTTCTCCATCATTCTCATTTTGCTGCCCGCTCCACTTCTATAATAAGCTGCCTGCCAGCAAATGGCATCAATGGAAAAGGTCAACCTAAATAACTGACCTTGCTCTCCTCTCTCTCCTCTGCGTGCATCCAGATTGGCTTGTTGTCATCTGCAAAATGAGGACAAAAAAAAAATCATATAAATGCTATGTGATATAAGAGAACAATATAAAGAGTGGACAACAACACTGTAAATACACTGCAGCAGAAACAATAGAGGAAAATAAATGAACTGCCAAGAAAATAACAATGATCCTTGGACTGTCCTAAATTTCAAAATGAAGCCTTTCTATCCATGTAAACACGTTTTATAAAAAAAAAAAAGACATGGCTGCCGTTCATTGAACTCCTGCAATGCCAAATTCCTGCCAAGGCCCTCTCTCTCGTGCTGAGCATGTGAGCACATAAGGGTTTGATGGGCTTAGCCGTGGCGGGAGGGAAACATCAACATTAAGCTGCCTCGCACGCTTCGATAGCACGAAATAATCCTCTGACCTGCTGAGAGGGCCGAGGGTGACGGCAGGGAACAGGGTGTGGTCAAATCAAAAACCTGAATCCTAAAACACTGCAACTGCCGGGGGGAGTGAAAATGGGTCAATCACAGGAAAAAAAATATTCTCAACATCTGATTTCATCAGAAAGGAAAGATTAAGGAATGTCAGCCATGTTTAAAGGTGAGACATGTGCTTATTTGTCAGGATGCAGTGTGAATGTGGGCTTTACTTACTGTTGACAGATCCAAACTCCTTCTCGTGTGCCCTGGTCAGAATCTCTTTGTACAGAGCCTCGGCATCTTTGAACTTCCCCTGCTTCAGGTAGCAAGTAGCCTGACAGGAAGCAATGAGGACAATCTTTAATTTATGTGTCTAAACTGGGAAACCTTGAGAAAAATATGTCATCACAAGATTAGAAGGCAGAAGAGCAGGAAACACATCACATGCAAAAACAAACGCTAAAGTTTCATTTCTGTAGATCAAATGAGTTTTTTAAGTAAAGATTGTGTGACTGGAATAGTTTTAAAACCTCTCCTGAATTTAGGACCTTAAAAATGTCCCCACCAGGTTATTTTTGGTCTTGGCCACATTGGGGTCGTCCGCTCCCAGTTTGGACTCGTAGATCTCCAGGGCTCGTCTGTAGTAGTACTCCACCTCATCGTATTTGCCCTGGTTCTGACACAGCAGGGCCAAGTTGTTCAGCTGCTTGGCCACATCTGGGTGGTACCTCCCCAACACCTGGAGACACATTGGTGCATCTTTCATGAGGGGATTTGGTGGTTACAAACAAAACTCACATCTGTTGACAGTGTCTTTTTTTTTACCTTCTCTCTGATCTCCAGCGCTCTCTTGCACAGGGGTTCAGCCTCCTTGTATTTGCCCCTCTTTCCGTACAGAACAGCCAGGTTGTTGAGGGTTGCGGCCACAGCTGGATGATCCTTCCCCAGTGTCTTCTCTCTGATGGCCAGAGCATCATTCAGGAGGTGAGCTGCTTCTTTGTACTTGTTCTGATCCCTGGAGGCCAAAAACAGCACTTCATTACAAAAACGCTTTAACTGACACCAGTGATAAATGTTAATCACAACCTGCTCTCTGTCCCTCACCTGTACACCAAGGCCAGGATGTTGAGCATGGTGGCTACGTCGGGGTGGTCGTGCCCAGACGTCTTCTCCAGGTCCTCCAGGGCCTGTTTGCACAGCGGCACGGCCACCTCGTACCTCCCCTGCGAGGCGTACTGGATCACCAGGTTGTGGAGCGTCCTGAGGCGGGCGGGGATCTCGTAGCCTCCCTGCTGGGCTGCCACCTCTCCACTGGGCTGGGCTGTGGGTCAGAGGAGAGGATATTAAAATGTCTTCTGGATGAAACTGGAAGAAGTCCTTGAAAATCTCTTTTTTGGAGCACTTTTCCTCCACAAGTCCCCATGTGATAATAAAATGACATCAAATGATTGATGTAAAACAGATACCATATGTTATCAAGGAAGAGCACATGCAAAAGGTCAAATTAGATTCAAAAGTTTGAACTGAAATGATCATTATGACAGAATAAATGAATTTAAATGTGTATTTTTACATGTTATGGCTAAATGTGCAGTCGACATTAAAAAGTGAACATAAAGCTGAGAGATAGAAATGCATTTTCAAATGTTCAGTTATTAATAATTGAAAAGACCAAGAGGCAAACAGAAGAGCACTTACTGTCTGACTAATGGGGAGGAAAGCTGAACAAGCTTTACATTGTAACATGCACCAGTGACCTTTTCTATCTGCAATGTGATTTCACTTTGTTGACACAGATCCACAAATCCGAAGCCCGAACTGTTCTGGTGAATTCAGTATCAACCAAACCACAGCTCCCGTCACACACATCTAAACTGTATTACAGCTGAGGGAGAAACTGGGGCAGCACCACTTATACAAGGAGCTGCTTGCATGCTTGAGTATTTAAATTACTCTTAATCTCACTGTCATCTCCTGTCTGAGGTCTAATAGCAGCTGCTGAGGTCATACCTGGTCCCTGGTCATCATCATTGGGGAACAAGTCATCCAGACTGTCCTTTGAAGTGTCTCCTCCACTTCCGCTGCCGCCGCCACCGGAGGTCTGGCTCTTCTCCTCCGAGGGCGACACGTCATCGTCGAACTTCTTGATCTGGTTCATGAACTCCAGGTGTTTCTTCTCCTCTTCCAGCTGGGCGACGCTCTGCTCACTGCGCTGCAGCTTGTGCTGCGTCCCCGCCAGCTCGTCCCGCAGCCACTGGTTCTCCTGGCAGAGCCGGCGCACCTGAGCACGCAGCTTCTGCTTCTCTGACTCCACGGCGCTCAGGTGACTCGACAGGGCGATGATCACCTGAGGAAAAGGTAAAGGGAGGACAAAAATCCAATTTTTACTAGCTGAAATTGTAAAGATTTGCCAAATTCTTAACTAAATTATCAATGAGGACTCTCACCTGTGCCTCTCCCAGGCCCAGCTCGATGGCCTCCAGACTCTTGCGGAGCAGCCCAGATTTCTCCTGGGCAGCGGGTGGCTGGGCGCAGTCCAGCAGCGAGTTGAGGAGCTGGGCGTGTTCCCCCCGCAGCGTCTCCAGGCCCTGCATGACGGCCTTAGTGTTGAGGACGATCTCATCCTGACTCAGTCGCTCCAGGGCTTCTTCACGTGGATACACCATGGTGGACATTGCCTGGTTTCATACACACTTTAGGGGGAATACACAAAAAAGAAATAGAACATAAGGATGACAAGAGTGATTTTTTTTTATTGATCAGTAGGAGCAGAGGTTTTTCGCTGAGTGTGCATTGTCTTTGTCCTTTATCTGTTGGTCACTGAGGTCAAATGGAGACAAAAAAAAATAGAACAGATCAGATAAGAAAGGAGGACAGGTGTGTGGAGGAGGACAGAAAAAAAGAAGAATAAAGAGATACTTAATGAGAGGAAAGTCAAAACTGGGCTACAAAAGTATAAGAGAACAGAATAAATTCAACACAAACTTATTCTATCAGGTCTCATTATGATGGTAAAAATGAGGTACAATGATGTCAAAACCAAGAAGTTCAAATCAATTGTTTTAATATAAAAGCCACAGGGAAGTATTTAATATTTCCCTGCGTGCATGATTCTGCAAGACATCTTCATTATCTATCTGTGACATGAGAAATGTGACGTGAGTACAGGATGTGCCATAAACAACAGAAACATTGCAGTATGTTCCTGAGACACATTTACAGCATGAAAGCACATTTAGATTGAATAGATATGTTAACCGAGTTTAAAAAGATGAATAGAAGATATGAAATATTAAGCAGCTGGAGACCTTTGATGTAAGTTGCTGCTGCTGCAAAAAGCCTCAGATCTCTTTTCTTTGTCTTTCGATACAGTTTCAAAGAGGTCAACGGCCAAACAATAGTTTCCCATTTCAGTATTGCGTAACGTGGCCCTTAGGTAGTTAGACTAGATGGGTGGATTAGACTAGGTGTGTGTGAGTAGTATATGTATAGTTAAAAGCCATTCAGATTACTACAAGAGGATTCCTCTGAGCCTGAAAGTGACGCAGCACCTAGTGAGCAGTAAAACCAATTAAAATGAGACACAGTCACCCTACAGATCTGCTATTTTCAGGAGAGACTGATTCAGTGGTGATAACGATGGAATCAAATATCACAGGAGGATCTAAAGCAGAGACCAGAGATGTTTAAAGTGATTTAGAAAAACCGACACTATTCTATTGTTTACTTTTTTACTGTAAAACCTCAGTGAATGTCTTGGTCATTGTTCTAAAATAACAAATTTAAAATGATTCTAATCACAAATCTTCATATTTCATGTTTATGCAAATCAAAGAAGCAGACTGATATATCATTATCGCCTTTTTTTTTTTAACTCTCATCAGAATTAAAAATCTAAACAGAACATTTTAAATATCCACACAATAACATTAATAGACCACTGACCCACATCACCAGACAAACCTGAATATCAACTCCTGTATAACAGTAAAAGAATTTCCCAGTTTGGGACAAATAAAGTACATCATCTATCTATCTATCTATCTATTTTTGACTCGACCTCAGTATTGATCGTGTGATTGGAGCCACAACTAAAAATTACTTTCTTTATCAATCCTTCTTCCATTTTTTCCAAGAAGGATTCACCCTCCAAGTCCAAGAACCGAAAGTGATGTCTTGGGGTTTTTGGACTGTTGGTTGGACAAATAAGAAGACAAAGATTTTTCATTTACATGTACTAATAATTGAGAAAAGTAGCTAATCCTTTCATCAGAGACGCTCATTTTGCTTGATAAATTACTTGAACAATTATTTAAAAATGCTTTAATCTCTGCTGCCTCTTCAAAAACATACAAGCACGACACTTGATGAAAATGTACTTTGGACTGCTGATGTCTTCAGAGGATAATGACTGTAAGCAGTGGGTGAAACGGTCTCTGAAAAGAAATCATTAGTCATGCCATTGGTCATCATGAGTAATGAGGTTCACTATTCACGTTTACAGCTGGAACACACAGATAAATTCAGAGTTCATTCCTAATGTATCCTCACATTCAGCCTGTAGTTTGATGTTTGAAAACCAATATCTGGGAAGTTCCATATCTGTGTATCAACACTCGTCTCCCAGATGGAGACAGATCCAGACAGAAGGATGTGGCCCAGTAAACAGTCCCTTTATATCCTGAACATCTAAATACTGACCGGCAGGAAATGAAACCATTACAGCAGCAGAAGGACAGAAGAGCCAAATGTGCAACATCGTGACTTTCTCCCTTCTCCTGCTTTGATGGTGGAGGTGCACCTGTTCTCCTCTCCTGCTCCCCCCCCCCTCTCTCTCTCTCTCTCTCTGTGTGTGTCTGTCTGGCTCTCTCTCTCACCCATCCTCCCCCCCTCCCATCCGCCTCACACACTGACTGCAATGCACCAATACTCACATTTCCCTTCAACTCCACCGTTTGCAATCACAGACAGTGAAGCTGTGTCAAGAAAAAGTGGCATCCTGACACTGATGTCACCACTGATTCATGCATCTTTGATTTGGCTGTTTTAAGGCACAAATGAAGGAGTGAGCCGGCGGATGGTGGAGGCCTGAGGCCGGGAGGGGCGGCAGCGTTTGGCTTGGCCGCAAATCAATCAAGGTGACCGACAATGGAGAGCTGTGTTCAGAAAGGACGAACCTATAACACACGAGCCATTAAACAAACCTCATTCACTGCAAATGCGCTCAAATGGCTGTTTCCGACATGTAAACAGTTTGTAAACAGAGCAGGCCGGAGCACCATGATGTTACACAATACACACTGATCCACGTTAGATTAGATGGCTGTTCACTGTTTAGCAGATGCACACATGCGAATATGATGAGGACAGTTTAGAAAAAAGTGCTGTTTCATAAGTGAAACACTGGCGAATAGGGACTGCAGATGATACCTTCACGGACCTAACCGAGGATTTAATTTGGCAACTTGCTAAAAAAATCTACTTATTTTAACTACATAATTGAAACTTCACGTTTATTTAAATATTATTTTTTTACCTTCATCGAAGACAAGTGCGATGCTTTCTGTCCCTCGAACAAAGCAGCAGGACAATGTTGTGATGCTCCAGATGGATCACAGTCAAGTCTGCGCATGGAAAACACGCCGCTTCCGGATTTAGTCTTCAAAATAAAAGCGACTTCCGGTTGGAGCTACGCAACATTGCACGATAAAAGCTGCCAAACGCGACACTGCAGGTTATCCAGGCGGAGGAAATTACACCATTAAGGTCCTTTTATTTCCCAAACCTGATGTAACGCAGCAATTGATGCTAACGCCGGTATGTTATTAAAGCTAGTGTTAATGGCTAAATTAACGTTAGCTTTACTTTAATGCCGTTAATGGAAGTTTCCTGCCTTGTTCATTACACGTTTCTCACGTTATTTGTCAGGTTAAACTCACACATAAATAGCTCTCACACAGCGCAGTTGAGTTTAATACGATTACAACCTCAGTTAGCTAGTTAGTAAGTTAGCTAACAGCCGCTTCAATTAGCTCCTAATAGCAACCACCGTTACATTCATGCTAACTTACCCAGACTGTCACTGGAAAATGGAGGACGACAGGAAAGCTCTTAAACGAGTCCACTACTGACCGGTCATCCCCACATGAACTTTTATTGAGTTAAAATAAAGTGAAGTTATCGTAGCTTCAAATGTGGGAGACGAAAAATGGCTGTTCTCCCAGAATCCACAACCAAAGACGACGTAAATTACCAAGATGATTTAATTCTGCGCATGCGCATATCTGGACTGCCGCTCCCCATTAGCTTGTGATTCATTAGCATCTTCTGTAACTTTAGATTATGCCATAGAGGTTTTATAAGCATTTCTGAAAAGCTGAAAAATATTCCTGGAGATTTCTGTCTATATTCTGAGATAAAGTGATTGCAGTTATCCGCAGTGTGTATTCAATTTTTAATACAGAACAAGAGAGAGAAACTTTTATTTACTGCACTTTTAAATAGTGGTGATATGATAAAATGTTACAGTATCACTTTTGTTATGATTAAATATGATTTTTTTAAAAGCTATTAACTGGTTCATTTTGGCCTTAAAATAGGACCGATTCACAGAACAGGATGTAGGAGGAAGTGAACTCTCTTGCGTTGCTCATGCTCTTTGTGTTCGATACCAACAGAAGCTCCATTCAAAGACTGAGAGGAAACTATTTTAAGTTTATTCCCAACATAAAGCACTTTTATTCATCTGATTCTCTAGAAATACTTTTGTTATCAGTTGTAAATTTGTAAGGAAGATATTCCACTATTTGGTTTGCAGATTTTCTTGCTCATCTTTATTTGGAAAGTGCTAACCATTAAATCAGTTTTATATATTGAAATCTCACCACCATTTTTTTAAGCACGCACACACAAAACATACATGTTCGACACTTTGAAAACAAGAGAATGGGCTACAAATCAGGAATATTTTTATTTTAAAAAACAAATGAAACAATAAACACTTCCACTTTTCATCCCACATCTGTTTGATTGACAAACGTAATCATGAAAAAGCATTACTACAAAACATGTCAAATTAAGAAAAACAAAAAACCCGAACTAGAATACAATATAACAAGTACTATCTGATATGTACAAGCATTATAGTTTATTATAATTATTGTTATAGGCAAAAGGCAAAAAAGCTGAAGACTGCTGCTGAAGAAACAATGGCATGTGCAAAATACTCTCCATAAGTCCACAAGCTTAAGACGCTCTGCTCTGAGCAGAACCTCGTCCGACGGAAATCTACTGCTTTAGTGGGCAAATCCCATTCCCATGAGGACAGACAGCAAATTTACAAGCTGTGAGGGAATGGGGACAATAGCATTTTAAGATGATTTCAGAAAGTTAAGCTTGTGGAAGCCTGGTGAAGAAGACTCTCTCATCATCAGAGGGACACGTATCTGAGGACGGTGGAGAGAAAAGACACTGCTGATCACTGACAGAGATTATTGATGGACCAAACAGCTCCTAATCTCTAACCACGACTAGTCAAGGACAGAGGAACCATCGTTAACACCGTCACAAACACACACGGGTACAGAGGTACAGGTAAAAACACACAGGAACAAGTTCAAGACTTACGTACAGAACAACCAGCGTTTTCAAAGAGACGTTAGAAAAAACATGTCAACGGTAAGAATGAGGGGAAGGATGGTCTAAAGGTGACAAAGACGAGAAAAGCTGCAGATCGAGGTCGTGATAGAAAAGCATTCAGTTCCTCCAAACATTGAAATGATGACTACAGAACAAGGATCACTTTGTTGCTGATGCGTTTTCAGCAACACAGAAACCTCACATATCTATCTGAATATAATCACAATTTCCTCACATTGTAGTTTTGGCAGTGATTTTGGTTTTTAATGCCTCTCTTTCAGTAGAATGTTTCCAAGTTCAGTTCAATCAGGGAGCCCGAGAGTCAGCTGACCTTTGACCTCCCCGTGGAGGCTGCAGGCAAAAGAGGCATCAATGAACTACGACTTCATACAATTTAGGAAAAGTAGTTTAGGTTCACATCATTGCAATAACTCGACTAACAACACTACAAGGCAAAGAGCATTTTGAGTTAGTACAGGTTGTCTCTAACAGCACGCACAAGATCACTGACCCTCCACTGTTACAGCTTAAGTAAAAACAATCAAGCATTTCATTCCAAAATGTTGTAGAACTTTTGGAAAGATTTTGCTTTTTGAAATCCTTTTTTTTTTTTTGTTTAAATTTAAAAATGCAGTACCCTTTCATAATAAAGCATACTTTAAAAAAAGCTTTTGAAGTTTTCACTGATTTTATTAAAGGTTAAAATTATATTGACGTACTAAAGAGATCAGCAAGAAGCTATAACTTAATGAATGAAGTAAGTTTTGGGTTGCCACGTTCTGGTGAAGGATCCTTTTAGTTCATTTACAGTAATAATCATCTTTTAATTACACTCTTAAACTGTTTGACTTATTAACTATATAAACCAAAGGGATTCTTCATTGAAATGTGGCCTTGCAACCTGGCAACCCAAAAGTTCTTTTCCATTCATGCAAAATAGCAGAACTTTAATCTTTAATCTTAAACGATTTATTAACGTTATTGAAGTCATTAGTAGCAAATTATAAACCCTTTTCTAAGGTACCAAGATGTTTCACTTGTTTCTTAGCAAATGTCTTAAGATTTAGTTGCTTTCAAAACAGCAAATTTTGTTCACTTTTATAGCCAAAGAAAATACTTTTTATGAGCAAGTGTCAGTATTTTGGAATGAAATGATTAAACAACTTCAAACTACAGCACATCAACGCTTATATTCAGGAATAATGAAACCTGTCAGTCAGTCAGTCTGTCGAGCCCTTAACTGTTTGTCAGCAACACAGGTGAAGAGAAACTAGTTTCCAGAGGCCCACTGGCTGTTTGTCTTTTTGTTGTTTCATGCAAGAACGTTGGAGAAAACCGGCTCATCATCTGTCACCTGTTCATGCAGGATTTAAAACGGCTGCATTGAACGTTCTAAAATCCGACGTCTGTTTCAGGCCAAATAACAACAAATGATTATATTATACCGACACATGACTCAACTCGTGCCTTAAAACTCAGTCGTCCACAAAGCTGCGAGACAGCACATGTAAACTAAAGTCAATACATTCAAATATTTGGAAGTACTCAACAGCTGCACTGAGGGTTAGTTCAGCGGTGACAGATGAGCTGGAAACCAGAGAGCGAGCAAACAACGCGAAACCCTTCAGTGTGAAACGGGTGCTGTCCAACAGACAGATGAGTTTGAGACGTGCTGCTGACATCAAAACTGTAACACTGTAATATGGAAACTTTTCTACTTTCAAACAAACAAAAAGTCGAAATCAAGACGTTGGCATTAACACTGTTAAAAAAAACTACTGCTAATACTTGACTGGAGACGGAGGCTGTTACGATGCAGGTGACACAAGGCAGAGCGACACGGCTTTGCATTTTAAAAAACTGCTTTTAGAACAATTATTAGAAACCACTGTTGCAGATACATTCTTGGATTTGCACAGGATCAAATCATTTCAGTAAAAGCGGATTTAGTTGAAGTTTTTTTTTTTTTTTTTTTGAAGTGTTTAATGGTGAGAAGGAGAAAAAAAATAAATCTGCATTCGCCTTGTGCCAGGCTACAAAGTTAACAAGACGACTACTGCAGCTTTTGCAGCCCTAATCTGATGATATTGATAACGATCACATCAACACACGGTGCCACACACACACACACACACACACACACACACACACCCTCTGTCACACGGTAGAAAAAGTTTTCCTCCTATTTAGTGATTTTTTTTTTTTTGACCACATTACATTTATTTTAACACGCACACACACGCGCGCACACACACTACCAGTTACTGTACACTCACTAATCACCTCACGACATCCTAGAGAAAGCATGGAGCAGACCTGTGCCAAAATAAATGAAACCCAATTGCTTATTTTTTTCTGACATAATGAAGATTTTTAACAAGAAGCGGAAATAAAAATTTTTTGACCAGGTCTGATTTTTTAACTAACTTGGGGGACAACTAGCAAACATTGTGCTTTATTGCAGGTGATCTACTCTCATTTTTCAAGATCCTCATGGAAAACCAGTTTATGCTTTTTCCATCATGTTCCCATCAACGCTGCTGAGGTTTGGACTAAATCTGCATGTTGTTGTTTCCTTTGCTGTTGCACATTTGGTTGGCTCATCTATTTTTTACCAGCCGTTCTCTGCAAACGACCAGATGTGTATTCATAAGTGCATAGCAAAATAAGAAGATAAAGAAAACTGCACAGTACAGTCGCCCCCGTCCTGAAATCCTGGAACTCTTCACAAAAACGTACACTATGCATCACAAAACAGCTTTAAAGGGAAGGTTTTACTATTTTTCACTAGAGCACAATTTAAAAAAAAGACACTTCCCATTTATAGATATTGTTTTTCTTTTTTTTTTCTTGAGAGGAAATGTTTGGCATTAGACATCCAAATGACTTATTGTGGTACAGAAAAAATCTTTTAAATTATATGGAAGCCCTTGAACTGAAAGAAACGAATGAGCCTAGTTTGAAGGGCGTCTGAGAACATGTGGAGGAGAAATTCATCACATGCAAACCTTTGATTTGACTGCGTTTTGTGAGCAGAGGAGACTTTTATCTGTGTTTCTTTGTGGCTCATGCAAATACTGAAGCCCTGTTACTTTTTAAGAATTCGTGTTACTGTTTCCGGCACATGAGTGGTGTTATCTGTTAGTTCGGAACATGCACGTGTGGATCGGGTAGCGAGGTGAGCAGGACCTTGAAGGGGTCAAGAGATGAGGGTCAGACTTTAAGGGCTTGAAATCGGTGAGTCGTTGCATGCTATTGCATTCCATAGAACGGAAACGTAAATGGCAGTTAGCTAATAAACTTGTGCTGTAAGCCCCTTGTAAACACACGCACACACACACTGTACATTCACGTGTGCATGCACACTCGCCACACACACAAACACACACCAACAGGGGCATTAAAGTGACTAGTAACAGCGCTGCACTCCAACACCTCCCTCCTCCTCCTCCTCCTCCTCTCTCTCCCAAAAGAGAAACAAGACGACTGTAGCCAAGAATGAAACCAAAGAAAGAAAAAATAGTCCAGCTGCTCGACGTCCTCTCTCAGCTCTGCAGGTGCTGAGAGGCGGAGGCTTTGCGCAAAGGTGTGACAGGATCGAGGAAAGTCGAAGGTCGAGTCGGGGTCAGAGGAGTCGGCGGGCGGGCGGCCCTAGGAGGGGGGCTTGCTGTAGCCGAAAAGTCCGACAGGTAGGTATTTGACGTGAGTGGGCCACTGGGCGGCCAGCTGGAAGAACTTTACATCGTTCCACTCCACGCCGTCTATGGACACTGGAGGGAAACAGAGAGGAGATGCAAAAGTCAGCGGAAACAAACATGTAAAGGAAATGGAGGTGGAGACGTGATGCTCCGGGTTTACCTTTCAGGATGGTCTGCTGCTGCTTGGCGGAGCAGATGAGGCGGCTGATGCCTTCAATGACCTGGCTCTTTGAGTCTACATCCTTCTCCTTTGGCTTCTTTCCCAGGAAGATGGTGGGAACTGAGGAGAGGGAGAGAGAGAAATTGTGAAAGCACTGTATGTGGGGTACAACACTATAAGTCATGGCTATATGAGAGATGTTGAATATAAAGTTCAGTGAAGGGTCGGATCAATGAGTCTTCAAGTTCACTTTGATTTGATCAGATAAAGAGCTTCAAATAAAGAAATAGTATATAAAAGTAATTCAGGACAATATTTTATACATTGTAAGTCAAAAAAGTAATTTAATACACTAGAAATAAATAAGCAGTTTTTTTCGATTGGTTGACAATGATTGATCTGATTGATTTCCTCCCTGATCACGGCTACATATGACTGCATACAATCTCTGAGAATCTGCTTTTGATTATCAGCCTAAATGTAATTGTCCTTTGGGAAATGATGCAGGTAAAGATGAATGATGTCTTTGATAATTCAACTTGAGGTTCTGACATATTGGCAGGACTCTCTTCATAGATTAAAAGACATTAATAGTAGATAACAGAATCATTATGTGCTTGCACCTTGAACATGAAATGAATAATTCTCCCCTGTGATAATATTCCCTCTTTTGATCCTCAGCTCACCTTTCTTGTTCTTCTCCTTGGTGACCACCGTCATGGCCATGGTGCTGACCTGGGCCTGTGGGTCGCTGCTGCCCCCACCTGGTAGCCTGCTGACCTGCAGCGAGCGGAAGGCGCTCTTCAGCGTGTTCTTGCAGCCAGTGTCGCGTCTCTCGCCCTCCCGCCGCTTCTCGGCCAGCGAGGCCAGCCAGTAATCCACCTGCAGGCCGATGGCGTCCACGCCGTGAGACATGCTGGGACTCCTGTGGACAGGAAGTGTTGATATTGACATATATTAAAGCAAAAGTACGACAATCACTCTGAGCATCTTTAACCTTTATCCATCCAGAGAAGTTCTGCTGCTGCAACCTTTTCGTCAGACTCTGCAGCACCTGATCTGCCACAACTCATTTAAATTCAAAACTAGTTCAATATAAAATGGACTTCACAGTTGAATTTTGTACATTATGTCCAAAACTTGCAGCAAACGTGTTCCTGCAGAGGGTGAAATAGACGGATTAGAGCAGACACAGCTGCAGTCTGTCTGGCTCTTCAGAGAGAGACTGCAGCAAAATTCAACTGAATCAAACACACGGAAACATGACTGAAGAATCAAAGAGTCCCTTCACTTCTGTAGAGCTGGTTTCTAGTCTGGAGCAAAATATGCAGCTCAGTGTTGAAAGGAACATCCACATTTTGGTCCTTTGTGTTGACAGTTAAGGAAACAAGAGAATAAAGAACATATTGGATCTTAGACGTGAGTGTATATTAAAATTAAAAACACTGAACATAAAAGATCTAGAAAGGAAATGTACATTTACTTCAGATCTGTACATGAGGACAGTTTGAGTTTCAATAATGTAAAATCTAAAATCTAAAAGTCTGAATGAATGAATGAATGAATGAATGACACCTGTGAAATAAATGATGAATCAGAACTTACATTTCATACTGTTTTATCCTGATAATACCTCATATTTGGAAGGTGCATTTAATATTTTTACATTGTGGTATTAGGGCTTTTAGAATTTGAGGGGGTGAGGAAAAAAAGGAAGAAGAGAAACAAGGAAGGAAGAATCAGTCTTACCCTTGCACTGTCAGGACGCTGCCCATGGAGGGGGAGGAGGGGGGCGTGGCCGCCTCCTTCATCCCTGTGGGTGAGCCGTGGGAGGGTGGAGACGTGGAGGGGACGGCCAAGCTCACCGCCACGCCCTCTTCTGTATCTCCTTCACCACCACGAAACAAATTGTTATCAGCAAATCAAATCGTTCATCTTTGTGCTCAGGTTGTGTTAAAACCGTTTCCTCACCTGTCGGAGACTGACCGGACTCGATGAGCCCGACCTTCACGACCCCTATGAATGGAATAAACTTCTGATAGGAGTCTTCATCTCGCCTGGAACAGGAGGGACAGAACATTAGACAAGTCCAGTTTGTGAGACGCTCTGACTCGTGTCTGTGTCTGTACTCACGTCCTGTGTTTGCAGGTGAGCATGGCCTCAGCGATGGGCAGCTGGTGCGTGACCGTGGCTCCGCTGATGTACTGGGCGATTCGCGCCGCCACGTCCAGCTGATCTGTAGGAGACAGAACAATCACTCTTGTAGTTTGTGTTGAAGCTGCAGGTGTGAATCCTGAGTATGACGGGTGTGGTACCTGTCTGCGGCGGCTCAGAGCGACTGAACACGTCTCTCCAGGCGCCGTCCAGGAAGGAGGAGCTGTAGCGATTGTCAAGGGCTCCCAGGTGTTTGGCGACCGGGTGGGAGCCTGATGGAGTAAGAGTGAAGGGAAGGAAGGAAAGAAATGCAACAACAAACACAAATAAAAAAGCAAAGTCATCTTTTTATGATCAATGAGTTGGGAGATATGATATTTCTTAAAATCACATGAGCATGCACACGTGACTGTTTGTAATGCAAGTTCTTCCAAAATAATAAACCACTGCTGCAGCATGACTCTGCAAGAACCAGAGCTTCTCAATCAGCATGAAGACAGAAGCAGACTCCCTTACCCAGAGGCACAACCAGGAAGCGCATGTGGTTGAGCCAGTCGGACGTCTTGTTGGCGAGCTGAGTGACGAAGAACTGCAGGATGGCCCCCAGGTAGCTCTGGCTGCCCACCGCCGCCACCTTCACCGCTCGGGGCATGGACGAGTTACAGTTACAGCTACAGAGAGAGAGAGAGAGGTGTTATCAGTGTGGAGGTGGAACTTCATCCCAATGTCTCATCCATCAAAGCCTTTGAAAAAACACCTACAGTAAACAGTGGAGACAAGGAAACAAATCACACAGGAGGCTGACCTCCAACAAATCCTTCAACACACAAATTCAACTGGTAGGTAAAAAAAAAAGTGAACCAAAACAAAAAGCGAAGATCGCTTTACTTGACAAATGTTTAATGGAGCCATGAGAAAGACCAGGAGGACGGAGGAGAAGAAGAAAAAAAGGGTCAAACACAGGAGAGAAAACAGGAAAAATGAGGCTCAGAACAGTAAAAAGACTAAGACGATGAGTCATCTTGCAAATCAAGAGATGCTTTAAATCATAATGTGTGTGTTTCTCTGTGTGTGTGTGTGTGTGTGTATGAAAAACACTCACAATTTCTGGATGCGTGTGAGCACGGCAGACAGCACCGCCTGGATTTCAGCCGCCGAGCACGTGCAGACCACCGGGTGTCTCTGTACCTGGAGCTGCTCTGCAACATACTGCCGACACACCGAGAGGAGGATGGTTGATGGAAAACGCCCACACACACACACACACACACACTCACACACACACACACTCTTACCTGCCCCTGCCAGTCAGTGCCGTTGACCAAGATGAGGCTCTCTGGTAGCGCAGAGTCCGACAACAAGATCTGGTTGAGCTGATCATACACCACCTTCCTCAGGAGCTACACACACACACACACACACACACACACACACACACACACACACACACACACACACACACACACACACACACACGTTGAGTACACAAACAGCCCTACAACAGTACATTTACTCTGCAGATGACTCATCAGCACATGCATAATTCATTTCATAGCTGCAGGCGAGTCATAGATTATCAGGTTGCATTCTTTACTTTGGGAAAAGACAAGAGAGGAGCGGGTGGAGGAGGACACACCACAAAGGCCGCAGAAGTGTAAACGGTATATTCCTGTGTGTTGGGTTAAAATGCCGGATGGTGGACGTACCGGCGTGCTGTGTCCCAGCTCCGGGGATCTCTCCGAGTCGGAGCTGTTGGTGCGTTCACTCAGAGGTTTGGACAGCTGTCTCTCCTTCATGGGGGTGCTGATGCGCTTCTGTCTGGGGGTCTGGCCTCCGTCCAACCTGGAGGCAAAAACGGGCTTGAATGACATCATGCATCTCCAGAATATTCAGTTGGCAATGAAGGGACAATATTCTGCTCTTCTGAGATGCTCATTGTCAAAGCACAGGCAAAAAGATTCTGACATGCCAGTATTTTTTTTTTAGGACGGTATGGTGGCCCTGACAGCTCAACAAACTGCGACTTAGGAAAACACGAAAATGCTGCAAATAGAGAAAAGCCAACCATGTGCATCACTTTTAAGTGTCCCCAGGAAATAGCTTTTGTCGTCAAGCCTACTTGCAGTGACTCTGTATTTGGTTGTGTTGTCGAATTGGTGAAGATGTTTTCTTCATTTGCTTGTGTTTTGCCTGTCTCCATGTGTTTGTTAAGCTGCAGTGCTTTGAGCTCTCAGGGCCACCGTACTTCAGGCTTCCCAGATGCTGCATCATTGTCTTTCATGTTGACACGATACATGAAAAAAGGAGTAATTCTTGCTCCTGACACATAATCTTTTTTTGTTCCTGACGGTCTGTCATGTCAGATCACTGTGGGGCTTGTGTAGTCTGACGTGACAGAAAGTGAGAGTTTTGCTGAACAATGGCCCCAAACAAGCGTCAGGATAAACGCAGACTGAATTTCTCTTCATTTCCCAAGATCCCTTTGAGGCAGTCGCTTTAAAGACATCATCGCTGGGTGACATGTCTGAGAGCGAAGGAGATGTCAGAAAGTTGGCACAGTAATATCTAGTTACTTCATTCAAGTATTTTTCATATTTGTCTAAAAATGTCATGTACATCTGTCATTTAGGAAGCGATGCATTTAACTTAGTGACAGTGACCTCTGGCAACCCTGAAGCCAAAATGACAACGTTAAAGTTGCCAAATATTTATGCACAATCATGAAAACATAGATACAGAAATTGGTCAAATCTATCTTACGGTTTGGCCTCATGTATTTGTGATCGATTACCTTGGTGAGGGCATGGCCTGGGTTTCACTTTTGCTGCTCTTCAGGGGCGTTCGAGGCTTCTCTGCCACCGACACCATGATGCAGGGGCCCACTTCAGCAAACAGCTCCTGATCTGTTAACTCCTACACACACACACACACACACAAGACAGTGTCAGCAAAAGGAGATACTGGCAATCCTAAAGCCATCATCTCCAACCCTCCGTCACTTTTTGTTTCTCCCTGTCTTCTCTCAATCTGTCTTACTTACGCCACAGATGGAGGCGAATCCCCCTCGGAGTGATATTAACACATAATTCATTCATTCTCTCCTTCAGACACACACACACGATGAGGGTCGTACCAGCGTGTCGGTCTCAGACAGCGCCTCCTCCAGGTTGCGGCTGCGGGAGGGTTTCATCTTCTCTAGAGGAGGCTGCTCCCCCTGCTGGGAAGACGAGGGTGCGGCAGTCAGTTGACAGACTTAACGAGACTCCAGATTCAGATAATTAAAAGGATCAGAAGTCAGTGTGCAGCAACAGGAGGAAATGACAGCAGTGACATCCAAAGCATCTTCATTTTTTCTGCTATTTTAACTCAGCACACAATGTTTCACACTAATAAAATGGACTATTTGACTTTTCCACCAAAAGCATGTTTCAGGATGTGTTCAAAAGCAAAAGGCTCACTTCAGTTTCACCATGAAAGGAGGAACTGCAGCAGAGACACATTCAGCCCGCCGAGATGAAACACACTTTTTATTGAGCAGATGGCGACCGTCAAAGAGCTATTGAATTTCTGCCCCATTAAGGAAACATTTCTGAAATTTTATATTTGCACACTGCTTCCACCCGCTGGGCGATTTTCATGGGGCTTCACATTCTGGATATTTAACACATCAATGCAGAGTCGCATGTTGTTTTCGAAGCTCGTGTAGCCTCATTTCATGGTGTATTCTTACACTATTTAATGACCTGTTATGTTATTTAGTGCTGCTGTTTTAGTACAGCTTGATTATTTTATTATCCTGATAAAGTGTGAAGAACTCAATGAAATTAGTAGTAGGTTAAAAAAAAAAAAATCATAAAAAGTATGAATGACTTAGTGAAGAAAAAAATCTCTGATCTAATCAAAATGAATTTCAAAAAAATGCAAAAGCTTTGGTTTAATTTAAAAGGTTTAAGCTCAATAATCTAAGACACTTTTTGGTTTTTATTCTCGTTGCATGCGCTGATTGGCTGTGACCAGATCAGCTGAAGAGTGATCGCTCCTTCTCATATTATTAAATCTAATAATACTTTTCAAAGGCCTGAGGAGGAACCATTATCCAGTAATTCACTTTACTCTTGACCCCTCAGAGTTTCATTGTGCAAACAGAAAGGGGCTCACGGAGGTTTCAGAGCTCAGAAATGACGTCCATAACAAAAACTTCAACAGTTGTTCACAAATCTTTTATGTTGTCAAAGGTGTGAATTGCACCTGTAACGCATGTCTTTTATACACAGTATAAATGAGGTCTTGTTGTAAAGTCAGACGCCCTTTGGGGACAATAAAGTTTTACTGCTCTTAGCTCCTGGTGAGGTGGAGGAAAACGCTTCAGGTTTTCTTGAGCTCCACCTCAACGCCCCAGAGCTCACATAAGTGAAATTCCTGCTGATGCTGCAGCTGCTGGATCTGAGTTACTCACCGGACTGAAAGTGTCTCGACCCAAACTGCCTTTGCTGTTCAGGCTGCCGATCTCCGTCTGCGAGCTGGACTGGGACATTCCCTCAAAGAAGGGCCTGAAACGTTAGAAAACAAAATGTTTCGTGTTCAGTATTTTTCATTTTTTGTTTTAACAGACATTTTGACTGAAAGAGTAAAAGCGCAGATGTTACTAATAACAGTGTGACAGTGAGCCAGCATGAACAGTAACAGGACCCTGTCAGCCAACATTCGTTTTATTATTTACACATTTTCCATTGTCAAAATGTCTTCAGTGAAAAAGGTCTGTTGTATTTTATTAGTGTCAAACATGTGATTTTACAGTTGTTATCTAAAAGGAAAGAAAACCTGAACCAGAAGTGCAAAAGAGAATCAGAGCAATCCATCACATTTATTTCTATACAGCAGCTCCTCTGCTTTCATGCTTCATTATAAGCAGTTATAGAGACGCCTTTCACCATCAAACAGTGCTATTTTGTGAGTTTTATGTCTCAAGGCCAATAAAAAAAGACACGTGGGCATGAAAACATATTCCAGAGCAATAAGACACAATCACAAGAGAGGACTAAAAATACATTTGAAGAACTATTTAAAAATGTTTTCTGTTACTCTTTGACTCGGTTTGTGTCCGTCATCAACATTTTTATTTCTGGCTCATTCTCTGGCTCTGATGCTTTCAGTCTTTTTTAAAAATAATGACAAGGATCACTCAGGACTCTCTTTCTTGAACTTGCAAAGAAAATATAGGTTATGATATTTCTTTATTAACGTCTTCATACATTAGGTTTAATTTACACTGTCATATCGTTAAACTGATCCAATTCTGGTTGATGTAAAACACAAATAAGCTTCAATATGAGTGAGTGCAATGAGCAGTTTTAACCAAGAGAGGGGGCTCTGAATTGTTAACAGTGTTTACTGCGTGTGTCAGGCTGCACCAAAGCGTGTCGATAGATTATGTCGATATGATTCGTGTATTAATCGTGAGCCTGTGTTGTTACCGTAGCTTAGGTTTGGGCGTGCTGAGGATGCTGTCCGTCTCCTCCATCTCCGGCCCGCTGTCGCTGGGGTTGTACATCTCCAGACTGTCGTAGAGCTCGTCCAGGTCCTCCTCCACCTCCTGGATCTGCTCCCTGGACACGTGCTCCAGGCCGAAACCCACCTGGACGAGGAACAGACGAGACAGAGACAGGTCACCGACAGACGCACAGAGTGAAAACTGATTCTGGTCACGCAGCTTTGATCTGTTCAACAACTGCTCCTCATCTTCATCTTCAACACAGCCTTTTCCAACAAAGCCGCGAGTTTGAGATTTCACACATGCTGCAAAGTAACAGTGAAAGAAGTGTTTACATGTCAGCGGCCTGTTTAACATCAGCCCGACCAGGATTCTCATGATCAGAGCACCAGTTCCAACACTTACACACACTGACCTGGTGTAAAACTGCATTCCTCACACACGTAAACGCAGACAGATACACACATGACTCCTGATACTGACGCCTAAACTCAAGTGATCGGCCAAAACCAAGTACAGTGAGAAAAGCACAACTTAAATACACCTGACAAAACAAAGTAGTGATATTAAAGAAACTGGAATTACCCGTCTAATAAAGTCAGCATCTGCTCCTAAAGTGATCCTGCGCATCATCAAATAACAGTTTAGAGTAAAACCGGCAACATTAATAACAGTTATGGACGAGTGGATTCAAGCGATATCAGAAGGGCAAAAGTCACGAGACCAAGTGAGAAGAGAGCACCAACCTCATCGGTGACTTTAAACCTTTTCAGCAAGGCCACAAACTTCTGCTTGATGTTGGGTTGCTGCGGAGACAGAAAATGGGGGGAAAAAGGAAAGAGGACAACGTGAGACGCTCGGGAGATGGATGTTCACATCTGCGCGAGTGACGGAGGGGATGCATGGCGCTGAAGGAGATGACAGCAGGAGGATATATGGGTAATTTCCCAGCTCTCTTTTCACGCTCTGTGACTCAAAAACAACAGCAGTTAATGGAGACAGCAGCGGGACATATTTCTTCATGTCACATAAAGCAGAAGTGTTATGGATGCAGATGTTTGTGTGCAGGCGGTGGCGTGACTGCATCGAGCGTTATGGAGGCAAGTCGACGCCAAGTGCAAGGGGGTTGATTTTTTTATTTTATTTAACAAGCTGTGTTATTTAAACAATGAATGTATAGTGTGTGGAAAAGTTACTGAAGTTATGATTCTGGACACGACATTCGAAACAGTGAAGTGAAATATTAAAGTTGGATTCGTATGTAATGTGATGAACTTTGATTTGTTGGTTTTTATATTTGCTGGATTAGTCAACAACTGATATTTTAGTTTGACAACATGTTGATCTACCATACAGATATACAATTAGAAATATGATGACATAGGATAAAACGATATTGTCTATTCTTATACATCGACTCAACCTCTGTTCACATCATTGCCATCATGAACAGATGATGAAGTGGAGCCGATGAAAGTGGCCTTTACTCATTTTTCTGCCACAGAGAAAGTTTGTGGGGACCCTGGTTGTTGTGAGTGCAGGAAATGTGCACACGTGTCGGGACTTTATACATTTTTTTGATGATATATAAAATGAACATAATCCACAGTAACAACAGTGTTTTTTTAAGCTTCTTTAAAGAGATTCAGGTGTAAAATCAGCAGCTCATTGCTCTTCATTTGTTTTTTACTTCTTATTACCTGAAGCATTTTACTCTAAACTGCGATGAACGGCATCTTAAATCCAACAACCTAGTTTGGGAGAATATGTTTAAACAATAAAGCTCCTTTTGAAAACTCTGCTCTGACGATCAGCTCTGAGCGAAGCTTTCATCAGCGGCATAAGTGGATGTTTGAGTGGCTGCAGGGTTCTGGAGGTCGGCTCCCAATTTGCTGCTAGAAAGTGGAGAGGGTCGACTTCATGCTGGACTCTGGGGATATAAACATTTCTGTGATTGTGTGTGTGTGTGTGTGTGTGTGTGTTGTCCACAGGTGGTGGTGTTAAAGATCAGCAGTGACAGTCTCACAGAGACCTCGGCAGGAGCGCTCCATTAATAACCTGCTGAGCCTGCTGCCACACACACACACACACACACACACACACACACACTTTTGTCAAATTGCAGGTCCATTGTAATTTTCAGGGTTGCCGACAATTTTGTGTTAATCTGTGTTCCTGCTGTTTGTTTGTGTGTGCGTAGATATATGTGTGTGTGTGTGTGTGTGTGTGTGTGTGAAGAAGTGGTTGGTGTTATTGCGAGCGCTTATCGTGACTTGTCTCAATGTTTTCTCTCCGAAAAATTGGCCTGAATTACATGTATCAAGAATGAGAGGAAGAAAATGGATTTATAGAAAAACTACCAACAGGGAAGATGGAGGGAGGAAAGAGAGGGAGAGGGAGGAGAGGGAGGAGAGGGAGGGAGGAGAGGTTGAATGAGGTGAGGCAAGAGGCAGATGAGGAGAAGTCCAGTCCAATCAAATCTGTCTGAAAGGGCTTTTTCACAAAGCAGGTTTGCAGCAAATTGCTTTGCAGACAAACAAAGTGAGAGAGGTGTTTTTCTTACTCTGGTGATGGCGGCATTGGACGGGAGCTTACGCCTCGGCTTCTTCTTCCTCACCTCCTCCTCTTCGTCGTATAGATACTGAGCGAGAGGAAGAGAAGAGAAAAAAGTTGGGACGCTGTGTAAAACAAACAAAAACAAACAAACAAAAAAATCCTAATCATAAACCCTGATTTTGCTTTGAGTTGAATCTGAACACCAGCTGTCACAGATTCGCTCTCTCTCCCTTTATTCTGTCTCGTCTCACTGCTCCGGTCCTGCAGCAGCTTCCCCCCCCCCCAATCCCCCGCTCGGCCTCCCCCCATCCCTCCTTTCAGCCTTTTCAATCCGGCCTCCAAAGCCTCATTGCTCCCTTCTTATCTCCCTCTGCTGTCTGTTCGCTCTCTCCTCCAATCTCTCGCACCGATGGGCGCCGATTCCCTCTCCCTCTTCTCTCCCCTCTCTCCCATAATCCAAGAGAGAGAAGGTGACACAATAGAAAAACCACAGGCCAGTCTGCTTGTGAACCTCAGGAGTGAATTATGGCCACACACAGACTCAGAAAATACAGATTTACATTTTATAAGGATAATTTTTCTGTACAGGAACAGTCTAAAAGTCTGAGAATGCAATACTATTTTTTTATATCAGTTTCAGTAAAAAGCTGAATCCTCAAACTTTCTGATTATTACATGAATATATTAGAGGTTCTCTGTGTCTCAGACTTTTGAACTCGACTGTAAATGGTGAAAATATTTGCCCAGACAAACAGTAAATGTTGTTGGTCATGACGTCTTTATCACACGCTGGAACATTAAGATAATAAAAATGGAAACGAATGGAAATTGTTGGCTTTTAAAATGGAAAAAAAACTTGATATTATACCTTCTTAGACTTAGACCATGAGAATAATCGACCGCTTGAACAATCATATATCCAAACACACCTGTCCGTGAATGGGGTCGTCGCTGCCTTCCTGCTCCGACGAGTAGCTCTCCTCCTCCTCTTCAGAGTAGTTGTCGATGTCCGGGGATCGATCTGAAGAGACGGAGAGACGCGTGAGGGACGGGGGACGGACTGAGAGAGAGAGGACAGGCACGGACAGAGGCGGCAGGATGTTCTCACCTGACATCTTGGCTTTGGGCCCCTCGTGGTCGATGGGCTGGCTGGACAGGGAGTAGACTCGGATCTCGGCGACGGGCACCGAGGCGTCCTTCAGCTGGCTGTGGAGCCCCAGGACCTGGGCGCCCTCGCTGGGGTGCTGCATCACCTGGACGAGGGAGGACACGGACGGCGACGTTAGAGGAAATACATGAGAGAAAAAAAAAACATCGGATGACTTTAAAATCTTCTTCCCATGATGATGCTTTTCTGAACTCTTTGTCTTTGATGGATGTTCTTGGCACTAATCCTGAATAATCCTGATTTTTCACTTATCTCTGAAAATAAGGTTTGAATTAAAGGTTTAAGGGTTTTTTTTTTAGATGAGATACATCTGAATGCCAAAATAGCAGCATGCAAACATAAAAAGACAATTATATAAGGAAAGAAAGTCAGCAGCATAAACATTCAGGAGAGAGAGAGCGACTATGAGTGTGAGCCACCTTCACACACAGCGGGGACAAAAACACTGGACGTGATTGAAACGACATCAGAGGAGAGAGAGGCAGAAATGAAGGCTGTGAGAGAAACAGGTTCGACAGCAGATGTTGAGAGGAGCACAACAAAGGAACGAGGAGGAAGAAAGGCTGAAAGACGACAAACGGAAACAGCAGTCGGAGATTAACAAAAACCAGAGACTGTCGCCAGAAAGACATGGACATGTGAGGCAGCAAAATCATCCGTCTCCTGTGTGTGTGTGTGTGTGTGTGTGTTTGTGCATCTGACATCCAGCCTCTCTCTGCAGTCCGGTCACACTCACACGGCTAATGAAGTCTGAGCAGCTTATTACGGAGCCACACATTAAACCACATTACAGCTGAACGTCCACTCGCTCGGCTGAAGTTCAGCAAACCTGCTTCCAACGCTGCTGCTCCTCCAGCTGAAATGAACCGTTTTCCAGGCAGGAAGACGATTATGCAAATCTGACGAGGCAAACATCACCAAGATGCAATGTGCATATTTAATGAGAAACACTGGTGCAATTTGACTTTTTTCTTTTTTCTTTTCCCTCCGTCGCCAATTTTCCCCATGAAGAGTCTAAATCCTGACAGATTTACAGCAGGTTCATCTTCTGAAACGCTGCCACTGCCTTTTTAAAATCCATCCAGAAAGAGATAGACTCCTGCCTCGAATAATGTAACGCATCGAACTGGACGACACGCAGCGAATTCTCTCTGAAACATACTTTAAAAAAAAACGCAGATAATTACAGTTTTAAAGTGCGACTATTTTCACTTGGCACTTCAGCACAGCTTCATGTGCTCCGGGGCGGCTGAGAGGAAACAAGAGGTGAAATTATGCAAATAGGAGTTCGATGGAAAAACTCTGCATAATTAAGTCATGTCAGGAAAATAAAACAGCGTTTGTTCAAAATAATAACTCTCGGTGCTGATTGCAAAAAAAACTGCAGCTACAACACTGTCATCCTTAAATAGTCTCTTCATCTTCAGAAATGGCATCATAAAAGCTCGATAAATGAGAAAACACTTCGGACCCTGTGATTTTTATGTAATATCATCTCTTACATTTAAAGTAATGTTTCTTCAGTGGTGACTTCATGGCGCACATAAAAATACTGATAACATTTTAACAACCTGCCTTCATCATACAAAAACATTCAAAGTGACTCAATTACGTGACAAATTTGCATCATATTTCTTGGTCCTCGTCTTTCTTTCTCTTAGAGCCGCAGCGATTGGTCGATTAATCTGTTCGTCAAATGAAAGAAAATTAACTGTCAATCGATTCATTTTTCAAGCAAAAATGTCAAACATTTGCTGCCTTCCAGCTTCTCAAATTTGAGGATTTGCTGCTTTATTCAATATTTTTACAGTTTTGAATATTTAAAATATTTTTTTGTTTTTGGACTGTTGGATGTTACTTTTGTCTCCTGGAAGGTTTGACGGGCATTTTCACTACTAATCATTATTTGCAGCACTGCTCTTAACATAGAAGTAAAATCCAGCTTTACGTCACAGATAAACACAAATGTCTTTAAAGCAACTGACTCAAGAAAATGTTCAGTAAATGTGCTTTACATTGTCAGAGCTCTGGTTTATAGACAAAAGCTCAATTTTCAAACTGGTTCATCGTCACAATAGCTGCTGGATCAGTGGAAACTCACTGTCATATTAAAGAAGCACGGTGGCATCAAATTGACAATTCAGTATAGGAAAGTAGAAAACCTGAGTGTGTCCCCTATAGCAGATTATTTTCCTGACACACCAGCAGAGTTCATCCTGCAGAGACGCCTGTCGAGGAAATGAGTTTGAACCCATCATGCGTACGAGTCTGTATTTGTGTCCTTTGCCCTCTGTGAGGCACTTTGCAGCCGAAGCTGTCAGCTGAAAGAGCTCCATGAATAAAATTTGACTTTATTTTACATGCAGAAGCAGCCGGCACAAAGGCCGGAGCAACACACTGGTTTAGATTTTAAAAAAGGGCTGACTTCACGAGAATACGTCTTTATTCATAAAACCATGATTCTAAAAATATGAGACAGCTGTATTAATCTCCTTCCTACAATCCTGTGTTCACAAAGTGTTGAACCTCTCTCCATCCTCGCTTGTGAACGACTGAGTCTTTCCAGGATGAACCTTTCAGACCCAATCATGATACTATCACCTGTTACCAATGAACCTGTTTACCTGTGGAAGGATCCAAACAGGTGTTTTCAATCAGTCCACAACTTTCACAGTCTTTTGTTTGAAACATGTTGCTGCCATCAAATTCAGAATAAGCAGCAACAAAAATCAATGAAGCTGATGAGGTCAAATATTAAATATATTAGTAGAGAATATGACAAAGAGGATTAGGAAGTTATCACATTCTGTTTTATTTATATTTTACACAGCATTTAGAATCAAGGTTGTATTTGGTTAAATTTCCTGTCGAGACCTCACCTCCCTCTTGATTAACTCTTCTATTAACGTTCTCTCAGTAAAGTGCTTTGTGGTGAGCCAGTTTGTTCAAGGTGTTTTACACTGTAAATAATTCGGACGTTTCTTTCAAACTCCACCAGGCCTTCGTAAAAGTCCTGGGATCGTCCACACGTGCACGCACGCGTACGGACACGCAGCCATTAATCGCGGCGCTTTTAGAAAGGTTTCATATTGTGAGAGACGGAGAACGCGAGGAGCTTTTGGCAGAAGAGGCCAGTGTTTAATTGCAAGTTTGATTTATGGCGACATTTATGGCGGCTGAGAAGAGAACGTCGGGCCAAAGATCAAAATCCGGGTCTGATTCTAAAGTGCACTTGCTTGAATTGAGTTTAGATGAAGGTTAAATGAAGGTTAGAGCGAAATAAGTTTGGAATAAAAGTTCGGAATGATAAAGGAGGATCTGGAGATCTGATCCCTTCATTCTGGTTGATGTTGACTTAAAGAACCTCTGTGTGACGGCGGTGAGCTCGGGCTGAAGCAGAAGGCAGAGGTTGCATGTTTGGGGAAATGAGCCTGCGACCGGCAGTTTGTTGGTCCAGCAGCTCAGATCAGCTGGGACACGAAGAGGGTCAGAGTCCGCTGACTGGACAACTCGCAGCTGACGCGCCCTCAAACGTGCAGCTCAGCCGCCATCTGCTGCTGCTGGAGGTGCTCTGTGCTGGAAATACACAAACGTGCACCGAGAGATGGGTCTGTGTTTGTGTATGAAGCCTTTCCTCCACCGACACTGCAAACACATGTCATTCTGTCATCTGGAAAATACTCTATATTTATCACTCTGTATGGATGATGTGTGCAAATGAAGCGGCTTTTGCTTCTGTTTATTGTTGTTACAGACTTTAACCAAATGAAATACCAGGATATTTTTTTTTACAGGAGTAAATTATTCAAACCTGTTTTCAAATGGAACGAATCCAAAAGAAAATTACACAGTTTGTGTTCATGCAAAAATGTTCCCTAATCTCAGCTTCTCAGTTGTGAGTATTTGCTGCTTTTCCTTGACTTGAAAAATAAAACATTGTTTTAGGATTTTACAAAATTATGAAGAGTAATTTTCACTATTTTTGGACATTTTGTAGACTAACCAATTATCAATTAATGGATGAGAACTAACTAATAAAAACAAAATTATTGTCGTAGCAAACATTTTTAAAATTAAATCTTATTGAACACCTGTTAGAAATATCAAAATAAATAAAAATAAGTTGCCAGATTGTTTTGATTTTGGAAAAATAGAAATGGAAAATCATAAAACACAAGATACAGAATATTGTCTTTTAGTACAACTGTCTCTTTTTTCTCAAGTGAAAAAACTCACTTGTGTCAAAATGCTATAAAAACCTTTTCTTCTGTGTGATAAACTCAGAGCTTTAAAGGCATTCTGGGAAAAGTCTGAAACTAACTGAAGCAGAGCGTCACATACTGAGAGGTTCAATAAATGGATTTTCCCATAAACCTCCATGTTGCATTTCAGCGTTGCTTAAGAGTTGAGCGCAGCTGCGGTACCTCGGCCATGTTGATGAGTCCCAGGGCCAGGGTCTTGTAGCCCAGGATGGTCCGGTTCTTGTATCGCTTCCGCCGCTGCAGCATGATCTGAAGCTTGTTGGCGTCCCTCTTCAGGAAGTGCGGATACTGCGGGTACAGATACGCACACATGAGCAAACACGTGCACAAACAACAGCTGACGGCCGACTCGCCAGACGGGTTCAGATGCAAACTGATAAAGCTGATGGCATTTGTTTCCCAGGTCGTGATAATTAAAGCTGATCTAACTGGCTCGTCGTTGCATAAGGAGTTCACACCCGCTGACCTGTCTCCGGCGTCCTGAAGTGTCGAACCACTTAGTCACATCCCAACTATGACATAACCCATCATTAAGGATCTGGCCAGCTGCACTATAAATGGAACAAAAGCGACTCCTGTAACAATGTTCAAAGCCATGAAATCACTCTGCGGCTCAGGTTTAATAGGCGTCCCCTCTGCAGCGCTGCTTCTGTAGGAACTTTAATGTATAATGTATAATGTCTGGCTCACTGCACACGCTAAGATCCAGGGAGAGAAAACTCTCTGACCTTTTAGCAGCATTTAGAAACATGGAGAGAAATGGAAATTGGAAAGGACAATTTAGAGCAGAGGAGACCCTGCTGGGAGTTACATTAACCAAGCTGTGCCTGAATGCACAGAGGTGCTGAATGTAAACCGCTGTGAGAGTGTTCATGCATGCAGGGGTATGATGGTTATTACATGTAGCGTCTCTGCACCCGCGCAGCAGAGACGACATGTTTCTGCAAGGAAATACACAGATTCAGATTTGGATCAACACCATTTATGAAAGTCGATGAAACGAAACGCACAATTTGATTTTGAGATTTGATTTCAGTTTTTGGTTGATTTTGAAAAACTCATGCTTTACTCTAACCTGAATGGGAAATAGATCCTCCAAGGCCTCATGGCATTTTCGTTTGATCACTGTGGTCCAAAAACGTATTTGTAGTGGCTTGTGAGAGTAAAATTGTCTTTTTTCTTTACCGATAAATTCAACAAACGTCGGTAATGAAAGACTGTTTAAGGAACCGCTTTGGTTCAGACTGACTTCTCCCAACATCTACATCAATATTTTGTTCCATTCATGGTTCCCAGAGGATGAATCCAAATGACTGGTGATCTGACTTTTCCTCCATCGTGAAACTGATATTTGTGGTTTTTGAGTGAAATGTCTCAACTGTGAAATGGACGTTCACCTTCCTCAGGATGAATTGTACAAACTTTTCATCTCGTCCCATCATGAGGTTAAAATCTTAATTTGCTGAACATTCATAAAAGATTTATGACAAATCAATCCCATCAGCCAACACTTTTTAAATCACTCTCTGTTCACAGAGAATCATTTCTATTTCTACAAAAAAGACACCTGTCAGCTCAGCCTGACATCAAAACTGTTATTTTTGCATCCCGTATCTGTTGTGAGTTAATTTGAGAATCCTTCCCTGACTGACAGACGGCTGTTTACCTGCAGGGAGAAGGTGAGCTGCAGGTCGGTCTCCGTCAGCCCCGCCGAGGACAGCAGGATCTCGTTGGAGCGCAGGATCCGCTTGGAGCCCTGAGTAGGCGACAGAAAGAAAAGAGAGACAAAAGAGAGAACGTCACGAGGGCAGGGGGAAGAAAGCGGGGAGAGACGGAGAGATGACTGCCGGCGAAAGAGTCAAAACAATGAACTCTCATCAACCGCATGCGGCGAGAGAAGCGTGGGAGCAAAGGAGGTCGGGAAGGAGGGAGGCGAAGGGGAGGAAACTGACTGATGGGAAGGAGAAGAGGAGGAAGATTGAGCAAGTGGCAGCAGCAGCATGGAAGAAGATTTAAAACAGCTTGAAGTGTATTATGTGCCAGAAACAGCAGAGGATGTACGCGTTTACTAAGATAGAAAACAAGATGGAGATGGCGAAGAGAGAAAAGGAGCCAAGGAGCAGACACTGGGAGCGGAGCCACGGCATTACGCAGGAATTTAAACAACAGAAACTGAATTGTGTGTCAACGAGGAATTTGTTGGTTTTTGTTAATTGGGGACGAGATGGAGACGACAGAGAGCGACAGAGCAGAAGAGGTGAAGAAGAAAACTCGCATCCTGACTATCTCTGACAATCTGACAGTCGACTTTTCTGAAGCTGCCTCCGCTGTCAGGATTGTCAGAGCGGATTTTTCATTACCCAGAAACAACAAAAGAAGCTTCCCTCAAGTGTAAGAAAACACAACTGTGGAGGAGTTGCAGAAAGTGTTTTGGCTGTAAACGAAGAGGAGGAAGTGTGTCCAGATCCAATAAGCTGACTCAACAAAACAACAAACCAAAAAGTGAAAAAAATAAAAAATAAAAATTGTGGTTTATTCAGCAACATTTCAACACATCCTGGTTTGGCTTAAGAGAAATTCAAGTCTTTAAAGGATGGCTGTGCAGGATTTAGGACGATCCACGAGCAGGAATGCAACATAATATTCATAATTATGAGTCTTTAATCACCTTAAAGTAAGAAGCATGTTGTCATTTGAGAATGAGCCTTTTATATCTACAGAGGAGCAGCGTCCTCTTCCACAAAGTCGACCATGTTGCACTGCAATTTTTCATTTCACTTTACATTGGTTCATAACAGAAGTGTCCATTTCAGCAGGCAGGAATTTATAGTCTTATGCTTTGTCTGTTCCCGACTGTAGAGAAATCTCATACCTGCAGCTTGACGGCGATGACCACGGAGGTGAGGTCTTTATCCAGCTCCTTCAGCATGATCAGCTTCTTCAGGGTCAGGTTGAAGAGCCTGCAGACAAACACAAAGAGGATTAGATTAGAAGACAAGTCGGTGCCATCAGCGCTTCATTCATTCCCGACAGAGCTGAGCCACCAGGTTTGGCCGACGAGTGGACTCATTAGAAATCAACACATACTCGTCTTATACAATCCCCTGTGATGAACATTCGTTCTGCCTGGAAAGTGCAAAATGGATGAGAAGCCATCAAAAGGTAGTGAAAGCTTCCCAGTGAAACATCTGCAGCAAAAAAATGATTTATTTTTGATTGATGACAAACAATATAAAAGCATGAAAGGGAAAAGCAAAGCAGCAGCGACATCAAGACTTTGCAGACCTCTATGTTTTTTTGCTTCATCGACCAAACTGTGTAACTGAGGGGCTCGTGAATAAAAGATCACAGATTTGTAGGACTGGTCTTCAGTGCTGTGACGCTGCTCTTCTGTGAATAAATGATCTGCTCCTTCAGGAGTCACGAGGTGGAAGTTGTGGTTGAGAGCAACAGCTGAAGTTGAAAGATTAGAGGGAAACATGCAAAATTTGATGCATCTACATGGTAAAATTCTTAAGAACGGGAGAGATGAGTGGAACAAACAAGATATTGTTGGGACTTTTCCTCTTCTGGCCAAAAAAGGAAGGCCGTGTTCAGCTTTTATTGAAATTTATTTAAAAGAGGTGTTGATTCGGTTTATGTTGAGTTGTATCGCATTTATACTGTGAAGTGTTCCTTATATTTTGTTTCTATCAATGAGGCCAGACTCTCATGATAACGCAACACAAATCAACTGCACCTCAAATACAGCCTCAAAAGTTGAATCGACTCCTTTTGGAAGCAACAAAATCTGAACATTATAAGCTGCATGATTGGACTGCATTGGTTTTAGCTTGGTGTACCTAATAAACTGGCAACTGAATGTGCAACGTACTGTACGAAACCAGTTTGTAACCCTGGTAATGTGTCATCTTCACTTTCTCTCCAGCGGACGATCAAATAAAGCCAAAACAGAATAAGAAGAGACACCTGAAGAGGCTTCGAGTGCAGCTTTCTGATGACAAGCTGTTAAAAAAAAAAAAAAAAGATTCAGTTTGGCTCACGATGGGACTGGAAATGGTTTGCTATTTTTGTAAAAGCGTCCCTTTTCCAACCGAAGCCAACGCTTACGTCAGCGCACACAAACACACACTCTCCTGGACGTCTTCCATTTAGGAAACACTGAACAAACAGGAGCTTATCTCAGTCTAATTTGCACCTCAGCCACAAGTTTCCTACCGCTGAGCCACGAAAACAGCTTCACAAATGCTTTCATTGTTCCAAAACACAGAGAGACGCACAAGACCAGAAGGAGTTCAAGAGCCTAAATGGAGACGGAGAAAAGACACCCAAACGGCAGCTGTGCAGCCAGGGGTCAGTCTGTTCAATAATTCATCTCCAGGGCTTTAGAGACAGAAAGTAAACCACTAAAATAGACCTGCTGGGGCGGCCGGGGGGGGACGAGAGAGATGGAAAGATAACAACGGAAAAATACAAAGACAGAATATTATGTCAAAGTGTGATGTGCAGGGAAAAGGCAAAAAAAAAAAAAAAAAGACAAGCCGACAAAGGACGAGAGAGAGAAAAGATAAAACTGACATATGATGCAGAGACAGCGATGAATGCAGAGAGGAGGAAGCAGTCAGACGCCGAAGACGGGAGACGCAGGGAGGAGTGGGAGACAAGAAAATTGAGGGAGGCATCGACGGAGAGAAAAGAGATCTGGGGATGACGGAGGCTGACACAGTGTTGAAAGGAAGAGACGAAGCGTCTGACGTGGCAAAAACACAACAGACGAGAGAGAGGAGAGAACAATGCACTATAATACTTATTCAACATTTTTTTTAACAATGTGCGATAACGTACGAGCAGACATTCAACTACGGAAGCAGTTTGCAAAAGCTGCAAGATAAACAAGTATAGGCCTAAAAATTCTATAGTCATAATAATAAAAATCCTGTTTCTTCGTCCACATCATCAGTGTCTCTGCACGAATTAGGGGAAAAATAGAATAAAAGAAAATAAGTGAGAAAGAAATTAAAGGATACGAAAGACAAATAAGTTTCCTGCTGTTACCAAGAAAATTGTGAATTTTTTTCATTATATTCTCCTCAAATCACTGATAAATGAATCAAAGGTTCAGACAATAACTCGAGTCTGACTCTTTCTGCAATAACTTCCTGCCACTTCTTCAGTTTATATAACATCTTAAAAGCATCACCTCCACATCAACATCCACCACTTTACTACAAATAACATATGTACAATGTGGAGGTCAGAGACTGTTCACGGCATAATTTAAGACGAGCACAAAAGCAACACGATCAATAACGAAGCCAATCGCCAAAGCTCGACACAGATCAATAGTCTGGGCAGAAACAAGTGCTGATACACAAACGTCCACACTCCAACTTCTAACGCAACCTTTAATGACAACTCTGAAGATTAAAGGCAGACGGTCCCTGTTCCAAACAGCTCCCTCTCATCTCACCTGGGCCGTCCTCCAACGCCCACCCCACTCGCATCCTTTCATCCTCCTCTCAGCTCACATCCCCGACACGGAAACGGACCGAGAGCGGCCTGACGCAACCGCCGCAACGCTCGGCGACAAACACCAGGAGCCCGTCTCCTCGCCTCCGAGGCTCTGAGCGAGATCAAAGTGGCCACGACGGGAGAGGCTAAAACCTTTGAATAAAAACAAATCAATCTTTCCCTCTGATAGAAAAGTGCAGCTTCTGCTTACACCTGCTGGATGTGAGTGGAGTGAATGAAGGTGGAGAGGAGGCCGGGAGCCAGGGGTCGATGAAGCACCTGAGGTAGGTCATCAGGGAGGGGGGGGGGGCAGTATGTCCATCTGTCTTCCAGTCTGAGAGACAAAGAAGGACGCAGTGCTGGCAGAGTCTCATTAACTGGAAGTTGTGGCTTTTGTTTATTCAATTATCAAAAAAAGTTGCAGATTAATTTGTTGCAGCTCTAAATGAAACCAAAGCACAAAGAGTCTGGATATTGATTTTTGATGTTAGATTAGATTGATGTTTGCTTCCAAAATGACTTCTTTTGGATGTCTTGCTTTGAAAACAATCAAAGCTACGGAGCCTCAAAAGTCCTGAGAATTTTTCTTTTTCCACATTATTATCTATTTTATATCTTGTTTGTGAAAGCGAATATCTTGCTCGCACAACATGCAACAGCAAATTCTTACATTAGAGGAGCTGGAACCAACAAAAGTGACTCAAACTATTAATCAATTTCAAGAAAAAAAAATTGGATTTTTAATTTTTACACATTGATAAATTGATTAATTGTTTTAGCTCCAGTCAAAATCCCACAGATAATAAAGACTCTTCAGCTGTATCTGGATCTAAAAGGACTTGTACGATGTCACTCTTGCCAGCTGGTGCACATCAGGAGCACATCCTCGGTCTGTGGCGTTTCCTTCCTCCGGCGCGATCAATCACAGAGCGGACGAGACAGTAAATGTTTACGACACCAGCGGGGCCTTCGTCATCGGACATCAGCTGTGCGGCTTTTAGAGGGTCCTAAAGCTCCTCTGACCGAGATCCCGATGAATCACAACTCAAATAAGACGTCAGGCCGATGATGATGTGAAGAGAAACCTCTCAATTTACTGCAGCAATGCACAAAACTTGTCTCTTAATCACCTGCTCAGTGGATCATTACTCGCGTGATATAACGGCTGGACGAATTCAGGATTTCCCCCGGAGATAAACTTACAGTAAAGAACCACGTTGCACTTCATTGTTGCTCAGTAATAGGATGCAAGCACCAGTGGGATTTCTGTATTACTTCTTCTGTAGTCGACTGAAACACAAACCGTCCATTAGAGCCTGATGCTGAAATTTATTCTTTCACACGATCAAGTTAAGGAACAAACAGCAACAGTTAGACAGCAACTAATATGTGGAAAAATGGGAAGAGTCGCCTTAGCTGCTGTTTTTATTCATTCTCCGACACTTGTCTCGCAGGAGGACTGTCAGGACGCCTCGGCGGTGACCCCTGCACCCTTCACTTAACTACAGTGAATCCCTCTGGATGACACAATCAGACAAACCCACTCCAGCCTCGACTGGCGCACGGCAACATGTCACCAGATCTGACGAGGGGAATCGCACGGTAAAGGTCAACACAGCCGGCGTGCCACGAGCGCTTCCTCCGCGGTCCGGTTCTCACTTCTCTGCCGCGCCTCCCTCACGGCCTGTCGCTACACCTCGACAGTCACAACACGTTATTATCAATCTGAACACAGGAACAGACAAGAGGACAGAAGAAGTCCCCTGAGTCTGGTTTGCAAGGAGCAGCAGAGCAACGAGGAAAAAAAAACACCTCTGATTGAAAAGAAAGAAAAACGGAGAACAGCGTCGTCTTTCTTGCACAAATAATTAAAAACCTGCTTCCACACTGCAACAGCTGCGACGTAAATACTGGCTGCATTTGTTTTTAGGGAGTCCAGCTAAGTTTGATGAATCCCCAAAAAGATCTAAATCTCTTGGATGCAAATCTGTTTTCTTTATCATCCGACATGTAAATAATTTATTAGTCTCATGTTTCTGTTGTCGCCTTTCTCAACTTTCTCTCTTCACTGTAAAGCCTTTGGATGAACTGCATTGTATTTAAAGGACTATACAAATAAAGTTGAGTGCACATGCATGATTCAGATGTGGCTTAATGTTTTAAAGTAAATATAAAAGACTAAACAGAAAATCCTGGATATACTTATGTAGTGCTGCAACTAACTATTACTTCAATTAAATGTATCTTTTTTATCAATTAATCATTTGGACTTTAAAGTGAATGAAAACACTGAATCATTCACAATTATAATTTCTGAAAGCCCAATGTGAAATAACTTGTTTCGTCCAATTACTTTTTTTTTTTTTTTTACTATTTTAATTGCATTAGCTGACAATAAGAAAACCTGCCAACCTTTACAACCTGAACTTTAAACTTAAAAGCAGCTGTGAGTAAAGTAGTTGTTTGTCCCATAAAGGAGGAAGCTGAGCTGGGTGTTTACTTCAGGGTCTCGCGTTCAGTTAAGGTGTCAAATAGCAATTAGTCAAAAGTGCGCTTTGAAAAGCTTTTGTGTGGTCGTCTGAACTTCCTGACAGCCATCGTGCCGTCTCCTGCAGGTCAGCCACACCCTCGTGACACACACTCAGGATCGACTGTTTGAGCGAGTTTTCTGTTTGGTGAAACAACACATCGTCTCCAGAATGTGAGATCAGAGGCTTTCCTGTTACAGCGTGCTCGATGCCACGGGATCGATAAAACAGATGCACACGGATCTGTTTAAACTGCACCATCGTCGATGTCTGGACACCAAGTGAACGTTAAGGCCCATGTGGAAGTGCCTCGAGTTGCACTTCCTCTAACGGCTCCAAAATATATCCAAAATAAATGCACAACTTCTCTTGAAAAACATGTCAACACAGTTTTCCTTGCAGCATAGTTTCACTTCTTTAATGTGTATCCTTGTATTTCACAAGGAAGAGGAGATATTGGTTGGGTGTGTGTTTGATTGACAGGTGTCTCAACCTGACCCTTTGGCTAAATTTGTATTTTCTTTCTATTTTATTGGCTTTAAACAGCAAGAAAGACGGCAACAATTTCAAAAAGCTTCTTTCACAAACGTACGTCACAAATTCTTTTGGATGAATGGTCGCACAAGAAATTTCTGAAAACATTTAGGGACATTTTTCACATTTTGTAAATTAACTGTTCAATCAATCTGATGCATCTTTGCTTGTCAGATCACATGCAGGACCTTTATTTATGCTCTTGTCCTGTGTCATGAAACTGTCCTACGGTCATTGGGTATTACGTAATAAAAGACAAGACGCCTGTCCGCAGGTTGTGTGTAGACACAGTGTTTGTGTCCTCAGTGGGTTACTGAGTGAATCGGTTTGTCACAGAAAGTCTTCTTGCGTCGAAGGACAAACTGGAGAAGACCTCGCTGTCTGACTCACCACCACTAAATAAATCTTTAATGCCGCTCTGGGTGATAACGCCTCGTCTTTTCCCAGCAGTCGTTGCTATTTCTTTGTTTATCTGTTGAGGGAAGAAGGCATGGGTGGATGAAAGGAGGGAGCTGACGGAGGTAGAGAACGGTTCAATAATGTCTGTGGGATGATTGACCTCTGACATTATGGAAAGGCCAGTTTGTCTGTCAGAGCCGACCGGCACACAAACACACAAATTAAGCCATGAGACAACATTGGATTTCAAACCGCTTGAAGGAAAAACACGTTGAAGCTATTTTTCTCCAATTAACTGTATAATCTTTACTTGAAAATAGTGATAAATGATGCTCACAGTTTACAACAGCGAGCAATGTGAAAAGGTTTGCACTCTTGAATTTCGGCTTCTCAAGAAATAGCATTAGTGTGTTAAACCAAGATAAACAGCCCCTAAGATTAAAAAGAAGAAACTTGAAGTGTCTCTTCAGCTGAAAAGAATTTTAGAGTTGGTCCAGACTGAAACAACTATTAGATGGATTATCATTACATTTACTGACTTTGGTGATGCTCTGACTTTTCTGCAGGCGTAGGTCAAAGTTACAGACGTGCATGGTTCCAGATGATGTATCCTCAGGATCAACTGTAACTGACTTTTCAACAAGCGGCATCATCGGATCAAAATTTCAATTTGCGTGACACTTTGATATTTGAGCAAATACCTGCAAAATGAATTACATCCCCATCATCCTCACATGTAATTCGTGCTCACACGCTAAAATAAAACGTGTTAGCATTTAGCTCAAAGCAAAGAAAAGCAGCAAATCCTCCCATTTTTTTTAAAGACAGAAGCAGAAAATTCTCGGCATTTTTGCCTGATGAATGACTTGAATGATTAAGAGATTATGACGACGTTGTCAATTAATATTGTGCCAAGCGACTAATCCATTAATGGACTAATCATTTCAGCACCAGATTAGTTGAGACTAGAGCAGGAGGCCTGGCAACAACACAGAGACGGCCATGATTTCTGCACGACAAACATGGGTGAGACATGAAAGGAGAAAAATGATCTCAAAAGGACTTTAGATGAACAAGTGTGTGTTTGTCTGAATGTGTGAATGCATGTGGCTTTAAGAGGCTGTGGTTCCCTGAACAACAGTCCGTGACGGGAGGCATGACCTTGCCGTGTCGTACAAGCAAAACAACATGCTAAGTGCACAGAGGGAAAACAGTCCTTCGACCTTCACGCCTTGTCCTCTCATTTATTCTCCTCCCTCGGCTTCTCGCCCTGATTAATCTCAACTTTCCTCCTCAACCTTCTTCCCATCTCACCCCAACTCTTCTTCCTTCCTTCCTTCCTCTCCCTCCTCCTCTTGTCGTCTCGTCACCTCCCTTATTTAACGACACCTCCCATCATCCTCCCTTACGTAACTGTAACTCCTCTCCTCCCCCAAAGCGCCCGCTCCGCCCAATCTCCTCTCCTAAGTAAGGCGGCGTTCCCTCCTCCCTTCGCTAATTGTGATCAATGGCGGCGCCGGTGCTGTCGCCGACAGAAAGAGTAAGAGTCCTGCCCTCCTTCTTTATTAGCTTCTCCTGCTCCTCTCCTCCAAACTCATTATCATTCCATAACATGGATTAGTCGGCCCTCGACGAACAGCCGGGGCCAAACACGGCTCATTCTGGACGGAGCAACACACTCAGCAGGATCCAACATCTTATAGATAGAAACGATACAGATTCATTAAAAAAAATGAAGAGCATTGAAAATCACTTTGAAGTGAACAAAAACAAAACAAATCTTTTAAGCACTGATTACTGAAGATTTACTTCTCAGTACTTTAATGTACCTGTGGCTGAAATTAACTGTTTTCAGACTTTATATAATAATGTCATCAAAATTGCATCTTATATCTGGCAAAACTCGTCAAACATGTAAAACAAAACCTTAATAACTAATTTTGTAGATTTTAATTGCAATGTCCTTGAGGATTAATCAGTGATTTGTGATGTAATCTGAATTCTGTAAATGAAATGAAATGCAGTAATACAATAATGTGACTGAGTGTGATAAATCAGTGTGGACATTTTCCACATTAAAAGCAAGCCGGAGTCCATTTTCCTACGCTTCCCACAAGTACTCAAATGCCCCCTGACGAAAGACTTTCCAAAGAAGTTCCCACTCTTCCAAACAACAAAACCATAAAACAAGGAAGTGCTTGGAAACAAAAAGAGGACGTGTTGTTTAATGCATGATGAGTTACCTACAGTTCATTGAGCCAAGTTTTAAGATCAAACGTGTAAAACTTTGCAGACCAAAGCGGCAGCAGCTCGGTCGGCAGACAGCGAACACTCACGCTGTGTCGTCGGTCTCGACAGTGACGGTGATGCCGAGGGAACAAAAAACTCTCTGACAGGTGATTGGAAAGCATTTAATTTACCTTGAGAAAACACGTCAGGGTTGGTGCTGCTGTTCTTTTTTCCCCAAGTTAAATTGATTTGTGAAGTTTCTGAATGGTGATTTAAGTGAATATAAATTGATAAACGATTCATGATGTCAGTCGTTTGATTGATTCAGTGTTTTGTTTGAACGTCACCAACTTCACATCATCTTTTGTGTCTCCTTTTTTTAAAATTGAGGAACATTGTGAACAACAGTGTTTTTTTAAGATGAGTTTTTGGTATTTGAGCCTTCATTTATATGTGTTATTTATTTTACAGTTGGCAGTGTCTTGGCCAAAAAGGAAGCTCTCACATTTAATATTTTCTAAGTTAAATATGGCAAAGACTGTAAAAACTGCTTTCATGGTAACTTAAAAGATTCACACACAGAAAATGCACAAAGAGAAAGATGCTACAGGCATAGTCAAGAGTGCACACACACACACACACACACACACACACACACACGGATATGACAAACACCAGAGCGTGATCAGTGTGTGTGTGTAAAGTCAGCCGAACCCTCTTTCCCCTTCATCCACTTATTTGCCACTTTTCCAGAGTCACTTTGATCCTGGAAGATTTATGGGCTTCACACACATGTGAGCACATACATTTAAAAATAACACACCAACGTACAAGTTTTCAATGTTCAAACCACTGAAACAGACTTTGATCTTCTGCAGTTTGTCCATGAGTGTGTGTGTGTGTTTTCAAGAGGGAGCTGATGTGGCTTGAAACCTCACATGGCGAGTTTGTGATCCCGAGGTCCTCAATAAGCTTATCGCCAGTCTCCACACACACATGTGCACATACACACAAACGCACACCGAGGCACAAAAGACAAATATGCTCACACAAATTAACTTGTGCATGAAATCCAGAGCGCACACAAGCAGGCAAAGGCTGAGCAAAGACAGAACGAGATAGAGAACGAGTGGAAGAGAGAGAGTCAACAATGTCTCGTAGCGAGGACGCTCACAGGCAGCAAAAATAACAAGCATTTGGTTCCTCACTAACAACAGTCTTAAAATAGCTCTCGGCTGAGTGGAGACAGCCTGTAGAGATGTCAACAGTTTGGCAGAGCAGCGCTGAATCTTTTTTTTTTTTTTTTTCTTCCTCCTTCATCCTCTTGTTTTTATATTAAGATGCAAACAGAATAATTCATCCGAAAACAGATCTCGAGCTCCCATCATTACAAGAGAGGATGAGTGACAGCGCAGAATTGACGAGGCGGAACACAAACGACGGAGAAGTTTGTGGTTGATGAATTATATTTGCAATTTGTTGACCATGTAGAAAACGACAACGTCAAAAATAGAGACGCGAGGTGAGTAAATCATTTTGTTAGGCGACGTGGGAGAAAGAGACGAGCAACTGCAGGTCCATAAAAACATGAACGAGCCTGATCTGTGTAGAAAGAGTTTTATTGTACTCTGAAATGTCTTGTACCATTTTACCTTCTTGTCATTAAATGCATTAAAGTCCACATGTACTAAAGTCAACAGGCATTAAAGGCCACAGATGAGAAATAAGGATCCAGTGATCTGCTGCGATTTTAGTTCAGCATTTAGGAATTTAGGAATCTAAAAAAAAGTTTTTGCACAGACCATTTCCTTAATGAAAGACTTTCCAAAAATTATCATTTAAAATCAGGACATATCAAATTCAACAAGGCTGGAATCTGATCACACATTCGAGTTTCACTACAGCTTTTCACACTCACTGACACGATCCAGCATCAGCCTTCACATACACAATCAGGGATGTAAGTACTTCCTTAGGGATTTTCTGACAGCTCTGATGTCTCACAGTTGTGGAAATAACGACAGACGTGGGGGTAAAAGGGCTGCAGTTAATACAACTATTTACAGATGATCTACTATGTCGTTTAAAACAAATGCTACATTTTCATTTATCTGGTGCGACTCGAGGACTTGGGTGGAAACCAGCTTGTAAAAATGCACGAAAGCTACCGAGTCATAAAATTGCCCTTCCCCTCCTGCTAACAACACAGCACAGGCACTACGCTGCAGAGGCTGGAAGAAGCTTATAAATCTTCCAGCCAACAACGCTCCATCATCACGGACGCTCTTGGAATTCATCAGCGTTTTCAAGGTCACATTATGTGCAAATGTTCTGAGCTCGAGGAGACGGGAGATCACAGAGCTGAACACCTGAGGTTATCAGAAGACAACCTGCCTGCAGAGCGGAGTGAGTCACAAAGCTCTGCAGTCTGTTTCTCATCCGTGACCCACTGACAGCCCTGTGACAGCCAATGAGCCGCTGGATGGGGCGGGACTTGTGGAGAGGGGGACGGGAGGGACGAGGCGTGGCGTTGGGTTGCCAAGGCATCAATCACCGTGGAGAGAAATTGTGTTAAGTCTATGTGTACTGTAGGTGTGTGTGTGTGTGTGTGTGTATATAGGCTATACCCTCCTAGCCTGGTCTTCCACACGATTAGCATGCCGCTCACATCGGCAGTCAGACTCCAGCGAGGCTGAGGCTTCCTCCTTCCTCACCCACAGTGGTGCAGCAGACTGATGCTCCAGCAACATGAGAATGAATATGGCAGAACAGTCTGGCAAACACAATTAGCGAGCAAAAACACACACACACACACTGGTTGTGTTGATGCATGAAGGAGTGTGTGTGTGTGTGTGTGTGTGTGTGTGTGTGTGTGTGTGTTGAAATGCTTCAGGAGGCTCAAATTTTGTTTACAAAGACAGAAAGATAGGCAGCATTTTCACCGGTCTGTGTTTCTTTTAAACAAGATCTTGTTGCGTGACGTCCGACAAGTCGCCTCAAGTGATGTCACCTGAGTCCGTTGGGGCTGAACATTACAAGAAATTGGTTTGAGCTTTGCAATCAGCCATCTATCAGGCCTCCAGAGGTCGAGCGCTCGACTCTCCAAAGATCTCGTTGCCATGTCTCCGCAGTGACTTATGACTAAAAGATAAAAGGTTGCATCCACAAAAGCAAATATCAGCTGCAAGTGGGAGGAATCGCATTGAACACCGTGTGACTCATGTAGTAAAGAGATGATGTGGTTTCATTTGATGAGCAATCTGGTGGAGCCGCAGCTGCACCTGTGTGGCAGCATTTTGGACGTGTTTTTTTATTTTCACTGAGTCATTTATGAGACTTGCCAACCATAATCAAGCGTTTGATTATCACTCAGTCGAAGCCAGTAAACCAAAGCTCCTAAAATAAAACCTGGCACAACCGGATTTTAACACTAAACCCCAGATTTTACAGATTTAAGGTGGCTTTGCTGAACAGGCAAGAGTCGGTCAGGAAATTTCACATTTTGTGACGTCTGTTTTATTTCTATTAGATCAACAGAGTCCAGATTTTATTTTCAAGAATTAACATTTTATGAGGTAATAAGTGTAGCTGGCTATGTTTTGAGTTCAGTCTTGACTTTGGAAACAGTCTCTTGGAAAAAACTAGAGAGTGAATTTGCTGTATTTGCTTAAATCCTGTAAGTGTGAAATATTTGGTTACAGTTTGTGTGTAAAGCTAAACATCTGAGTCTCACAGAAAATCCATTTAAAAGCCAGTTTCTGAGGACATACCACTACATCAACCTCAGCATAAGCTCACAGAAGTGTTTGGGAATTAATTTAAATGCTGTAAATTGCTCTTTAAGTTTGTAAAGTAATTCAGATTTGCGTGTGCATGATTGCGCTGCTTCTGCAAATACTAAAACCCCACTGTGACGATATTAGTATTCTCACACAGCCTCGCAGTTCTAATCAGAGTCATGGGGAAACCTCTGGATGATGTGCGGTGAGTCAACACATGCACACACACACACACACACACAGCCTCCCAGCATATAATCTCTCCCCCTGTTACAGTGGGTACAGACTCCTGATTCAAATCTTATCAGTGTTTGTCCAAACGGCGCTCAGCTTCCAACCCAGACACACATTCGAGAACAGATAACGCCGTCTGCTCGCGACCCAGGCAAACACACATGTACACAGAAGAAGCTAATTGTGGTTCGGCTGATCAATATGCACGGACGCTTTACTATAGAGAGGGAGATAGAGGGAGGCGGAGAAACGGAGGGAGAGGATCAGAAAAGGGAGGAAGAGCAGCGGGAGAGATGGGCAACAGGACACTAATCCAGTAGCTTTTAATATAGTGTCTATTGATCCATGCTGCGTCCGTCCAGCCAGTTCAGGAGGCAGAGTCCGTCTGCCAGCTGGGTCACGTTGGGATTACAGATGCATGCTACTGAAATGTCCAATAGACCATAATGTACCCTCACAGTTGTTTTGATATTGATACACATAAAGGCTGAAGTATTTGGTATCAAAAGGATCAATATGCAATATATGATAAGGCCGAATTCTGATCACACAATTTAATTCGTCATCAAATTTTTTAATTCCAGAATGTGCTGCACATTTTCAATATGTTACTACAGCTCTTACATAGACTTACTCCTATAATATTCACACTGGTTTATTGTTCATAAATATGCACAATCAACTTTTCATCTCCAGCTTTGTTGGACAGATTGAGAGTGAAGAGGCAGACAAAGAATGGGGAGAGAGAAGGAGGCGAGACGTGCAGGTTTTCACATGGAGAGAACACCTCGTATTGAGTTAACGCTCAACAACCTGTGCTTTAATACAGAAACACATCACGCTCTTAATAGAAGAAGCGTTCGTTCGGTATCTGCACAAGCATTCGTTTTCTAATACAAACTTAATGAACGAGAACGTTGCCGAAGCCAAAGCTGATTAATTTCACCAAAACGTCACGACATAACAAAACAAGCCCGGCTTTAAATGGCTTTGTTATCTGTCTTCAGCACCGTGAGCATCGTTGGCCCGCAGCTCGCTGAACTCTGTGCACTCGCCGCCTACGCCTTTTTCAAACCACCGGAGCGACAAGGAGCCGCAGGCGTCGCCTCTCTGCGAGGACCTTCTCCCTCCTTCATTCAAGGATTTGCGAGTCTCTCCAAGGCCGGCTGTGCCTCGGACCGACGGTGGTCACCGAAGACGCTCCTTAATACTGAGAATGAATTTCACACATTGCGGTAGAAGTGTTAATCCAAGTCTCACAGCCGTCGCTACATCTGGCAAAGCTTCCGGCATTTTGTGGGTTTTTGTGTTCTTCATCTCTCTTGTTCCTCATTTCCTGGACAAATAATCTGCCCGACAATCACACGCTCTCTTTCAGCGATGGTTGACTTTGTTAATGTCATGATGTGCTGGAGTAAGAGGGGATCAGAAACAGGTCATATCTGGATTTAAACGAGCAAGTTGAAGTTGTAGAGTTGTAAAAAAAATCTCTGCAGTTCCATCGTGTCGTCTTTTCGTTGCATCCACATTTTGGTGGTGCAGCAGTGTGAGCACCGATGGCCTTTTTTTAAAAGTTAAACCGACTTTAAGATACTTCACCTGAAAGCATAATCACTCAGCTGCATCCTCAGATCCTCATTTCAACTCGCCACCAAGTTTAAAACATCCAGCAAGGGTCATCTACATTAACATCCTGCGGAGAAAGCGGCGCTCAGGTGCTCATATTTACATGGATCATATTTGGGTGTTAAACAGGGTTCACTGGGATTAACTGTTCATTTAATGGCATCAATGTACCCGAGACTATCGCTATGTTCCAAACGGGTCCGCTGGTGCATCCTGAGCCTCATTAGCTTTTTAATTTCTATGTTTTTTTCTCTCTGCATCTTTCAAGAGAAACATCAAACTGAAAATTATTTTTAGCAGCTTAAGCACAGAGATATTTTGTTTGCGTGTTCGGTCTGTAGATCCTTCATTCCCCTGTGGACATAAAGCTCGGCCTGTCAGTCTTTTACAGGCCGCAAGCGGCGCCTCAAAAGGCTGCAAAAGTCACATAAAATAATTAGCTCCCGCTTAAAATAAATGTGGTTTGCTTGGCTAAAAATGCTTCTTGTCCTCCTCTCTTCAGATCAGCGAATTACAAAAATGGCTCGACAATAATAGATCTAAAACTCACCTTGATGCACGAGGTGAGTCTCCATAAGTAATAACAGCAAAGAAGGATGTGACATCAAACTACCTCTCATCAGCTAATGGCTTCGAGAGACGTCCCGCCTTTCTAATCTTTCCATCTTTTTTTTTTTGTGTGTGTTTTGGTTTTAGGTACGCGAGAGCTTTCGCGGCAATCTAGGAGAAGTGCTTTGGAAGTTTGGGGCTATAATTAAATGAACTGTGAGACACGAGGCTTTGATAAAAGAGACGTTTGGTTTTCAGAATATTCTGTTCGGGAAGATTAGACGTGAAATGAAGCTGGCTGTCAATCTCCTCTGTGACATTTCCCTTTTCCATGCTCTGTGTGTGTGTGTGTGTGTGTGTGTGTGTGTGTGTGGGAGACAGCTGGCATTAGCAAACTGAATCTATTAATAATTTCGCCGGCCTGAACCTGACATTGTGTGTGTTTTCAGCAAACGTCTAAATAGTTCTGAAATCAATTTTGAGGGTGTGTCACCTGCATCAGAGGACGACTCTCACAACAAGGTCACACCGACACGAAGCATCAAGACCTATTAAAATGTGTTTTTCTGCAGCCTCGTCGTCTCCTCAGTTTCCCCTCATCTCTTATCTCTCCCAGTAACACAAGCTGTCCACCACTGTCCGCCAACAAAGCGCAGGACTATCTCTCCTCCTGCCTCTCATCTCCTGCCCACTCCCTTCCCTCCATTCACGGCTCGCTCCATTTCTCCTCTGGCGATCGGCGATTCTCCGTCCTCTCCATCTGTCTCATCTGATAGCGCCTCTGTTTGCCTCCATCCCATCGCCCCTGCTCCTCCTTCTGCTCCTGTTCTCCACCAGCCCGCCCTCCTCTGCAGGGTTTGTCTGATTGGTGTGCCGGCCCTCACGTTTTGAAGATCTTTTCTTCAGTTCGATCCTGCTCTGCTTCCCCTCCATCTTTCTCCAACATAGGATTTGGATTGATTTTGTGTTATTTCAGTCTGTGTGCCCCGTCTCTCCTTCACATCCATCTTCACTTTATGACGCTTGTCTGGTCGCTCTGCTAACACTCTTTCGGCCGCTGTCTGTCTTTTAATACCTTTTTAAATATGAGCCATAAAAAGCACATTCGGCCCATGAAATGAAGATAATGACCAGCACCGGTGATGTGATATAAATGTCCTTTTTATCACGCTAACTCATCTGAGGAGAAGTAAATGAAAAAGGTTTTATTTTACTGTTGTGAACATTTATTTACAGCAGTTTAAAAGAGCTGAGGCGTCGCCTGTTTCACTTCCAGCTGAGGACTTTTGTTGCACGTCATTATCGCTTTGCTCTCTCCCACATGTTTCCTGTCTGTCTCTACACAGGTATTGAATAAAAACTAAATTCCAATTTTGTCTTTCAAATAAGACTTAAAATTATTGCCAGAGACCAACTTGAGCCACAGCATTTCATATGGAGGCTGTCTCTCCTGAAACGGGAACCACCTGCTTCAACATAAGAAGAAATGATTGAATTTTAATTAAATGCAGATCAGCTGATATTAACTTATTGCAAATATATTGATATTGGTTCCTTCGAGGGCTGATTAGTCAGTTATCCACTCAGTTGGTCACAAAAATCTGTATCAAGATATAAAAAACATTTTGTTATGATCTTTTTAAAACTCTCAACTATCCATATCGCTATCTGCCTCCGAAATCCAGTATAAGTCAGGCTAGAATTTTTATAAAAATAAAGTGTCCTTCACGGAGAAAGAGTAGCAGCAAACATCATCCTTTATTCAGTGGGTGAGGCAACTGATGACTGGGTCTGATTCAACTCAGGAGCTGCAATGACTGATCGAGATCTTACCACCATCGCCGACTGGTTTCCTGGGGGTTAACCCTGCAAGTAACCTCTGGGGCACAAATGGGGCAAAAATGTCCATAATATCGGCAGATTTATTGTATTTAAAAGCGAAAAGGAAACAGGGTTGAACTTCCAAAGTTCTACGACCTTTATTTTGAAAGGACCCGGTGATTTGTACGTCTCTCACATCAAATGTGTGAAGATGCTTGAGGCTGCCAAATATCAGCACAATCAGCTTACGAGATCGCCAGGACTCCTGACCTCGGCTAAGCATGCTTTTGGCTGTCAAACACACACACACACACACACACACACACACACACACACACCCTTCTGCTCTCCCTCTCTACACTGCCTGTACCATGTCTACTTCTGATGCCATGATCTCCCACGCATGCATGTGCGCTTGCATTGATGAATAAGCACATCAGTCTGCCAGCACATGTGTGTGTGTGTGTGTGTGTGTGTGTGTGAGATGGAAAGTGTGTAAATGTACGTGTCACTTTGAGCGTGTGTGGGAGAAACAGCGAGAGAAACAGAGTGGGTGAATGTACATTGGCATAAGTAGGTTACAGGTAATATGTAACATGGCCGCGGTGTGTGTGTGTGTGTGTGTGTGTGTGAGTGCACCACATGGACAGTATGTACTACATGCATCGCCAAGCCTGCAGTATGTGGCTTTCCCATACAGCTATGAGGCCGCGAGTGCATGTGTGTTTTCCTGCGCTGTGACTCATATTTAATCTGAAGGCAGAGCAGAAGTGATTCCTCCATAACAGCAAAAGAATATATATGTATGTGAACGTGTGTGTGTGTGTGTGTGTGTGTGTGTGTGTGTGTGTGTGTGTGTGCAGACCTATTGCTCACCACAGTGCTCATCAAACCCGAATCCTGGCACGGCTCTTCGCTGTGTGCTTTTGCCCACAGCAGGGGAGCTATTTGAGCGTGTGACTGCATGTAGGTGGGTGGGCACTTCATTTTTTGATGTTGTTATACTGAGCTATCTAGTATGCGTATTGGTGCGTGGGTGGCAGCTGCCTCGTTTTGGAAGGCATGTGAGTTAACTTGGCTGTGTGTGTGTGTGTGTTATGAGCTATTAATCAAATCCCTGGAGAAAATCAAAATTGAGAAAGATGGGGGTGCAGGGGAAGTAAACAACATTGAGCGAATACGTTTTTGGACAGTTCAGTAGTTCAGCATTTCTGTGCTCAACATGAAATGACAGGGAGATGGTGCTGGAAATAAAGTGGAACATCAGACCGAATTCACTGGATGCAGCGAAATAAGAAAGATGGAGGGATAAAAAGAAGCAACAGAAGGAAAACAAATGAGAAAGTGAAGATGAAGGTGTTGATTCGCGGTGTGTGAACATAAGAGAGGTGTGTTGGTGAAGAGGTAGGGAAACGGCGAGTCACTAATGGAGCTGAATAAATATATGAGTGTGTGTGTGTGTGTGTGTGTGTGTGTGTGTCCCTTGGGCGTGTGTGTTGCCATCTGCACAGTAACGTGTAGCTCTGCTCTACATCTGGACATGGAAAAAATGAATTTAAAAAAAAAAATGCCCCACACACACACACACACACACACACACACACACACACACACACACACACACACACACACACACAAGCGACCGCTCAGTAATACACTTATCAGTCTGTTACGTAACCCTCTGAACAAATGGCTTGCAGAAAATACATAAGGGGAAGTGTTTTTCTCAGCGATGGTGACAAAAAGCAGCCGATGGCCTGAATTCAACTCGTGAAGAGAAGAGCGTTAGAAACCAGGAAGACACAGATTTAAGGCCTTCAAGAGGTGTTTGTTTTTTATGTGTTCACGAGAAAAGTGAACACAAACCTGACAATGTTCTGGTGTAAATTTCACTTCAAATTTCTGTTGAGTTTTAGATAATAATTTCAGAAGTGCATTAAGGATGTGGTTCAGTGTCACAACACTTTCACTTCTATTGCATCTTTGACCTGTTCACACTAAGATCAAATGTGGCTAAAGCAGGAACTCCCAAACAGCTTCTATTGTTGCTGTATTTACATCCAAAAGTACCTAAATGCACGATACAGAGGGTTTTCCACTTCAAAACACCGAGAGAGGACAATCAGATAACGTAGAGTCAGACAGACATGTTTGGACTTTCAGGGACTTTCTTGGGACGGAAACTAAACTGTGCAGAATTTACACATAGATTTTTAAAAAATACAACAACACAATAATAAAATAATGAATTAGAAAAGATAAATAAGTTGGCGAGTATCCCTTCAATTACATATTGAAGACACAAGTGCACCAGTATTATTTTTAGCATGAATAACATCCACCTCAGACTATCTATATGCTTCTTCTGAGTCTTCAGAGAAGCGGCTGTTGGAAGCGTGGGAGGGCGACACACTGAGAAAGACAACGAAATAAAGCAGCTCCTTTGTTTCTGAACGCAGTATTCCCCAGAACGAGCTTTCAACAGCTCCTTCCAGCAGCATATTAACAAGTCACACTGTCCCTCAAGAAAGCAGAAACGGCGCACGTCGCACCTTTCAACGTTTTCCTGGGATTTATTTTCGGCAGTGACAAAAATAACTGTCACACCTCAAAAAGTGAACAAAGAGAGCCGACAAGGTTTGACAGCTTTCATCTGGTTGCTAAATTTAATACAAGGCGAGGATAAGCTTTATATCTCGACGAGCACATCGCACCAACGTATGAGAGCTTTCATTTTCCTCCCTTAGCGCTTTCATTACATCTCTATTCATGCACAGCACAGATTCAATTGCGCAGAGTTTGAGCCAAAAGAGATGCGTTCGCCGAAGCTCGAAGTAATGTGACGCAGCAGGACTGAGACGGCGTCGTGTCGGTACCAAATCAATGACAGCGGGTGAATCTCAGACAGCAGTAACGACACCTCGGCCGAGGTGAGGCTGCGCTCGCCGGCAGATCCATCACAGCTGTTGGCGAGGGGAGGATGCGACTGAGGGGCAGAGATGTAATGGTGAAGCTGGGAGGAAGAAGGCCGGCGGGGCGGCGGATCAGAGGCCTGAGTTATAGGACAAGACCAGGCCGAGACAAAGAGCTTAGATTGAGCCGCACGCTGGCATCAACGGGCAACTCTGTGGGGAGAGGGGGATAAAGGAGAGACATACGGAAAGGTGGAAACACGAGGAGACAGAGGAGGAGGAAGGAGGAGAGAGTGATTCCTCCATCAGCTCCCGTCATATCTCCTCCTTGTGCCCCAGCTGCTCCCCTTCATTCACCGGCTTTGATGCTTTTTCTGATAAATCCTCCATGTTTTTTCCAGCCTCACCTCCTCCTCCCCCTCCTCCTCACCTCCATCCACCCGAGCCCATTTTCTCTCCTTCACAGCATAATTTTTCCTTCTCACCTTCCCTCCCCCTCGACTTCTCTTCTCGTCTGCCGGTTCATGATTCCTGCGCGATGTACACGGGTTTTACCTTCGCTCGACATTCAGGCAGGCTGGCCATTTTGTTAGCGCTCCATTATCCAGCGCGACGTCGCCTTTGATTTTGACCCAACAGATCACCGCTGACATGTTTTCGATGCTCTTGTTGTTGCCATCTTCGTTGGCCAGTGTTCATTTACCACAGCTGAGCAGGTTTACAGACACGGGCGGTATATGTAATCAATAATGTGTGACACCTCGGGGATGATATATAGAAGCTAGAAATAAAAATAAAAGCAAGGTTGTGATGAGCATTTCATCACATTTTTTGGACTTTTCATATTTCAAAAGATTAATTAAAACAGAAAAACAAAGCTGCAGATTAATCAGTGAAAATAATTGCAGCCCTAAATTGAACTTGATCATAACCATCTTGACTACATTTTTATCAGTCCTGCAAAATCCCAGCGCAGCTTCACGCTGGCTTTCTCAAACCAAGTGAAACAGTCATTTATGTGAGCGGCGACAGAACCTTTTGAAAATCTGACAAACTCTGAGATGTGGGCGACAGTTCAGAGGTCTGGAACCAGGCTAATGTCGCCCTTCACTTCCTCATTTTCTCAGCCCTGAAGATGCCTGATCCCTCTCTCCCTCTCCTCTTTTCTCATTTCTTTCCTCCTCTCATCTTTCTTTGCGGCGCCTCCGTGGAGATCAGCAGTCACACCGCTGTCATGAGCTGACACTTAGCCTGAAGCGAGAGCGCCCTGCCAGGACACGTACACACATATGTAACTGCAGCAAAGCGTTATTTGATGTAAGTTGCTAGGTGAGGCGAGACGATTTTGCAGTGTGTGAAGCTTACACTGATACTGCGAGGCACAAACGCAGGGACACACACACACACACACACACACACACACACACACAAGCATTTAAGTACAAGGTCAGCCAGGACACTGATTTGAGTGCTGCCACACATATAATGAAAATGACTCTGCTGAAGGCGGCGCTGAACGTGAAAACACAGCACGAACAGACAATTACATGCACACAAAGCAACACACACACTCAACCGCTATTTGATGTAATGTGCGGGTGAGACGGGGCAGATTCAAGTGCAGCAAAGGAACGCAGTGAAGGCGATACTTAAAAAGCAGCAATCAGTGTGAAAACAGAGACACGGTGTTTACCGCAGAAGCAAGGTGAGGCGAGCTGCAGTGAGAATCACGCCGTCAGACGCAGCACACGCTGTACGTACACGCAAACATCCTTTGAATCGAGGCACAAGGTGACGGAGATGTTGCTCCAAGTGCAAACGCGTTACAAAGAGAGCACGAAATAAAGCGCTGACATGTGATGGGAACTCTAACTCGAGGCCAGATGCGGGTTCGAGTGCTTGTTGTGAATTCGCCGTGAGAAAAGGCTCCTAATGTGACAACACAACACCTCCGTTTGACGACAGGTTAAAGATGTAGATTCAAGAGCAGCGAAGCACCGTCTTGCTGTTTGAGCTGCATATACAATTCTTTGCTTCCAGAGGTGGACGGCTGCCTGGATATACAGTGATAGGACACAGTGAATGGAAGAGGTTTCAATAGGCAAACTCTGAGATGTAACTGTGGATGGATTCATTCAGTCTGTCACTGTACAGGTACAGATGAAATACAACTCAGGAAGATCATTTTGAGTAATAGAGAGTTCCTCAGGATCATCTGATGTCACTGCACATAACATCCGTGTTATAGCATCATGAGGAAGGAAAGTTTTCACGGCTATTTTATCATTTGTCTCAACAATCAAGAGATAAACCTTTGACCCTGTTTCAAGTGACAAAGGAATGTGTGTTTGCACATATTTGGCTTTTCTGAATGACGTGGTTCAACTTGCAGAACGATATCGCATTTTTTCCCCAGATCCCTTTGTGTAAATGCAGATTCTGCATTGAAGCAGGAGCAGGAGATGTTGGTGCAGCTGTGACTGCGACCTGTGGTTAACTTTCCCAAACTGACAATCCGTCATTCACAACCAACTATTTGTGGCCCTTTTTGTGTGGGCGCCTGAGATCAACACAATGAACGGCTTCCAGGAGAGACTGTCTGACAATGTGCACCGTTATCCCCTTATTTAAATGATAATGCATCTCTCTCTCTCTCTTACTCTGGAACAACTAGAAATACTTTTCATTTGAAGTTTTAACCTTAAAACACAACAGTTCCCATTTAGGTCCCTTAACTGCGACAGTGTGAACACGTTTTAGTTCCCACAATGCAACTGATACAAATTCACACGCTCACAGAAAAACTGACCTCTTGTTCTTTGCTCACTCTTTTTCTGCATGCCATCCATCGTCACTCTCTCTCTCTCTCTATCCCTCTCCTTCGTTCTACACCAGCCTCTCTCTCTCTCTTTGTCTCTTCCCGTCTTGCTCTACTTCCCGCAGCCACAGGCAAGGACACACCGAGTCCTGTTACATCCAAAGGAGGGCAGAATCAACCTTTACACACATTTACACACATACAGCAAACTCAACTCTGTCACAGACGTTTACGACAACAAAAAATAAAAAGTGCGTGTGCAACAAATTGGGGTTAGCGCATGTTGCAGCATTGGCCGTTTGGTAATCATGTTTTTGCAGGCTTGCACTTTGCTATCCAGAGCACAGGGCCGTCGTCTGGCCTCTTCACCTCGTCTCGGCCGGCGAGAGTGAGCATGTGACCTGCGGTGAGTTTGTGTGTGAGAAGAGATAAGATCTGGTAGTTGCTGAGAGAAAGTGGAAAAATACTTACAGGCCTGTTCTGTGTGTGTTTGAATAAACATGTGAGTTGACAATGAAAATCCCTCCATGATGAACATAAAGGAAGAATCCTGTTTGTTGTCACGCACACATATAATATAATTGACCCTTCATTAAAGCGATTACAGATTAACGAGCTGAGCACCCGCCTAATCCAGTTCAGCTGGAGGTGGGGAGACAATGCCATCGGAGCTCTCCGTCCGCCACCCTGCACGACCACGGAACGGGAAACCTCTATCTGAACGGGCAGTCGTATCAGCTTCCTGGTTATCAACCAATCAGAGGCAGCTCCTGCATCGATACAGCCGTCACAACCGAGACTATCAGAGAGACAGTCGAGGAGAAAATAAACTTATTCAATCATTAGTTTCTGGAAATAACAGCTACCTCCTGAGGACAGTAACATTGTTTTCATTTGGCTTTTGCTTTCATTTATTAATTTAGCAACATGGAAATTGGTTTCAGTTATTGCTGCTGTGTTATTGCATTTGTGCTTATGTAACTCCGCTCAAAATTATAATTATGTATTGAAAAGTTTCAGCCACCGTCAAGTCTTTGAACTCATGACAGTCAAATAGAAAAACACTGGCACTGTCTTGTTTACTACCATCCGCTATTTACAGATGCATGCTGGGTAAATTGTCCAATCAGAGGACCAACATATTCAAAGGCACACATTCAAATCTATGTGTTAGGTCTTTTTTACTTCAAAAATTGTCATTTTAAATCAGAACTTTACTATTTTGCAAGGAAAAATAGAGCAAAACAACCATGTGACAACCCAAACTATTCAAACTAACAACCAGACAACTGTCAAATGAAAGAGTAAAAGAGAACAAGCTGCTGCAGAACTGAAGAAATGTCAATAAATTATTGTCAGTAATCCTTAAACACAGGCTCCGTGTCAAGGTCAATCTGTGTTAAGTGCATTACAAGCTTGTGTTATCACATAGGTGAAACAGTGTGTAACCTGAGCTGCGGAGGATTACAGACGAGTGCAGGCAGCATTTGCACGGACATGACGATATACAGTAGCAGTGTGTGTTTATTCCAAGTTCGTGTCTGTTTATCTTTGTGTGTGTGTGTGCAACTGCAATTTTCTCTCCAGATACTTGTGTGCAAAACATAAAGGATCTCAGGAATGCGCCGAGCGTCAATTTTTCCATCTCATATTTCCATCTAAGCATCCAGCTCGCATTCCAACAGGTTGAAAATGAGATTATGCAGAAAACGCTTTGTCATAACATGATCCAGTGTTGGTTGTGTGTGTGTGTGTGTGTGTGTGTGTGTGTGCGCGATTATGTACCTGTTGTCAGCATAATTTGTGTATCCCTCACAGCATGTCCTTTTATGTAACTGGATGCCACAGCGTCCTTGTTTATAGCACGTTGGATGAAAGCAAAGCATATGTCAGTGACATTGTCTGTGAGGAGGTGTCACTACACCTTGGAAATGGAAATCTGTGTGTGTGCACGTGTGTGTGCAGCCAGATGGGAGTGTATGATTCCACAGCAGGGGGATCGCTGCCAGGAGACATCAGCTCTCAAAAACACACACAAACCTTACAATACCGCAACAAAGGCCTCCTCAGACCACAGCGGTGTTACAGTCCCAATCAACCACAAAATCTACACTGCAGAGGAGGAGGAGGAGGAGGAGGAGGAGGAGGAGGAGGAGGGTGGCTCAGCTTCACTACCTATACTCTCCTCTCCTCTTCCTCTCTGAAACACTGCGAGAGAGAAATGACAACCAGCCGCCAGACAAATCATTTCTCTTCGTCTGCTCCCTTTACCACACAGCCGCTCATCACCGGGAGCCTCCTTTCTCTTCTCAAATCCAAACTGGCTCCTGCAGACAGTGGCTGTCATTGGCCTGAATATGAGACGACGTTTTGGCTTTTTTTTTTTTTTACTGGAAATGATTTTTGAAAAGTGCGAGTCAGTGAAGACTAGTGCTGCATTATAGGTGGTTTTCAGTGTTGATGTTGCTCAGCTAGCGTGTTTCAAGTCAATTCATGATGTTAGAGTTAGTTAATCCTGAAAGTGTTTAGTTAGTCTCTGAGTTTTCACAGAGGAAATTAACCAACGAAACCAGCGACCGAATCATCCATCAAAGAGCAAGAACAGTCATGATGGTCATTCAAATGTGGTTTTACATTGATGGAAGTAACGCTTGAAGTCCTTGAAACCCTTTGAAGCTGATGAAGAAACGCCATCATATATTTCGGGCCAATGTGATTGCAAACATTTATTTGCAAAGCAACCAGACTGGGTGTATTTTAATCAGCATTCAACCAATAAGAGCTTTTAAGTCTGATACTAATACTGATATTTTCCTTTTGACTTTCACGTCTCCAAACTGACACCGTTATCCTGCAAACGTTATTCTCAGGAAGGTCTACAAAAAAGCATTTATGCCACTATTTGGGCATTACAGCACTGAAAGGCAAAGCAGTGAGATTCTTTTGAGTGGGTTAGCAGCTTTTTAAAGCTGGGTGAGAGGTTTCACTGCAGGGTTTTTTTTTTTTGCCAGCCTTCAAGCTGCTAAGAAAACATGACTCCCTGCACTACGGCGATTTTACTGGTTGGCCATTTCTACTAACACTCATGAAAATCCACTTCTTTATCTTTCCGAAGCCGTCGCATGAAGAGATCATTAAAGGCAATAACGGTGTGTGTCTCCCATCTCCTGTCAGAGGGTTATTATCAGAAATAGTAAACAATCATGGAAAAGTCAGTGAGGAGGAGGAGGAGGAGGATGATGAGGAGGAGGAGGTTTGCACTTATCTCTCTTCATCTGCAAGAGTCGAGCTGAGCCGCAGAGGAAACTTCAGACCTCTCGGCCACTCAGCTGTGCGGAAGAACGAGCAGCGCCAAGGCAAGTGGCAAAGCCAAAGCGCCTTAATGAACACTACCCCCCCCTCTGTGTGTGTGTGTGTGTGTGTGCGTGCGTGTGTGCACGTATGCGATGGCCTGTTGGCGCCCTCTCCATTTCTTTCCATTTGTGTGTGATCAGCAGCTGGGGTTTAGGGGGCAGGGTGGATAATGTAACGCTGTCATCTCACTATTGTGTTGCAGGGCAATTACAGCAAACGCGTCTAACAAATGCACAATGTATAATTCAGAGCATCCTGCATTTCTACACCGCGCTTCTTCATACTAACAGTATTCATTACCAGGCCAGCAGATAAGCATTTATTTTTAATGCAATGACCCTGCTGTTTTCACTTTATATGTTTATTTTTAGCTCTGACTTCTCTAAAGGCTTTGGGCTGATGCTCTTTTGAGGAACACATAAAGTAGAACCGGCTTAAATTGCTGAGCATTTTTCAACGGTTTTCTTTTGGCTCATGATTCTTCAAAACAAAGCAACCACAAGTTGCAATTTCCTGAAGTGGGGAACCGAAAAAGGAAAGGAGTTCTCTTTCCAGGGTGGTTTCTTTGACTACAATGATAAAGTGAAAAGTGTTCAAATTAGAGAACATTCAAAAACAAGCATGTTCTTGTAATTATCTTGTGTTGATTGGCCCCTGAAACTCTCAACATAAATGACCATCAATTCATTATTCATCATTGCAAAATTGTACATGTTTAGGCTCTAAAAAGTATGGCCACCATGCAAAGTGACCTGTTGGTTTAATTACAGTAATGTGATTACTTTTTCAGGAACAAGTAGTGTTAGGCATTATACTCTGAAACTCAGTAACTAAATTACAGTTACTCATCCCAGAATCACTGTTTCTTTGACAGTTGAAGGTTGGACATGCTAGACGTGTGGGTGTGGAGGATTAGGAGTTGACAAATACATAGTGTAACAAGTCAACAGTTGAACCTTTCTGCATCTGTAGGGTCAAACTGTACCCACACTCCTTCCTATAGATCTGTGCCTGATTTGGGAAAGAAGCTCCCCCCACTCACTCACTGACGGCCTGGAAGCCACCTCGAAGCCCAGCATCCATCTAAGGACCTGAGTCATGGGACTTTCCACTCAGCTCTTTAAGGAGACCTTTAATAATGCAAGGCGATGAGCTCTGCAACGGGGCCCATTCCTGGAATACCTGACGCAGAGTAGCAGCACAGAGAGGCCTTAGCTAAATTCTGCTGGATGCTGGAATCC